>CM057142.1:1887000-3087000 GCA_029964075.1 Patiria pectinifera
GAGTAACCTTCAGTCCTTCACACATGTATGTAGGCATAAAACCCTCAGAGGTTAACCAGGAAAGTTTGTTACAGGCACACTAAGCAATGTATACATGTAGTTAACCGACCACTGAGTGCTCTCAGACAACAGGCGCATGGATATCATTTTTAAAAGTTGCTGTTATGGAACTGTGATGGCCCTTTTGGACGGCCAAACATACCGTACATTGTAGCCCTTGTGAATCTTTGCATTGAAATAATGAACAAATAGGGGAAAAACTTATAGTAACTACAGAACATCTATACTTTACATGATCTTTATCAAAACAGTAGGAAGTTTTCGTTTATATTGTTGGAGCAAATACGATGTTTGGGGTGGCGGGCTAAATTGAGGATATATTCTTTATGTTGCACACTTCAGAATGTTCGGTTCTTAGATTTTTTTAATTTGATAATTTGAAGTGTAAAACTTGTATACAAAAACTGTGCATTTTTTGTGTTTACTTTTCAGTGTTTGTATTTTGTTTTTCTTCATAAATGTTATGATTGTTCAGGCTTCTCTGTGGAGTCCTATAAAAGTTTATTGCCTTGAAGAAAGAACTGAAAGGCATTGTACATTTATAAAAGACCTAGTTTTTAATTTTATATCTTCCAAATTATCAAAATGTGAAATATGTTTTACATAAGATTATAACTTTCAGATGACATTATCATTAATAGGTATATCTTCATGCACGATGCTGGTTATAAATCCGTGTGCTCTTGAACTTGAATTGAGACAATAAATGTAATATTCATTCTAGTTATGCTCTTGTACCACAAACTGAAAATGAACTGTAAATTTTATTGCAAATTAAATATCTACACAAGGCAATCTGGATGAACTTGATTGGTGTTGTCGGTGCTGTGTCGTTCTTTGTTGCAATCAGGCATGGAATTGTAGTAGTGGGGTCCTGTACTTTTGGAGAACCATGAACGTAGTGTTGATTTCAGACCCAAATTTTTTAGCAATGAATGCAGTGTAACAAATTCACTTTCAGGGTCCCAAAACCACTAATCTCTATAAAAAAAAATTGAATAGCCCATTCCCTGTAAGTAGGGAAGTCATAGTCCGCCATAATACCACTCCCATTATGGAATTGTAAAAAAAATCCATTCTATGACACTTGACTGCAATCTTGACCTTTTAATTAAAAGTAGGCCTATTTATTTTTTAACTAGTAAAAATTAATTGTAGACGTTTTTTTTATATATTAAATTCTGAATAATGTAATTACTTTAATTCTTTTTAAAATTTTGTTAAAAAAGGTACGATGGGAGTAGTTTAACTGGTTCCGTACCATATTCAACTTGAGAGATTTGGAACCAGCGCCGTGGCTTCAAATGTGTGTACATGTGCAATGGTCCATGAGCTATCCGGATTTTTGAATATGGATATCAGTGACCAAAACTAATAAAATCCTGCATACTGAAGCAGTATACAGGCATGCAACTGGGAAGTCACAAAAAAAGAGGAAATTAAAATTTTTCCAAGACTTTGTACAGTGTTTTTCTATTTTCAATGGCACACTTGAAATCAGCTGATCCGAGGAAAAGTTGCATGCCTGAGTATAGAAACTACTTAATTCTAAAAAAAATGTAATTTTGAGCTGTATCAAATATACAATCAACACAATTTATGCCCGTGTCATTGTAGTTCAAGAATAAGGCCTGTACAATTACAAGTTGCATCACCAGTATGTGCGAGATGCGTTTGCTTTACTTGTAACTATGATGTAAGATCTTCAACAATACACACTTAAACTTTAAGTTAAAGCAAGGCAGCCAATCCAGCCATTTGCACTGAACGACCGACCGTAGTGAACCACAGCCATCTATGCTGGTGCGTGATCCCATTGCTGTGCTGCTCGCGTTCTTAAAGACAAGACACGCTCATTATGGTAACCCTATAGACCATTATCATGTTGCGGCCATCTTGATTTTTTCCCATTCAAATCAACGTAACCAAAGCGAGGCTGAAATGCAAAATAGTCTGGTTCCTTATTGCACATAAAACATTATCATTCAGTACTGTTATTGGATACAGGGAACATGCCTGAAATGGTGGTAGTATGATAAAGGTCTATTGGTAGGAGCCTGCACTGCATGTGTACTACCCGAGTGCGACTCACGCGAGCCTGTCTAGTGTTAGATGACATTGACAGTAAGCTTTACATTTCACTGCTGTACCCAGAGGGAACTTGTGCAAGGGGCTCATAACTCTAGAAAAACAAAAAGTACACAAGCCAAGAATCAGACATTACGCATTCATACGTATAGCTTTACTATGCAAGTTTAGTTCCATCTTTATTTCCATGTTGTGTACAAATTCCATCAGTTCCTTGCAATGCAAAAACACACATAACAAATGACTAAAGCCTGAATGAAACATGACAACCACAAACTGAAACAAGTGAACAGCAACCGCCAACAAAAACTCAATGCATACAACAAAAAGACTCACAAGTCAACTTCCATGTCCATTTAAGGGTTCAAACTTTCAGAAATGTTAGGAACATTCCACTGGAAATGCTGCCTGTTCCAACTGAGAACACACCCACATCAGGTTTTTGTTATTATACAACTGAGGACCCTTACAATTTCTTTCCTGAACTGTCCCATAAGGTTTGTACATGAAAACATTCTGAGGACTTGGCTCAGGTCCTCGGGTTTATTGTTATCGCAGGAAACCCATTGTTCAAGTCCTCAGATGTACTGGATACCCAGATCCTGATTGTTTCAATTCACTGGGACCATTAGCCCAATCCCGTCTTTGCAAAATGGGAGCAGCCAAGGAAATGGATACATTCCAGCAACACAGCTTATTTCTATTGGAAACAAGCCATATTCTAGATACCGATTTCCACAAGAAACAGAAACATTTCAAGATAGGAGATACAACTTTTTTTTTTAAGAAGTGCACCGGCCTTAATGTCAACTAACTCCAAGGACAGAATCTGTTTGACTCGAATTTGACCAACATTGCTACGGATGTTTAGCTATGGGCTACAGTATGGGCTCCATGCACGAACAAGAGAGGGCGCTTTTTGACCACTATTAGGGACCTCTACTGGTGGGGCATACCGTGTGTACATACTGGTTGGCGTGAGTATTGCACAAATCATGTACAACCATTTCTATTCTGAATGTATACACCAACTGACTTTGCGTGAGCATCAGGCGTTGACAGCAATGCGTTTGAATGTCTCTCCCAGTGGTCTCCCCCAACTCTCCCTTCCTTACCGTTGAGGGGGTACTTGTGCACGGAGCCCATACTGATTCACGCTCTGACTGACTGACTGACTGACTGACTCCCAAATGTGAGCCGGGCAGTGCTATCATATAGGATTACCACTTGAACACTCTGGGACCAGCTTTACTAAGCTTGCTTCGTCTTGTTTTTGCTAAACACATGGTGTAATGGTCATTATGTCTTAACTCAGCCTGTTATTACATGTAGCATCACAAGAACAATGCAAACAGGTTTTTTCAAACCTCAAAATAAAGACTGTGTTTCATTTGACTTGTCTTTTTTCATTTCAAATTGATTATATAAGTTGGATTCACAAACACATTACACTTGTGAGCTTGGTGTCAGTCAAGTTACATTACACGTCCTCCATTATTGTAAAAACAATTACAAATAAAGAGCAATGCATGCTTCTGGGAACATTTCAATAAAATCTACATTTCAGCTAAAAAATAAGTTACTACATAATATTTATTTATAAAAAAGATGCTATGCCTAAACATGAATAAAAAATAAGGCAGAGGTTTCACCAAAAAGCATGAAATTTCCTTGTTTTTTCCTTTTTTTTTTACAAAAAAAACTAAAAATGATGGCAGGCTCTGCATTCATGTAAAACATGAGAATATAATTGATTCTAATCATGAATAAATACAATGTTTATACATGTACACCTGGAGCTTCAAAACAGAAAATATAAACAAAAAAAACCAAATCCCAATGAAACGTTTTTCATCTTCTGTTAACCAGTTCCCGTCGGATGACGTGTATACATGCAAAAGTTTTGCGGTATTCGGAACGGATGACGGATATACACACGCAACAAGCAAGGCCGGAAATATTTGTCAGCGACCCGTTCGCAGCGAGCGAGGCTGGAATTATCAGGGTGATGATGTCCTGAACCCGTCTGGCATCGAGGTTCGTGAGAAACACTCCCGCGCCTGGGTCCGTTCACTGACAAAATAATCCCGGCGCGAACTGGTTGAACAAGCCCTCCCCCCCCCAAAAAAAAATATCCCTGTGTACATTTACTTGAATTGAAAATATTAATAAATATTTTTCACAAAATATTTGGTTAAAAAAAATGTATTACACATGCAGTCAACTTCCCCCAGACTATCAATCAAGGAGATAATTTGCAAACCCACCATTCACAATATTTCATCAGAACTCTCCAAACTTTAACCTTTCTAAGGGTAAATTCCATTCATTCATCAATTACATATGCACTTTTTATCAATTTACAATGGAGAAAATTATATACAAATAAATGCACATTATGCCAAAAAAAATACAATCACTGCAGGGCAGATTCATACGAGGCATTTTGTACCAAAAAAGGTTAACAATAAGGTGTGTACAACATCATAAACACTGCCAATTTGTGTCATTTTATGATAAGAACACAGACCTAAAAAATTCAATCGAACAGAAGTATCTACAATGTGACTTTTGGATAAAACTTTGCTATCCAATTGCCTTTTGTATGGAAATCTCTTCAGCTTTTCTAGATCAATTGCACATTTTTTAAAGCGTGAAGAAAATTCCGGGTTTAATATGGAGAATTAGTTTTTACAACTAAAATCAAATACTGTTTATTTTTTCTTCCTCACAGAACTTCACAAAGTGCATGATATCTTCTCAATAAACTGATCGATAAGTAACATAGGCTTTTTCCCAGCATGTGCGAGACATATTCAAGACAAGGTGCATACAATGTAGGACTAACTCATGTTACTCCAATATCAAGACGTGGCAGTGATAGATACAATATAACACACTGAAGTCAGACAAGCTTCGGCAGAATTCACAAAACTTGGGGGTCCACTCATAAGTCTGACGCCTCATAAGTCCGACAAAATCGCATCCCCTAACCAAATAAAGGCCTATAAGTCCGACACCTCATAGGTCCGACGCCTCATAAGTCCCACACCTCATAGGTCCCACGCCTCATAGCTCCGATGCCTCATAGCTCCGACATCTCGAAGGTCTGACAATTTAAACGCCTCGTTTTTCCGACGTCGGACTTATGAGGCGGCGGATTTATGAGGCATCGGACCTATGAGGCGTCGGTCTTATGATAGGGCCCCAAAACTTGTACTCGGTCATTTTATTCTTTAAGGACTTTTTGACCTTACAATGCATCAAAGCTGCCATGGCAGGTGTAAATATTTTAAGATACTCAGCCTACCGTTACATGCATACTACATTATAGCAGGTTATGTAAGCTTTGCCACATCACACTACGAGGCTGCGTACAATGCATCACATAGCATATTCTTAAGTTGGTTTCATGTTTGGATGACAACTTTACAAGCTGCTCTGAGTGTGCAACGGCAACATGATCTCTGAGCTGAATGATGTAATTTTGGCCAAGCATTTGTTTAACAAAGATCCATTTTGTGAATGTTATATATCATTCTATGCTGATTGGACTGGCAGGCATTTTCTACTCACCCTGTGAATTCAGGGATGATCGCTCTGAAAACTGTGGTTTCAAGCGCCTTGCAAGTACACGAAGCTGCTATAGGTGGTGACTTACATGTACGACTAATGTTACAGTTTGCATTTTGCTCATTCCAATGTCACAATTCTAGAACAGTGTAAGTCTGCGAACACTACTGGCTTACAATGCTGCTCATCTGATACTTAAATAGTACACAGGTTATAAAAATCAGTTACATGATTCTGAACTCGGCAATAATGTTCTCAATAATAATAACTCCAACAACAAAAATTGGACAAAGAGGATACATTTTTTACTTCATAAATTTTATCTTGAAATTGACTTTCATTTTCTTGACTTTGCCAAATAACAAAAATAAATCCTTTTTTTTTCACAAACATTTTTGAGGTAACGCTTTGCAGCAATTTCTGTTATCAAACTTTTTCACAAGGTCACGGTTTTTCTACCAAGCTGGGCTGCAGATCCTTGGACTTGAAACAAGATCAAATGGTTTAAGATGTCTTTGTTTTCTTGTTGTCCTTTATAATGTACCACTTTACCAGTACTATAAAGATTACCAATGCATACTGATTAAAAGCAAGACTTTTGAAGTCAAATACAGTATTGTGTGAAAACTACCTTTTATCAATTCATCTTTATCATTTGAAACCTTCACACAAGAATAAGTGGTGATTGGTAGCAGACAGTCTTGAAACAAAACAAAAATGAATCTGAGTTTGAGGCTTTGCATGAACAAAAGTACAATTAGGCAAATGTGTTTAGATACACAATGTACATGTATCTCTTAAACAGAGAGACGATTCCGAGTAGAAAAGATGTAATAACTTGATGTTTCAATCAGTATGCTCTGGTGGTCAACAGGAGAAAGTACATAATGCAAATGGACACAGCACATGTTCCACACCATACTAAGGCAACATCGACATATCAGTACAGCAGCAGTTATGATGCCTGGTTGAGTATAGACATGTAGGATGGGCCACACTAGCAGTGATAGATGCATGTTAATGCGTAAAGTCGCTGTAAATGTGGGATGATGGTAAATGGTCAAACTCATGAAATATCCAGCAGTTGATGGGAGAGTCTGTCTCACGTCAAGCAGCAAGCTATAAACATAAACAGTACCGGTATCATCCCTTCATGTGTTAGACTTGATGGGAGTTGATGATGAACCACAAAGGAAACTGACTAGGTGCATCTTTTGGCTTCTGACTAGCGCCCCTTGAACAAAGACATTGACAACATGGGGAACCACCAACATATGGCTGGATAGCTCAGTTGGTAGAGCACCGGGACGGCAATCCAGAGGTCGCAGGATCAAACCCCGCTTGTCAATTTCTTTGTCCAACTTAAAAAACTGAAAAGGTGTCTTTCTCAAAGGGATTAAGATGCCAAGTTGTTAGTCGTGTTTTGTCTGTTGGCACCACCGATATGCACTAGTGCAGCACTATGTAATTATCATTTGTTGGGTTGAAAACGATCTACTAGGTAAGAGGAGTCAACTTATTCGCATGTTTAGTCTATGGCGTACTATGCAGCGTGAGGTTACACCACAATGCCAAACAAACAAAACCCGGCCACTGACCAACTTGGAGCAAGTTCACGCTAGGACCATTGGTTGACAAGTGGTTGATTTGTGATGTACATGTAACTTACGCCTGCGCACTAATAGCAACGCGCAAATGTCTCTGTCAAACAGTGGTCAAAACGTCTTTTTTGTTGCTTTATAATGTGCACAGCTACTGGTAACCAACGATGGAACTCTGCCCCATGCTTTGGTTCCAAATAGTCGACTAGAGTAGTCAAACCACCTTTCGTTCGAGTCGAGCTAGTCAAACTATGGTTCACTTCAGTTCACACCCGAACTTGCTGTTGAATTTAAGTCTATTGACCCGTGACCGACTTGTACACAATTACAACTTTGGTTGGCATTGTAATGAATAAATAGTTTCATTGTGGAGGGATGGTTTCTTCTGTTTATTTTTTAATCACCCTGATTGTCATGTCTGGATTTGATCATCCTCCTGTAAGAGTTTAGTCGATAGCTTCTTGGAAGATGAGCTTGATGTAACCGGTATCCCCGCAGAGAGGCATTGCACAGAATGGACAGGCAGCTTGGAATGCATGGGTACCGTGCGGGAGGGGTACCTGCGACCAGTATCTGTGGGCGGACAGAGAGAGATAAAATGGCATTAAGATTGAGATTAAGATTAAATCAGGTAAAAGTTACAACTAACTGGATTCACATTGGACCACAACTCTGGAAGGGTTATTTAATCTGAGGAAAGTCAAGCCTGGATTTAGCATTGCACTTTGAGGTGAATAAAACTAGATAATAAGTTGTTTTGGATTTTGGAGATTAAGACCAGAATGACATAAGATTATGACTGATATTATGATTACACATTGATTCAATGTCACTTGTTGAGATTAGTTCACGTTAACAACAATTCTCAAGTCAATGTATGACTGTCGTACAGACTCCACAGAGAACACCACTTGTATAACTGTATAACCGTTCTCCAAAACTGAATTTAAAAACTAGAAATTGTGGCTGTGAACAACCACAGAGCTGTTCCCAATATTGATTATCTGTTGGACCCATAGACATATAAGTAGAGATCTATGTCTGTTTGCAACAGAAGACAGGGCTTTCCGCATTATGATTTGTTTTTATCAACGTCCCTGACTATCACTATGCATGAACATAAAATCTGTCAAAGTTAGCCGGAAATCGGCTAAAACGGTCACTGTGGACAGGATTTGACCTCAGCAACATGTGCGCTGCGCGCGGGCTTACTGACATACGATAATATACATGTACAACGTACAATGTACGTGTATGTACATGTCCATTGTGGACGTCTTGTGCATGTTTTAATGCAGAGGTATTGTCAACCTGAAGTTTTAAGCGTGCGCGGGGCATGTCCGAGTTTGCTTATTGCCTCAAAGCTTTGAAATGTTTTAGACCTACCCTTAAATAGACAATTAAAGTAAAAACTAATATAAAAACTGCCATGGTTGATTTTTCAGGAATTTTCTAAGGATAAAGGGTCTTTTCATTATAACTTCCGGTCTGATGACGTCATACACCTTAAACTTCGCACACGTGTTAAGTGGGTCAAGGTCATCATATATACCGATTATTAGGCAATTCTGACAAACTTCGCCACAGACATCTATTCAAAATACATTTTTGAAAATTTCAACCTGTCGCTAGAGGGCGCTCGAAGATTGCATGACGTCATCGGTAGATGATTTAAAGAATACTATTAGCCAAGAGACTAACCCCGTTAAAAGCAAGTTCATATCTATTACCACTTTTAAATAATAAGCCACTTCCGGTTTTGGCCTTTTTCGACCGGAAGCAAGGGTCACGTGATTGCACGCACACTGAATGAAATAAAGGTCTCAACCTACTCTACCACTTGCCGGCAACAGAATGCTGCGGACGCGTACGGTTGATTTCTTATGCATTTTTTAATATTAAAAGTGTTACTATTCAATTGCCTATAAATAAACACCGGACGACGTCATCATGACGTCATCATTACACAATGTTGTTTGAATTAGGGTCTTTGCTTGGACAAAGATTGGTGTAAATGAATTACTGGCAAAGAGTTGAAAATGCCCTCTGAAAATCGAGATTTAAAAAAAAAATCTGTGTACAAAGTCTATGGGAAAAATTAAATATTCAAAATTCTATAATAAATCACGTGATGACGTCAGCATGACGAAAAGTTTCGGCATATATCCTCAGATGATTGTTAATGACTATGCCAAGTTTGAAGTTGATCGGATTTAAAATAATTGCCAAAGTGGCTTGTAGAATAAATACGTGTACAAAACCTATGGGAAAAGTTCAATGTATGACTGTCGTACAGACTCCACAGAGAACACCACTTGTATAACTGTATAACCGTTCTCCAAAACTGAATTTAAAAAAAATGTCAACAGTTAAACTCTATAGTCTATGAAATGCCAGGAAAATAGGGGAAATTATACTTACTTGACTGTTTTTTCAGAACACACGTGACCACAGGGAACATATGCATGGGTTGGGTTGCCTGAGTCGACATAGAAACTTGGCTCATTGCCCATGATGAGAGGTTCGTAGGAACCGGCCTGTCAGAGAAAGAAAGAAATGTGGTATAGGAAATGCTGGTGAGAAACGTTATTGAAGGGATAGAAATGTTTGCTGCCCTCTTTAGTTCAATGCATGGATATTTGTCAATAGAGGGCAGCAAACATGCTGACTACAGAGCAAACCTAAGCCATTTCTGGTCTTGTAAATACTTGTAAATTTAGAATCACAATTGCAAAAATTCCCAATTGCAAAACTCGCCATTCATTTTTTTTTTTTATAAATACAAAATATAAACCAAAACGAGCAGAATAATATCCGCGTTTTACTAACTAAAGTGGCCAAAATCTTCAAAAATCGGACAGTTCTGCAATATTTTGGAATGTTAATGAGGGTAAATCCCTGTCAACATTAATTAACATACATGTAAGGGCCTGATGAGGTTGGTCTAACTCTGTTTATGTACATCTACAAAGAATGTGACAGAGTGAACTGTTGGATTTTGGTGGATCAAAGAAGCTACCTTGCTAAAAATCCACCACCGTACAAGATCCCAAGACAAATACTTCAATGTTCAATCGCCGTGTAAAGTGATAGTGGCTGGGCTGTACCCTTGTTCACTCCTGCAAAATCCATCCAAGACTTCTGTGATTTGGAAGGATCTAGAAGCATTTAGGAACAAGTTCATTCAGGGGCTATTGGTCGACTTGTGGATAATTCGTGATGCAACTTATGATTCCACACTGACAGCAACATGCGAACGTCTTTAACGTGCTCCCTGGCTTTTTATCGAGATTCATCTAAAAAAGTACATTTGTTTTTTCAATTGCTATTTTCCTAAAAATCTTAAAAGTTATTCACTTTTGAATGAGCTATCGAATTAAAAAACTCACCAACGTTGAATTGTTGAATTATTTCTTCACAAAAATCATTTGATTGGCTGCCAGACAATAATTCTGCTGTCGCAGGGCTGGTTCGCTTGTGCGCAAAATGAAAGCCCTTTTTCCAGAGAGCTGAAGACGCCCAAAATCAGAATAAAGTAGGTTTTGTTTGTTAAATCATACCATACAAATTGAGAATTGTTAGGAGGAAAAAAAAATCCATTTTTGAAGAGGACGGGATGTGATCTTCAATCAAACAATGCTCAAAACATCATCACAAAACTTCTTGATCCCGGCTCCCTGCTGTGCATAATGATACACACGGCTATTGGTTACCAGTGATGCAACCAGGGGTTACCAACCCCTCATTAGATCAGTCCCAAATAGTCAACAAAGAGCAAGGTCGGGTGTGAACTGATAGTTAGCCATAGTTGGACTAACTTCATTCAAACGAAGTATGGTTGCACTACTCTAGTGGACTATTTGGAACCCGACCACAGGGCAAGGTAGAATCGTGGTTACCAACAGCTTCGCGCATCACAATGTACAATTTTGTGATAACGTTTGACCAGCGTTTGGCAACAACTAGAGGCATTCGCACATTGCTATAAAAGCGCAGGCGTAAAATTACATCACAAATTGACAACTAAATTACATCACAAATTGACAACTAGACTAGTCCAACCATTTGTTGACTAACCAGCGTTCAACCAGAGTTAGTCCAAATTTGGTTAACTATAGTTCCTAATCAAACTTGCCCTATGATTAAAGCAAGACAAGACACCCTCTCACCTCCCTACACATGGGACACGTTCTCTCCATCTTCTGTTGTGTACTCTTACTGTCCCACTGATGATATCCGTGGACGTGACCACATTTGAGGTAAGCATAAGGCTGCTTGGAGTTCTCATCTACAATCTGTGCCAACGGAAAAACAAACAATTCTCATTCAAATTTCGAAAGTGAGTCTTATTTCAAAATCATTTGGCATGATGCCTTTACATTTGAATTAACTGATCGTTGGAAATAAAGTGTACATATTAGCGAAATCGTGTTTTGTGATCAAAAGGTTGTGCATGTTTGTTTTTTTCCAACGTTTTCCTCGGAAAAGTGATATATCCATTGAACTGAAACTTCTACAGGTTGAGTTTTGAACATTCTTCTTTGGATTTTGAGTGGTGTTATTATTGGAAACGAACAAAATGCATGAAAAGCAAATGATCCTATATGCCTTTATGTGTCCTTCAATATCAATGCTCTTTGTCATTTTTAACGTTGAGGGGGTGCTTGCACTACTAACCTTGGAAGTATGTCTATGTTTAGGGAGGACGAGTGTATTGAAGCCAATAGGACATTGTGGCCTGCTGTCATTGATGCCTTGTCGTAACAGCTCAAGATGCTTCTGGGTCTGGGAGAGAAAGTCACAAAAGAGACTGTTGGTTATATCATTGTTTTAACTTTAGAAAAGTCACTGCTTAAGTGTGGTCCACAATGCAGATGGGAAAAACGTGACCTTCGGTTGTATGATGGAATTTTGTATCGGAGAGATTGGGCACTTTTAAGAGCCCTCATCTCAAGAACCATAGAGTGCACAGATATGCACACAGCTCATAAACGGAGTCAAGATGCTAGCTCATGCACATTGAGCTAGTATCGTGGTATTTCTTTGTCATGTAACAAGCATCATTGGCACCCTCCTTAGTACCTCTTGGAAGACTTAGGTACTACATGGAACCTGAGTGAGGACTTACTGGTGTTTTGAGTACTTCTTTGTTTTTACAAGCATCATTGGCACCCTCCTTAGTACCTCTAGGAAGACTTAGGTATTACATGGAACCTGAGCGAGGACTAACTGGTATTTTGAGTACTTCTTTGTTTTAACAAGCATCATTGGCACCCTCCTTAGTACCTCTAGGAAGACTTAGGTACTACATGGAACCTGAGCGAGGACTAACTGGTATTTTGAGTACTTCTTTGTTTTAACAAGCATCATTGGCACCCTCCTTAGTACCTCTAGGAAGACTTAGGTACTACATGGAACCTGAGCGAGGACTTACTGGTATTTCAAGTACTTCTTTGTTTTAACAAGCATCATTGGCACCCCCCTTAGTACCTCTTGGAAGACTTAGGTACTACATGGAACCTGAGCGAGGACTTACTGGTATTTCAAGTACTTCTTTGTTTTAACAAGCATAATTGGCACCCTCCTTAGTACCTCTTGGAAGACTTAGGTACTACATGGAACCTGAGTGAGGACTTACTGGTATTTCAAGTACTTCTTTGTTTTAACAAGCATCATTGGCACCCCCCTTAGTACCTCTAGGAAGACTCATGTATTACATGGAACCCGAGCGAGGACTTACTGGTGTTTTGAGTACTTCTTTGTTTTAACAAGCATAATTGGCACCCTCCTTAGTACCTCTAGGAAGACTTAGGTACTGCTTGGAACCTGACAGAGGACTTACTGGTGTTTTGAGTACATCTTTGTTTTAACAAGCATCATTGGCACCCTCCTTAGTACCTCTAGGAAGACTTAGGTATTACATGGAACCTGAGCGAGGACTTACTGGTGTTTTGAGTACTTCTTTGTTTTAACAAGCATCATTGGCACCCTCCTTAGTACCTCTAGGAAGACTTAGGTACTGCTTGGAACCTGACAGAGGACTTACTGGTGTTTTGAGTACATCTTTGTTTTAACAAGCATCATTGGCACTCTCCTTAGTACCTCTAGGAAGACTTAGGTACTATATGGAACCTGACAGAGGACTTACTGGTGTTTTGAGTACTTCTTTGTTTTAACAAGCATCATTGGCACTCTCCTTAGTACCTCTAGGAAGACTTAGGTACTATATGGAACCTGACAGAGGACTTACTGGTGTCTTGAGTAGACCAGTTGCTGATCGCCATAGTAACGTGGCACCGCACAGATCAATGAGTGTGCCATCTTCAAGAATGTTGTCCTCATCATCAATCTGTGCAGGAAAACGGAAGAAAAAGAAAGAAAAGATGATTAGTAAGAAATTGTTGCATCAGCATAGCATGTGAAAAAAAGGTTAAGTCTGTGTGAATTGAGGCAGTGCTATATCGGTCAATCACAAGTCAGATCACCAATATAATACAACTTGTATTTAACGAGTGATCAACAATGACAAAGTCATTTTTTTGGTCATTTTATTTCAAGATTTGTAGTTTGTCACTGGACTTGTGACTGACTTGTGATTGACGTCTCATGACTTGATGACATCTCTGAAAGATTGTGACTTTTTTTCTTAATGTCACTACATCATGGCACTGATGCAAATTGTATTCTGTAATCTTCAACAAAAGACAGAAAAATGGCATGTGAGACAGTCACGTGCTAAAAATGTGTTTTTCTACAAAAATGTCTGTCAGTGAAATAAAAAATATAAAGGCATTGATTTCAAAAGCATCGGCTTTAACATAAATAACTAAATTGGAATGAATGAAGTCCTATGAAATTTTACTGCCTGAAACGGTACAAAAAAATATTTCAAAATACTAAGGCCAACAGGGAACAGAAACCCACAATGTAATATTTTATACATTCTGTAAAGACGTTATTAAATGGTAACAAAATGCACAAGCTAATGTATTTATGTTTTTTTCTGTTGACTTTAGCTACTCCAGCTCCTGTGTATGATGTCAACACAAAACAGCGGCAAGACCAAACAGATCATTAAAATTCATGGCTTGTAAACTTAGATATTTTTTGTATATCAAAACTTATGCTGGTACTAGCTTTGAGCAGTGAAAGATAATGTATACACTGTATTATCACACATAAACATTTATGGTCCGTAACAATTTTTTCTTCAGTATTTGACAAGGCATGTATCAGATGTGCTGTTTGATTTATTCAACAGTGTAACGGCGGGTTTACGACATCCATTCTATGAAAAAATGCTGTGACATTACCATACTTTCCAGAATACGTTGCGCATACAATAAATGTAACTTCAAGTACTGGTAAATTTGGAATAATATGAATACACAGTGCATCTGTAGAAAACAGAATTGTTGAGAAATTTGCCGCAGGAAATGTCTGTACATCACTTTTTGTCCTCGTCACAATCCATCATGACTGCACATGACATGTGGTTCTAAATATACAGGTACATGTACATGCTTTCACAGAAAAACCTCAACTGATGTCAATTTGGGCCTTCAAGCAGACAACCCCCTTAATTTGTGTTTCAAAAATAGTTGCAAGACATCTGTAATATATCCAGAATGTCCTTCCGGAAGGATTTCAAAGAAAGTTCTGCTTCAAAACACCGTTTCTGGAAACCATAAATCTACATACACGTACATGTACATATCATGTACTTGAGTGTATTTTGTACACAAGGCTTTACCCATGATGAGTCTCATGTTCTGAGAAAGCAGCATTTGTTTAGGACGGCAAGCATGATTCATGATGGGCTATGATTAATGCACGGAGCGTTCTGGTCTTTCCTGCCGCATTGAGTCATAAATCACTGACTTCAGAAGCTCTGGGTTTATTGATGTGAAGCCAGCTGGCGTGTACTGGGCAATGGGGAGAGCCGACAATGCTCCACGGCCGACGACGTGGATGAGTTCATCAACCAATTCTTGTGGCTGAATCATTGGAAATGGACTTGGACTGGTACAGGAGTGGATATTTGTGTCACACACATCTGGCAATTCCCAAAGCAGTACCTTGCAAGCAGCTGAGGCTTTTAATGTCTGGTTTCATGAGAAGTTTACAGAGCAATTTGAGGTATAAATGGACGTGGAAGTTGGAGGTAATGGTTGTCCATTACCATTGTCATCAATCATTTCACCACACAAAAAAGAAGTTTGGTCAAAGCCTCCCAATCCCATGACAGATGGTCCATGTTTGGCACCATCCATCACTGCCAATGATGACCTCATCTCATACTGCTAAGCTTAAAAGCTTCAAGCTTGCAAAAGTAACAACAGAAGGCAAGTCTACTAAAGCTGGTCCCAGCGTGCACAGAATTCTATTCCATCGATTAAAAATGGCTTAAAAGTTTGTAGAGTGGCGACTTAATTTATTGCCTGCACATGTGTAATGGAAGTACCGGTATGAAACAAGCAGAGCATAAGACTAACGCACACGTGTGGTACAGACTAATTTGGCAACACCCATAGGTTGCACCAGGCTCACGTGAATCGCGCTCAGGTAGTACGCACGCACTCCGGGCTCCGATCAACCAATAGGGTTAACAAAATGCAGGCGCACCTCGTCTTTAACAATGTGTATGGAATGCACGCGGACGGGGTTCCACCTCAAAATGGCTTCTAATCTTGTTGGCAGAATTAGTCTACAGGATCCTACATGATTGGCAAGCTTCATAATGCTGGTCCCAGGCCAGTGTAAGTGACATGTAATGGTGGGATTGGCAACCAGTCTATTTCAGTGAGACAGGTGGAGAGTCGGTCAATCAGTCAGTGAAGTACATGTATAAAGAGGACGCTAGGCTGGCTCTCGGGGACCAGCAGGAAACAAAATGGAAATCAGGTTACCACTTAACTTGTCAGCGTAAGATATTACTTTAATTGGTACCCTGCTAAATTCTACTCAGCAAAAACGCTAATAACGCAAAACATTTGAGCACAACGGCCCTGAGACATAATGATGTCACGCTTTGTTTACATGTGCCCTTTCCTATGGGAGCCAGCTGGGGACAAGAGCCACCAAGCTCCCATAGGAAAGCACACATGTAAACAAAGCGTGACGTCATTATCCCATTCAATATGCGGGGGATAAAATGATGCACAACAGGATGAACAAAACGACCAGGAATGTGGTAACTGGTAGCTGTGAAGTGACTATTCTCTTTCATTTGGGGGGGAGGGGGTGTTGCTTACCAGTTTTCCTTTTTGTTGTGATGATCTAGTCTCTCGTAACGAGTAGATGTTTCCACCTACAGAGACCTCCCTCCAGACACCGGGCCTAGCATCGGACTGAAACCCACCCCTAGGTCTCATGATGAGAACACCGTTTGTCGTCAGTCCATCCATGCCAAATTCTGTCTTCCACTTACAGGCTTTCTCCTGAAAAACGCACAAAATGAAGACAAAATCATCCAATCATCCTTTTTTAATTAACAGAACTGTCCTTAACGTTTGTCTTCATTCAAACATTTACTGCCACTTCTGTACCAGTACAAACAAAATATGTCTAATCTGGACACTGATTCCATTTTGTAATCTCACTCTATGTGCAGTGCAACCTTAATGGACTTGTATAGTGCTGCTTCTATTTACGCAACATTATTTGGCTGTTTCCAGCAGTAAGACACATGTCTGTAGGAAGTTCCGGTAGCTTAAAACGTTTCCATAGTCGCAGGTGCCATTGTAGCCATGGCCAGGTAATTTAAATACTGCCTTACGTTCCGTCTGAGCAATAATTATGTTCATCAGCTGCCTCTGTGTTGTAAAATGCTTGCAAGCATATATACCGGGTATCTTAACATGAACAGCATGTTTTACCCATTCACCCTTAATGCACTTTGCATACCGTATGAACATGTACATGTACATGTACATGTACAGTGAAATCTTGTTAAGTCAAAACCTGTTAACTCAAAAACCCTTCTAACTCAAAAGTAAAAACGTAACCATTGTTGTTGAATAGAACATCCATTGGATAACTCAAAACTCTGCTCAACTCAAAACTCTGCTTCCAATCCCCCTGAGGTTTGACTTATCGAGATTCCACTGTACAATTCAAAACTCCCTCCCCTCCCATACCCTTTAAGCCCCTCCCATCCACTGTGCCCCCCCCCCCACTCTCCTGTAACTGAACCCCTCCCCTCTACTCTCTGCTCTATGGCCTCACATCTCCCCTTACAATCAACTAATTATTCTGCCAAACAGGGTGCCTGACAAAACGCAATCAACAAACGCTCCTGTAATATTGGAAAGCCAGAGAAATGTGACACCTGCAAAGCACCCCCCCAGTAAACTGAAAGTCATGGATCTAATAATCCCCCCCTCCATAGCCCCCCCCCACTTCATCTGTCTTCTCCTCAACAAAGTGGACTGACTCATGCAAATGCACACCTGCGACCGCCAGGCGTTATGTTAATTGTAAAACCCACCGTATCCACTGTGTTATTGTGGCTTCAATAGCCAAAGATAATGTATCATACACATGTGTATGAAGATGCAACTAGTGTCCTTTTTATTTTTATCAAAAAGGGGTTATTTTGCTTGACAGATCCACATGCAATGCATGATTTCATTCTCTTTGTGGCCCTACACAATCACAGACAGACGAAAACAAGAAACACTGTTGCTGTCAATCTCTTTGAGAGTCAAACAAACTGTACCGGGGTACACGTCACTTAAAATTGAGGTACATTAACCAGCGGACAAGGAGCTGATGAAGCAACCTTACAAATATAAGTGACGCCCACTGGAAATGGCAGGTCAATACAATTGTCATAGTGCATGGTTTAATTCTGTTTGATTAAGACAATTCCATTCTCAAGGAATTAAGCCGCAAAAACAAGCCTATGTGGTCAACACACTTAAGGCTTGATTAGGTGGAGTACACGCACTTTATATTTGACTAGACTTGAGTCTCAGTCCCTTTGGAGAAAAGGGTACATTAGTTTGAATGGCTGTGTTGCACATGCATTGGAAACACTCTGTAAATTTAACAATTGTTGACTGCTGTGATGTGGGATATGACGTTTTTTCGCCTCGGGTGCTATACATGTGCCCCGAGGGTTTTCAAAACGTCATATCCCACATCACAGTAGTCAACAATTGTTTTGTTATACCTCTGTCTTGGATTCTTTGGATTTTGATGTAAAAATCACGAAAACAAACAGCAGTAAACACAACAATCATGACAATCGAACGTCAACT
Source organism: Patiria pectinifera (assembly GCA_029964075.1). NCBI lineage: Eukaryota > Metazoa > Echinodermata > Asteroidea > Valvatida > Asterinidae > Patiria > Patiria pectinifera. The sequence goes on from CM057142.1 coordinate 1,905,587, forward strand.
CACATGCATGTCGCGTGCTCGAAACAGCTGATCGTCTGCTAGTTCGCTGCTCCCACTCATGTGTGAAAACATGGTGAAAATAGCATGGGTACCAACGACACACCGTACGTACCGTACGTACAAAGTCATAGCACACTCCCTGTGGGATATCACGCACATGATATCCCACATGGAGTGTGCCACGACTTTTTATAAACTTAACACGCGATCGTTCTAGACCAATCAAAATACAGTATTCAAGACAGAAGTATAACAATCCTACTTATCCAAAGCATTCATTACACTGATCCTTGCAGCTTATTAACTTGATTCCTACTACAGATGTAAACGCTTAGATTCCAGAAAAAATAAACTTGGAAACAACAGTGTACACAACTTCATAGTCCACTAGCCTTTAAAAACTCCTTCCATTCACTGGCCAATACATGAACTCCTAAAATTGCATGTACATGTATGTACATGTACTTGCTAAATATGGACGGATAATACTGTACATGTAGCTTTATTTGGAGCATTTTCATCATTAATTCCATCAAACAAAGGTCAATTATTACAAAGGGAAAGAGTACAATTGCATTATGTGACGGATGTTGTCTTTCCCTTATTCTCATGTTAAACTTGTGTCGCACAAATCCTCACAAAAATAAGGGGAGGTTTGGTTTATCACTCTGGTTTTGCCACTCTGGAGTCAGGGTGCTTGAGTCACCAGCCGAGAGGCCCGAGGCGTCAGTATCAGACTGACCTCAGTAGTGTGTTGGGTGATGACCCTACGATACGACACACATATATTCCCCCAATAAATACCTTTTCGGTAAAAAGATCAAACAATTCATTCAAAATGATTTTGTTCAGCAAGTTCACTTCATGCTTTTAATGGAATGTTCAGCAGGCAAGATGTAAAAACAACTTTATGGAGATTACGGACGCGCGTAGGCATGCATGCGACATGGACGCGCCGACGCGATGTCAGAACGACGCACAGGAAGGGCGTTTTGAATTAGAAATAAATAAAATGACTCTCGCTGGTAGTGCTGCGCATGCCTACGTGAGGGACTGTGATCTTCTCAACCAATAAACGGTAAGAGACACTGGATTTTTAGGAGTCGACACTGGAAAAGTGTTTAAGACTGGTCTTAAACACTTTTCCATGTCTATCCATGTCTTTATCATCCGTTACCAATAGGAATAGCTAAACTGTCTGAGGTATTTATGAATAGCCTATAAAATACCTACGTCAGGCAAAAAGGGAAAAGGGGTATTATAAAGGTAGTCGTAGCCTTCCCTATTAATGAGTCTAGCTAGCAGGATCTACATCTTAGGATGATTACATGTCATCCTCATCCTGAACTGATGACTGCATGAGACGATCACCAAACACAAGACAGGGTCGCTTACCTCATTACGGTACAGAGCAGAATGGTCATTAGACTTGCCTGGATGATGACTAGGATTGAATTCATAGAGTCACATGGGAATTGTTTTACACAGAAAACATGCCCACTCTACATGTTTACTGCTTCTAAGATAATGATTACGAGAGGATTGCTTCAGTTCTTAGCACGATGACTAACATTCATTTCAGAGTCAAAGTACACTTGCAACAGATTCTAGCAGTAGCACACAAATACTTGATGGCAAACAGAGTCGTCATAGGAATTCCAACATCACTGTGATTGTGAAGCACTATCTGCAATTACTGTCTCCTCATCTCAGGATAGAGGTAATGCCCAACAATTCTGCGGACAGGCTGACTCTATTCACGCAACAACAGAGAGGGTGATTCTTGGTGATTTTTGAGAGGCCTTTTATAGCATTTGGCGCAGCAAAGATTAAGATAACCCGCTTTGATCTGGGAAAACTGTTGTAAAAGAGAAACTGCATGAAAAAATTCTTTAAAAAAGAAGCTAATATGTCAAGTACGGTGTAATAAATATGTCTACGTTCATTGTAGAACACAACCTCCAACCCATATATCCAAAAAAGGGATAAATGCTAACATTCAAACAACCACAATAATTAAAGTGCCTTCCTATAAACCATAAGGACATGCAAAAAATATAAACCAGCCCCTTGTCCCCGCTCGCTTCCCTTTTTCCTGGCCACCTCCTCTTTATTTTATTTTTTTAATTCATACATTTCCAATATATTTTGCACATACAGGGTACATGTACATGTACATGTACATGTATTGTCAAAATTATAGCTGCATACATGTGCCGGTGTAGCATGACATTAGGATTTGTGAAATAGGGACTCACTGGTGGTATTGCGCATGCTCATGCATAGATAATTAGGAGAGGGACCGGTCACGTGAGAGGGTTTAACCAATAAAAAGGGAAAAAGAGTCAGATTTTCATACGAGTCCGATTTTCATATGACACCAGTACATGTAGAAAGGGTTATGGCTCCTTTGATCGGACACAATTTTGTATTCAGTAAAATAGTCGACAAAGTTGAAGAATCCATCCGCGATCTTGGAAAATCCGCCATCTTGAGGGGAGAAAAAACAAAAGCGCCTACCTCCTTCAATTTTTCATACACGTAAAGGACAGAAGAGAAACTACAATGTACTTATTTTATTTTGACTGCGTAATTTTAATCGTTCTCTATAAACACAATACCGGTAGATCTACACCTGTTCAAAAAGGATTCCCGCCACCTTTAAAACTTTAATTACCGGTGTCGCTTGGTTTCAGCTTAACCAGGGAGTGCCTTAGGCATGTTAGGAGTACAGTGTCTCCTAATTCAAGCAGGAAATGAAGAGATCACATCAGATTTATCCAAGAACTGAATCTTGACGCTTCCCGACCCTAAATTGGTAGAAAATCGATGCTTCGAGTCATATTACATCTATCCATTGCTTCCCTGAAGGGCTCGTTGCAATTTCTATCCAATATAAGAAGGTTATTCCTCTTTTCCGCGCTTCGTCTTTCCGATGAAAGGAATCTTGAAAGCCTATTCTTCCCGGCACATAATTTGAAATCCCTCCCTTGGGGCCTACATGTTGGCCCGCTTCATGCGTTAATAGCTTTCCCTGCACGTTGATATGAATGGGCTGGACACAATGTTATGTTGTTATGAGGGTTTAATAGTCGTGACATGACAACTCAATTCAATACATTCCTTGTGAATGTTCCTTTACCGGCAGCTGTCAAATCCTACGTAACTATTTCTTGATTTGCAGGGCAATGACATGGCTACGTGTTCTTCTGATGAGTGTGTTCTGATATCAGTGTGGGAATTAAGACATTTCCTGTGACAAGAAAAATACCCAGAAAAAAAAACTTCTCAGATGCAAGTGCGGACTGCCAAGCCCTGTATAAAAAATAATGTCAATATCATTTCCTGATACATGGATATTGCTCAAGAATTTGGCAATAACAGAACTGACCTGATTTTCCATCAATTGTTACACTTATTGTACAATGTAAAATGCATACATGTACGTGAAACACTCCCCCAAATGAACGTGGTTTTTTCCTACTTTTGTGGAAAATTTGGGGGGAATTACTTAATATTTTGTCTGCATATATATCACACCTTAACTCAAAAGGATTGAGGCTGTACATGTATGGCAAAAATGTACAGCTAATTTTGGAGGATGCACTGTGTCAAGGTCTTGGGCCGGACCTTGTGTTGTTTATGCTCAGCCGTGCATAAACGTAGGCCTAGATTATGCTTGAAATCCTTCGCGCTGCTCCAGGGTGTCACTGGCTCTGCCTCAACATATTGACAGTGATTGCTGGAGGATTTTGCAAGATTGAGGCAGTGGTCACTCCTCCAAGGAACACATTCAAGACATAACGAAGGATTTTGCAGGACTGAGGTTGCATCCTAGCAAAAATGCCTAGGGAGTTAAGGTTAAATGTCACTGTTGGTGGATACTGTCATATGAAAGCATTAAAGCATTACTATTACGTGCGTGCAAATGTACGTGTACAATGTACATGAACTTGTGTATTAGTGCATGCTTTCAACATGTCTTACGGTTAGGACTCATCTACATACCGTTACATGTACATGTACATGTACATGTTCATGGACAATTCCATGAGAAAGTAGACATGGCTGAAGAGTGGAAAATTTAATGAAATCTTCAGAAACTACAAGCATCACTACATGTACCTCAAATGTGGTATCAATGAAAGGGAACAACAAGAAATTTCATTTCAGTGGTGTGCCAGTGAGATGGGATATGGTTAAGTGTTTTTTTTTGGTAAACAAAATTATGTTTTTTGAGGGCTAAAATTGTGGATTTTGAGTAGTCATTTGAGCACTTAGTTTTTACACGCAAAATGCAAGTGTTATTGTGAGTGTGTGAGCCAAATGCACCCCAATTACTTTGACTTAATAGAATAGCACAAAGTTGAAAACCCCTTCTAAATGTAACGTGAGTTACCATGGAAATGCCCTCATGATGCAGAGAAACACAACCGCCAATGTGAAAGCAGGCTAGTTTTAGTGCAAATTGGAGATAATCACAGATTCCCCCCAATTTTGATAATTAGGCCTACAGTAATTGTTTTCCCCCACAGTGCCATGTTCATGTGTTCAAGGGGATGTTCAAATGATAAGAAAAATTTCATGAAAGAAGTAAATCGTGGTACCAAAATCTACATGACATTCAAACAAAAAATTCTCCTTTTTTTAAATGAAAGGACAGAAGAAAAAAAGCCATTTTCGGCCAACAAATTAACTCTTTCAATGAAAACAAAATCTTTTAATAGATGTACAGATTTGTGCTCCATAAGAATCAACTCATTTGCATTTGCTGAATAACTTTGTTACGACACACTTCCAAACATGTATTAACTTTCAATACAAGTACGTGTAGACATGGTTGATGTACAAATTTAGCTACCATACATGATGTATGTATGCAAAATAGCAGAGGAGAGTGACATCTTAATCCGGCTAGATATTATCAGGATTAAAGGGGATCAGCATGGTATGGCAGCCCATGGCATATACCCTGATCTTATAAAGGAACCAGGATTCCCATGCAAGATAAATCCTCTGGTAGGCCTATTGCTGAGAGTCAAGTATGACCTTTAATGCACCAGCTGCATGTGTGATCTCTACTTGCGTGACAGTCCAGCACATTTTGGCAGACAAGATTTCTCAAATCAAGAAGAGCAAGGCTGGTTTCAGCAGCAAGGGACTGGCTCAAATGGAGAGGCAGTTTGTTGGCTTGTTATAGTGTATACTTTTACATTGAATAATGAAAAAAAATTAAAATGTATTCTTTTTTTGGGCATCTGTAACCCTTTGCGAAAAAAAAGCCTTGATTTTACTTGCTTTTGCATTAAAGTCGACTGGTTCCCGGTCCCAACATTTTGATAGGGCATCAGGAACCAGTCTGGCATGCATGAAACTGAATTGTCAGGCCGCATTTAAATCAAGTTTTCTGCACTGCTAGGAATATATCAATAAAAAAACACATATTTTTATCAGGGTAAAACTCAAAACTAGCTTGTGCGTAAATGTATCTTAAAAAAAACATTGTTTCTTTGATAGTCTTGTTTGTAACTTTTTTTTTATGTTTTGGATTTTTGACATACACAGCAGTACAGCACAACTCTCAACCTACCGGTACGAAACACCACTAGAAAAACATACATGTGCAATAATGCATGTGTGCTCATCTACATGTACATGTACATGTACATGTACACATGTACGTTGGTACCGGTACTCGGCAATGTCCACTTCTGGTTGTTAACGCTGAGGTACGGTACATTTGCACATGTACATGTCATGCTACCAGGAAGTATCAGAAAGGGCCTTCCTTTGTGATTTGATGGCCACATTTTATAAAGAACATAATTTATGCAGTATGTACGGTACATGTACATGTACATGTACATGTATGCAAGTCTGCTAGCACATTCACAAGTTTAGTTTATCCTCGGCGTTTTTGCCGGTTAAACCTCAAAATCCATCACTGTAGAGTAAACAAATTCACAAAAAGAAAATTAGAATGAGTGGCTCTGCCTACTGAGACAGTCTATTCCAATTTTCCTGTTGCCATGGTACCTTCATCCGACCTCTTCTACGATTGTTTAGATCTGAGGTTTCACCATTGTTGAGTACCGCATCTACATGTAATAGTAATTTTAAAGATGTTTTTTTTAAAAGTCTGCAGCAAACATTAACATGTACTTGCAGTGAGCAAAGGCTCATGTACAAATGTACATTATACCAATACCGGTACATGCTACATGTAGCTCTGTGGTACCAGTACATGTATACAATAAGGAGAAAGGTTTAATACATTGTACATTTGAAGTGTGTATGAGTGTTTACATACATTGTACAATATGTATAAGTACGTGTACGTGTACAATAATCACTAAAGGTCTTACATACCGGTACATGTATACATGTACATGTACTGCACATGTGAATCTATACAGAAAGGTTTTCCTTCTCCCAAAGCGAATCCTATGTTCAAATTTCCAGGATACAAGGCCACGTGCAAATAATGCAAACTCCATCTGGGAAAAAAGGCAAAAGACAATGTACTATATGCCTAATAGGTTTAATTGAAAAGTTAGCCAAAATAGTTTACATTTTTAATAAAATAATGCATGCATCTATAATATTCCGAACCTTATGTTTTTCTTATGCACGAAATTAGAGACCCGATCCGAATATCTTTGGTGGGTATTCTAGAAGTCTGTTTCTAGAGGCGACAGTAACAAGACCTTCGTAAACGCAGACCCTGCTGAAAATATGATCTTATTTGGTAAAGTCTGAAGCAACACGCTGATATCCAATGGTGTTTGTGTACATTAGGAATACACATGCGCGGGAACGTGTGGACAACATACATGGACGTACCGGTACATGTTTGTATCATGTTTGGACAGTTGAATGATATACATGTCCAAACACCCCTGTAATGCAATATACATGAAGCCCTGAAGGTAGAGAATCTGAGAGATGTCGCCAAGAATCTCAAAAATAAATTGGATGTGGACCAACAAGATAAGGAAACTCTCAGGGCCATTTTGTTTTGAGGACACGAGTTATCGTATGCGTTGGTGCTTGGAATGTGCGAAGGCTACCAGGGTGCGTGACGTTTAATCCCTTCACCGTCTACGGGAAATACGGTTGGACAGGGAATCGAGATATCGCATCAAGGGCAGGGGAACAACACAAACAAGCAACGTCTGATTTTTGTCAGGAATCGTGAAACTTCCAGCTTCTGAAAGACTTTTGATCCTCCAACCCTAAAAAAAAATCTAACTAGTATTTCTGCTGAGCAATTTGACTTGATGCCTAAATGGGGAATGGGGTCTTAAAAGCCAGATAAAAGTTACCGGTACTAACATACATGTTACATGTTTTTGTAACTTCAAAGAATTAGAGTAGAATAAATGACGGGCAACCATTAGAAAATTGGATGTCCGAATTGAACTTGAAAACAACGTTTTTAATTCACTGAATTTTGATGTTTTACATATTTGCAAAACTAAATGAGGTACGCAAAATAGCCTTAAGGGTGCCCAAAAGTTGAAAAGATACCTCTAAATTGCTAAAAACGGAAATAGAATTACAGTAGTTATTTAACTTAAATGTTTCTAATTTGCAGAAAGTGTTTCATATTCTACAAATTGCCCAAATACAGGTACCGGTACAGGTAGACTTTTGGTATTTAATTTTAGGACCCGTTGGTGCTGTAATCAAATTCTAATCGTGGTATTAAGCCTTAATAGTTTTGTCGATTTGTCTGAAAAGTTTTTGCAAAGAGTTCTGACTTTGCTGTGTATCGTTTCGCACCGTAAATTATTTCCATGCATCCCAATAAATTGCTGCTGACATCAATTTTAAGAACACTAATGGGTGATGAAAAATGGCCAATACCGGGTAGTATCAAAGGCTTTTTGCGGGCTGCCTCGTGCCTCCTATTTTATGCTTTCAAGTTGAGCCATTAGCATGATAGAGAGGCCATCCTACACTGGGACTCACCCCAAGGAAGATATTGTTAGAGGAATTGAATCCAGCCGCATAGATCCTTGCCGCGTGCGGCGGGTCCCGATCACAGATGATACGACAAGCAAACCTGGATATCGTACTCTCCGCTACCGTACACTCTTCCTGCGACTTGGCGCCCGGTACCGTGTCCATGACGACGAAATCGATGACGGGCTCGGTGGAACGACCAATCTGAAATGGTCGAAAGCGGAAAGAGGGTGCACTGTTACAAGACAGACCAAGTTTTACACTTGACAAAAGTAGGGTTGGTGATTTCCTATCTTTGCAGTTTGAGAAGGTCTGTTAATATTGTGTTTCTTCCTTTAAATTTCTAGCCATTTTAAGTTGTTTTTTTTACAGGGTTCTTGAAGGGCTTAAAAGCTGTTCTAAAAGGGTTGCCATTCCTAAAAGGGTCCCTTGATCTACAATTTCCTGCTTTGCTTTTAAATTTCCGGTATTTCCTGTCCTTGTCAATTAAATGTGCAAGAAATGTTACTGGTTTCAATGAAGTTAAATACTACATGTACTACCGGTATAAACAAACTTTTTAAACTTATTTGTTCAACGATGATCCAGATATGTACATTTTACTGTATGCACATTGTAGGCCTACCAGGTATCTTATTATTCTTCAGTATTTCACTCATTCATATGTAATATTAAGTTTACTCTACATAAAAACATAGTTAACTTTGACCATTTTTGGCAAGCATTTTTAAAGTTAACTACATGTACACATGCAGAAATATTGTGGAGTGAATTCCCCAAACCCCTCCCCCCCCCCATTTTAAAAAAAATGCACAACGAAATAAAACTCTGATTTCAGCTTAAGGAAAAGCATGTTATGACTGTACTATTGTTATACAAAATGTACCACTGGAAACCATTAAAATGCTGCATGTAATGAGCTGTATTAACAGATGGCAACCATAATGCGATAATGGCCAATCACTTGGATATTAAAAAGACACATTGCAGTCAAGCTGAACACAGCCTGGGGTTGCTTCAAAGTACACATAACCCTGGAGTTAGTGGCTTATTAATGATGTGAGTCATATGATGTTGAAGTCATGGAACAGTATTAGTCAAGAATCTGATGAATATTCAACAACTGGATTATCACATGATAGCCTCTAATACATGTATCTTATCAGATGCAGATTCATGAATATTCATGAGCCATAGTCAAATGTTCTAGCAGTAGGAGATGGACCACGGCCGCCACTCACCTGGAACATACCAGCTGAGGGACACTCCAAATGCAAAACAAACTTTTGAATATTCAATCATCAGACAATCACATAATCTAGCAGACAAGGATGGACCATTGGCATCACTCACCTGGAACATGTCAGTGTTGTTGTCTGATGAATATTCAACAACCACTGTCTGATGTCTTGATAATGTGTAGGCTATGGTGTGCTTGCCTTTCTTGGGGCTCTGACAGGAGAACAAAATAATGCAGGTACACCATAATGAGTGTAGTAAGAGTGAGTCAGTAGACCTTACGCATTGCAGGTATCTTAAGAGACTGTTCCTTGTTGACTCTAGTAACAATGAATGCACCAAAGTATTACTCATGCCTGTGCAAGCTATACAAAACTGTAACTCCACCTTATTGGAGCCTACAGTTTAAATGAACTTACATTTTTAGAAAAAAAAGAGAATCACCTCAGTGCACATGAAGGAACATATTCAGATGGCCATGTACATGTAAGGCTCTGGTGTGTGGACCGACCGCATGTGCCAGTACCGTATCTACATGTAAAGACCTTTTCACACTACAGCCTCTCAACCCAGGTTGAACTCAACCCTGGGCGAACCAAGTGCCGCCCCGTGTTGATGGATTATTTTTCAACTCCACGTTCAACCCCACATTGTTTCTTGCAAATGGACCTTATTTCACTCCGTACTACCGTTTTGAACCCTGGCGAAAGTTTCAACCAGGTTGAAAATCTCAACCCTGGTCTGGAGCAGGGTTGAGTTCAACCCTGGCCGAAATCAATCTCGGGGTTGACGCAGGGTTGACGCGGGGTTGAACATTTTCAAGTGTGAAACGCCGCATGTTTTCAACCCTGCATCAACCCCAAGATTTTAAGGGAAAGCATAATCCTCTTCCTCCCCAAAGCCTGTGATCCCCTGCCCTTGTGCCCCCCCCTTCAGACTTTGGGAGTGAAAATAACTGCCCCTCTCCAGAAAATGAGGCCTCCTACATAAATGTATTACATGTATGGCTCCCCCTACAAATTGGTTACGTTATTTGCATGTGTGTACTGGTTCAGGCTCGTATGGCACAGAGCAGCACGACCAATTTGTATCTGATTGAGCTCAAACCCATAGCAGCTTCACAGGGGGGGGGGGAGGACTTGTGCATAGACTCAATTTTGTCCACTTACCTGCCCCCCTTTCTGTGGACTGACTTCATACTGTTTGTCTGGCTTGACGCCATTTGCCGTCTCCCTCTTAAACAGACCGAAGCGACTCCTCCGTCTGCCGCGATTGCCTGAAGGCAAACAGCCATTGTACCTGCACAGTGAAATACAGAAATGCACCAATTGAAATTTTGTATCAAAGATAAACAAGACAATGTGAGGTTATGTACATGTATAGATCTGCATATTGTATTTTGCAGATGAATGTGATTAAATACAGTGTTTGTACAGAAAACAGAATTTTGAATTACATGTTCATGTACATGTAAAGTCACGTAAACTTTAACAAAGGTTGTGTTCTCCATCAACACTTTTGCATTATCTGTTTTATCAGTATTGGATGAAAAATATTGCTGGCTTACTCCCAGCCTGTTCAAGGACCCCAAAAATATTTAGATTTGTTTGTGTTTACTCATTGTTTGTGTTTCATCATTTTGAAAGCAAGTTGTTTTTTTGTAAAAGGGATATATATAGCAGAATGCCAACCCACACACCCGAAGTACATACATGTAGTACATGTATGTACCCCATGTCTCCACAACTCGACCACCAAGCTTGATAAATACTTACAAACAATGGCATTCTTTAGTGGTTTTCAGGCAAAGATGACATCTTAACACTACATATTCACATCACTTGTATACAGTATGTACATGTACATGTACATGTACAATCACTTGAACAGCTTCTGTACATTCCAAACGTACACGTACCAGTACTCTCAATCTCATCTTTAATATTCATTTATTCAGTTTACAAAAAAATTACATTACTGTTGATAAGGAGAAACACACTTTCTCCCTTTATCCAAAGTAGTAGCTACCGGTACATGTTCAAATGTAGGACCCAGTGCCGCTGATAAGATTAAGTCATTGAAATCCACATAATTGATTGTGTTAAGATCAGTTTACATGGTGCGTACACATGGAACTAAACCCACGATAATTGAATTGTTCGGAACTGGTTCAGACTTTATACCGGTAATGCACGCAGCTCAAAAATTTTCATTTTTGATAGAATTACCCCAGATCTTTTCTTGCAGAACTTTATAATTTCATGTATTGTAGGCCTACAGCTCCTGTTAAGAAAAACAGAACTTTCTTTACACTACATTACAGACAGGTTAAAAAAAGGCTATTAAATAATCTGTGTAACTGCTGACAAAAATTAAACTAAAAACACTGTTCACGTAAGATTAAAAACTCATTCACTACATACATGTATATGTATTTTGTAAAATTTGCCAGGAAAATCTTATATTCTCGGTGAGCAAAATCCTCAACGAAGGGGTGGAAATGTACAAGGGGAAAAAAGACATAAAACTTGATATTATCAATATCATCATGCTTCATGGCCCACAGTTTACTTAAAAACTGCATGCACTGATCTGTAGTTTCATAAATGAACTTTTGAATCACTCCCTATTTAAATTGCTTCCATCTGAGTACACACACTGAAGACAGTCAAAGTGAATATGACAAGACAAAAACATGTCTGTTGCCATGCCTAGCACATTTGGAGATAATTGACAAGAATTTATTGTACTGTGAGTGTGAGCCTGTGCCTGTGAGGTCAATGCACTACTTGAGGCCTGAAGCCCATCTGGTTTTTATTTGTACGTACATGTACTGGTAGCTACAGGGTGTCTATTTTCTTATTACTTGATGTAATATCCATCTGGAGATTATCATTGTGGAGGTAATTATCCTACAGATGATAAAAGGATTCATTAAACCTAACTCTCCAGGTATTTTTGATTAAAATTTCCAAAATCCTCAGAAAAATTTACTGCTCTGCATACAGTAAAACCAATGGTGAAATTAAATGCTTACTTTTAAGTCAAGAGGCATTACATGACAGTAAGACAGAAAAAAAATGTGTTTAGGCCAAAAAAAAGTTCGGTTTCAAAAAATGGGCTTTGCTAAAAGTGGTGCGGCGGTTTTTTTTTTTTTTTTTTTTTTTTTTTTTTTTATTTTTTTTTTTGCTTCAAATGACTGCAATAGTACAAACTAAACTGCAAACACATACATGTATATATGTGAGTCCCAAAGAAGCATAAGCTTATTCTCGAACCCCAAACCCAAACAAAAAAAAAAATTAAAATTGTGCAGCAGCAGGATTCAAACCAGTGAGTTTGGTTGTTGTGGTTTTCACACATCATTGAAAAAAAAACTTTTTTTTTTTTTTGCCGCGGCATGGCTACAGCGGGCGGCGCATACAGAAAAACCGGAGACTATTTCTTTTTGGCCTTATGGTAATGCCCTAAAAATTGTCCAGGTTGGTACACAAATGTAGACTGTAGGAAAATAATCAGAACCTGATAATTATATTTTGTAACTTTTTATGTCTGTCCGTCAGTCTTTTATATTTATTTTTTAGTATATTTTGGCCGGGCACTACCACTTTCTAATTCCCGCAAACAAATTCCTCCAAAATTCACTTGGGTATTTCTGAGGGATCCAGGAACGTTAGGGTTAATTCGTCCATTCATTCCCTGAATTCCTTCATGCTTGAGAACAATCTAGCATGGCAAAACAAAATGTATACCGTACTACACCAAACAAAATAGACAAAATATGAATCATCTGAACTATTTTGCTTCCTGTCTGAGGACAAGGTTTTCTGATTCCCTTGGAATCAAGAAAACACGCCCTTGTCCAGTGGAAGGTCCTTGATAAAATTAATATCCCACTGACAGAAAACAATTTCACCTGCACGACATGTGCTGAAAGGCATCTGAGGCCCCAGTACCTGGACTGAGTGAAGGGTAAATGTCACCTTGATATTTCACACTGTGTAAGAATGTGTGGATCACAAACCCCCTACTATGTCTTGCTGTACTCAGCTTGGCTGACAGTGATGTCTCAAGTACAAGGGCTAAATTTCTTCCGTGAACCTTTACACATACGTGTAAAAGCATGAATCTGTATTTATGAAAGATTGTTTTCTTGTGCGTGTACACGTACATGGACATATATGTAATGGGTAGGTTCGTGTACAAATACTGTACATGTACTGGTACATGTATCAATTCATTGAAGTTTATGAGATTTTGAGTAGTTTGTAGCAATTAAAATAAATATACAGTATTAACTTTTAAGCTAAAAAATAGTACTACCGGTTCCATTCTGTGATGCACTTGGAATACAATTTCCAGAAATTTACTCCCCCCCCTTACATCATATTTTGGAGTTGCAGAACTCAATTTGTAACAATCATGTCTGCACATACCGGTACATTGTACACATGTAGCCCAAAATATTGGCACAATGTTGCTATAGAATAGACCTTATGCGTTAGAGGCAATGGCTTTGTATTGCACGGATAGGTACCGGTATGAGTAAACCATTTGTGCATTTATTGTTACTCAATTAAAATAAGAAAGAAACCATCTGAGATACCCGCAATGAATAAGGTCTATTGAACCCTTCCAATGCTTCCAATGACAACCAGGTGTAAATCACATATGTGTACATGAGGCTGCAGTGCTATGGTGACTGTTGTCACTCAGACAACAATTTCTTTTGTCATCGCCAGGTGAACACTCTTTGCAAGGTTATGAACCGATGGTATGGCCTTTCTTCACCGTGATTTAATTACTCAGCTTGATTGAGTTTGTATGAAACCTTTACCGGTACCTGTACACAGCGATGCAGCCACATTTACTACAATGTTTAGAATCTCTTGTCCAGATATTATAAAATACATGTACATGTGGAACTGGATATTCATGTACCGGTACCAATGTTATATTTCAAATAGAAATGTGTGAACGTGAAATGTGTGAACGATCAATCTGGAGAATTGTCCAAGTATGAAATATCTGTATGTAATTTTGTACAGAAAATGAAGAATTCCTGCACTTAAGCTAAGAGCAAAACAAGTTCCAAATTTTCAATTTGCATAATGTACACACTCAATGTACCTAATATAATCGTCTAGTATCGTGTCCTGTTCATTACTGCACTAGGTACGGTACACATGTATGTATTGGAACATGTATACATTTTGTAATTAGTTTTTAAATGTGTGTGAAAGCCCCAGTTGCCTTGCAAAATGACCAACATGGGGCCTACAGTTCATCCTTTCTACGTTAATACACAATTCTAAAGGGTTTAAACAACAGTACCGTACAAAAATCTGCAAACACATCTGTTCTGATGTGTACAGTACATGTACCGGTACATGTACGTGCTCATTTATCTTCAATGCCCAACTCTACAAATGAACCATGAACTTATTGCATGAACTAGGCCTCCAACGAGACCAGTCAAGCATCGATTCGATCGCCGCAAAGCCGCAAGACAACCACAGAAGGATACCCCTGCTCACGGAAAAAACCCAGGGTTTTCCTTGTGCAACATTCGCAGCAACGCAGAGCATCAAACGTGATGACATTGCTAGTGGCGATTGTCAGTGGCTCATCAGAGAGAATGAAATGAGAGGACTTGGCGATGATGCGGTGGTGGAGGAGACACTCCGGTGAGCTGAAGGGGCTTGAGACGCCAAAGATGATGATGAAGTATCATTGATCACCAGACACATCCCAAACCAAACGCAGGATCCTGGCGAGGGATTACCGCGCTGAGCCGCAACGACAAATTGCTATGCACTCTAGTCTCAGCATCGGCTTGCTACATGTATGATGCCGCCACTCAAGATAATCATATTATTACTCACGGGATAAAGTACATACATGTACAGTGTCTTTCTAAGGGACTTTCCTTTTTGTTTCATGTACAAAATGTACATAATTGTACTAACAATACCGGTACATGCTTTGATAAAACATTCATGAGTTTATTATCATTTTCCAGGTTGTCAGTAATTTTTTTTTTAATGCTTCATGTACCGGTTCGTGGTATCAAAGATGCTTGCAAATTTAATGTCTTAAATGTAAATCCCTGTAAAATTGTATGTGCGTGTAGGCCAATACAGGGTGAGTAAAAAAGAAACGAAACCCAAATGTCGGGACCATTGTGTTAGTGAAGTTCTGCATGTAGCACTTTCAAAATCTAGGATATGAAAACCCAATTCATAAGCTTTCCTTTAGTACAAGAATCATTCAAATCACTGAATTCACACACAATTCACACACATCCTTATGTGATTTGTTTTCATTTTGCTGAAAGAACACTGAACTTTTTGTGATCCGTGAACAGAACCTTAAAACGGCGGTTATGTTTAAAACTCCGTAACTTGAAAAGTACATGAATGATTTGAATGATTCTTGTATAAGCTTATGAATTGGGCTTTCATATCCTAGATTTTGAAAGTGCTCCATGCGAACTTCACTAAAACAATGGTCCCGACATATGAATTTCGTTTTTTTTACTCACCCTGTATATTCAGTGAAAATCCAGATGTAACCAAAACTTCTTGGAATCATTCATACAATACAATGTAGATGATGGACAATTGTGCCATATGTAAGAATGTAAATAATTTATACAGCAGTAACTGGTGTTTAATTGCAATTTGGCGAATTGAACACTTTGAATAATTTTTTAATCAAAATGTCTACTCCTAATCACCAAATAGAATGATTACATAATGAGCATGATTGTATCACTACAGGTGCTCGCTCGTCTTATTATTATTCCATCATCGCAGGGTCCCAGCCTGTGTTCTGGATGCTAATTACATCGATGGGATTGATTCTAGCAGGACGGCTGGCTAACCGGACCTCACACCTTCACCAAATAGCCTCGGCTGTCATGGCATGCAATATTCAGCAGGCTAGTTGCCTTGTCTGTCATCTGTCGCTCTGGAGGCATCCTCTGCTAGGGCACTTATATTGTAAAGAACGTCATGTTGGCCTGTACCAATGTACATTGTATAACATGTACACCTGCAATGCACATCATGTAATACTCAACATTTCCAGGAAACACACATTGTATTGTATCACATTATATTGTAAATTCCTCCATGATTGTGCTGGTATGTACTGCATGACCCTCAACTACATATTCAGTACGGTATGTCTCTCTAGTCCATGAAAATGTCATTTTAATGCCTTCTTATCTACATCCTTAAACTGCATTTTATGGCATAATTTGACTTGATGTAATTGAACATTTTATTTCAAATTACAGCCGCCCCCCCCTTTTATATTCTGATAAAAGATAAGATAAGTTTTAAAGACTATCAAATAATGAATCTGTCAACACAGATCTGATACACTGGACTATTAACAACCCTCCTGCAAACATACATTCTGTGCCAGGTACTTTCAGTCAAATCAATCAAGTGACTGTTTTCAACGGTTAAGAATTCCCAGCCTATGGTATACATGTAAAGCAGGATTGACTGGCTGTGAATGTTTATGTAACTTGACACAGCTTTGCTTTGACTGTGGGTGATTGATAAGCCAGTTGCGCCCACAACTTGCATGCTTTGTCAGTTCATGGTCTGTCCACTGAGTTTCACAAGTCACAGTGCTTAATGTACTTGTATGACCTGACTGCTGGTGACTAGCCTGTGTTATAGCAGGGGAAGTGGATGGAAATTTGACTGTTTGTGACTGTTTAAAAAGCAGTAGGATTAATCAGTCCATTATATTAAACCTCACAGTCATACCCCCCCTCCCAAATCCTTGAAATGGTAGAGTTATACTATCAATCCAGGCACACTATCACATCAATATCACAGGGCCCCCTCTAATGGCAAAAGCATTTGTGCTACTGTAGCTATTGTTCGGATAATGCATCACACAGGGCAGTTGCTTTGTACAATTTAGCATTCACAACGGTTCCTCATTGAAAATGGCCCAAGCGTGAGTGTACAGTGATCATGTACTGTGAAGTGCAAAACCTATTTTGTATCCATAATGTTACATACTTCACCCTGACGCAAAATTCCATCTGATAAATCCGAAATGTTTTTTCAAAATCAGTTTTTAGTGTGCATCATCACCTTAGTTCTTCTGTAGATACCGTAGTACCGGTATAATACGTTTTGTACAAAATACATGTACATCTGGTTGGGGAAGGGAGGCTCACAAAGTGTGTGTGACCTGTCACTGTGGAGTATGAAACCAATAGATGGATCCATAAGGCCTTCGCTATGCACATGTACCGTATGTACAGTCAACAACATGAGCGCCTCTCCAATGCTGCACTGTACGTTCCAGCTACGCATGTCGTGCCCGCGTACATGCATGTCGTGCCCACGTGCATGCATGTCAAGCCTGTGTGCATGCATGTCGAGCCCGCGTGCATGCAAGTCGTGCCTGCGTGCATGCACGTCAGACTTTTGTGGACGTACATGTACATGTATATCGGACATCAATCACAACTGTGAGACCGGTAGGTCAAAATACCATTGGGCAGGGATTACAATGGATCGGTCTGTTGGGATTAAGACCAGGGCTGCAAACGTTCAATGCATGGTGCATTGATCATTCTGACCTGATATGAGGTCAATGCAAAGCCACTTTGGCCATTGTGAGTTTACTGTTGCACTTTATGAATTATGGTTTTATTGGGCAGCAGGATTTGTGGTCAGTAGGTACATACCGATAGACTTATACCAGCAGATTTCAGATTTTGTGTCTGTAGATTTTGCGTACTGAAAATTTCAGTTCTGTCAGTTATTGGTGTCTACCGTAGTTGCGTAATGAGCACTAAATTTCCCAATAACTTTTTGCTGGTCCGGGAGGGCCATCTGACTAACTGACTGACTCACTGCGACTTGTAAGCTGGGCAGTGTTATCATACATGTATACATGTAGGATAACTCAGTTAATGCTGCAAGAATGGGTTAAATCCGGGCGAATGAGTAGACTTTCATGTAATGTATTAAGACTTCCAGTGAATATCCATTCTAAATCAATTGAATAGAATTTTGTGCACTCTTGGACCAGCTTTACTGCCTGCCTGACTGACTGACTGTCGCTTGTGAGTCAGGCAGTGTTACATGTATCATATAAAATTACCCACTAACGGTAATGAAAGGGCTAACTCCGGCCACTTGTAGACAACACGTAGGAAAAGACTTCCAGTGAAAAGCAATTCTGAATTCTGTGCACTAGGGGACCAGCTTCACTAGACTTGTCTAGTCTTCTTATAATACTTAGAAATGAACAAAGCAAGTCACATTGTCTGAAGCACATGGGTGCAGCTTGAGACTGGAAAGCATGATAAGCCTTACCCTAGAATGACCAGTTCACCGTATTTGACCGTTGAGCATCCCAGTGAGGACTTCTTGGCATCTGTGTCAATTTCTTGGAAGTTGGCTGGGATCTCCAGCCTCTGCACCAGGGATTTGGGGTTGGGGGAGACCTCCAAGGTGTCTTCGGGTTCTGCGTTCCTGGAAAAAGAACAATTACAAATTGGTAATAATAAAAAATCATAATAAAGATGCAAGGTTTCCGGTAGCATCATGAAGACAAATTTCTTTTGCGGCCGTTTGTGGTTCTGAACATACCGTAACCACACATGTATACATGTACGGTACATGTACATGTACCGTACATGTACAATGTACATGTATAAAAAAAATATGAAGATTACCCGTACGTGCACGATTGCAACACCATTTCTATGCGAATGTATGCAGGCAGATGTATGCAGGCACGATGAATGGTGATTGAATCAAATGAGGATTCTGGAGGATTGAGGATGAATGGTGATTGAAGCACATGAGGATTTTGGAGGATTGAGGATGAATGGTGATTGAAGCACAAGAGGATTTTGGAGGATTTTGGATGAATGCATTTTGAGGCAGGACTGTCTGATGATTTTGAAGGATTTGGCGTTGGTTATACTTCATTTAAACACGAGTGCAAAATTTTGGGATGAGGAGGATTTTGGAGGATTGACGATGAATGCATTTTGAGGCAGGACTGTCTGACAATTTTGAAAAATTTAGACGGAGTTGCAAAATTTTGGAGGATTTTGGAGGATTGAGGATGGTTTTTAGCAAAAAGGGCCTAGGGGGTTAGGAAGCTTTTGTTCACATGCATCCGAGGCCCTATCTTCCAACAGTTTGGCCCTGCTGTAAAGAGGTTAAATTTGATACTTTTTGGTATAACAAAATATTCCAACACAAAAATACACCTGCCTTGTGAATCATTAAAAAAAATTTTTTTTTAAAATCAAGCTTTCTATGCAAAACACTGGACTTAATGAATATATTTATAAACATGTTATAAATTTAAGACATTGAAATATTTCAGGCTGCAGTAGTTTGTTTCAGTTATGGCTATTAACAATTACCGCTACATACTTGATGTATTTTATGAAGTTAAAAAGTTAATACGTGTACAGTGATGCGGTAAATTTACTTACAAAAATATCATCACTGTTTATTTTTGTTTTTATCCCTTTCTTTGGCGGGGCGGTGTGGCTGCATGGAAGAGTCTATGGATAATCAGCTTGTACATTTTGTACATCTACCACATGGGGACATGTACCACACGGATACATACGGAAAAACACGGATTTCCCCTTGAAATCGGAAACAGTACTGCAATGAATATCCTGCTTTAGTTGTAATGTAGTTGCTCTGGGTCATTTGTGGGATGAATTGTGATTTCTTGTGGCTTAAGGAAAAAACAGAACACACCAACCAGTGACCAGAAAGGGAAGTACACACGGTACTGATACTAATGAAAATAAACACACATGCATTTTTCAAAGTAACAGCCATGATGTCACCAAAACGCTTGTGAATAAGGAACTTATGGGACATTTACATTATTTACGCAGGGAAATACATGTAGATGTAAACTTTAGCCTACATATTAGCGACAAGTTTGACTATGTACAGCATGCTGCATTCAAAATGTTTCATTGTCCTTAGTGCATTTTTTGTTTGTGACAAGTTCACTTTTTTCACCTCATGGAATAGAACATTCAATCTGTCACCTCATGAAATTATTCTTACCATTGCACTCATAAACATTCATTATTTGTATTCGAACCAGCCCACCGATCCTGTAGCTCGGTGGTCGAGTGGTAAGACATCTGCACTAGAAAGCAGGAGGTCGTGGGTTAGAGTCCCACCCGAGTGATTTTTTCCAACTTTCACTCGGGAGGTAACGCACTGGGTATACAGTGTTTAAACGTCGGTGAAGGGCAAAACCTAATTTGATTCATTATTTGTATGCTTTTAACCTGTAAGTTTCTGCATCTCCTTTGATTTTGTTTAGGCTCTCCTGCTTTGTTACCTGTAGGCTGTAGACATATACAAGTATGCGTGACTACCAGCTAAACTGATACCTGTAGACGTATACATGTACGGTATGCGTGACTACCAGCTAAACTGATACTGGTAGCTGGTACACGTATACTTTGTAATTTAAATTAATCAACCAATCAGACAAGTTGCAATGTGTATTGTGCCTCAATTACACAAAGACATTTATAAATGTATGAATTCTTTTTTCTTCACGTGAATGAAAACAATTACTCATGGTAATAATTTGATCTATGCTTTGTGAGATAGTTTCCTCTCAGGTTTCATTTCAAAGCTGTTTGCAGGTGCAGAGCTGTAATTCATAGTTTCCACATTTTCTTTTGCCCGGAGGCGAGGTTTCTAGGGGGAGATCGATCCTTTCAAACTCCAATGCTAAACACACAATGGTTTCTGTTTACATTCCCTATTCAATAGCAGGGGACGACCCACGCCTTGCTGTTTTAGAAATGTTTTTCTCAAGGTCATCAAGTTCATAATCTGACAAAGGACAGTATTGAATTGCTGGATTACTCGGTGAAATTCAGCAGAAAATTGGTCTCGTACGCCACACATTTACAGTCGAGTCTCGTTAATACAAACTCGTTGGGACCTTGCCAAATTGTTTGTTATATCAGAATTTTGTATTAAGAGGAACATCAGTCCCATTCATTGTGCACATAAATGCACAGTCAGGACTAAGGCTTTATGTTTCTTATAACCAGAATTTTGTATTAACAGAGTTTGTACTAACGAGATTCGACTGTATAACCTTTATACATGTACATGTACAAGTTATTCACTAGATTGTGTATGTAATATATTATTTCCATGAACACCATGCATTGAATTTGCAGGATACCAGCTCAACAAATGTCTAGAGCTCTGTTAGTCCGTTTATTTAGTCAATTAAATGGTTAGTAAAAACGTTGACATTGTATATTGCTCCTACATATTTTGACTGATTTACAAAATGTACACCACCAGCTCCAACATGTCACATGACCAAACTGGGGTCAAACGTCATCAGGGGGTCACTGGGGTCAAAAATCTGATATGATCTCAAAACTCTACTCCTTCCAGAAATTACATGGCACAATCACGTGACTCATGCATGAACACAAATTTGTTGGCCCGCAGCTTCCAAGATACGATCAAGCTTATTCTTTACTCTGCGTTAGGAGGTTCTTAGGAAAAGGTTATCTATAATACATGTATGGCCCACGTAATGATTTTGTGCATTTTTCATTACAACCGAACATTTGTTTTCAGGCCTACACTGGAAACAGATTTATTAAAACAGAAACATTACTTTATGGTCATGAGTTATGAGAACAAACATACAATGTACACTGTTTGGTACATTAAAGGTAATGCCAACATGAAGGGAAAGGTTTCAAGACAGAAAGCATTGCAAAAGCTTTCAGAAAGGGAAGCAAATTCACAAACAGTAACAACCCTCAAGCCCCCAATCCAGCAGTGGTTTTGTGTTATCATCCTTCCTATGGGCACTGATTGTGATCAGAGGAGAGTGGAGCCAGCTTACAATGCCAAGCCTTCATGTGGTCTGTGTGGCTACGGGTCTGTGACCTCACACTAAGGTCATCCTAAGGAATGCAGTATCAGGCCTACCCTGCTGAGAAGTCAAGAATATCAGAAATAATTAGGAGTGCCAAGTGGATCGTAGTGAAAGGACTACAGTACACAATAGAACAACACAGCCTTGGCTTCCATATATAACCTGCACATGAATTATTAATGTACATCTTTTGTTCCAACCCATTGGGCTGACCTAGTGTCCAACCTTCAGTCATGTACCTACAATGCATCTTGACTGAGTGACTGACTGATGGTCTGTCTCCCCGTAAGCCAGGCAGTGCAATTGTATAGGATTACCCCATAATGGCTACAATGAATGGGCTAAATCTAGCCCAATGTGTAGACCAGATGGATAAGACTTCCACAGATGGTCATTGACATTCTAAATCAATCAAATAGAATGTGTGTACACTCTGGGACCAGCTTTACTAAGCTTAACTTGTCTTGTACCGGTGTCATATGAAAATCAGACTCGTATGAAAATCTGACTCTTTTTCCCTTTTATTGGTTAAACCCTCTCACGTGACCGGTCCCTCTCCTAAATATCTATGCATGAGCATGCGCAATACCGCCAATGAGTCCGAATTTCATAAAACCTAAATTCATACTACACCGGTACACATGTCTTGTACATGTACAGTTCATGCACATGTGTACATGTACTGGTATTGAGTTGTATTCTGGATACTCTCTGAGTGCTACAGAAACAGTTGACTAATCTTTGCAGGCACAGCAGGAAATGGAGAGTGGTACATGTAGGTCTGTTTGTTTCGGGTTGGCTGTGTTTACTTTATTAGGGCCATAGTGTCCAGCACCTGACAAATCAATTAGTCAGTTGATGAGGTTCCCTGCATAGCCAGCAGTCCATGTGTACTGTACATGTACATTGTACCGGTACATGTACATTAGAATACATGTAATGTAATAATAATGGACTCCGCAAAGATGAATACCCCTACACTGCAAGATACAAAAAGAATAAATTAAGCCTTTAAATTCTGTCACATTACACGTATATGTACAGTACATGTACTGTACACAAAATAATTATTACACATAGTCATAATTCTGTAATACACAAAATACACACACTTACATATGTACAGAACAAGGTTGCCATATCACTCAGCTACCTGGTATGTAAACAAGAATTTTCAAACCTTGCCTTTTTATTATTCCTAGCCCAACTACAAGTGGTTTATTCATTGACCTTCCATTTGGTGGACGCAGATCAATTGCACACTTGAGCTAAGTAATACCCAGCCTGGTACATCAGTGCGTGCGCCGAATACTGGATGCTGATCAGCACTTAGTGTGGGGGGGTGGGGGAGAGATGGATTGGGAGGGGGGGGGCGAGAGAGTGTGAAGTGACAAGAACCATCAACCTCCTTTGTCCACTTGACCAAGGTCCAGAATCCAGAATAAAAGCACAGAAATATTCACAAGTCCATTATTTGCACAATGCGCCGAGAATACCGAGTTGCAGGTTTTATCTGAATCTTAACAAAGCCACACATGTAAAAACAGACACTTTGGAAGGACTGATACGTGAATGGACCGTGAACGGACATTGATTTGAGTGCGTGTTACAACACGTTGGTGGTTATTGACATGTTCTACTGTTCTTTATTTACTCAGGTCCAGAATATTGAACAGAGTTTTCATTCTTCCTTTCGGTTCCTTTCAATTTAGAAATTTTTACGTTAACTGTACATTTATACAGCCATCTAAAAATAAATGCAACCACAGACCATGGAGGAAGGAATCCTCCATGCATAGACATGTGGTAATATGTAGGCCCTACATTTCAAGTGCATCCTGTATTAAATTTCACATGTATACATCAGTAAATGGGTTGCATTGTAGTATTGTACTCAGACTAACCATGGAGCTATTGAATTACATGCTTACATACATACCAGTACATATAGAAATCAGGCAATATTAAACCATTGATTAAAACATTTCTTACATCATTGAAAAAAATCATTTTGGTACAAAAATGATACATGTACAATGTAGGTGTACATGCACAGTACACATATCACATTCTGCACCAGTTGTTGATGCAAATCTTTGAAAGTGAAATAAAAATTTCAACTGTGTTCTAAACCTAACAAAATATGTACTTCCTATCTAATGCAAACCTGCAGCATGACAACCACAGCGAAACATCTGCAAGATCCAAACCAAAGATGTTAGACATCCTAAACATCCCTGAAGTGTATGATGAACAAATGCTGATGGAAAAATGACGAATCCCAACCTTCTCCGCTTGTAAACTACATGTACTTCTATGGACTACATACATGTACATCATGTACAACAAAAACTGTATACAGAAAAATACACATAGTACTGGTCTCTTCTTTTTTTGTTCAAGCTCTGAACAGCTGCAAAGATTCAGATCCATGGCAACTTTAAATGACCCCTATTTTTCCCCTTTGTTGGTCTACCAGTAACTTTTTCCCTGCAGCAATACGGTGTGAGAAGGTACATGTATGTATGAGAATCAATTCACACGTGTCAGGAAACTGGACACAACAGACTAAAACGGCTTTTCTTTGTCAGATAGGAAACCATCAGAGCACAAAGCAAGTGTAAATGTTTAGTACAGCTGAACAGAGCAACAATAAACAACCATAAAAACTTGGCTTTTCAGATGGCTGCTGCATTACTCCATGGTTGAAGAATTCCAAACAAAGACCAAGGAAGACATGGAGCAATGCTTAAACTGTACATGTATCTTTTTTTTCCTTCAACATACATGTACCGGTCCTTGTAGATGAATTCAAGTCTCATGTCTTCTTTGTTTAAATAATGCATTCCATCCAATATAGCACATGGTACAAGTAAACGTAAACACCTATTAAGCGTTAAAGTGTGCATTTTAAGACAAGAAATATTTCACTTTTCAGAAAGGGGCAATCTGTCCACAAACACAAAGCCAGTTTGTCCATAAACATGAAATTTCCAAAAAAGATCACTTTTTCATTTGGGTTTATGAAAAGTTCCATTTCTTCTCTAACAACAGAGAACTGCTGTAATTGTAAAGTATATCATGCAGCTGAAAAAGGCTGAACATTTTCTTCTTTTACACAGTTTTTATTGAGGACTATGAATGATTCAAAAAAGGAAGGGGAAAAAAAGGAATTTCATATTTCATTAACTGCTTCTAAATGACTTTTTTTTCAATGTACAAGTCTACAACTCTTTTAACATTGATTAAATACACAAATTACATTGTGAATGTTTATGCATTTTAATTGCTTCTAAAAAATAAAAATTCTAATGTTAAATTCTAGAGAGACTTCCATCGTAAGTTTTCTCTGCTTAAACTTAAGTTAAAGTTAAAGTTTACAAAAATCACTGGCCCAAAAAATACATGCCTGGATACTGCGTACAAAAATGCACTTTTTACTACATGTACATTATAAATTCTTCCTTTAATTGTGCGATTGATGCACACCGTTCAAAGCTCAATCACTAATTCAAGTCAGGACCTGTTTGCTCTTATCTGAAGGAGAAATAATGAAATGATTTGTGATGTATTACTAATTGATTGATTATTCTCACTCGTTATCTCTGACAACGCAAACAGGTAAATAGCGTCCTGCTGGCACTTCACACCGTGGCACTGGCATGCGGCAGGCATTAACAACACATGTAATTCAGGTAAAAAGGAAACTGAAAAAAATCTAAATGTCCTCTTTAGATGTACATGTAGATTATTTGGGTTTCATTATTCTTATGACGGTACATTGCATATTTTAATGGGCATTCCTTTGTCTACGATGAGAACTGACAATTTACTTCATCTCATAACTTTTAGCTATTTCACATGCAAAAAAACCCCCAATCATATGTGAGCAATGCCTGAAGAATAACTCAGTAACTGTTAAACCATGAACTAAGCTAAAATTATTACCCTCTAGGAGTTAGTGAGACGGAATGATTCATTATTTTTTATTTGCCCCCAAGAGACACAGGCATTGTAACATGAAGCAACAAGCAAACCACAGGCCATACATTCCCTCCACTACACTCAGACAAAGGACTCCTGATATCGCCAGGGTTCAAGGCCTAAGGTTATAGGATGCCAGGGTTTTGCTGGCCGGGCAATGCCAATCATGACTAGAGTCACGTTTATTAATAAGAACCCATTCTGAGCACGCTCATTAGCGTTGCGCACGGATCGGCGTTCCACCAGTGGCTGCGTTAATTAAAGTCTGGCGACGCTGACAGAACATGAAACCCTTTGTGATTACATTTATTATTTTCACATCCATTGTGCGTGTGTGATTGAATTCAGCTTCTATGATTAGTCATTCTTTGAAGTGACACCTTATACACATTCATAGCCAAACCTGACGTTTCTTGAGGCTCAATTTCAACTAATGACTTTTGATCGTCAGTGGACAAAAATATTTCATGATTAATCAATCGGGATCTACATGAAGAATGTTTCAGCAACATAACGGTACCATGAATTTCAGTGACGTGTCCAGTAAAAATGAAGCCAAGTTTATAAATTATGTATAGGCAGCTGTGCACAATTTACATCTTGTTTTGGAGTTCAAGATTTTGCATTTTATAACTGAAACAAAAGTTTTTAAAAACCGATTTTTGTCCATACGGTGTAAATCCATACACAGTATTGCAAGTCCCAATACGTCTGAATACGTTTAGTTTTGGTATCACACCTCACAATCACAAGACACAAGACTATGCTTGTCATTCAGAAAAGCAATTGCATGACATTAAAGTGATCTTTAAATAAACCCCAACTCTCCAGGCATTTTTGCTAGGATGCAACCTCAATCCTGCAAAATCCTCCAACTGCCTCCATGTAAAAATAACATACAGCTTCAATCCTGCAAAATCATCCGTTATTTTTTTGAATGTGGTCCTTGGAGGGGTGACCACTGCCTCAATCCTTCAAAATCCTCAAGAAATCCCTGTCAATTTGTTGAGGCAGAGCCAGTGACATCCTCAAGTATATACCGTAACCGGTATTCCATTTATGCCCCAATTACATTTAGGCCCCAATTGGAAAGAATGTTGCAACCTGACGCCACTTCAGAGGTTGTGTAAAAAGTCTATGGAGAGTCATGAAATTTTTGTAAGCATTTCCTAACAAAATTGGAAATATTTCTCAGTCCCAGATTCATGTGTTATAATTTTTGCAATGACTGACCTTCACTGAGATGATAATTTTTATATGTATAAAAAAGCAGCATCAGGTTGCAACATTCTTTCCCAAAAATTTATGCAGGGCTGAACATAAACATCTCAAGGTCCGGCTTAAGGCGAAATAATTTTTAAAAAACCATGTTTAGCGTCCCCGCCTGCTTCCTTTTTGGCAGCCGCCCCCTTTTTAATTTTTTTTTTATAAACAAGAAAAAAATTATAAATTTTCAACAGTGACACATCACTTTGGCCTCTTTATCTGTTGCATCTACAGATCTAGCCCATTTACAGCTGTAATGTCATTTCCTGAGTCCAATGGTGGCCATTTAAAAAAACAAAACTGGCGGCCATCTTGAAAAAGTAGACTTTGTCAACATATTCCTTACACTTACAGTTCTCACATGGAAGATTACTCTCTGAGGTACAAGGTAAGCAAAAGAAAATTTGCAAAAATTGTTCCTGTTATGTTTCAATTTGTATCCAGTTAATTTATTAAATAACCAACCCGGGGTATAAATCCTTACCTTTATAGGACCCTGGTCCTATATAAGGTTAAAAGACTCACCAAAACAGCGGACTACTCAAAAGTGACATTCTGATATTTCTGGACACATTTGAACAGTAGTTGGCAATGACACCTTTTTGAATATCAGCCGGTTTAATTTTGTAGAAAGAAGGCAGGGCTTTGATTTATGAGGGGTTAAAGTCGACGATGACAACCCGAAAATATATTTGAAAAGCAAGATGGTGAACTGCATAATAAGGTAGGAAAGTCACATTTTCTTTGAAAGTGCTTTCAAAATTACAACTAACATGAGCTTATCTGAAGAAAAAAAAAAGACTGCTTTAGCCTGCAAAAGTCACCCTCGTAGTAGTACTGCTGGACGGTCATCTGCAAAAGTCAGATTTGAATAAAACTTGTAAAAGTAAAGATAAAGATTACCCAACCCGGCACTGGCAGTGTGATCCTCTGATGAAATAAAAGTGCACATACAAGCAATACAGAAATGCAGAAAGCAATTGGCAGTTTATAGTTGCACATTCTGTCTGATGCAATTTTTTTTAACAAGCATGTCAAGGAAGACCAAAAAGGAGGAAGTACTTACAACAAAGGCATGTTAAAGTTGTTAGCAACTATTCCAATGTAATCTTGCAAAGTTGCACTCTACGCAGTTATGTTCTTTCTTTCAACCGCAACAACAGTTATCATTTTGTTTACATCAATTAGAAAGCTCCATTGTACTTTCCAAGCAAGTTTGGTTCACACGGTGACCACATCAAAGTGAACGCTCCACTACACAGAGAGCGCGCAAAAACACAACCAAGTTCGTTGACGTTGTTCCCACGGCGGACGGCCACACACGGTAATCCAAATCGTTCTCGACCGAGCTCGTTCAGCTTCGTTTACGGTTTAAATGGCAGAGGACACTATCTCTAAAAGAAGCTAAAATCCCACTCCCACATTTGGCTTGACCGCCATTCACTGTCTGTCGCGAGTCTTTACTACACTGATCTGTGTAAATTTCTTATCTCGCCAAATTTCTCGAAACTACGCAACTGTGTTTTCGCCGAAATTCATTCATTCATCGATGAGAATAGTCTGGCACCGGTAAAGAAAAAAAAAGCATTGTACACGTACACGCGTGATCAGTATCGTGATCAAACACATGTGCGTTGAGGCAGTGACTAGATCAGACTTGACCTATTTATTTTTCAGGATCTCGCAGGCTCTCGCGAGATCTCGAAAGTGTAATGCCGACGTGTTCAAAATGGCGACCGCCATGGAGTCTTTCATCGTCTTGTTTTTAGTATTTTGTAGCGCGACTTTAGTGCATTTAGAAATGAGTCAACGGTATAAATTGTGTGTAGACGACAAGTGCAGCAGTAAGTTCTTCTTTTCCCGTAAATGTAAACAACTCTTAACATTAAAATGTGTGTCACTGGTAAGGGAAAGATTCAGCAGCATGAGCAGTGCAGTGGCCATCACTGCACTGTGTCACCCTGTGCAGTGTGCACAAACCTAGCCCGACTGCGTCTGGCCGTACAGTACTATCGCAAGCTCTGTAGTACGGCCAGACGCTGAATGCTTCCAAAAAGACTGAATTTTTTGGGCCGCTGATGTAGCGATTTTGCTACATCTTTTGATCGAGATTATCTTTTCATCCAGGACAAAAATTTCCACAGTTAAGGTTCTTAGTCGTAGAGCAACTCATACCATTTCGAAAAAACGTTCTTTGGTCTCAATATTTTCATCCATCTGGCCAAAAGACGACTTTCAGTCATCATCTTCCACAAATATCGTCCCGAAAATGCTCCCCCGTGCGATTTTAAAATGGCGGCCGTGCTGTAACTCATGAATATGCATAAACAGTCTGTGACGTATGACCTCATGTTTTTGGACGTGCGTGCGGCGGGGCCGTACGTACATATGTACATGTACATTCCTACTTGTAGACAACAGCCCAGTACGTGCATGCACACCGCCGCGCGGACGTACGTGTGCATGCACGTACTGGGCTGTTGTCTACAAGTAATGTACATGTACGTACATGTTCAAACGGCGCTGCCGCACGCACGTCCAAAAACATGAGGTCATACGTCACAGACTGTTTATGCATATTCATGAGTTATAGTGCGGCCGCCATTTTGAAATCACATGGGGGAGCATTTTCGGGACGATATTTGTGGAAGATGATGACTGAAAGTTGTCTTTTGGCCAGATGGATGAAAATATTGATACCAAAGAACGTTTTTTCGAAAAGGTATGAGTTGCTCTACGACTAAGAACCTTAACTGTGGAAATTTTTGTCCTGGATGAAAAGATAATCTCGATCAAAAGATGTAGCAAAATCGCTACATCAGCGGCCCAAAAAATTCAGTCTTTTTGGAAGCATTCAGCGTCTGGCCGTACTACAGAGCTTGCGATAGTACTGTACGGCCAGACGCAGTCGGGCTAAAACAAACCCTATGGGTCTGGTCTGAAAATCTGAAAAGTGTTTTCTTGGTAAAAATTCATAGTAATTTTACTTAAGGGAAAAATTACCATGATTACGGTAATCCTTATATTTAGGACGCCTCTATTTTTTACGAGTTCTGTAGGAGCCTAGTTCTGCAGTCTAGTACGGGGTAGAAATTACGATTTTCCTGACCTCCTTAGCCCCATAAATGTGGCCAATTTACTGGACTACCTCCGTAAATACAGACCACACTTCCACCATGTACAAAAACATGTAGAACTTTGTCAAATTCTGATTTTCACATTTAGGCCTAGGCTTAGTTTGTAGGCCCCTAGGGCCTACTACTAGTTTATTTTTGCTTTAGAACTTAGCATAGCCATAGGCCTACTCGGTTTCAGGTCAACTTGGTCCGTGACCAACTCGGTCCGAGTCAACTCGGTCCATGACCAACTCGGTCCGTAACCATCTCGGTCCATAACCAACTCGGCTTTTTTTTCACTTGATAATTGCTATGAAAGCTACGTTGATGTTTTAATGATCAGGAAAACTTGAATTCCATACCTCTAGACTTCTAGTCATCCTGTAGTTGTCAGTGGAAATTTTGACTTGGAGAGAGTTTGTCTGGAAATGACTGCAGAACTTTTCTAAAGGTCATGGCTCGTGCACCTTTACAGTTTTGATTTTCCCCACTTACTAGCTATGTAAGTGCTTTAATAATGACTATGAAGGGAAAAAACAGTCTTGTGTATGGCTCTTAATGCGGCAGAACTCCAGTATTTGAGACACATTTCTGGGGCTACCATGTGTACAGACAATGACAGAGAGTCACTTGCAGACAGAGAGTCACTGCAAGTGACAGGTAGCAAGTGATGGAGGTAGCAAGTGACAGAGATTTACTTGCTACTACATGTATGTGTACAGACAGAGCGTCACTTAGACAGATGCAAGTGACAGAGGAAGCAAATGACAGAGAGTCACTTGTTACCCTGTGTACAGACAATGACAGAGTCAATGTGCAGGTTATGTTGCACTGAATTGGACAATTCACACTACACAAAATCTCTTTTTAGTGCACTTTGCTTCAGTACAACTTTTACTGTTGCAGTCTGTCTTCCAAAGTCATGAAAGTGTAGACGCTAGATGGGAAAAAAAGGGTTTTATTATCTACAGCAAACGAGGAAAACATATGGGGTTTGTTGGAAAGGATTTTCTGGCAAAATTATACCTCAGTCTCAAAATCATTTTATTGACTAAAATTTCAAGTTTTGCAAGACTGGCCATCATTAAGTGGTTGATTAGGTTTGCGACACTTAAACATCAATACATAGTTTTTGAGATTCCTGGAACAGCTCTAACTACAGACTTTGAAGGTCAATGTAGGCTATAGGGCGACAAGATTCCAGGTAATGATTCTGTCTAAAGAAAAGGGAAAAACTTGCGAAAATAATGGGAAGCCCTATTTTTCTTTGACTGTTTTTGTTTTTTTCTCACTCACAGCTCCAATATCAAAAGTCCGAGCAGTGCAAGATGTTGACCACCAGAACCCAAAATTCATCTCTTTTAAGAAAGACAGCATCATCACCATATATGGTAAAGAGGACACTAAAGAATCAAGAGGACTTTGGTATGGAACGGTAAGTGTTTCCGTATTTGGAAGGAAGAGCCAACCCTTACCAGTCCTAAATGCAATAGAGTACCAAAGTGTGACATCATTTTGAAACAGGAAGTGAGGTGCAAACGAATGGAGTGCGCGCACGTGTTGGTTCACGGGCTGAATCACGCGCTAATGTCATTTACACACATAATTGTGCGCATGATGTATTCACCTTGGTACTCTATAAGACCCAAAGGTAGGCAGTTTCCATTGGACTGTTGGGCCAAGTGAAAAAAAACCACTTTCTCATGCCCGCCCGCTTTCTTTATTCACGGCCGCCTCTTTTCTTTTTTAAATCAATCATTTGCAATGTATTGTAGTATTTTTATGTTCTTCCAGCAAATTTGCAGCTATGTATGGAAGTTTAGAATCTGTTTTTAAGGCATGATGGCTCATTTAGACATACATGTACATGTACATGTAAAAGTAACAGCAAAAGAGTCAAGAAACTGGAAGAATCCACCTTGGAAAATCTGCCATCTTGAAAAAAGAAAAAAAAAAAAGAAGGGCCTCCTCCCATTTTTAAAAAGTCTGGACGAGAAACAATTGTTTTAACTTGGCCTAATAATCTGGGTATTTTTTTGTTCATTTGTTACGGCTGATGTAATGTGTTGTATTCAGCAGACTGCACACATTGCTGTTGTATTCTGTTCATTTCAACAAGGTGCCAGACTAGTTGCTGAACGGCATTTCCATGGAATTGTGAACCTCAATTAAAATATTTATAGAAATCAAATTGCCACAAATGTAAATCATTTTCAAGCTTATTATCTGTATTTTATTGAAATATTGTATTATCTGACAATGTTCAACGGTACAGCTGTTAGGTTTAACTGAAAAAAATTACTAAGTACACCGAAAAATCAATATGTAGTCTGAGTACATTCCGCCACCATTGTGTTTCGAGGAAATTTCTACTACAGCAAAAAAAGTTGGATGAATAATTACTTTTTCAAATCATTGTAGTAACAAACTGATACGTTTAATCCAAATTAAAATCCACTTTTTGATTCTAACCTTTATTATGCACACTGTTGAATTGTCCAAAATGTAAGCCCGACACCGAACAATTCCAAGAAATGGTTATAGCCAAATGATCATCATGTTGGATGCAACAGATTAGAACTAATAGATCAACAAAATCCAGGCCCACTCATTGATTTTGTTTTATTAAGAGCGGCAAGGGTTAATCAGTGTAATTCAGATTATTGACATGCAGTAATGCTTGTTACTGTCTGAAAATGATTAAAACGGTTGATATGATAAAATCGACCTATTGCAGTAGAATCGCGGTAGAATCACGTTAGAAGCGCGTCAACGCAGCTTGTGAAATATGGTCCAATTATTGTATATTTATTCTGGGTTGTAAAAATGTTCTTCTTTTTTATAAACAGTCATCCAGTGAGCCTGCAAAGCGAGGTTTTCTCAACCAAGATGTTGTGATGGAGGAGGAGGTTTTTAACAACAATCCCACAATCAAAGTGGGAATCCACATCGAGGTAATGTATTGAAAAGAAGAATATTCATCTTAAAAACGCTTTGTATGATCACTGTGATAGTGGTGCTTAAATATGTGTATCATTGTGTATCTCATAAATCATTCGATACCAGCCCAGCCCCTTGTTCATTGTTGATAGATTGTAATTCACCATATTTTTCAATTAAGTTGAGAATTGGTCAATATCATAATATGGATTTAGTAAACCTAAGAACTTTATCAATCAAAATTTCAAATCAGCCCAGAGTAGCCAGTCTGAAGTTGTTTCTTCAACATTGAGTAGAGAAAACTGATATGTGTTCCATAACTGATATCTCTGTAAAATCTGATTTCTTGCTATTAATGAATATTGTTTCTTAAATTTAATTTAACGTTTCATACTGAGACCATCAAAAAGAAAAAATGCCAACATTTAAAATTTCTTAATGTGTCTGATACATGTAAAGGAGATCAGTATAAACTACAAGAATGACTTCCCTTGTTCTACTTTTCATGGTTTACATATTTTTTCCCTGCAGGAATCGAGGAATGATCCTTCCCAACCCGCAAGCCACGCGTCTGCCAACAATCCCGACCCCAAACAAGACAATCTAGGTATGTCTCAGACATTGCTACCCGATGGGACTGAAAACACACATACAGATCCTTTCATAGAAAGTGCAGTCCCTGTCAACGATAATGTAGCTGAAACAGTAACAAAACCCCACCCAGCCGGGCAGAAAGATGACACAAAACCACTTACCAACCCTGATCTGAAATCAGGAATGGACACAGTGACACTAACAGAAACACACAATATACCAGACAGTAATTCACAAGCTCATACAGATCATCATCTGAAACCTGCCACAGATACTAGTAAGCCCACAGACTTGCAGCATAAACAAAACTCTAAATCACATACAAACACAGAAAAACTGAACCATTTCGAGACAAATAGAGGCATACATACTGATCAACATCACAAAGTTCACAGTGAACCAACAGACCAGAGAGACCCTCATTTTCAAACAATAAAAGACGCAGACAAACCTACTGACTCCGTCCAGAAATCTAACAGAGAGTCAAAACCAGATAAAGACCCAATGGTAGAAACAGTAACAGACACTGACAAACAGCCTGACACACAACACAAGGTAGAGAGAGTGCCAAAACCCAAGACAGACCCTCACGTGCAAGACATTGCTAAACAGCCTGACCCACACTTCAAAGAAGAGAGTAAGGCAAAACCCCAGGCAGACTCTAAGGTTGAAACAGTAACAGACACTGACAAACAGCCTGACACACACTACAAGGTAGAGAGAGTGCCAAAACCCAAGACAGACCCTCACATGCAAGACATTGCTAAACACCCTGACCCACACTTCAAAGAAGAGACTAAGGCAAAACCCCAGGCAGTCTCTCAGGTTAAAACAGTAGCAGACACCGACAAACGTACAGATACACACTTCAGGGTAGACGGAGGTGCAACACCGCAAACAGACCCTCATACTACAGTTGCCAACAAGCAGGGAGACACCACACACCACAAAGAAGACAGTGGGACAACTCCACATACAAACCCTGGTACAAAACAAGACCCCAACAGACAGGCAGATACACTGCCCAGAGTGTTCAGTGGAACAAAGCCACATACAGAAACTCGGTCACAAAAGATGACAAATACTGACAGACGCAAAGAGACACACGATGTTGACAGTGCGGCAACGCCACAAAGAATCCAAAATACACAACCAGTAACAGGAACCAGCGAACATGCCGACACAGACCACAAAATAGAAAGTGCAGCCACACCACTTACTGACCCTCATGCAAACATAGTGACAGACACTAACAAACATGCACCTACACCACACAGTGGTAACCCCAATACAGACCCTCAGTCACCAACAGTGACAAACACTGACAGAGACATGAACACACATCCCAAAGCAGATCCTAGTGCAGACCCCCACAAAAACAAACACTCAGAAACATACCATCAGGCTGAGAGTGGGGTGACACCACATGAAGACCCCCAGGTAAAACAAGTGCCAAATGCACAGCAACATAATGAAATACACCACGAAGTAGTAGACAAGACAAAACCAGCCAGTACTGAAACTATTGTACACAGAAATCTTGACTCTGCAGTGAAGGACAACAGCCAAAGGCAATCAAGTGTAGATCCAGAAGATACCCATGATGCTGGTGATATGTCAGAAACTCATATCTACTCTCTAAACAGCCCACAGACTCTTGCAGACTCATCTACTAAATCTATATCATCTACTAAATCTAATGCAAGTGAAAACAAGATCGTACAATCAGATAGTAAACATCACATGGAAAGCCACGGAGTACCGGTTCCTGCACATTCAAACACAGTCAGCTCTAACACAAATACACCCTCTGGTATAGTAACAGCCAGTGATAAACCAGATAAACCACTATCTTCCAAAGTCGAACCATCCATGGAAGCATCTTTTTCAAACCCAAAAGATCGCACTAAGGTTGTCACCACCCCAGAAACTCAAACTGGGAGAATAATTCAAGACACCAGATTGACAGAGGCTGATAAAGTTGGAGATGATTCCAAAGAAGTCCCTCCAACTGACTTGGATGCAATTACAAGTCAAGCAGCTAATGAAAAACTAACCTCCAAAGCACAGCCTCCTTCAGGATCTCCCAAGATAACTCCAAAGTCTGAGGATTCCAGCAATCCCGAAACACCATCCAAGACTGAAACAGAAGATAACAGTCGTAAGCATCTGAAGCAAAATCCTGAGGCAGTTTTTGAAGAAGCACCTATCAGTAACACTGACAAATCAGCTTCTACAGAAGAACCAACGGCAAAAAGTACAATGTCAAAGCAGAAACCACTCCCAGAAGATGCTGTTAAACCAGAAAAACACTCTGAGAGCAGAAGGTCAGATACAAAAGTGCCCCACATTATTGGAAATGGTGAGGCTCTAAAACAAATCCAGCCAGATAACTTTAAAAAAGTTTCTGTTGGCACACCTGATTCAAGCATCGAGCCAACAAAAATACAGCAAAACAGGCCTGAAGATACCAAAGCTGAAACACAAACTGTAAGAAGTATTCCAGATGACACGGCATCTGAAACTGGAAAAAGTGTTGAGGATTTGGAAGAGAAGCCATCAAGTGGTTCTATTAGATATACCGGTAACAGTGGAGCAGCTGTCAATAAGCCAGCTTCTGGAGAGGAGCCTCTGGCTAAAGCACCTGAGACAGTCCCCTCAGTGGATTCTATCGAACAAGGAACTCAAGCTAGCAACACAGTTCAACATTCCAAAGTGTCAGAACCCGATATATCAACTTTACCAGCTCACTCTGAACAAGTTCGCACAGACAGTGATTCATCCTCGGACAGATATACCTTGAAAATTACACCCCTACCAGAAACGTCTTCATCAAATAAGAAACCTCACATAGAACAGCATATAACTTCTGAAACACTAGGCCAGAATACCATTCCAGGGGATGATTCAGACTCTGAAAATGTGGTTGGAGGCTCTAGGCAAAGCAAACCAGACCAACCTAAGACAGAATCTGTTGTTAGTGATGTAGCCCAGGACAAACATGTTTCTCGGTCGGTTGGTGGTACAGAATCTTCGGTTACCGGCAGCGAGCCTAGACATAATTTACCAGATGACAAAGTGTCTGACTCTGGTAAGCCTGAGGAACACATCGAGCAAGTCCCTCATGATAAACCTCAACCAAAGGCTGTCAGTAATAGCAAAACAGATGCTGACAGTCCATCATCAACCTTCCCAAGACATGAATCCCAAGACAATGAAGAGGAACTCAGTGATGAGATGAAAGCACTCCTGGCATACAAGATTAAGCCGAAATCTAAACGACCGCGTGTGGTTCACGATGTCGTCAATGACGAGGAAGATTTCCTGGGTGGTATTTTTAGTGCCCGGGAACATCAAATGAAACGCTCAGACGACACCACAAAAGATGACAAATCAGATGAAGAATCCAGGAAGCGCTTGAAAGCCACGCATCGCAAAGGAGACAAGACGGATGAAGAGGGCAATGACTTGGATCGAGCAGAGAAGGTACAACCTCTCGGAGACTTGAACTACAGCCCGCGGAAGATAGAGATCGACTGGATGTTATTTGAACAGCAGCGCATCACTGCTTCCATACCAGATAAAGAGAAGGAGAGAGTCTTGGAGAGGAAGAGGAGACAGAGGCGTATTGAGACTGAGTTGGAAGTCAGAGAGCATGATGACCAGATGCGAGGTGACTACGGAGAAATCAGTGTAGAAGAGAAAGAGGAAGAAAAGGAAGATCAGAGTAAAGAGGAAAAGGAGGTACGGTCAGACAAGAATGAGTACGGGACAATGATGCTTTCCAACTATAAGAGTCCTGGGAAGAGTCAAGAGGATGATATTCTCAGCAAAGAGATGAGAGGTGATCGTCAACAAACTGATTCTGAGGGAGGAAGCGTCTTGACGGCTGATGCCGGCTCTTCGAGTCCCCCAAGATGGGATCACTTTAGCAAAGGAATTGATGATGAAGACTTAACATCAGAGGAACTGGTTGGGTCAACCGGTAGGACTGTCACAAAGTCCAAGCCAAAGGCAGTTATAGGCAAGAGGAAAGGTTCAAATGAGGAGACTGAGGACAGAAATCAAGGTACTGTAAACATCTCAATGGAGTCTTGCATGCACTGAGGAATGGCATCATCATCATCTTACAAGTAATGCATCATTAACCTACACATGTACATGTAATGACCCCAAGCCCTTGACTCTGTCATTCACAGCAATAAAACTCCAATCCCTTCGCTGCCATCTTATTGATATTGAGGTATTCAAATTTGAAAGCATACGTAACATGCACTGTTACTTAAATAACTAGAAGTTTACCGCTGAGCTTAAAACACCATTTGCCACATGTTTCATATGTTCAACAATACTCTAGCTACCTGTATATTAAACAAATATCACATGTTTTCCTTCAAAATTCTAGAAACATACCAGGAATGCTGTAAATGTTGTTGTTTAAAAAATACTTTACATGGGGAATTTTAAACTATCAAGCAAGATAGCCCTGTGTCGTTTTAACCCTCTTAGTGGGAAGTTAATTTTCAGAGCAATATACATGTATGTTAAACCCTACAAAACCCAGCAGGTCAATTTCAAGTGAAGGGGTACGAACTGTTAAAGTAACCATGTCACACAGAGAGTCACTGCACACACAAAAACAGCACTGCTGAGAACGGTTAAGTGTTACCGAATCTGCCTGCTTGATCTGAGCTTAACCACACAAAGAAATTGTTAAGGGATTTGAAGTGTTCTCCATACTCCACAGAAGATTACCTCAAAAGGAATTTGAAGTGTGGATTCTAACTCTGTGGGCAAAAGTGGTTCTGCAGAACTTGAAGGGTTGTGAAGTGCAGAAGACTAGGAGAGACAAATTATAATTTATGACATACATTATACATGTAGATGTACATTTGTGTACCTCCTCATTTTCACCATCTGCTTTGAATGTTTATCTTTTTTCTCTGAAACAGGTATTGGTTCAATTCATTGGTCTCTTTTTATTGTATTGAATGATTAAGTTACACGTATATTCCCTTCACTGATTCTTTTAATATCGAAATGGCAAGATAAAAGTGATAATTAAATGACATCATAATTTGAACTAGGACATTGATTCATTTTACTTGTAAATCCATGTGTTCTAATAAGGATGTTTAATTTTGTTTTGTGTTTATTAACTACAAATTAAAACAGGTGCAATATTGCTTGACCAAAGTGGAACGGAAGCACAAACGCATACAGTGCCAACTGCATGGCAAGATCAGCAAGGCGCCAGACTACTTAACGCAGTTGACAATGTTGGTTGGCTCAGTAGATATCAAAGTGACGGACACCCTTCTGGGCTGCCAAGGGAAAGACATTCTGATTTCAGCCAGTGTCCGACATTGGATGATTCCACAGTTGATGAAGAGAAGAAAATATCCAATATTTGTCCACTTCAAAGTTGGCTACAGAGTTCACTGATCTCAGTTGTTCAGACATCTCCGAAGTTTCAGAAGTGTTTTGAAGATGACATTTACTCCAATGAAACTTGCCACATTTTGGTTGATGGTTACTCAAATGTAGATGCCAAAGAGTCCGAAGAGCAGGTACTGGGCAGGACAGAAGCAACATTCTTGATGAGGTGCCATCCTTCGCAGAACCCTCTTCAAGATTTCTTGAATCTCATCGGAATTAGCTTAAGTCAGTGCACGGTCAATGATGCTCTGTCCAACACTGAAGAACGGTTTGCTGATGTTGATGACAAGATTGCAAAGTGTGAGGATGAGGACACACGGGTCAAAGGTCACAAGGAGGTTAAAGACAAAGACAGAGAGGTTGCGTTAGCTGATAATGCATCAGATCCTACTGGATCCTTACAATCACTGACTCTATCACATGTACTCGTGGACGTATTTGAGTTTGAAAGTATGAATCAGTGTTTTGATGAAGATAAAGTTTTGAATAACAATAACAAAACTAATGAAGATAAAGATCTTGGAAACAACTATGTGCCGTTGCACAAAGACAGAGCACGTTACTCAGTAAAACCATTCACATATGCCCCCATTTCTGATTCAAATCGGTGTTTTCATGAGACAGAGCACACCCCCGTGGCAAAAGATTTGACCACAACCCAGAGTATCAAGCAATGTAAACTGACAGAACGTTACAATTTCCTGAGATGTTTGCTTGCTCTTGATGCATGTTTGTTGAGACCAGTACTGGGTGTTAAAAGTGTTAGTACTAGCGGTTTGTGTTTTGTGAGTGATTATTACCCATTCCTGAAGTTGTTCAGCATGAGTCATGTGTGTCTGTCTAACATCACTCTAACTGACAAGAATGAGAGGTCAATCTGCGCCTTGGAAGAACGCTACTCCTTTCTCTACTTCAGCAAGGAACAGCAAGAATGTCCTGTAGTATCCTCTGTTGTCAAGAGCTCAAACAAATATCAATCGGATTTTAAGGAGAAAAGGTTGTGTACAATGAAAGAACATTTTCATTTTCTCAGTTTGGGTCAAAATCGTACTAATGCATACATTGTATCACATGCAGAGGATGGTCCGTTGGAACTTACCAAAGCCAAAAACAGGAAATGCTACCTTCGTGTACGTCACCAATGGCTAAATGGATACTGGCGTAAACATTCCAACCCCATGTGTGATAGAAGAACTTCCACTACAGCGAGAAATACAACACAGAAGTGTCAGCCTCGTGATTACTACGATTGGTTGAGGTTTAATGCCAAGAGACGGACTCAAAACTGCTGTCCGACAGCAGATCAAGAGGATAAGCTGGGATTGGCAGAAAGTTCATTCAGTAAACAGAGGAGGTTTAGAAGAGTCAAAAGTCAAAAGTGCAACCTCAGGATGCAATATCGTTGGCTGTTTGCAGGTAGTTGCAGGGGAACCTGCCCCATACATCTGAAAGATCGGTCTGTGAAAGAGAATCCCAAACCACCCGGATCTAGGAGTAAAAGACAGTGC
Source organism: Patiria pectinifera (assembly GCA_029964075.1). Lineage (NCBI taxonomy): Eukaryota > Metazoa > Echinodermata > Asteroidea > Valvatida > Asterinidae > Patiria > Patiria pectinifera. The sequence continues at coordinate 1,946,604 of CM057142.1, forward strand.
CTGCCACACGACTACCATCATTGGCTGCAACCCTCTAACAGTCAAAAATTACCACAGTGTTCACTAAAGAAAATCAACTCTCAACTTAATCTGCAGACAGGCAGGTGTCTGGTGCAAGATTACCACACATGGTTACGGAGATCAGATGGTTACTGTCAAAAGCATTTGGTTAAAGAACATCCCCATCCACTGTTAAAAGGCAGACTTGGAAAGTGCAGACTTCAAGCCCACCACCATTGGTTGTTCCCCCTGACTAGACTCTCCTTGCCGAAATGCAGGGCCAAGAAATCTATCACAACTCTGACTGTACCGCACAGGAGAAAGTGTCAACTGCAACATCGCTACTCTTGGCTCAAAAACTGGAATAGATATCGTCACTGTTTACCTGCACAAGAAGTTTCCCTGCCACGAACTACATGTACAAGCAGAGTAAGAAAGTGCCAACTACGTGATCACTATGGATGGTTGTCTCACATCAAAATTCAACCAGTGCGGCAGTGCTTGCTGGAAAAATTCTACAAACAGCAAACTGTGAAAAAGGGCGGGAAATGTGTAATGCAAGATTACTACAAATGGCTGAGAAACTTGAGAAGTTTCCAAAGGTACCAGCAATGCTATGCTGCATCGGGTGATCTGTTACCACCAACTACAAGCAGAGAAAGAAAGTGCCAACTACGTGATCACTATGGATGGCTGGCTCACATAAAAACACAATCCAAGCAGCACTGCATGCAGGAAAACTTCACCACTCAACAAACTGTGAAAAAAGAAGGCAGAAAGTGTTTATTGCAAGATTACTACAGATGGCTGAGAAACTTGGAGAGTTTGAGCAAGTTTCAGCAATGTGATGCTGCACCAGATGTTCTGCTGCCACCAACTACAAGCAGAGTGAGAAAGTGCCAACTACGTGATCACTGTAGATGGTTGGCTCACATCAAAATACAACCAGTGCGGCAGTGCTTGCTGGAAAAATGCTACAAACAGCAAACTGTTAGGAAGGGCAGAAAATGTGTTATGCAAGATTACTACAAGTGGCTCATAAACTTGAAAAGTTTTCAAAGGTACCAGCAATGCTATGCTGCATCGGGTGTTCTGTTTCCACCAACTACAAGCAGAGAAAGAAAGTGCCAACTACGTGATCACTATGGATGGCTGGCTTACATAAAAACACAACCCAAGCAGCACTGCTTGCCGGAAAAATTTCCCAAACAGCAAACTGTGAAAAAAGAAGGCAGAAAGTGTTTATTACAAGATTACTACAAATGGCTTAGAAACTTGAGGAGTTTGTGCAAGTATCAGCGATGTGATGCTGCACCGGATGTTCTGTTGCCACGAACTACAAGCAGAGAAAGAAAGTGCCAACTACGTGATCACTATGGATGGTTGTCTCATATCAAAATACAACCAGTGCGGCAGTGCATGCTGGAAAACTTCTACAGACAGCAAACTGTGAGAAAGGGCGGGAAATGTGTAATGCAAGATTACTACAAGTGGCTGAGAAACTTGAGAAGTTTGCATAGGCACCAACTATGCTATGCTGCATCGGCTGATCTGTTACCACCAACTACAAGCAGAGAAAGAAAGTGCCAGCTACGTGATCACTATGGATGGCTGGCTCACATTGAAACTCAACCCATGCAGCGGTGCTTACTGGAAAAATTGCCCACACAGCAAACTGTGAAAAAAGAAGGCAGAAAGTGTTTATTGCAAGATTACTACAGATGGCTGAGAAACTTGGAGAGTTTGAGCAAGTTTCAGCAATGCTATGCTGCACAGGATGTTCGGTTGCCACCAACTACAAGCAGAGTAAGAAAGTGCCAACTACGTGATCACTATGGATGGTTGTCTCACATCAAAATTCAACCAGTGCGGCAGTGCCTGCTGGAAAAATTCTACAGACAGAAAACTGTGAGAAATGGCAGGAAATGTGTAATGCAAGATTACTACAAATGGCTCAGAAACTTGAGGAGTTTGCGAAGGTACCAACTATGCTATGCTGCACAGGATGTTCTGTTGCCTCCAACTACAAGCAGAATAGGAAAGTGCCAACTACGTGATCACTATGGATGGCTGGCTCACATAAAAACACAACCCAAGCAGCACTGCGTGCAGGAAAACTTCCCCACTCAACAAACTGTGAAAAAAGAAGGCAGAAAGTGTTTATTGCAAGATTACTACAGATGGCTGAGAAACTTGGGGAGTTTGAGCAAGTTTCAGCAATGTGATGCTGTACCAGATGTTCTGTTACCACGAACTACAATCAGAGTAGGAAAGTGCCAACTACGTGATCACTATGGATGGTTGGCTCATGTCAACATTCAACCAGTGCGGCAGTGCTTGGTGGAAAAATTCTACAAACTGCGAACTGTGAGAAAGGGCGGGAAATGTGTAATGCAAGATTACTACAAGTGGCTCAGAAACTTGAGGAGTTTGCGAAGGTACCAGCAATGCTATGCTGTATTAGATGATCTGTTACCACCAACTACAAGCAGAGAAAGAAAGTGCCAACTACGTGATCACTATGGATGGCTGGCTCACATAAAAACACAACCAGTGCGGCATTGCCGGCTGGAAAAATTCTACAAACAGCAAACCGTGAGGAAGGGCGGGAAATGTGTTATGCAAGATTACTACAAGTGGCTCAGAAACTTTAGAAGTTTGCAAAGGCACCAACTATGCTACGCTGCACCAGATGTTGTGTTGCCACCAACTACAAGCAGAGAAAGAAAGTGCCAACTACGCGATTACTATGGATGGCTGGCTCACATTAAAACTCAACCCATGCAGCACTGCTGGCCGGAAAAATTGCCCACACTGCAAACTGTGAAAAAAGAAGGCAGAAAATGTGTATTGCAAGATTACTACAAGTGGCTTAGAAATTTGAGGAGTTTGCAAAGGCACCAACAATGCTATGCAGCTCAAGATGTTATGTTGCCACCAACTACAAGAAGAGTTAGAAAGTGCCAACTACGCGATCACTATGGATGGTTGTCTCATATCAAAATACAACCAGTGCGACAGTGCTTGCTGGAAAAATTCTACAAACAGCGAACTGTGAGAAAGGGCGGGAAATGTGTAATGCAAGATTACTACAAGTGGCTGAGAAACTTGACAGGTTTGCAAAAGCCCCAACTATGCTATGCTGCACCAGATGTTCAGTTGCCACCAACTACAAGCAGAGAAAGAAAGTGCCAACTACACGATTACTATGGATGGCTGGCTCACATTAAAACTCAACCCATGCAGCGGTTCTTGCCGGAAAAATTGCCCACACTGCAAGAAAGCAGAAAATGTGTATTGCAAGATTACTACAAGTGGCTTGGAAATTTGAGGATTTTGCGGCGGTACCAGCAATGCTATGCTACATCGGATGTTCTGTTGCCACCAACTACAAGCAGAGAAAGAAAGTGCCAACTACGTGATCACTATGGATGGTTGTCTCACATCAAAATTCAACCAGTGCGGCAGTGCTTGCTGGAAAAATTCTACAGACAGCTAACTGTGAGAAAGGATAGGAAATGTATAATGCAAGATTACTACAAGTGGCTCAGAAACTTGAGGAGTTTGCGGAGGTACCAGCAATGCTATGCTGCATCGGATGTTCTGTTGCCTCCAACTACAAGCAGAGAAAGAAAGTGCCAACTACGTGATCACTATGGATGGCTGGCTCACATAAAAACACAAACCATGCAGCACTGCTTGCAGGAAAACTTCACCACTCAACAAACTGAGAAAAAAGAAGACAGAAAGTGTTTATTGCAAGATTACTACAGATGGCTGAGAAACTTGGAGAGTTTGAGCAAGTTTCAGCAATGTGATGCTGCACCAGATGTTCGGTTACCACGAACTACAATCAGAGTAGGAAAGTGCCAACTATCTGATCACTATGTATGGCTGGCTCACATAAAAACACAACCCATGCAGCACAGCTTGCGGAAAAACTTGCCCACACAGCAAATTTTGAACAACAGTGGCAGAATGTGTTTATTACAAGATTACTACAAGTGGCTAGGAAACTTGAGGAGTTTGCGAAGGTACCAGCAATGCTATGCTACTTCGGATGTTCTGTTGCCGCCAACTACAAGCACAGTTAGAAAGTGTCAACTATGCGATCACTATGGATGGTTGTCTCACATCAAAATACAACCAATTCAGCAGTGCTTGCTCAAAAAATTCACAGTCAGAAAGGGCAAACTCAGAAAGTGTGTATTGCAGGATCACTACAAGTGGCTCAGATACTTGAGGAGTTTTCAGCAGTGTCACTCTGAAAAAGAACATCCTCAGACACCAACTGCAAGTGGAATAAGAAAGTGCCAACTACATGATTATCATCAATGGCTGCCCAACACGAGCAGATGGTCAGTTCAACAGTGCCTACTCAAAATGTCTGCCATACGGCCAGCAAGGAGGAAAAGCAGCAAGTGTCTGCTACATGATTACCACATATGGCTCAGGAGTCTTAGAAAATCTCGGCAGTGTCGTGCTGTGAGAGAATACTCATCATTAATCATCAATGGTAGTAAGTGCAAACTCCCAGATTACTATCTGTGGCTGTCGCATATGAACAAACCAGAAATGCTTCATTGTCTGCCAGAGAGGATCCCAGCAAACTTCACCATGAAAAAAGACAAGAAATGTCAAATGGAAGATTACCGTAGTTGGCTGTTGGGCAACATAAAGTCACTAAAACCAGCAACCTGTGTGGCTAGGCAAGCTCATCTAGCCAGCAACACAATGGAAGTCGAGAACGTCTTAAGAAGGCCAAAGAGGTGCAAACCTCATCAGCACTTCTCCTTCATAACTCAGTGGAAACAAGTGTCTGAAATGCCTACGTGTAAAGTACACATCAGTTTTACACAGTCACATTCAAAGCATTTGCGGAAAATGAATGCAAAGTGCAGAGCAAATGCAAACCAGTTCTGGAAAGCAGAATACCCTTCCTGTAAAAGTAGATGGTCGTCCAAAATACAACAGACCAAGAAGCTGAAAAGGAAATGCAGATTACGTCACACTTTTCTATTTCTGATTTCAAGAGACGCTTCATCCACAGCAGGGATTGAGGGCAATGCTTCCAAAGTCATTAAAGACAAAGTCTCAAAGCGGTCTAAATGCCCAGCTGATGTCAATCCATTTCTGCTGAGTCAACGACCAACTTGTGTTGTCAGGACTGAGGGAAAAACAGGACTGAATTTCTCTCCAGGAAGCAAGGATACAATCAAAGCCTCAACATGCAGACTTGACAGACGGTATCCATTCCTAAAATTGGTCAGAGGACACTTGAAAAGGAATCACCAGTGCATGGATAGCTCAAAAGCTGAGATGAGCCCATCCAGATACAGAAGAAATAAATGCAGCAAATCAAGAAAATATCCTTTCCTGGTCACACACCGCTCTTGTAAGGAAAAGCAATTTACTGGAAAGGCTGAGACATCACTTACATCCAGGTCTTCAAGAAGAGCATTGAAATGTCACGTCTCCAAGAGGTATCCATTCTTGTACCAACAGGGGACTGGGATATGTAAGTTTGCCATCAAAGACACAGTGCTTGAGGCTAAAGTAACCACAACAAAAATCTCCAAGTGCATGCTGGATAGGGGATATCCCTTCTTGAATCTAAAAACTTGCTTAAGTAGAGTTAAAGGAAATCTCCCATCAACAAGTTCTGGAACAAAGGATTCCTTATTCGCTCGAAAATCCGGTGGAACCAGAATGCAGAGAAAGACTTCCAAATGTAGACGGAGTAGCAGATACCCTTTTATGAAAGTCCAGAAGAGCATCTGCAGAGCAGACATTTATACAACATCTTCCCATGAAAACCAGTTTGTGTTGGATAAAACACATCAATTCAGAAAGATCTTAGTGAAAAACCCTGAGTGTGAACTGCGTGAAAGATACCCTTTCCTGGAGTCAAAGATTCAAAGATGTTATGTCAAGACATTTCAGAAGCTGTCTACTGAATCCAGTGTGAGACGGCACATTCCTTCAAAATGTTGGCTTCAGCAGGTCTATCCATTCTTGAAGTATTTGCATCCTGTAACGAAGCCCTTGTTACCAGCGAGTGTTCTGTCTTCAAAATCCCAGACTGACAGCCAAAAAGGTGGACAGAAGGAAAAATGCTATCACACTAAAAGGTTCCTGTCCCTTGTGAACGCTTCCAAAACTCTACCAAACTGTAGCACTACTGAAGTGTCAACAAAAGTGTTTTTCATTGATGATGGAAGAAAGTGTAGGCTCCAAAGGCTGTATCCATTTTTGCTGGTTGCAGAGAAGTTATCAAAACCAAAATTATGTCCAGCCAAGTTCAAGGAAATACCTTTTGCCACAAAGTCAACTGCAAACAAGACCTGCCAATCAGAACACTGGACGGGCAGATTTTCAATGCTCCCATTCATCCAAATGGTGAAACGGTATGCAATGAAGCGTATGGGCAGGACATCTAAAGCTCAACTTCAAACTTCAGAAGTTATGGATAATACTTTCATCAATTCATCAAGAAATCCATCACCCTTTCTTCAGTTCCTGCCCAAGAAGTTGCCACTCTGCAATGCATCATCAAACCAACCTGAAGAGCAAATGAATCCACAGATTCTTGAGGACCCAATTTCTGCTCCTACCATGATTCCTGGAAGGTTTCATGTTAGTAAGAAGAAAACTAGACACCCTATTGCCATGATGCTTGATGGCAGCGCCTTCAGAAATCAGATCTACATCGATCGCAGACTGGAACACAGACTTCATCACAACCAAACTCGAAATGTTACCGGACTCCCCATGACTTCTAGATCTGAAAAGAGTCAACAAAAATGTGAAGCTGCCTACTTTCCAGGAACTTACAGGAGTGAAAATGGACGTGGAAAGATGTGTAGAGCTAGAAGCAACCATCAGAAACCAAGAATGTTTGGCCAAGCTGCCAGGGCAACGGTTCAGGAGACCTCAACAGCCACTGTTACCTCAAAACCAATCCTGACCTCCCAAAGTGAATCCTCCACATCACGCATTTGCCTCCCTCCAAAACCCACCCCTTTCTTGGACTACTCTCTCCCACTTCCGAATGACCTTTGCCCTCAAGTTGACCCTCCCGTTGACCTGGGTCTCTCCCACAAACCCCTGGGTGAGGTATTTACCCCAATATCACAGGGTCTGGCAAGCGATGTCAGAGCATCTGGAACAGAACAAAATCAAGGTTGTTTGATTTGTTGATGTATGCAATCCTATAGTTGCTTAGTTGGCATGTGAGATATGTAGAATAAGGAATGGTGGCGGTAGCTGAAATAGTCGAAACGTCTTCAATGTTTTCAAAGGTTTTTCAGCATTATGTTTCAAAACTGTGTAGCTAGCTACCGGTATCATCTGTGTATCATTTTATTAAGGTTACAGACAACTTATCGTTACCACTCTCTTTGACATTTCTGCCCTTCTGTCTCTGTATAGCCACTTCCCTTTTGTAGAATTTTACTTTGAATGCTGAACAGATGCATAATAATGTTAGAAAAGCTGTCTAAGGTTAATTAACGATGTACAATGTACATGATGATTCAAGACTTGGTGATATTTTTCTGTCCTTTTTTTCCCCTGAAAACTATTCATATAATGCTCCCTTGTGCTTTGGGGAAATGTGATTCCATTTGGACATCTTGTAGCATTTTTTTGTCTGTGATATCTTAAAACTTAAAAGGTACTTAACTGGCAGGTTTTTCTACATAAAGCAATGTACTGTGTAACAGTGGCTAATATTCTAACAACTATGCATCTCTGAATTTGCATGAAATGACCATAGTGCATGAATTTGCATGTTTGTATTAATCTGCATGCTGCCTTGAACTAGTTTTTTTTTCTCCCAGAGGAGAAGTTTCTTCTTTAGGAAACTTTAGCTACTCTATATGTAGCTACATTTTGTATGTCAGTTATTAAACACAAAACAGAGAATCTCAAATAAAACTGAAATAAAATGAACCAACACTTAGCCATTGACAGTATAAATTTCTTGACGTCAACAATTGAAGTTTCATTGTCATGTTCAGTAAGATTTGAGGCTTTGCATGGTGGAGATACTAAATAATGAAAGGTTTGCGGAAACACCATTTGCGAATAATTTCTCAACTAAGAGAATGGTTCTGAACCTCTGGTTCTTTTCAGAACCATTCTCTTAGTTGAGAAAATATTCGCGCATGGTGTTTCCGCAAACCTTTAATTATTGTCATGTTCGTCGTTTCCCAGACAAATTGGCTTCATTATGGAATTGGCATGAAGTATGAACTGGCCTTTAAGCTGTGTACAGGTCTATCTCACGATCTTGCTGGGCAGGAACTAGTTTTTGTGCAGCCAATTTTGGTTAAATGCTCAAGAACTTTGTTTACTTGGCAACTCCTTGCATATGTATCAGCTCATTATCTGAGAATCAAAAATACTCCTTTGGTACTCTATTTTATACTGTCACCTACCGGTACAGCCCTAGGCCTTGCATGACATTTATTTGCATGATTTTTTTATCTTATTAATTAACAAATTAGTCAAAGTTAACTCCACATATACCAGTACAAATAATTCCGAATATGTGTATATATCACAAGTTCTGTTGTTGATCCCACTGAAATAATTTAGGTACAAAAATATCACACACACACACAAAAAATGTTTTTTTATTCAACACTGTAAAATACGTATTGTTGATATAATTTTATCTTTCAAGTTTTAAGTATGATTTTCAACTTCTCTTCCAATTTTGTTAACAGGTCAAACAGAGCAACAACAGCTACCAAGCAGTGAACACACCGAGTCAGGTAGGAATGACAAACATGTTGTAGGGTACTGTGGTCCAGTGGTTACGGTGTTCGACTTGTGTGCATTGGTACATGGGTTCGAATCCTGACCGTGGGAACATGGTGCTTGTGCTCTTGAGCAAGGCACTTTACCATTATTGCTTCGTCCTTCGGATGGAATGTAAAGCCGTAGGTCCCAGGTGTTGTGTAATGCACTTTAAAGAACCCAGTAACACTTATCACTAAAAGAAGGGGTTTGCCCCGGTGTTTCTGGCAGTGGCTGCAATATGCGCCGCAGCACCTTGTAAACCCTTATCAGGTGCTACATAATGGGTCTCATATTTCTCATAAACTTTATTTACCTTTCTTTATTAATAGACATAATTCCCAGCGCCTTGAGTACCTAATTGTTGGTAGATACGTGGGCTATATAAGACTCCGCTATTATATTATTAAATTTGCTAATAATTCAGATGTGCAAATATCGAAAGTCGATCTTGAAAATAGACAGTTTTGATTCCTGAAGGTAGGCTTTTTCTTCATTTGGTCACTGACATTTTGAAGCAAAGTCTTTTACAGAGAGGCCATGAACACATACAGACAGGAAAAAAACAAAGAAATGTTATGACCAATGAACAAATATCAAAAATAACAAAATAACAGACTTTTAAAGAAAGTCGTGTAATACTGTCATCATTGTTGATACAGTAAAACCGGTTATTAAATTGTAACTTGCAGATGGTGATCTCCATGAAATCGACAAAAACCCTGAAACAACACATGAAGAATCAGAACAGCAATCCGGCAAGGAGCGTGAAAATGAACAGGATGCAAATCAAGATGTCCAAGTCATCGATGGAACTACTCTCCACGCCTCAGATCTAGAGCCTACCCCAACTCCCCAAGAAACGGCTCCAACCATCATGCCCACTCCCACCCCTTCACCTACACAGGTACAAGACAGGGAACCAGACCCCACGAGCAATACGCCTGGCGCTAGCCTCAACCCGACACGGTCAACCGGCCAAGCAGACCCAAATGAAAACCAGAAGCAGGCTGGGGAGAATTGGCGATTGATTCAGCCTGGGCAGGGCAATATCTTGCAACACAGTGACATAGCAGATCAACATCAGAAATTCCTACAAGAGGCTGAAAATTTTATGAAGTCAAGGAAGAATACCAAGGATGCACCTTCAATGAGCAATGTTGTCAAAGATATTATGAGGAAGGGAGTGATGAGAAACGCAAAAGAGAAACAAAAAGCAACTGAAGATAACAACACAGCTGATAAAGAAGACGAAAACGAAGACGCTGAAAAAACAAATGAGCCTGTTGATCAAGCAAAAGCCGAGAATCCAGCAGCAAAAGGAGATATAGTCCTCCCTTCAGCTCCTGACTTGGACCCCGAAAAAGTCAAGGAGTTCTTTGAAAGGATGATAGAGCTTCCTCATTTCAAGAATGATCATGAAGCAGCCCTGGCAGAGCTCAATAAGTACCTGGAATCTCAAGATAGGAGGATAGGTCTGATGAAGGATGACTACCAGTTCAAATTGCGGGAGCAGCTAAAAGCTGAGAAACAAGAGCAGTCGGACGACGAACCACAAGAAGGAAACCAAGAAGGTGGTGATACAATATCAGATGCCGACACTCTTGAGCAAGATCACTTTGAGTCTGGAAGAGAAATGCTGAAGGAAGAAGCGTCATCAGATGACGCCTTGCAAGATGGAGAGAGTGATCAGAAAGAAACACCAAACAAGGATGACGCAGATCCAGTAAAGGCGCTTCAAGCTGAGGAAGGGCCTGTAGGTGCTGGTTCAGAAGACGATTTCAAGGAAGAACCAGAAATAAGAGTAGAATCACCAGAACAAGTAGTCAGTGATCCAGCAGAGCTCTTGCAACAAGATGGAGAACCAGTAGAAGGCTTGGATGGTCATTTAGAGGAGCCGGAGTTAAAAGTAGAAACGCCCGTCGAAGATGCAAATGATCCAGCAAAGCTGCTACAACAAGATGGCGATCCAACAAGTGACGGAGAAGGTGATAATTTCAAGGAAGAACCCAAAGTAGAGGTCGAACCTCCAGTGACAGAGCATTATGATCCTGCAAACCTATTTCGACAAGATGGAGGTCCAACTGATGAAAGTGTAGATGAATTAGCTTTACGTCATATTCGGGAGGAGGAAGAGAGAAAAGCGAAAGAGATACAAGAAAAGGAGGATAATAATCCTCAAGTTGCCAAGCCAGAAGGTGAGGAGAAAGAACCTGAAACTCAGGATGACAGAGAACTGAATTGGGAACCAGTTCTTTCATACCAGGAAATCGTTAAACAGAGAGGTCAAGATGAAGCTTCCAAAGGTGAAGGAACAGACCATGATTCAGAAGAATTACCACATGAACCAAATCTAAATACCAAGCCAAATCTTGGGGTACTGGATCAGGAACAGGATGAACTTGCGGTGGCAGAAGAACCAAGAACTGGAAAAGATTTTGATGCTGTGCCAGAAAAAGCTGGTCAAGATGAATATCCGGAAAAGAAAGGATTGGATATCAGTCACAAAGGTCCATCAGGGGTGGAGTCAAAAGAAACAAAAGACGAAGCAATTGGACTTGGGAATAGAGAGGATAACCACAAATCTGAGGGAACTAATCCAGAAAGTGAGCAATTTGATGTCAACAACAACGAGTTTCCTCCACAAGAGTCATCCAGAACAGTTCAGTTTGACCCAGATATTAAAGAACTGCTGAATGATTTTGATCTGATGGATAGTACTGGAAGTGAAGAGAATGGAATTCTAGACATTGACCGTGTGTCACACGAGACGACCACCGAGCCAAGTGTATCCCATGATGCACCAGAGCCACCATCACCCATCGACCCAAACCTAGAACGGATACACAACTTGGAGGATACAGCACCAACTCCTGTAGAACAACCAGCAGCTAGCACACCACCACCTCCTATGGCATCCAATCTAGAGGACTCACAACCTCCCATTAATGTTGAGCAACAGGGCCATAAACCATCCAGCGCAGGGATGGTATTTGAAGGTGGCAACTCCAATGTGCATCCTGAGATTGAGGTTGCAGTTCCTGGTGATGAGGATGTCAGAGAAGTTCCCAACAGGTTCAACAGAAGGGTAAGATATACTTTCTTTGTAATGTTATACTTTGGATAATGCAAGGGGAAAAGCATTGGCTTCTTTGTATCCCCCTGGCTTTTAGGCTTTTAAACCAAGAAAGGGGGATGTTGTGATAGAGTATTCCTCCTGTGTGTCTGTGTGTTCCATTTTGGTTAAAGGGAATATACAACCTTTGCAAACAGCGAAAAACAAAACTACCAAGTTTTTACGAAATACCTTACTAGGATGTTGGTAAATGACAGTCTAAAGCATCCTGTAAAATTATGGCACCTGGTGTGAAGTCATTTTCAAGAAAAAGGTATTTCTGTATACATTTCCAACGGTGGTCGGCCGACCACCGTTGGAAAAACCTAACTTTTTTTCAACTACTGCTCCAAATTTACAATTTTTTTTCATTCAACATGTTTGCTATTGGTTACATGTTCATGGACGGGTGCAGGCCAGCTAGACTGGTTTCCTTACCTTACAATTTTCCGGCATCTATAATTTGAGCCATTTTATCTTTACTAGAGTCAGGGAACCAGACTACTTGAGCTTTTTTGTTTTTCTTGGTTTCTCCAGCATTTTCAAACACAAAACTTCAAACTTGTCAGTGTAACAATATTTGATCTATTGTACTAACCCCTCAAATAGTTCATTTCTGAAAATTGCAGCAAAAGCCAATGATGTACATTCCCTTTAAGTTAACTGTTTAGTGCTGTCATACACACATACATATGAAAAGTCAGACTGCAATCTCCACCAAACGTGGTGACAATAATCTTTGGGTAGGGGGACTTCAGATGACTTGAGACATTTGATGTCAAAGGTCATCTAGGGGTCATATGAGGTCATCATTGTTTTTGGTTCAGGTCAACTGAAAAGTGCTGTCATATGAAAAGTCAGACTTCACTCTCAACCAAACTTGGTGACAGTAATCTTTTGATAGGGGGACTCAAGATGACTTGAGACATTTGCGGTCAAAGGTTAATACTGCCAGTATGACTGGGTTATCGCGCAAGTTTAACTTGCAGTATTTTTAAAAATTGCTTCCCCCTTTATCACAGATGTCTTTAATTATTTTCTTCAACGTCATTTAAGTGCATACATGTAGTTTTTAAGCATTGTAGAGCAGCAAAATGTGTTAATCTTCATTCTTATTTTTCAAATATTTAGCTGCTGGAAAAAATCCCAGTCCATTTGCTCTTTTCCCTGTTTGGGGTTGACTATTTGTTATCCCCCCCCCATTTTTTATTTTTAAAAGCTCAAGTGTTTCGTTAAAGTACACATTGTTCAACACTTTTTTGGGAGAAGGTGTTTTTTGTTGTTGCTGTTTTTTGTTGGTGATTGGTCAAAATGTTACGGTGTAGGGCCTAATGGAGGATAAGGCCTCATGTAAAGTATAGTCTTGGCCAAAAATTCATGAATCCATTCGATCCTTTCACCTGATGGGATTTTAGAAAGTATCCATCAAACAAACAAAAACTGTAGGCAAAAACATGTGTATGTCTTGTCTTTTTTGAAGTACACAAAATATTGTTGTACATGTCTCTTTTCATGATAAGACTTTGAAATGGGTGACTGCGCCTCATAACTGATAAATATCGGGAGGAAACGAGTCTCTGTGTAAAATGAGCATGGAGAATTCCTGGGAGGATCAAAATATTGACTCTCTCTGCTCACAAATGTGAACACCCAAAGCAAATAGTAGGACCAGGGTCCTTTTGTGGATGGCACAATGTACATTTACATTGTAGATAAAAAGAAAAAAAGGCATACACAGTACGAAAAAAAATAAGGCTGACTGAAATAATTTTGGAGAGAAAGTTGTGCAACCTTGGGGTTAGAATGGGGCATTGTTATGAGGTGTCAGGCTATTTGTTATAACACCTGTTGCGTAGCCACACCTGTTTTCTGCATACAACCTTGTTGCTCTTTCAGTTCAAATAGATAATCCAAGGTTATAGGAATTAATGCAAAATATAATGTTTGTAAAAATATCAGTGTATGCTCCTGGATGTGTTTTTGAGTGAAAAGAAAAATACAAACCACCCCTTCAAAGAAATGGATGCACCCTCCATTCATGGAAATTTAATGTAAGTTGACCATGGACACACTGCATATGACGTATATGTTAATGTTGGCAAACCATATGGGGAAACCTATCTTCCTGTTTTGCCATTATACATGTACAAACGCATGCATCTGGACCGGTTTTTATCATCCTCATATGGTTTGTACATGTACATGTATGCAGTGCTGATCAACTGTTGCAAAGACATGGGCGAGGTATTGCAGGTATTTCTAATGGAGTGTTGTTGTAATTTGGACTTTCTGTAGTTGTTATGAAGAAATTTGAGTTAAAGAATTGCAGTGATTATAGTCATGAAACAGTTTATTTTGTGGAATTCTGAATGCCTGTTTTTTTTGTTCACCCTTCATTCGTATGTGTACTACAATGTACAATTGTACATGCATATAGCATGTCTTGATTCAATACTAAGGGTAATGCCAATGAACAGCAGTTTTCATCAGAATTTGTTTTGCCAAATGAAATAGTGAAGTATTTTCAGTACAGACCAAAAATGTATGAAATTTCGTTTTCACACAACGGTTGTGAGTTTTCAGACTTCGCAAGGAATGACATCTGTGCCAATTTCAGACATTTTGTCCCACATACATGTACATGGGAGATGTTGTATGTCACAGTGGCAGCTTTCAGTTCAATGCACCATTGTGATTGTGGTGCTTTTGTGGTGCTCAGTGGTCTTAGGTCAAGCCTTTACTTTCACTGTGATGACTGGCCAGCGTATTGTAAATAACCTCCTATTTATGCTAAAACAGTGTAGTCATGGAGAGCCCTAATTTTATCCTTGAAAAGGCATGGAATGTCATTTGAAGATTTCTGTGGGAGCCCTGCATTTTGACTGTGTTTTCATTTTGTAACCTCAGCAGGTGCCGTTGGGACTAGAAGACGATGAGACGCTTTCTGATACCATGAATGCAACGGATGAGGATTGGTCTACTGCCGGCTTCAACATGATGAAACCACTACTGCTAGCGGTCAACACATCACTCCAACCACTCGTCCAAATGGTATGTGGCAGAAAAGACTGCTGCGACGACCCCCCCCCCCCCTCCGAGGTGTTTTTTTTTGGGGGGGGGGTTCATCAGCAAATCAATGCTGAAAATGTCAACATGTTTTTTTTTCTCCAGACACTTGGCCTCCTTAAAATCAATAGGCTGGGGGGGGGAGGGGGGAGGCACATTATTTTTTATGTATTTCTGTGAAAAACAAAATTTGAGTCGAAGCTGGGGGGGGGGGGTTTTGACCCCCCAAACCCCCTCCTAGGGATCCGCGCCTGCTCATCTGAAGATTCTGTGCTGACAAGATCGGGGCAGAATATTTGTGCTAGTGCTTCAAGCACAGAATGGTGGTCATAAGTGCAGAATTCCAGCAATGAATTTGGACCTTGATCCCAGTATTTCTTTCTGTTGTTTCTCTCAGTTACCAGATGATGTTCAAGTCGCTCTCCATGGAGCGGATTTCTTGGGCATTCCTTGGCCCATTGTCATCATTATTGAACTCATCAGCTGTGCCATCTTCTCATTCCTCCTCTGTGTTTGTGTAAGTATCAAACCCTAAACATGAAAAAATAAAAAATGTCTGAATTGCATTGCAGTGACAGTGTTTTCGTGTTATCAGATAAACTGATTAAGCATTTCACTTTAGGTGTTGCAGTCAAACCTGAAATGAAATTGTGTTTTTGAGTAATTTTTAATTACGTGTACATTACCAGTTGTATAGGGCTTTATATTTGCATTGGTAACATATTCTTTCCTTGTTACCGTTGTCAGAGGCTATTGACTGCCACAATGGAGTTCTAAATTCATATTTTTATCGATTAAAGTCCCATCAACATTTTTTGAACATGCTCTATGTAACTTTTGGAAATAGGTTAGGAGTTGAAAGCTTCAAGGGAAAACAGTGTACAGTCTTATGTAATTACTTAAAGCATGTAGCTATTCATCAAATTTATGTTGATATCATTGAATTCACAGATATGCAGCTGCAGAAACCCAAAAGGTGAGTTTAGTTGAAATTAGAAAACAACAAAATAAATAATGCCATTTGATATTTTAAGGAAAACTGGTGTCAAATGAAACTACATGTATGGTAAATAATTTACCGCTGAAACTTAAAGATGAAGCAGTTTTAAAATCAGTAGTTTGGGGTAACCCCAGAAATTTGACACTTGATTCATTTCTGTACAGTCATTGAGAAGAATAAACATACAATAGAATTACTTGAATATTTGATATGAATCTGTAAAGGGCAAAGTAGCCAGGGCCAAATAGCTAGCCAAAAGTAAGTACATAATTCAGACAGATGTACCGTAGCATACAAAATCACCAAATATCATATACTTAGTTTAAATACTTTAATCCTAACCGCCCTGAATCCTTCAAAAGCCTCTTTGGCAAAGTGGAGGAATTTGGAGGATTGAGGTTACATGGCAAAAGTGCGCTACTGATTTCGTAGGATGCACTTTGTCAAGGTCTTGGGCTGGACCTTATGTTGTTTTTGCTCGGCCATGCATAAATATAGGCCTGGATTATGCTTGAAATCCTCCGTACTGCTCCAGGATGTCACTGGCCAAGCCTCAACATATTGACAGTCACTGCCGCAGGATTTTGCAGGATTTAGGCAGTGGTCACCCCACCACGGACCATATTCAAGAAATAATGGAGGAATTTGCAGGATTGAGGCTACATCCTAGAAAAAAGGCCTAGGGAGTTGGGGTTAACGCTTCAAGCTTACATTACAGTATTTCTTGTTATCACCTGGAAAATTGAGCAAAGAATGAAACCTAGACCACTCATGTCATCCTGCGTTGGATTGACCCAGGGCACAGAGTTTTAAGCTGACTGTTACTTGTTTGCCCCAATCATCTTGATTGATGAGTGTTGTCAGTATATGTATATCATAACTGCTATCCTCTTGTCAATGCAGCATTTAATGCGTCCATGCTGGATGAGATAGAAGCTCTCCATGGTCAGAAAGCAGACATCTTAGACACGTTGGATATGACCACGAGTCAGGTATGTAGCTGAACTGTTCTATCTATTGAAACTATCAAAACTATCAACTCTACAAATCCTGCAGACTGCACATACGTAGATCTCTTTCAGCATATGTCAAATTTCATCTATCGCCCCCCCCCCCACCTGAAAAAAATTCATCTCAGTTGACTTAAATTGTTCAAAGATCTTTGTCCAGAAAAGGTATTTTTCCTCCACGGTACAAACTGAGATTAAATATTGTTATATGAGTAAATATAATTATACACTGAATATAGCTGTTGCTACTAAGACCTGCTTTTTGTATTTAACATGTACTTTTTATTTCTTGAAAAATTTGTTAAAAATGGTATTTCTTAGAGTCAAATGTTCTGATGTTTTCCAGACCACATAACTTCAGTCAAATTTGCAAGGGGGGGCACTTGGTATGCCGCTAAGGCTTTTATGACAGAAGGCCCATTTTTGCCTTCCCCAAAATCTGAGTAGGGGGCACTAGGTGGCGAAGCCCTAGGAGGCACTGCCCCCTAAATTTGTAATAAATAAAGCAGAATAATGTATAACAAAATTTGTCTTAATTTAGGAGTTGTCCTTGAATCTCAACTGTTTGAGTTGAGTGAATCCAGTATGTTTGTTACATGTATATATGTAAGGCTTAGAATAGGACTTACAGTGTTTTAGTAATGTGGAATTATTATTTTGTTTTTTTGGTCTCATTTTGCCTTTTTTCTATAGTTCCAATCTCAGAATCGGCAGTTTTACGAGCTGAAACAGAGCATTGACAAGACCTCACAGGAAAAAAATGACATGATGGTAGGTTTGGGTTTTTGACAAGGCTTCACCTCACTGGCTACACTGGGAAGGTGACTTTGCAACCTGTCTCCCACTTTATCACCTGTTGCTTGCTTGACGGGTGTACGCCCATTTTGCGGGCGAGTCAGCTCTTTATCTCATGAACAGCTCGTGAACACACCCATCTTAGCATATGGGCAGTTATGGGGTACCGCTATTGTTCACCGTTACTTCCCTACTGTTTTTGTTTTTATTGAAATCGCAAATTCCATAACGTTACTTGAGATACTCAGATTTCTAAAGAACGACTTGTTAGATGCCATAACATATCTTGACATGTCCCATTAAGGTTTGTACACGAAAACATTCCGAGGAGTTGGCTCAGGTCCTTAGGGTTATTGTTATCAAAGGTAACCCCATGCCCAAGTTCTCAAAGGGAAAAAACTGCATTATCATTTAGTCATGTTTGAATTTATCAAGACAAAAATTACTTTTGAATTTCAGCAATCCTGCACTGACTTAAAGGACAAGGTGCGAAAACTGCAGAAAGAGTTGAAGACCGTACAATCAATAGTCACCCAACAGGAAACCAAGCTGAAATCAACTCAAGAACAGGTAAGTAGACGTGGCCTGTCTGCCTTAACATGCTAAATCCTACGATGTTCAACAGTGAACACATTCTACCAAATTCTGTCACTCGGAGCATGAACACAAAATGGTGGATGTTGTTTCTAGGCCTTGATTTCAGCTGTAACTATTTGTTTTACACTTTTCTGTCATTGAATTCTGTACGATTTAATGGTAATATACAACATTTTGCTTTTGATGTCATTTTCAGAAATGGATGGATTTGGGGGTTCGTACTTTATAGCAAATTGTTACACTGACTTTTTTTAAAAGTTGTGTGTTCATAGATGCTTGGAAAATCTAGGGGAAAAAATGCATAACCGATTGCAAACAAAATGTGGACTAAATAAATTTGGTGAATTGGGGGTAGTAGTTGAAAAAAAGTCATGTTGTTTCCAACGGTGGTCGGCTGACTATCATTAGAAAATTCCACTTTTTTTGAAAATGACAGCACACCAGGTACCGTGATTTCACTGCATTCTTGAGACTATCATAATAATTTGGTAGTTTTGTTTTTTGATGTTTACAAATGTTGTGTATTACCTTTAACAGGGTGCTTAGAGAAAACCCAAAGAGGGTAAACCATTTCAATTCCCTACCCCTCCAAAAAAAAAAATCCTTTTTGTATTTTTACCATGGTGTTTTGTTGTATGGAACAACCGTTTTTGTTCGTAAAAAAAAAATTATTTAGTATTTATTCTCCATATTTGTCAGTCCTCGATTTTCTAGAGAGACAATTTTATGGTCCCCTTAAAATATTTCAATGGATGCAGCTGAACATTGTACACAGATGCCTCCTTAACAACATTTCTCTTTAAGAAAAATTACTCCAAGTAATTAATTAATTTACAATTATCTTCCTTTCTACCTATGCATCATTGACAGGTGGATCTGTACGAGGAACAGGTTAGCACAGCCAATCAGACGATAGCTGCCTTACAACAACAGGTGCTAGATGTAAGTTGTAGTCTCCTTAACAGTCACAAACAGTCAAAATTCACTTCCACTTCCCCTGCTGTACTTTTAACAAAGGCTAGTCACCAGCAGTCAGATCATATGTCAAGCAAGCACTGTGACTAGTCAAACTGGGTCAACAGACAAAGCAGGCAAGTTGTGGTCACAGCTGTTTTATCACTCACCAGGAGTCAAAGCACAGCTGTATCAAGTTACCTAAACAGTCCCAGCCAGTCATTCATGCTTTGTAGGCTGGAGATTCTCAACTGTTCAAAACAGTCACTTGATTGATTTTGACTGAAAGGGCTACTTGGCTCAGAATGCATGTTTGCTTCGGAGGGTTAAATGTAGATTGGATCGTTAGCAGGTATCCAAACAGTAACCGACCAAATTATTGTTAGAATACTTACTTGGTCTGTCGATAGTAACGACACTTAACTCCCTGTGAAATTATTCCTTCTGGCATACTGTCATTTTGAAGAAAACAATAAAAGGTAATTTCCAAAGATGTGTCAAGTGACACATTTTTTGAAATTTCTGTTTGTATTGGGCAAATCCGTGATTGGATGCAAGTGTTGATATGAGGCATGCGCATGCGCGTCTGCAATTATTCCTCTATTCATTGAATACATAGAGACATTGTTTTAAGCCCCTTCTGTGACCTTCCTTTCCCTGTACAAGCTGTAATAAGTTGGAAACCTTTGAGGTAGCATATTTCAATTGGTCAAAATCTAGAGGTCAAGATGCGGTTGTCTTGCATAATTAATCAGCGAATCTGCTCAAATGTAAAAGACAATGGCTTTCGCCATGGTCTATTGGTCCATTACATTGACTACCTTTCGTGTACCACATTCCTAAAAACAAATGCTTGCTTCATTCCAACAGCTTAAGGATAGCTTGCACTTCAGCAACAATAACATGTCTGCATTACAACACGAGGTCCAGTCATTGTCTGAACAGAATCAGCTGTTGACATCGGCAAAGGAACAACTGACAGAAGAAGTAACGGGCTGGAATGAGAGGTACATGTACATACATGGAAGCTCTAGCGTTATGTGTAGTCTGTCCCCACTATTGCAATCTTTATTGACCAGTGATGTGTAGTAATGTGACAAAGTGTGCAGGCTCAATGTGACACACACAAATGCACGCACGTTTGTTTATGGTGTAAATCAAGGACTTTTGTTCCTCTTCCCTTTGTTTGTACTTCAACTTTTTCGTAACAGCTCTCATTGGTTTTATACGTGTTTTCTAATCGAGGTCGTCCTCAATTTGGTTCCTGTCCTCGATTCACCGATGATGTTGCATGTTTGTGTCCTCGATTTGCACCATAAACAAACGCACACAGACTACTGTGTGTTTGCCTGCAATCGGGGACCCCCTGTTGTCCCTTTTTTGTTTGTACTCAAACTTTTTAGGAGGACCTCCCATATGTTTTGTACACGAATCCAAATTGGGGACCTCTCGGGAATTGGGGACCCTATCGTCCTCTGTTGTTCAACGTCCCCTATTGAATGCAGAAACAAACTCACACAGGCCTACCGTACACGCCTAGTGTGGTACATTCCATTTTCTTCATGTAGTTAAGAAAAAGTGGAGAAAAAAATCATTTTACTTTCACTGTGAACACACTTTTTGGCGCGGGGAGGTGGGAGATGGGGTTGAAAATACAATATTTCCAGTGGAGAACTCCTTTATGCATAGTAGTCCTTGGGAGTTAGGGTATATACTCCATGCATTGTTATTGTTAGATTTACAGAGTGGGCCACCAGGGGGCCCAATTTTATAGTGCTCCCAGTAGGATTCCAACCAGCCAAATAGAACTCAGAGGATGAATGATACGCATAACATGATTCTGGAATATTGAAAAAGGCCAACAATTTGTAAGATTGATTGTCACTCGTGATTATAATTGCTGTGATTGTTGCTTGTCTTTCTCAGGGTTTCGGAGATGAACGAGCAAGTGGAGCTTCTTCACAACGAGAAAAAGGACCTCGAAGAATCGGTGACATTCAAAGACAATGAAATTGAGGTATGAATGACTAAGTAAACTGGAGTATGTGCCCAACCAATATGGCATATCAGGCCAGTTTCTGTGAAATATAACAGTTGAGATTTGTTTTTATAACAATATGGAATTTGCTCATCACTTCTTGAAAACAAGTCACAGGATTTTGGTAGTCATGATTTGTTCCTGGATGTCAAGTAAGATTTGAGGCTTTGCATGGTGGAGATACTAAATAATGAAAGGTTTGCGGAAACACCATGTGCGAATAATTTCTCAACTAAGAGAATGGTTCTGAAGAGAACCAGAGGTATAAACTCGACGTTTCGGTCAGTATGCTCTGACCGTCTTCAGGAGAGTGCATTAGATGTCCTGGATGTCTTCCGAAACTACATGCATTAGTCCAATGTGTATTAATTAATTTATGTTCTTTATCTGTTGGTGAATGATTGAATTTAACTTAATGTTGATATTCTGATATGAATAGATTTCATTGATTTGTTTTCATTTCAGGTCTTGAAAGACTGTCTACTACAGCTGAAAGGATTGCAGAGCACCGAGGAGGATGACACAGGTCAGACGTCAAATTTCAATGGGAGACTTTGAGACGTTGGTGGCAGCAAACTTACCGGTCCTTTTTCCATTGTGTGCGTCAAATTGAGCATGCACGCTTTGGCTTTAATATGACGTAAACAATTGAAAAAGGACTGGTATGTTTGCTGCCACCAACGTCTCAAAAGTTTCCCATTACATTTTGCAGAGAGAATATTCGAAAATGCAGAATTTTTATCAATTCTGAAAAAAACTGTGTTTCTCAGCTAT
The DNA here is from genome assembly GCA_029964075.1 of Patiria pectinifera. Lineage (NCBI taxonomy): Eukaryota > Metazoa > Echinodermata > Asteroidea > Valvatida > Asterinidae > Patiria > Patiria pectinifera. Next base: position 1,968,758 of record CM057142.1, read on the forward strand.
TATAAATGTCGTTTTCTTTTTTTCAACAGAAGTTGATAATGAAGCCAGGGTACAGCAACTCATGGATGTAACAAGAGTAAGCAACTCTCTCCCTGAATGTGTATGGTTGTTTCACCAAGTGTGACTTGGAATGATTTTTGTCCATCATTCAATTTGCATATCAAGTTCAGGACTTAGTAACGTTATAATGTAAAGACATGTCGGTAAAGAATTCTTTGCATCTTTGGCAGAATGCTAAACACCTATGTGCTTGGGAATCCTGATTTTGTTTTTTCATGACAGTCACCTGCTTATGGGAGACAAACATATTTATGTATAACGGACCTTATTCACGAGGTAGCCATTTTTGTCTTGTTCCCTGAATGCATTTCATAAATTGTTAACTGTTGAATGGGGTGGCACCAGATTATTTATGCAGCCCTATTTTAGGGCAAAAAAAAAGTCTCCGGTTTCTGGTATGGAGCTTGGCCAAAAGTGGTGCGGCGACGCGGCTTTTTTTTTTTTTTTTTTGCTTCAAATGTCGGCTGATGACTGCAAATGGTGCCCGACTAAACTTAGTGCAAATAAATGGGAGTCCAGGGAGGCCACATAAGCTTATTCTCGATCATAACCCCATCTAAAAACACGTTAAAATTGTGCAGCAGCAGGATTCCAGTCAAACCAGTGAGTTTGGCGGTCTTTAGACATCATCTTTTATTGAAAATAAAATGTTTCATTTTGCCGACGCGCATGGCTACGGCAACGCGCGCGCATACCAGAAACCAGAGACTTTTTGGGGGGGGCCTTACTTTCATTTTTTTTAATTCGGGCTTGAAACATTAGGGAATATTTAATTATAAATTTAAATAATTCATATAAGGCCCAAAAAAAAAATAGGTCGGTCTCTGGTCAGCGCGCGCGTCGATTTTAATCATGCGCGTCGATCTTTTTTTTTTCCAAAATGTTCCGCGGTAGCTCCAACAGCGCCCTCTATTTCCGCACCTCATTTTTTTTTACCAAAGAGCACCAAGGAATGGGAAATTGCACCAAGGCAAATGATCGAAAGCACCAAGGCAAATTATGGAGGCTACCAATGTACATGAGGACACCAAAAAAGCAAAATAGTACCCACCTTGTCTGTACAATCCAAGCTTGAAGAAAAAAAAAGAAAAAAAAGCCGCGTGGCCGTGTCAATTCCGGAACTTTGGTCTGACCAGAGACCGAATATTTTTTTTTTTTGGCCTAAGCCGACTTGAATTATTTAGTAATGTACTTGCTTTCATTTCTCTTCACCAGTTCCAAAAATGAAGATTTTACCTCATTTTCAATTCAACATGGCCGACTGGTGAATAAGGCCCATTGCAGTTATTACTTGTTTTTTTGAATACTCATTAATCTTGTGTAAGTTCTACATGTACATTATCTGGTTCTTTCTGTGTAGGTGAGTGCCAAGTTGTCTCTCGTTGAGAGTGAAAAGAATGAAGTCGAGGCCAAGTATGAGGAAGAAGTCAAAGGAAGACGAGAACTGGAAGGTGAGTGGGAGAAGTCAAAAGCTGCTTGGATTTAACAAGAAATGTGAAAAAAAGTAAGACTGCTGCAAACTGCTTACTGACTGGATGGACCTGAAATGTATAAATCTAAAAATTAATGTGGCCTGACGTTGCGAACTTAGCAAGTTCTTCTTCAGAGGCTAAAACAGAAATGACAGAGGTACAAACATTAACATGGGGGTGCACACAAACATGCAGGGCTGAAAGAAGAAACACAAAAGGAGGATTAGGTGGGAAAGGTGTGGAAAGATGCAGGGGAGGGTGGATGAGAGAACAAAGGAACAAAGGGAGATGGCAAACCACAAGGGGTCTAGTGTAAACAGGGGAGGGATCAGAAAGGGGAAGGATCAAAGGTCACAGGGAGTGGGAACGGACAAAAGAGTGTGAGAGTGATGATGATGGGGGGGGGGGGGAACAGTATGGGGGTGGAAAGGGATGAAAGATGGGGAAGATGGGTAAACACAAACAAGGAAGACCAGGTGGATTATCTGTAACAGAAGACAATGGAGGAAGAAAAGGATTAATCATTCCCTAGTTGGATGTTGAGACCATGTGGTTGAATAGTTCGAAGACGATTCATCCACACTTTCTCTCTGCTGAGGCAAACTGAGTCCTTGCGATGGCCAAGAGATTCAATGCCCTGCAAAATCATATCAGAAATGGAGTGGTTAGGCAGGTTGAAGTGATGACCAACAGGGGTGTCTAGTTTCTTGGTGTTGACCGTTGACCGGTGGGCATAGAAACGCTTCTTGAGCGTATTCTTAGTCTCACCTACATACTGCACTCCACAGACCCTGCAAGAAATGAGATATATGACATTAGAGGTGTTACAAGTGATGTTACCAATGGTTCTGTGGGTAGTGACAGAAGAGTGGCCAGAAAAGGAGTCAGACTCCTGGATATGAATCTGGCAGACAACACATCTGGAACTGCACTTGAAAGTACCATGCTGGGTGGGAGGATGCATCTAAGGATGGGACTTCAGCTCGAACAATCAGGTCCCGTAGATTTCGAGGACGCCTGTAAGCCAATGTGGGGCCGTTGGGGATGGCGCGGGCAAGGCGATCTGAAGTATGGAGGATATGATGATTGTCATTTGTGATTTTGCGAAGGGGAGGGAGATTGGGGTGAAACGTGGTAACCAAGGGAATCATGGGTTTGGCCATGGTATCAGGGGCCTTTCCCGTGAGGGCTAGATTTCTGGGGATAGCTTTAGCTCTGGCAATGGCACGATGAACTTGGCGAGAGCTGTGACCCCTGGCCACCAAGTTGTTCCTCAGTATCTGTGTATGGCGGGAGAAATCGGAATCATTAGAACAAATTCTTCTGAGTCTGAGTGCCTGGCTGAACGCTATGCCAGTTTTGCAGTGCCTGGGGTGACAGCTGGAGGAGTGGAGGTACTGGTGGGTGTCTGTGGGTTTGGAATACAGGTCAGTGGTTAGTGAGTTGCCTTGCTTGCGGACGGTGACATCCAGAAAGTGGGTTTGGTGAGCCGAGAACTCCGACGTGAATTTGATGGTTCTGTGGAAGGAATTGATGTGGTTAGTGAAGGTCAAGAGACTGTCCTCATCACTGGTCCAGATGAAAAAAACATCATCAATATATCTCCACCAGATCCAAGGGCGACATGGGGCCGAGGCAAGCATGCGTTCTTCGAGGTCACCCATGAAGAGGCAAGCCATGGAAGGGGCCATGCGAGTGCCCATTGCGGTGCCGTGTACCTGTAGATAGTGTTCACCAAGGAAGGAAAAATTGTTCTTGGTTAGTATAAGTCTCATGAGGGTGCCAACATCACTGATGGGAGGAGTCGTGTGTCCTGCCTTGGCCAGAGCCAAGGAGCAAGCACGAACACCCTCCTCATGTGGGATGTTGGTGTACAGAGATGAGACGTCGAAAGTCCCAATGATGGCTGTGCTGGGAATCTGGTCCTTGATTCCTTCAAGCTTGCGTAGGAAGTCTGGGGTGTCGTGAATGTATGACGAAACCAAGAAACTAGACACCCCTGTTGGTCATCACTTCAACCTGCCTAACCACTCCATTTCTGATATGATTTTGCAGGGCATTGAATCTCTTGGCCATCGCAAGGACTCAGTTCGCCTCAGCAGAGAGAAAGTGTGGATGAATCGTCTTCGAACTATTCAACCACATGGTCTCAACATCCAACTAGGGAATGATTAATCCTTTTCTTCCTCCATTGTCTTCTGTTACAGATAATCCACCTGGTCTTCCTTGTTTGTGTTTACCCATCTTCCCCCATCTTTCATCCCTTTCCACCCCCATACTGTTCCCCCCCCCCCATCATCATCACTCTCACACTCTTTTGTCCGTTCCCACTCCCTGTGACCTTTGATCCTTCCCCTTTCTGATCCCTCCCCTGTTTACACTAGACCCCTTGTGGTTTGCCATCTCCCTTTGTTCCTTTGTTCTCTCATCCACCCTCCCCTGCATCTTTCCACACCTTTCCCACCTAATCCTCCTTTTGTGTTTCTTCTTTCAGCCCTGCATGTTTGTGTGCACCCCCATGTTAATGTTTGTACCTCTGTCATTTCTGTTTTAGCCTCTGAAGAAGAACTTGCTAAGTTCGCAACGTCAGGCCACATTAATTTTTGGATTTAACAAGATTCTATTCCAGTGCTTCCACGGGGCATCTTGAAACTCTGAAGGCTTAGAACATTCCACTGGGAATGCATATTTCTTTCTCATTTGGAAGGAACATGCTGCTCCCAATGTTTGCATGTGGGACATTCCAACGTTATAAACGGAAGTGTAATGTCCGTGACAGAGCTAAATAACCATGATATCTAATCAATGATTCAGAGAAATGATCCAAAACTCCTAGTCTGTAATCTCCTTGACCATTACTAGAAGATGGATGTTTAAGATTTGAAAAATACATTTGCAGGTTTATTTACTCAGCTCTTAAAGGCTCCGTCATGGACATTACATTGCAATGGAATTGCCCATATGCGTGTGCTTGATTAATTTGAAACAACCCATTTCTTTTAGGAAAAAAAACTGCTCGGGAACACTGCGTGTTCTCATGAGGAATGTGCTGTGTTCTTGAAGTGGACAGAGTGACTTGCTGTTCTTTTGTGGTGATGCCAAGTATTATGCTTTGTTTACTTTGTCTTATCTCATGTATTTTGTCTTCATCTTGTGTCCATAGCCAAGATTGGTTCCCTCCAACAAGACGTAGACACAGCCCAGTCTAAATACAAGCAGGCAAAGAGCAGCTTGAGTGAGGCACAGACGAAGCTAGACGTCATGACGGAATACTTCAAGAATAAAGAGGTGGATTTACAGAGGTGAGTCTCTCTGTTGGTCAAGATGTCTGTTTAGATGTAGTTTCGGAATTAGAATGGTGCCTGTTAGTACTTTATTACAAAAGTAAAGGCTTATCTTAAGACATTTTCAATAAATTTCTTTAAAGCTCTTATGAAAGTTTGCTGTTGTGATGTATATTTTGATGACGTAATTTTACAAGCACTGTAGCCTGGAGAAGAAAATCACAAGTACACAAGTTTACAGTGGTGGGACTCGAATCTACATGTGTGACCTTGTGCTTAGTAGTGCAGGTGCCTTGCTTCCGTTGGCTTTTGAATTGAGGAAGAATCTGCTAGGATTCAGGCCCCATAAATTTGAACAATTTAGATGCTTCAGGTGAAAAGTTGTTCGCAGTTTTACATGCATTTGACTAGGGAGATATGTTATCCAGTCACAATGTGAATCACTTATTTCTTACTTTTGCAGGAAACTTGGCCGTGAAGAGGCACTGAGGCTACAGAGTGATTCCAAGCTAGAGTCTGCCGATGGTAAAGCAGCATCAGCAGAAGTTGAGGTTACCAACTACAGGTGGGTACCAGTCAGTGCTGTATGTACTGGTGCAGCCCACATGTTGGCTGGCCATTCATGAGCAAAAATAAAATGCAAACATGTATTTTCATGAACTTTATGGTCATGATGCCTTGGACCAAGTTAATATAAACTGTCCTCATACATAGATCTGTCATAAAATTGATTATTTGTACTAATCATACTAAATTCATGTAAGAGTGGCAGTCAATTACCGTAGTTTTGTGATAAGTTTTAAATGTTGTGGGTATATTTCCTTTTGCTTGCAGGACTCAGATCAGAGATCTTAAAGAGGAACTGGAAAAAGCTGAGAGGAATTTCAGAAATCAAGTAAGACGGAAAAATGAAAGCAGTATTTATGGAAAACTCTACTCTTTATTCTTGGCCATTTCTGACCATGCAGGGAAATTTGTTGAAATGAAGTGAATTTCAGTCTCTTGAGATGTGAATATGCAAACTGTGTATGAAGTTCATTGTTCACTTGGGGAAAAAAAACTAAAATGAAAATTCTGTTTGGCTGTGTTTTAACTTGACCCATTATTACTGTTTTGCCTCAGGTTGCAGCTCATGAGAAGAAAGCACATGACAGCTGGGTAAGTCCGTGTCATTTACAACACAGATCACATTTATGCGGAAATTTGAATTATCTTGATTTTTAAACCATGTTGCAATTTTCTCTTGGCTTTTTCTTCAAAAGCGTACTAACAAAACTCACAGTGTGTGAGATCTTGTTTGTACTTCAGAAAAATGCAAAATGCTCATGAGGGGACCACATTTTTGGAGGGAGTTTTTTTGAGTTGGAGAAATAGGGTTTCTAACCCTAACCCTAACCTCTCAAATTGACCATGATTTGGAAGTCAATATTTGGTTGTTTGATTGTTGACAGATTTCTGCCCGGTCTGCGGAGAGAGAACTTCAGGAGGCCAAAAGAGAAGCTGCCAATCTTAGACACAGGTTTGTCTCCAAATGTTGACAGTCCATTTTTCTCTGACACATTTTTATTTTTGATGATTGACACTACATACCACTGCCGCATAGTATGACGCCTAGCCCTAAAATTTGGAAACTCTTCAGTTTAATCCATTCTATACTGTGCACTGAGTCCCTTCAAAACTGTTGAATTATGAAAATGTGTTAAAGGAAGAAAAAGACTGGTTATTAAAACAAAAACAACTGCCCAATTTTGTTTAGTGTGTTTCAGGAATTCAGTCTCTTCGCCATCCTAGAAATTTGTGTGAAAAAGTGATTTTCGCAAAAAGTGTGATGTAGGAAAGTTTGAAAAATCAAATCTCACTATCTTAGAGTAGACATTTGTTAATATATAGTAAAATAAGTAAGATATTCTTGATTTTTCTTGATTTAGATTGACGGAGCTTGAGGGTCGACGAGCTAAAACTGAAACAGCTCCCTTGTACAAACCATCCCCATCTGGACGTAAGTCTCACTCCATCTCCCACCTCTCAATGACCTGACCCCCGAAACATTCTCTTCTCTAACGGCAACATTCACCAATGCAATGCTAACATTTTCATTGTAAGCCAGCCGGTTCTATTTTGGTTTTACTCATTTTTCTGTTTATTGTTTTTTTCTTCATTTGAAAACACATTTGGGTAAAACATTGACATATAACATGTTCTTTTTTAGTTTGGCATTTAAAAAACCATTGATGACTGTTCTCTTTGAAATGACTTTCAGAGGTTGAAATTACTTAAAACTATCAAACCTCCAAAAACCAAACATCCAAAAACCCAGTCAATTTTGAGCAGAAAAAGTTGACGGTGCACATGCATTTTTGTTTGCAAAAACATAGAAAATGGTCGTTGAATGTCTAATGCCCGACTGTGATTTTACACTTTGCTTACAATATCCTTTATTTTTCACTGGGTGCTTATTTTCCACTAATTGTCTTTGTGTGACAGGTGAGGGGAGCCCACAGCCCCTAAAGCAAGGAACCGGTATGTGGACAGACATGTAATCCTCACACTAATAACAAGCACTATTCTCATAATCTGTTAAACTCGACTACTTTCTCTAAGCCCAGACTAAACCTGACCACTCGGGACAATTGTTGCCACAAGGTTTCCCAAATGTCGAAAAATGTACCCATATTAGTAAGCATCATCTAGCAGCCTATTATTTATTTTTGTTTTGTAAAAAAAACATAAATTGCTGAACTCCTAACTCATTGTCCATATTTCTTCTTTTTCCACTCCATCATCCAACATTGAGCTTTTTCTGTTGCTTTTTATATTGACACGGACCGTTCATCTTTCACAGCAAAACAACGATTTTCATCTTTACCTACTTTTACTCTTTAGCCTAGCAACTCTGCAGGCTTAATTCCAGACGTCTTTCTGCTCCTAGAAGAAATACCCATCTCATGGTACCGCTAAGCACAGGGGTTTTTGCTCACTGATTTTGTAACCATGTGACAGAGACTATAACAGTTGAGTTCAGCCAAAACAGCATGATACAATTTGGAGGTAGAATTTGATCAAATTAATAAAACACCAGAAATCGTCATGATAGTAACAGCACATCCAGGCCATGATATATTCATACAGTAAGCACATTATGGCCGCTGTAACCTTGCCCCTAACCATCCATTAAGCAACTGCATGAAATTGGCACTATTTATCTCAGACATTTATCGTAACATTTGATTTAATCTTTAATTCTTTAGGTGCACCTAGCAGGAATAGTCTTCTAGCAGACACCCCTTCACCACCCCACCTTGACCCCGGCAGGCCCCTATCCCCACGCCGACCCAGCTACCCTGCTGACCACCCCTCCTCACCCCCAATGGACGGCGACATGGACCCCTACCGACGCACCTCCAGATCAGGCAGGGATTCTGGACCACACCCACCATTCCCTGATGACAGACCGCCGCCACCTCCCGACATGCGTAGAGACATGGACTTCCCACCGATGGGTAGAGCGCCCCCACATGGTCGTCATTCCCGCGGTCCCCCAATGCCAGATATGGACTACGACCCTCACGATATGAGAGACATGAGTCCCGGCCCGCCTCTAGATTTCCGATTTGACCCCCATGGGCCACCACCACCAGATATGGATTTTGATCCTCACGGCCCGCCCCCATTCGGTGGACCCCCACCCCCTCTACGACACCCCTTTGCTTCGAGAGATTTCCCCCCTCATCCAGATGACTTCGACCATCGAGGACCTCCAATGGATGACCGTGATTTTGGCCCCCCACCCATGGATGACCGTGATTTCAGGGGGTACGGACCCCCACCCCCTGGAATGGACTTTGGTCCCCGTGGCCCACCGCCACCTGGACCTATGCATGGTCCGGGGCCCTATCCAAATGACATGGGGCCACCACCCATGGATAGAAGGGAACCTCCTCCACCTATGGGTCCACATGGACCTTCACCAGGCCCAAGAAATCCAGGTGAACTTTTCTTTGTTTTCTTAATTTAATTTGTCTTTCATGTTCAGCCCTTAATTGTAGGATTTTTGACATTGTATGTTCAGAATTTGTTTTTGGTAACATCATTCTGTTGTTTCTCTTCCTAAGGATGTTTTTTATTAAACAATTTCTAAATACAGGAATTAAACGTTCATGATGTTAATTGGTTAACTAAAGCATATACAAGAAAACAAATCTGCGTGATCAATGAACTCATTTTAAGGGAGCATATGTGAACCATTTTGCTTCCTCCTCGGAAAGGGTACCCATTAAATTTGCTAGCATCTTAAATATCCATACTTCCATAAAATTGTCAATAAGGTCACTATTTCTCTTGTAAGAAAGACGTTCAGTTTAGTATTAAAGAAATGACTCTAGATTTGAGATTTCAGTATGTAGTCCTCTAAGCAATGTTGGAATGAAGAAAAACAACATGGTAACTCAACAAATTCTGCTGCTTGCTGCCTGTTTGCCCAGTTCCAAGTTTTTGATTCTTTTCTCACTCAGGTATAAGACCAGGCAGTCGTGGTCCCTTCCCCCCTCCTGCTGGAGCCCCGCCCCCAGGAGGGTTCCCACCGAGTGGTCCATCGTTTGGTACTCCATCAGGATCACATAGAACATCAACGCCATTAGAGGTCAGTTGTAACCAATAACTATTATCATTCTTTGTTTATTCGTCATTTCAAAACTCTGACTGACTGACTGATTCACTGACTGACTTACCGACGGACTGTAACTTGTGAACTGAGCAGTGCTATCATATAGGAGAACCTCGTAATGCATATAAATGGGCTAAATCCGGCCCATTATGTAGATTAGTCAATTGAAAGAGTTTTTGTGTCATCATGTATTGATGTGTTCATTAAATTGTGATCCTCATGTGATTATCAAGGGATCCCCATACGTGACCTTTGTCATCCTCATGTGATCCTCATCATGTGACAACCATGTGATGATCATGTGACTACTATGCGATGATCATGTGATCACCACATGCCTGTGATCATTACCAGTACATATTTCAAACCATTTTTTGTTGTCAATTTTATTTTGGTCAACAGGGGATGCCAGTCACACCACAGACTAGGCCCAGCTCCAGACCACTGCAAGGACCGTGAAAGCATTAGGTACTTCAATAAACTGATTTTATGCACACACACAAAAATAACAATACAAAATCTGACGTGGAAAATTACAGAAAATTTGAACTCAATTTTGCATTAGTCTGTGTAAATAATTGTAGCGACCAAGTCTTATGCATTTCTCAAGAAAAGAGAAAGATGTATCTTCTTTTGGATTTCTCGTCAAAAGATGGGTTTTTATGAACATTGTTTCTACTTAAAGCTGTCAATTTGTGTAGATAAAATGTAATTTGTAGAACTTTCGACACTTCCCTCTAACTTCTTGCAGCTTTATTCCATTCCCATTATAAAGTGATCATATCAAACATTTTACCCCCTTTTTTCGAGTAACAAGATACAAAACTAGGATTTATTAAAAAATTGTGAATAAATAAAATTGCTTCAAGTAAATGACTGAGATTTTTGATTTACCTTAAATTTTAATTATTTAGTTGCCCCTTCCCCAACCCTGAAATAGCAGCTACGTGTAGATTAAGTATTCAGAGTAAAGCATTTTGTTTTAGAAAATTTATCATGATTATTATTTTGTCTGTTTATTACTTTTACAGGTTTGTTTTCCGTGCACGCATTTAAAAATACACCTTTTATTCAATCTGATTGATAGCTTTTAAAGTAAGATGAATATTTCCAACTCGTATCATCGAATGTATGATTCTGATTTTATTTTTGGAGGCCCTTTTTCCATTCTGCTCAAGCTTTGCACAAAATTAAAATTCTGTTATTAAATTTACAAGTTTGCAAAAGCTCGGATTTCTGGGATTCGTTATCTGATATTTTAGTTGTGAGAATAAAAAGGTTAAGTCAACTGAGATGTTCGCATTAATGATTATAATCCCGATGGTCAGGGGTAACGCATAGTGATGTTATGTGTTGCATTCTGATAGTAAAATGGTAAAATTTATGTCAAAAGAAATTAATGAAGCAGTGCAGGCTTTTATGCTTATAAGAAAAACAAAATCTGAACTCGCCCTTGCTCTGAGTAATATTCTGTAAAAAGAAATGATCACCAGATTGTAGCTTTGAATAAGTAGCATTTTGGAGCAGGGCTCAGATTAGTGCAATAAATATCAATGATTACATTGTAATACAGAGAAGACTATTGCCAATAACATGGTGGACAATTTGTCATGGTGCTACTGTTAATGTTAATTTCATATCGGAGTCGAAGGGTTTGGTGATGTACATTGTATCTATCAAAAGTTCCCTGTTGTAATCCTCTCTGTGAAAGAAGGAAAAGTTTCCCTGCAATCTACCCTGCTTGGTGGGAATAATATTTTGCGGCTTTTTATATAGTCGTGTTCCCTAACGTGGCGCACTTCGAAGCTTACCCGACTTTCCTCGTGTTGTGTTGCCAAACCTCTTTTGACAAACCTCAAATTCATGCAGTGAAATACTGGTACTTTTTACCTTATCAATGCTTGCTATTTAACCTCTGTGAACAATTTCGGTTTCATAAAATTTAATCCGAAATTCAAAAACGGTGGCGTCCGGAAATTGGGCACAAATTGGCGGAGTGTTCCCTAACGTGGCGCACTTAGATAAATCTCGGAAAATTTCAAATTAACATTTAAGAATTTCTGTTAAATTGATAAATTCTGATAAATCATTATTATCTCTGCTTACGTACCCAGCCAGATGTTTGTCAGAAAATTATTTTCTTATTTTTCGGGGCATTTTCAAAGGGTTCACTTTGCACTTGAAAATTTTACGGAAAATCACTTCAAAATAAATTGTTTATCTAACTTTGTAACGGGTAAATAAACTCGCGATTTATGAACGGGAGTGTTTAGAACTTATAGTCAGTGGGCTTATGGTCGAAAATGACCCCCCATATGCAATTTCGGGTACATTCTTTGAAACTCTCAGGATCACTAGAGGATACCTCAAGAACTTCAAAACCACTTGATGCCATTTTTTTTCTGACCCTTTTGTGGGCGTGGCCATGATTTTAAAAAGGGGGGGCATCTCGCGCAAAAAAAAATTTAAAAAAATTTACTTTTCTTTTTCACATTTGGACAGTTAACTCAAGTGCTACATCACAAGAAAAAAAAATCCACGATTGTGCCTCTTTTGGGGGTGGGGCAACCTTTTAAAAAAAGTGGGGACACGCGCTGCTAAAAGAAAATCGACCTGTAACAGGCAATCTTGAGCTTTTTTGTTTTGTTTGTGTATTTGTTACAATCCCTTATAATTTGGTGTGGAAAACATGTTTACATGTCAACTCCTAAATTCTTTGGTTCCCATTTGGGGGCGTGTCACACTTTTTTTCATAAAAAGGGGGCATACGTGTATTCCAAAAAGAAGGTTGTGAGAGCCCTTATGGATTTATGGCACATTTTTTTCAAACTCTCACAAAGACCTATGGACACCTCAACAAGTGAAAAACTGCTCCACCCTATCTCCCCCCCCCCTTGTCCATTAAAATGACTGCTTTTTTTTAACATATCTTGTAGATATTGTACACATACAAATTGACAATCGATTTTGAGAGACATTTAAGTTTTGATATAAATCTCCATAACTCAAACTTCAAGAGGGTGGGCTCCAATTTGAGCTAAGCAGAGTTTTGAGTTAAGCAGGGTTGTATATCACTGTTATAGAAGGGAATAAAGTCCTTTTTTTTTTTACTTAACAGGAGGTTTGAGTTATCAACAGTTTGACATTTTGAGATTTCACTGTATTTTATTCATCCTGACAACAATGTTGACCTCATTTTATTACACACAAACTGCAATAGGCTTTTTAACTTAAAATTTATTGATCTTCACTTCATTTATAAAAATGATATTATTAAATGTGGTACTCGGTCATTGGAAATAACGTTTGAAAATGACAAAAGTTCAATATTAAGAGTAAAACTTATCAAACTTGGGTGATTTAGTGAATCCTTTATAAGTCACTTGTAATTGGACAACATATTTGGCATTTAATATCCATGACCTTATTTAGTAATAGAAAAGTGTGAGACTATATTGTTAATAGTTTCAGAATCCAGATCAGGATGGATTACACAAGATTTGTTTCACTTAACAGTTTTAAATTTGGCATATCACCATAAATGATATGATTGGTGATGTACTTCAAGATTGGATATATCAAAAGGATTTGTAGCCACCGAGTAGAGAAACACATCTTAGGCTGAAACTTTGATGACTATATTGCCAATAGTTTCTGAAAACCCAATCCACATGAAGGCCCAGGCAGAAATCGAACCCTGCAATAAAAGGCAAGAAAAGTAACCAATGAGCCAACCTGACTCTCCAAGCGCCAACCTGGCTCCCCAAAGATTCAAGAAAAGCATGTGACCAGTTCAAATTATAAAAGTATTTTAGTAACTACAAATCCTTTACCTTAACATTCCAGCATGGTTTTCCAAAGCGAAAAACTCAAAAGTTAGGCAAACCTCTTGACAGAGGCTTGGGGTATCAAGTTTTCCTTCTGATATATCCAATCTTAAAGTATGGCACCAATTATATTAATGATATATATATTCAGTGATATGACATATTGACTCGTCAGTACTGATAACTTCATTGCGGGCAGATTGCGGGGAAGCTGTTCAAAATCCTGCAACTTATACCCGATGCAATGTCTGCAAACTTGTCCGGAACTCGTGCCGGATATGAATTGAGACGGGCCCCAAGTGGCTGGCTGTACGGTCTTGAATCCATGAAAATAAAAACCCATCTTGTTGGATTTTGACAGATTTAGGGTAGTTAGGGGTGAACAGAAATTATGTCGGAACATGTTCACGTGAGGAATCGGAAGGCTTGATTGCAATTTCAGGGTTCTTATTCGGAACCTTTTGCAACAGTTCGAAATTTAATTGGCAATAATCTGTAAGGAGGGTGAAATGTTTTGGGGGTCAACCCCCAGACCACCTAAACATTGTATCAATTGATCAAACTTTGAATAAAACCAAGTTTTGCGCTTAATATTTGAAGAAAACACACCAGTAAGTAGTAAAATTTGGCAATCTAACAATCAAGTTAGTTTGTTCAACTGAACCCCCCCCCCCAGATAATTTAAGTGAAAAGAGACTTTTGTGCGTTCAAGTTATAGTATAAAAAGAGATGAGCCTATCTGGAGTGCTTATTGAGATTATTTGCACCAGGAGTCCTGTCAAATTTTATGCATTTCTGCTAATTTTGCTACATTGTCAAGTATAACTGCAAACTGTCAACAGAGGGCCCTTTTTAAATTGAAACTTAAAACACTTGCCGTTTCCTGATTTAAAAAAAAATCAATTAAAAAAACACCTGTCACCTGAATACCATCAACTTGTCAAGGTCTTCACTTCCTCTTGTCGATGTCTTATAAGAAGAACTACTTATTAAATGATGAGACAACACTTGATGCAGTCATGTTGCCTAGCAACACCCCATCACGCAGTGTCATCTATTGACAATACGATATGAGCATCCCGCCATATTTTGTCATCTTAAATGATGTGTCCAGGAATAAAATACCTGTCTACCCGTCCACACTGAACAAACATGCACTCTCTTCAACGCGAGGGGAAACAATAAGACCAGCTTAAAGTCGATCGATTTCGAGTGCTGGTGCTTCACGTTGCTGGGGGAGATTGTTATAAGATACGAATTCAGAAGTTGATTGAGCTGAGAGCAGCACATTTGGCATCTCCGTGGTAACCATGGATTTTTAAATGACGTTGCATACTTAGTACGGCATATGGTGTTTTTATGTAATATTTTGATTGTTATGAGAACATTGTAACTTGAAAATAGGAATGACATAGGGCGTATGATGTAGCTGACAGGGAGATTGGATGCTACAACAGTAATGTATGAGAGCCCTACTTTGTCAGGGAAGGAAATTGTTTGTATAAAGGCAGCGCCATGCACAACTTAAGCATGGAGGAATAAGAACACACTTAAGCAACAGTGCATGCACAAAACGCTCAGCAAATAACTACTGTGGCCAAATTGTGGCATGATCGAAAGCGAAACAGATAGAAATGGACTTCAGTGGTGGGTGGGGTTTCGCCGGCAGAATGGAGGGGGCCCATGGGCGTCGCCAGGATTTTTTCTAGAGGGGGGCAAAAAAAAATTTGCCAAAAACTGCTTGTATTTCTCAACACATTTTCGATTTATCAGTTTTAGGGGGGCAGGGACATTTTGCCCCCCCCCCAACTCATTAAATTTACACCACTTTGTCTTCGCGCCTCTTTTTCTTCTTTTTTTTTTTTTTTTTTTGCTTTTCCGGGGGGGGGGCAAGTTGCCCCCTTGCCCCCCCCCTCGCGACGCTCATGAGGGGGCCTACAGAGTTCTGTATTAGCAACACGGAAACATGTCTTCTTTGCTCAATTTTTTATGCTCCATTCACATAGACCGAAGGTTGAAAGTTTTCACTGATTATGTAACTTATTTTTTTAAGGACCTTTTTATTTTTAATAAACATACATTTATTTCCCTTTCAGGCAAACGGGGCAATGTGTGAGTAAATGACAACGTTGCTGCTAAAAGTATGTAGCACGTTCCAGATGTTATCATTATTTTGTTTAATGCTTGCCTTATCGCTGCTGGCTAAAAACCATGGCAACGGCAATTTACCTGTTTTGCGTCATTTGATGATACCTATGGACAACTCGCCTGCATTTGCCAGGAGCTGGAGCTATAAAAGCTTGTCATTCGTCTTAAATTATTGGCCTATCAATCATCGATGGGACGGTTTAACTGCAACCACTTTGTCCGTGAAAGCCGCGGACACAGGTGCTTAGGGGTCTTAATAATGGAATATCTTTAATGTAGAAAATAATCGGCGATGTACAATTTAGTTATGTCATGTATATCGCATTATCGCCGCGGGTCACTAGTTGACAACTATCTCTATGTGTTCTGTAACTCGACAACAGAAGAATTCAAGAAATTATTAAAATTTCAAAACGTTGATTGACGAGATGCATGCATTAGCTCCCAAAGCAAGTAAGCCAATGTGAAGGGAAGGAGGAGTGCCTATGAGTAGGCCCGGTAGTGAATTGACTCGCGTTCATGAGGCGTGACTTTCGATAGAGATGTAACTGTCGTGCGAGAAAGCGGCACAGCGTGACGGCCGGCTGTACCCTTGTATATTTATGTTTTCAACAAAATCTTTGATGCACAATGTGTCTTTTAGCCGTAGGAAGCGACGCGAGACGTAGACATCGAGTCAATGATGCGTGAATTTGCCTTGACGCGCAGCTCCGCCAATAAATCGTTTTGCATACAGAAATGTATACGCAACGAATGAGCGAATTGCATCAGTGCAGTAGAGACGAACGATTTTGAAGCTATTTTGGGAAGGGCCACAGAACGGGCGAATGCAGAGGCCCACGAAGGGGGTTTCATTTTTTTTTGCTGGGAGCCTGGGGCCGGGGAGGAAGGGAGTTAATCCACTCCTGTAGTGTAGTGGGAGGAACAATGCACACACCCCAATAAGTAGCGTATTAGTGCAGGCAAGCAACACAAAATTAACTCTTTACAATTTTCCAAATTCCTGGGCGGGGGGGACGAGGTACCTCCTATGCGCTCCCCTGCACACAAAGTTACGCAAAGGATCTAATACCATGTTATTATTAATGAGGGCACGTACGTGCTCTAGTGGGGTCTGATGGGCCACACATTGACTCGGTCGATATAAATTAAGAGGAAGAAATGGTCGGGATAGGGTTCAAAATTTACATTTAAGTAGAGATTGCTATCCGCATTTCTAGTTCTGTCCCGCTCTATCTGCACCGGCGCATGTCTGTCAGAAAAACATACCGCAGGTTGAACTGTTTCCTACCATAACCATAGTACCATGGATGTATATTCCATGTTCCTACCAAGACAAGTGTAACGACGTAGATTGCATTGCATTCTGCTCCCTGATTTATGGTCGGTGCCACTTTCACGTCCATTCCGTGCCGCGGCATACGACAGGTCAATTATCACCTGAAAACTGGTTAACAAATTGACAACTAAATTCTCATCCGGCCGTCGTTTCATCACACAGTCCCGGTGTGAGAGGGTGCCGACTGTCGACTCGCCTTGTCAGCATTTCTCATTTACTTCTCAACCAATTTGTTTATTAACGGAACTGAAGTCCAGGTCATGTTTACTTGGTAAATTATTACACAATTTTATTGAATTTGAATACTGCGCGTCACGTTTTGTTGATCGCACATTAGGTTATTACTTTAGCATGTGAGAACGAGAAATGGTATGGCATTGCTTGGGCAAAGATTGCAGAAAAATGAAATACTCCCAACATGTCAACCTAGCTAATCAATGTCCCCTTCCCGAAGCCACCTAATAACCTAGGTAACCTGCCGTAGGATTCATGTCTGTCACAGTGACACTTTTATACGACGCAAGATTTGTTAAAATGAAATTAATGTCTACCAAATTAGGTCACCGATGATTACGAGGGGCCGATACTGCAGGTGATGGTTTTGATAGATGGTTGTTAATCCGACGGGAAAAAAACTAAAGTCTACATTTGTCTTCCCAAATTGAAGATTACTTTCTGAAAAGGTCCGTATTAGCTTCTTGTACTGGTCTTCAAATTTGTAAATGGAAGTCGCAAAGAATTTGATGCTCAGTCTTCAGTGACGAAGTCTTCGTTACCTTGGCAACTGTTTTGCTTTCTCCAGCGATAATAGAAAGAATGGGAAGAGACAGCTCGTGGCCTCGATAGGTCAAATGTCATAAGACCATGCGAAAATCAGGTTGCATTTTGCGTAACCCACTTAATTCGCTGTTCGTGCGAACTGATCTGATTATATCAGACGCTTCACATCTTAGGTTTTTAATTTATATTTGTAGTTTAGCCATGCAGTCGGTTATTTGCACCTGCGCTTTTATTCGTTTAACCTTTATATGTCAGTATGTTATAACATCTTGATAAGAAGACTGTCTCCTCTTCTGATAACGTCTTCTTTTTAGATATTCGAGAGAACTGTCTCTTTATCGAAAACTATCAGGAAGATCAGGCAGGAAGCCTGTTTGTTAATGTAAATCGAAGGATTTTGTAGTGTTCTCTATAAGCTGAGGTTAAATAAATAAAACAACTCGATTTATTTTATCTTCAAATCAAACGTCGAAGGAGTATTAAAATGCGCGTCTAATTAATGTTATTTTCGTCTAATACTTAATATTCTGAAACTGAATGATCTATACCTTCACCGACTGGGTATATTTTGATAACATACTCCCACAAACTTTAATGATTTCTTCTCGTGTACTTCTGTTCATTCATACGGAACACATAGTTCGTCGAAAGATGATCTATCTGTGAGAAAAAAAATGGAACGAAGTTAGAAGCAGTCCATTACAACGTGGTGTCATATATACTGGGTGGAACTATTGGTTTAAAAGAGTTTGAGTGTACCATTGTCGTTTTATTTGCCAAAATAAAATTGGAAAAAACATCGATTATCAAAACTTGTGTTTAATAATTTACTTTCCTGATTTGTTGAGTCATTCTTTGTATACTAATTACATGATTGTACCAAGTCCCAAGTTTTTTTTTTTTGGGGGGGAATATATTGTTCCCCCAAAAAGTTGATTCAAAAATTTACGGCGTGGGCTCGGGGCCCACTTAAGGGCCCCGGATTTTTTTGGTTTCTAGATGCTCTGTGGTGCGATCTGAGGCAATTTCTGACCACTTTAACCAACCTATTTTAGCAAAAGATGGTGGTGTAAAGGCATTGCCCCCTGTTGCCCCTGGATCCGTCGTTGATGAAAATAAATGTCGAATTGGTTTCTCAGAATGTCATCGCAGATTTCCGAAGCCTAAACTTTCATGTAGAATTGCAATGCAAATGCCCACTTGAGCGCATGACAGGCATCACAGACTCTCAATTTCGCGTCCCGTCAATTACAATTGAACCATCATAATGCATGAGACTGCTCCCGGACGAAAATTGTCTTCATTTAAATTCATTGCTTTCACCGGGAAATCGATGGAAAGGAAATACATGAACGATGCATTCGAGAAAATTCTAAAACTGGGATTCAGCAATTCACGAGTCAATAATGCTTTATGCAACTCACAATTTCTCGACCCTTGAAGGTTTTTTTTTTTGGGGGGGGGGAGGGGAGTCTAATCCATTTTTTTGTTCCGTTTTCCAGACATTTCATTGAATGTAATTGCTGAATTGGGCCTGGATGTCTATCAGATGAATTTTCAGATCCCAAGATTTTATCCTTTGACGACTAAGCAGTCGTACCTGGGGATACCGGGAGACCTCGCATAAGGAGATATATATATTTTTCTCTCCGGGGATGTAATTATTTTCAATTTGCAATCCCCAGCCCGGTGAATTCCTAACAGGCGAAGACGACGGTAATTACTCCTGCGTGGGTCGGAGTACGAACAAAGGACCTCGTTAAAGTCATTTTCCAATTTTCTGAGGGAAAACAACTTTTTTTTCCTCAAAACATGAAGGCGGGTAAGGTCACTCTCATCAAACAAAAACGCAAAATGTTCAGAAACACTGAGACATCAAACACCAGATTACAAAACAAACGAACACACGTGTTGTGGAATTTATTCAAACTTCCATCAAATGACACAATATGCTTACACTGCAAACTATTTTGTTAGATTATTTTCTCATTTTCATACAAAATTTGAATGGTATAAATCACAACAATTTGTCCTAAAAATCAACCACAGACAAATCTGTTCAATTATTTAAAAAGTACCGGCGGAAATATTAGACTTTATCAAACCATGTAAACAAGTGTTAGAATAACCGCCATAATATTACATTTTAACTGTACATAACCCCCTAAAAATTGTGATTAAATTCATTTAAATATATCTCATTATGATTGCTTATAAGGCACATGTGGTTTAGTACCATTTGTTGTGTAAACTGGTACTATAAAGCCTGAGCAAAATAGCAAAATAATCTTCTTCAAATTCTCCAGTAATCACATATTTTGTTATTACAATACTTATTCTGTACATAATTTGAGACAGAGGGGTATCACAGAGTCACTTCACACTATACTCACCCAGACTACTGTTATATCTACAAAAAAGGAATTTCTGAGATTCCCGGAACACAATGATCAACACAAAACAGGTGGGTTCCCTCTCTCGCGTATCTTGTTTCAAATTATATTTCTAGTTGTTTGATCCATGTTGTGTGAATTTCAAGAAAATCAGCCTTTTGTGTAGCCCAACTGCCTCTATCCGTACACTCACACAAGCGTACTAGTTACAGAGCTTGTGATAGTGTTAAGTCCAGAGGCAGTCAGGCTAACTTTTGTATACCGCCAAAAAAAAACATTTTTAATTTTTTTTTAAAATATATTGTTCATTATAAAAGAATAGGGCCTACTGCCTCCTGATGCCACTAATTTTTCATCATATATCATCTCAATGGAGATCAGTCACTGCAAAAATGTTGAAAATATATGAATCTGGGACTGAGAAACATTTCCCATTTTGTTATAAAATACTTTGAAAATCTTCCTGACTCTCCAAAGACTTTGCACACAACCCACAAAGTGGCGTCTGGATACTCTTTCCAAGGAGGTCGCCGTTGTTATTGCTCATAGCCTTTAATACTGTATTACTCCAAAGTTAAATTAATGCCATCTTTTACAATTGGAAAAAAGTCATTTAAAAGACTGGGGGCAAGTTGTCTTGAATAAACCCAAGATGAGTGACTGGGAGAAGTTTGCAGCTGTACTGTCTGAATCGACCAGTTCTAAAAGAGAAAAAAAACTCTCAAAAGAATCGAAAGATGTACCACAGACATTATACATGTACAGCCCTCGTCTCATATCACTTTTATAATCAGTTTAACAGAAACTGGTGCATTGGATTATTAACATACATGTACATCATAAATTATCTTCGTGGTTTTTTTCCTTTTTATGACCAAGAAAGAGGACAAAGACTGCAAACCAGTCCCTAATAACATTCATTGTACGTTTTAAATATGGCACAAACATTACCGACCCTATTAGTAGGTTACAAATAAATGTTGCCCCGCTCAAACAAAACACAAATTGAAACTGCACTACGCCCAAGACACGTACCGTTATCTGCCTGTATAGGGTAATTGGTCATGATTTTTCTTTTTAAAATGAGAGTCACCTGAAGACTCCAACACACATTATTTTCACGGAGAGCCTTTTCTGGGCCCCAGAGGTCACAAAGGAATGTTCTGCTGGAATGACTTGAACAAATCAGCAATAAGAAGTCATGCATGACCAGGAAATACTCAATTTTCAAATGAGTAAATAGTACAGTACTATTTTTACAAAAATCACATCTTAAAACTTGTGACTAAAAGCTCAACTTTAAACACTACATTTTATTTCATTTATGAAAATACTCACTGATAAAAATATCAACTCTACAAAATTTAAGGTCGTGATTATAAAATTACATTACTCTTTAAAACTAAAGTTTTGTTTTAAAATCTTTTACAGCCTCTAGAATCATTGTTTACCAAGGCTGTAAAGATTTTCTCCAAAAATTAATCCCAAAGCTCAAATATTTATATATCCATCTTGAAAACAAAAATGGATTATAGAAAAAAAAGTAAATAATACTACCCCAAAAAAAACCCCAAGAGCATGTGATGCAATTATGAAGCGTGCAGGATTTGGAATGGTCAATAATCTAAACCTACATTGGCACAAGGTTGGCATCTGCACTAGTTTCTAGAAGGTCGTGGGTTCAAGTCCCACCCAAGTAAGCATGTGAAACACTAAACAAGCTTTCAGAAAGCACTGAACATAACACTGTGAAATAACAATATGTTAGTTAAGTACAACATCCAGTACTAACATTTACATTATATACCCTGAAAAAAAAAATTAAGTTAAAATTCCATTTGACCCCCTCTCAGGGAAAATCACATTAAGTAGAACATAAATTTTTGATTCCCCATCAAATTTATTGCTTTTACACCAGGACGAAAATTTCATGTCTGTTTTTAACATACAAAACTGATAAATTCTGAACCTGAATCTGGTTTGGTCATTCATACTTCAAAGTATGCTAAGTTCCACCATCTGTGAAGATATCATAGTTTGGAGGCTGGCTCAGCTATAACAAACATTAATGTTTGCTTGACAAAGCTGATCAAATGTTTGCAACAAATGTTTGCAAGCGAGCGTGTTTAATAACCGGAAACAGGCATGCACTAACAGTTACATGGCTTGCTTATGTACAAATCGATGATGCAGTCTGCAACCTATATTAGTTGTATTGATCAGATTGGTGTGACTACAGAAGACGGGCTTGAATGGTTATTGCTGATTAATGGTCACACGTCTCTGGAAATCGCCAGCAAGTCTGGCTCTTATGATGGAGGGACTTAATATTAAAATTTGGCAATTTTTTCTATCCATCAGCCGTGATACCCAAATCTGCCAAAAACCAAACACCTGGCTTTGCATATGCCTGGGGCTGACTGAGGATTTCACAAGTGAGAATGGTTGGAGCTTGAGACAGTTGCAAATGTAGGCCTACACACTGAAAGATTGGTCGGAGGTTATATTAGGGAACATTGTGTTTGATATATTTTGACAGAGTATTTGTGTGCCAAGTTGCCCGCTTGAATTGGGCCTAGACCCTGCTCGGAATCAAGTACTCTGACGCAGTATACTATCAAATTCTGCTGAATAATACATCAGGAAAACAGGATTTTGCAGTCTGAAGACCAAGATTACTGTACTCATCTAAAATGCCCCCACCCTAAGCCCGGGATTACGCGTGAGATAAGGGTGGGGATAAATAAGGGGAAGGGTTACCCCCTTCTAGGCCTCTGACTACAGTAAGGTAGACCATCAACACAGTCAAGATGGGGGGGGGGGGCAATACCCTGGAGGCTGTGTAGGTGGGGATATCACATAATAGTTCAACAAGTCATATTCATGAAACCTGCTTAACAATGTATACATTCTTAGTAGTAAATCCCCTAAGGATCAGTCTGTTTTGCCTGATAACCGGTATCTAGCAAAGCCAGGATCGCTGTCATCCAATGCCAAGGCATTGAAATTGCAGTGGCTCTGTAGTTTACAGAAAATAAGAAACTAAGTTCTGTTTTTAATTTCAATCCCTTTGTTCAACAAGAATAATGCTGAGATTGGAAAAATATAACAGTTACTATGGAATTCACTGAAGTTAATCTAGTAAAAACAAGGATTTATTGTTTAATTAATTTTCTTGAAATACAATTTACATGTATACATCATGTAGCTTTATTAGCAACTTACATGTATAAGGAATGTTAAAATTGGTGTGAATAGAAAAAATATAGAAAAAAAGCTACCAAATGGTTTTTAAAAACATGACCCTGTGAATTTGACCCTGTACATTTTTTAATAACCTTTTTGGTCCTGTGACCTGACTATGTCTTATTTGTTCAGTTTTACTTAAACTCTTTAGCTTCTCACAATGCAAAGTATTTTGAAAGCATTTCTTCGGGAGACTCATGATTGAACCAAATTATCTTTCAATAAGGCTTCATTTTCCCTCAACAAAAATGTTCAACAAAACCTTCCCTGACGATCTTATACACGGTACCCTCTGGAGACGTGTGTACAATAGGGAACAAAAGATTGTATACGTCTCCACAGGGCAATTTTTATGGATGAATACGTTTCCACAAGGTTTTCACGTATATGGTTTTTACTAAAAAATTTGGAATTTCCTAGCTATGTTGATCTGTCGCAAAATGGAAGAGTTTTAGAAAAGGGATATTAACTCCAAGTTTCAGCCAAGGAAATTAATTCTGGTTAAAATAAGAGCATTAAACTACACTTTCAAACTCAAAAACTTTAGTACACAAGAACAAAGGAATGTCTCCACAAGGATACAAATTCCAGTATGCGTGTTTTTAACATTTGATAATATTCTGACCTATGTGAAACTACTTCGGCATGAGAACCTATGGAGGACCTGTGAGTTTGATCCTTTTCCTATAACACTGAAAATCTGACATTGTGTTGTTTTTAAAGGGAATGTACAACATTTGCTTTTGCCGCGATTTTCAGAAATAAATGGATTTGGAGGATTAGTATGTTATAGCAAATATTGTTTAACTGACTTGTTTCACGTTTTGGGCTTGTAGATGCTGGAAAAACCAAGAAAACCAATCATGTTCTTGTAGTCAAGTTCCCTGACCCGGCTCAAGATGGAACGGAGCAATATATAGACTTTGGGAATTGTAAGGTCAGAGAATCTGTCTAGCAGGCCAGTCTTCTCCAACGCTGGTCTGCCGACCAGCATTGGAAAAATACATTTTTTGTTGTTAAAAATGTCAGCACACTAGGAGCCTTGATGCTTTAGACTGTCATTCCCTATCCAGTAAGGTATTTCGTGATAATGTGATCATTTTGTTTTTTGATGTTTGCAAATGCTGTATCTTCCCTTTAATTCTTTGCATTAAGAAGGGCCTGACTGAACTCTAACCCCACCATTTACACTTTGTCTCCACTCATCCCTTGCAACTCCTTCATCTCGTCGCTATTTCCATCCTCCGCCCATCCAGTCTGCTTCTCTCTGCTCTTCCCGTCTTCCTTCCCGCCCTCCACGCCCTCTGACTCCGCCCCTTCCCCATTGCTCTTCTGGACTCGTTCGTCATGTCTATGCTGGATTTTGTCAGCGGTGTCAGAGAGAGCCTCAGAGATGTAAGCAATAATCAAGGCCAGGACGGCAAGGCCGATGATGATCCAGCAGTAGGTGCACCATTTGTACAGGACGTGGTAATCAATATCTGGGTTGGTTCCTTGAAAAACAGGAAAACAGAACAGATCAAGATAATTAATTGGGTGGGAGAATGTCCATATGGCCTTCAGGGGTAGACAAGACTGAAACAGAAGAGACAGGGGGGGGGGGGGAGAGCCAAGGTGATGAAATAATAGCAAGACAGATGAAAGGTATGAGGAGCATGGGTATATTTGATACAAATACAGGGTGAGTAAGAAACCCCAAAGAAAACCCAAATGTCAGGACCGTTTTTAAATGAACTTCTGCATGCAGCACTTTCAAAATCTAGGATATGAAAGCCCAATTAATCAGCTTTCTTTTAGTACAAGAATATTTAAAATCATTCATGTATTTTTCAAGTTACAGATTTTAAACACAACCACCGGTTCTGTCCACCGATAACAAGGTAACTGGTCTTTCAGCAAAACGAAGACAATTCACATAGGGATGCATATGAAGTGTTTTCGTTTTCCTAAAAAACACACACCTTTGGTGATCCTTAGACAGAAGTTGAAAACGCTGTTTGTGTTCAAAATTCCGTAACTTGAAGAGTGATTTGAATTATGTACAAGGACAGATGACAGAACGTATGGACGGTGAGAGACAAATTTATTTTCCTGTTCATGAATATTTCTTTTTCATTGATAATCATTCTTGATTCTATTTCCAACCCCTGAAGCAGTTTGCAAAATCGCTTTTCTGCTTATCACAAGAATGTACCAAGCATGCATATGATGCCGACCTTTTCTTGCAAGACATTTTCACAAAACAAAAATATCACAAGTAACAACTTTAAAGTTTGCAAGGAATCCTCGTTTCTTGAGCTTTCAATCTTACATTCACAAATCATCTCTTCAGTCCAATACTGAAATCCATTTCAAAAGAAATGACAGCATCAATATTCCAGTAAATGTTTGTAAAAATTTGATGCAAGGGTATTCACAACCAAAAATTAAAAAAAATCTAATTAAATTAGGTTTTGCCCTTCACCGACGTATATACACTGTATACTCAGTGTGTTACCTCCCGAGTGAAAGTTGGAAAAAATCACTCGGGTGGGACTCGAACCCACGACCTCCTGCTTCCTAGTGCAGATGTGTCACCACCAAACCACAGAGGTAACGGGATCAGTTGGCTGGTTCAAATCTAATGTACCGGTACATCGCAATGGATACCGCATTAACTATTCATAAGATGGAATTTTGCGTCGGGGTGATGTAAATCAAATTAGGTTTTGCCCTTCACCGACGTATAAACACTGTATACTCAGTGTGTTACCTCCCAAGTGAAAGTTGGAAAAAATCACTCGGGTGGGACTCGAACCCACAATCTCCTGCTTTCTGTGATGACCATCTTATTCATAATTTCAAAAGACAAGACACATTATGGTTGTAATCTCACCTTGTTGATTTTCCCCCAAAAAATCGTAGTTGCAAATGATTTATAAACAGCACTTAAATAGTCTTATTCAAATCTTTTGTTAATTTTATTTTGTACGAGACTATATTTACCTATCACAAAGTCACCAAATCCGATGGTTGACAAGGTGATAAAGGCGTAGTAGAAGGATTCCGAGAACGTCCATTTCTCAATAGATGAAAAGGCAGCAGCGGGAATAATCATGAAGAACAATAAGACGATCGCCAGGAGTGTCAGAGCATAAACAGCCGACTTGATCTGGAGAAGAAAAATGGACACAGAAGATTTGGATATCATTTGAATGTGTGATCACTGCCAACCCTCAAATGTCATTGTTGATGGTCCAAGAGGCCTATTGTTTTCTTTGAACGTTCAGTACCTATCTCACTGATTGACTGACGAACTGCCTAACTTTCACTGGAGACTTTTACTGGTTGTAGACTGGTGCAGAGAGGAACAAGTATTCGTGTGATGCATGCAGGATTTAGCCAAGTAAACAAAGATGTGAAACACCTATTTTTATAGGCAAAACTTTTATTTTAAATCAAGGTTAAATTTACATTAACAGTAAATAAAAGCACAAGTAATGGACGTAGCCTACAGCGTGCATTTCATGTACAGCCTAAATTATAAATGTAGGTCACAATTAAAAAAATTGTGGCCTGGCCTGGCCTGATATGTACAATCATATTCATACAAGATTGTATTACAAACAGTGACACCTACATGTAGTGTCAATTGACGTTCCACTCAACACCCTTCCACCCTCAGCCCCTAACAGCTTTTTGAATTAGTTTGCAAAGGCTGGTGTATAGTTCCAGGATTTTGATTGCATCATCCCCTCAGTTGTTGACGCAGATTTAAACAAGACGGAATCTGCATCAACTGAATAGAATTTTCTGAGCCCTTGACTAGCTTTACTAGGCTTGTTTGTCTTGTTTTATCAAATCATATTATGAATGCAGATGCAGAGCACCCCTTAGACTGCTTGGACTTTACCATCCCATAATGATTCTGCTGTGCTTAACTCCCTTCTGTACATTGTAAGAGACTTCAATCAGTCTTTCATTGTCACATACATACACTTAATTTGATCAACCTGCATCCTGCAACTGCTTCAAATCGTTCTCTTTTGTGTTCATAATGCAAATGGATGCCAGGTTTATACTGTGCTGTATTGTATACCCGATGTAGTACCCATATGACCGTTTTGGGTTCTCTTGGTCCTTTATTGATTCTACATGTATTTATTTCCTTCTGAGCTGTTTTGTGCTCTTAGTACATTTTTGTATTATTTATTTTTTGTCAATAAAATTGTGTTTTACTTTGTCTGTGTAACTTATTTTACAGAATATATCATTCTTACAGACAAGCATCCTACTACACAAGAAAAAAACCTTGAAAGAAATATTTCCAATTTTGCGTAAAAGTATCTTTGCTAAATGAGTTCCCCTGCAAAACTCATCAATGGGAAAAAAAAAATGTTTCAGATTACAATTTACATGTATGAAATGTTTTCAACCTTTCTAAATTAAAATTGAAACACGCATCATCTTTAGTAACTGATCTGATTTGAAAATCAGTTTGAATGAGAAATCGGACTGGCTCTCCTACATGCACGTGATTTTACTTTAATGAATTTTTCAATGCAAGGAGCGTTTCCGATGTGCAGGATATAACGGTGGCTGTACTTTGGATGACATCTTGCCTCGGGGTAAAGATGATATTTTTTGTTTGGTTCGTGTAATCCATCATTTCATTTTGACTATTACTTTCGCAGCTCCGCCAATTTTTCCACATGGGAAGCTACTCACACTTTGATTTCTACCAGTAATTTCGATTTTTTTTTTTAAATTTAAAATGGAACGAAAAATTTGACTGCAGCACAGTTTAAACCTTTGCCCTCCAGATTGCTGTTCTGGTGTTCTACCAACTGAGCTATCCAGCCTTATGTTGGCAGTTCCCCATTTTGTCAATGTCTTTGTTCAAGGGGCGCTAGTCAGAAACCATAAACCCATGCCATGTGGCCAGGGAGCACGCCTTAAGTCACGATGCTAGCAACATTAGCAAAGTTGCAAATCTGTGGAATGGCAAACAGTTTTTGGGAAAATAAATTCCTACTCGGGAAAACAGTTGCATGGTTGTCAAATTTTTGAAAATAGGAAGCAGCTAATGAAATCTATGTACGGTACATTGTAGCTGAAACTTTCAATGGTTTGATGACATACACGTAACAGCCTAGGGTTCAAAACTTAAGAACCTGAATAGGAGGGTTCATTCACTTTTTTGTTTTCTATTAAAATGTTCTATTTTCTTCCATTATTGCTCACCTTTGGGTGTTCCAGACAGCGTTCACCCAATCTCTTCTCCAGACGAGACGCCTGCTTCTTGAGTTTCTCTGAGATGGCGGCCATTAGAATACCAAAGAGTGGGATACCGATCAATGCGTAGATGATGCAGAATGCCTGTCCGCCCGTACTAGTTGGAGAAATGTGGCCATAACCTATAAGTTACAAAAAAGATAAACAATGATACAATTTGATCATTCCCAAACCAATTAGGTTCTTAATGTTTACAAATGGGTCATGACATATGACAGCTTTTTACAATGAGTTTCTCAACAAAGTTAACTTTTGAGTTTAAACTCGATAAGACATGAAGGTTTATTTCTGTGCCACTATGTGGGAGGGGCAAAGCTCCATACCCGCCCTCAATATTTAGCCTCCCAGGATCCTTTTTCTTTTCATTTGATCATAAGAAAAGCAGTGAGTAGGCGGCCCAAAACTGCTGTATAAGGATGTCCTTAAGCGTCATCTTAAGGCAGCCAAGACACCACTGGGCAAGTGTGAAGCAACAGCGCTAAATCGTTCAGAGTGGAGGGCTTTCATCAGGACTGGAGCTGAGACAGTTGAACTGGCCACGCGCCAGGCGTCATATAGCCTTTAGTCAAGTCCCACGCGCTTACCCGGACACGTGACGCACCCCGGATGCTGACACGTAAAAAGACTAGCACGAGCGGTGAAGCCGCGAGGGCCTTTACCATCTCGTGGAGAACGCCTATGTTTTTCTTTACATTTGTCTACTGATTTGGTAGACATGCATAATGCAATACCCGTTGTGCTAGGCGTCATAATCCTCAACATCCATCTGTCTACTGTCAGTTCTGTAACAGGGGCTTTGCCAACAGACTTGGTCTGTCTTCACACATCTATTAAAAGAATGGTACAACTACTCCCCACTAAGTCACTTGTCATCATCAATTCAGTAAGAGAGAGAGAGAGAGATCATGATTTTATAAAAGAATTTTAACATTTGCTGCACACAATCCGAAAATCAGTCACATCTCAAGACACACTCCAAACAATTTTATTGTGGGTTATTTTTCTACTGAGGTGAAAAATCAGAGAAACCTGTGTAAACCCAAAACTCTTCTTCAATCTTCAGCCTTCATCCAGTTGGAATATATCAATCTCCTGACAGGCAGAAGAAAATATTGATTTTCCAATGGTTCTTCTCATTAGAACCACACAAAATAACGAAACTAGATTACCCATCACATGTGTATGATGTTTATAGTGTCACCGATGTAAACAATCAATACATATCTACAGGGTGAGTAAAAAAAGCAGAACCCAAACCCCCCAAAATGTTTCATATTTTACAAAAAAATGAGTAGCACCAAAAATAATAATGACTGGAAAGCCAATTTCATAAGCTACTTTCAGATGAAAAAAATTACTGAAATTGCTCAATCCGTTCAAAGAATATCACCATTTGAATGCAATGACTCTTAAACCTGTTTTGTCAAAAAAAGCAATTTATTGTGTATTCTGACTGTTTGGAACAACAAAGAAAATGACACAGAACACTTGTTTCAACAACTCTCAACAACTGTAGTACACGATATCTTTATTAACAACCCTGGTTAGGCAAACAATATGATTTATAAAATCCACTTTTTTTTTAAAAGACAGGCCTTCAAAGGACTTTGTTGAATATTTTTAACTTTTAAACTGAGGTTTTATCGCTGGTGTTGTTTTAAAGACAATTGTCTTGAAATCACATTTTTGGACGAAAGAGGTTTTAGGGTCTTTGTGTTTAAAGGGCGATATTCTTTGAATGGATTGAGCAATTTCAGTAATTTTTTTTCACCTAAAAGTAGCTTATGAAATTGGCTATCCAGTCATTATTATTTGTGGTGGGTGCTACTTATTTTTTAAAATATGAAATCAAATTTGTGGGGTTTGCGTTCTGCTTTTTTTGACTCACCCTGTAGTGTAAAAAATCACTGATTAATCCTGTACTTGCATATTATGTAGTTTTCATTTTTTTAAGACACACTGCAAATACACCCCTTTCAATGAATGCTTGTCAACTAAAGTTGTTTCTCTTTCATTTTTAATATAAATTTGGCTATTTGTATAATTGAGAACATTTGTTTGTGTGACAGCGAGGCACAGACCTGTATAAAAATGACCTTAAGTCCGAAGGAAGTTTCCAACAAGTATTTACGCTTGTTAAACCAAATCGATCTCTGTGCTGATCAATGTCCCGCTAAATCAGTCTGCAGCCTGTTAAATGTCGGACACGACACCCTCTCACTTTTTAAAACTTGTGGGCCTTTTTTATCAGTTTTTGTTGTTGTAACCACATGCGCATGGTGTGTTTACAACCATCAGCAGTAAAAAGAAATTCTTGTCAAGATAAGCGGAACTACATGTAGTGTTAAGCAAAGAGATTATATGAAGAACAGAGGCACTGAACTTTTGCATTATTTGTGGTTGAAACTTAAAAAAAGAAAGAGTTTTACATCATGTTTACCTTTCCCCCTTTCTTTGGGGGAGGGGGGGGGGGGGTGACACACATGGTAAAATAATTGCCATTGGAAATAAGTACACAGCCTCCAAACAGTGAAATCAAGGGAACTCTTGCATGAAGACAATATCAGAGGTGTCGGATTTCTCTTGGAATCTCCGATGTCTCTTGTTTGCAGCAACATCAAACTGTCCATGGAGACACTTCAGGTGCGGATCCAGGATTTTTATAGGGGGGGGGGGGGCAACACCGTTGGGTCATTTGATCAGAGAACTAATGCGAGCGGGAAGCCCTTTACGGTGTGGGGCCCGGGGCCCGCTTAATGAAGGGGCCCGGGAAATTTTCGATTTTAGATGCGGTGCAATCTGAGGCGATTCCTGGTCCCTTTCCCCCTGAATTATTTTGAGCAAAACGCCCCGAGGACTAATGCGAGCGCGTTGCACGAATCTCTTATGGCGTGGGATCCGGGGCCTGCTTCAGGGCCCCCGGGAAATTTTGGATTCTAGATGCTCTGTGGTGCAATCTGAAGTGATTCCTGGCCCTTTCCCCCCTCAGTTATTTTTAGCAAAATGTTTAAAATATACTCTTGCTTTTCCAAATGTTAAGTTTCTTCTTTACTTCAGTTGAGAACCATGTATTTTCATCTGCATATTTTCTTGCATTTTATTTTTGAAAAAGAATTGTATTGACTTAGTTTGTAATCTGTTGCAAGGATGCGTAAGGGCATCCGCGCCACCCAGAGAACTAATGCAAGCGCGGAGCGTGAATGTCTTACAGCGTGGGATCCGGGCCTGCTATACGTTCGTATGAATCGCATTTAATAATGGTATATGCAGGGTTACGTACAAACGGGGTATACATAAGGTGGGATCGTGGTTTATTTCATAGCTTGTCGAGCTTGCAGTATCATACGCCAGTACGCAATGTTTGCAGGCTGATGTTTAATATCGGCGCCGGTATTTTTGTAAGGAGGTTGCCCTCCTCCTTCCCTCCTTTTCTCTCATCTCCCCCTTCCCCCCCCCCCTTTTTCCCAGTTTTATATTGTTTGTGGACTCATTTTGATGGGGGCACATGCCCCCCCCCCCCCTCCCCGAATCCATGCCTGCAGTGTGACACTGACTACATGTTCTCTCATTGGCTGAAGACAGTATGAGCCAGTGTTGTAGGTCTCGAGACTGGTCTCGGTCTCGGTCTCGAGACCACTTTTTGCCGGTCTCGGTCCCGGTCTCGGTCTCGGGAGCTGTGGTCTCGGTCTTGATCTCGGTCTCGGTCCCCTTTGGTCTCGATATTTTGTTTGGTCTCGAGTCGAGACCAGCCAAAAAGTGAGGGGGGCAGATTCCGCCCCCGGCCCTTTTAGGGTTAAGTAAAGAATCAGTTTAGGGCAAATGTGACTGCAGTGTGATGCTAATGGCCATGTCTCTCTTCACTTTCTAGTGAGTGAGGCATAGTCCAATAACCATTGCTCCTCTTCTTATTTCTCATTTTTATTGTGGGATGATCTGTTGAAACAAGCACTTTATAGCCATCCTCATTGATTCCAAATACAACTGAGATTTAAATCTTATGAATCAAGACTGAAACATTATTTTTACCGTCAGATTTTGTGTTTTGAATATGGGGAACAATTCAACTTTTTTTCCCTAGAAATATTGGTGATTTTTTTTTCTATTTTCCTTTTCAATTTTTCCTTTATTCGTGGAGGCGGAAAAACGTTTTTTTTTTCATTATATTTATTAATGGATATTCATCAATTCGTAGACCGTTAAATTGGTATTAACATGTTCTTTACTTATGTCCCAATTATATTTTTTACAAAATGGAGCGTGCCATTTTTTTTTATCATACGGTCACTTTCTTTTTGACTCGCCATGTATTCATCTTTTCATCTGTGATAAACACAAATTGAGCTACTGCCATGGTCACACAAAAATAGAGTCTAATTGCCCGCCTCGTCTCCTTCCTAAATGTCAATTGCATTTGCATGAGTCGAGAAGAATTGTGTTCCGTTAATCGCTATATGCTGTTTACGGCCATCACAATAAACGATTAATATATTGGCAATATGTCGTACTTGTTAATCACTAAAATTTTCAAGTAAATCGCCCAGCAAAGTAGCCGCTGCGGACGATACGCTGGCACGGTACAAAACACAGAGAGGCGTGCGCACTGAGCCATGAATCCTAAAAGTACATCTCGCCCACCACATTCAGTTTGTGACAGCCCCTTCTATTGTGTCGGCCATATTCTCAAATAGGCTAATGGCGATGATGACGGCGGGCAGATTAACAGAAGATAGATCAGGCAAATATGGTTCATCAATCTTCTATAGTATATGTAATGTTACTGACAGTAAACAAAAATAAAGTGGCATTACATTTCAGCCTTAGCCCGGCCTTCTTCAGAGGTAAATGACAGAGGAACAAGAAACAAACATGTAGGGGACACACAAACATGCAGGGTTGGAAGGAGAATCACAAAGAGGGATGGGGGGGGGGGCAGACCAATCCATATCTGGCTATACCATCTCTCAATTTTTTGGTCTACATGTGCAAATCTATATTCCATGACTAAAATTTTACAAAATAAATCAATATTTTCTTGCTCCAATTTTTTTTCGAATCAGGTTTACAAGGAGGTCCAATGTAAAATTAAAGTTGCATTTAAATATCCGTTAGTGGTCATTGCTGAAACCAAGGGGTGGCTGTGGAGTTTAGGGTCCGAGTTCCTATAATAACAGATGAAACATCCACCTTTAACTTTTTACTTTTGTCAAGTTTCAACATGTTCAAGTTTTGCAAAAACTAGTACAAATTGTCGTACCCCTAAGTTAGAGTTTCTTCATCAGATTAACACTTTATAGTAGTTAAACAATATTTAAGAAAAAAAATATTTTTAAAAAAGTGGCAAAAATATATGGAGTTCATCAAATAAGGTTTTCCCCTTCTTTAAATTAGGTTGTTTCCAATTTTTTTAAATTGATTGTGACAATAACAAATTCTGTTGCCATGTTGTAATTTATCGAAGCAAACACGAAGAGCACTCGCATGACTCAATTAAGCAGGTACAAGTGATTCCTAACTTTCAATCACTTCCTTCACATCCCCATGAACATCAACATCTCAAGGACAGACTGTTCAGCTGTAATTAGTGTCTTGTTGTTTATTTAGATTATTGTTATTTATTATCCGCGGTCTCGGTCTCGGTCTCGGACCATTTCGGTCTCGGTCCGCCTTGAAGGGGCTGGTCTCGGTCTCGGTCTCACAACTTCAGGTCTCGTCTTGGTCTCGGTCTCGGACTATCCGGTCTCGACTACAACACTGGTATGAGCTGCCCCAAAAAACGAGCTGTATAAAAAAGATGCTAAAATCCCTCCATTTTACTCATCCAAATTTTACTTTATTTAGGCCTAATGGCATGAAGGAAAAAGTGTATATTTTGACCAAAAAATATATAAATTACATGTACCATTAATGGCTAGTACCAGTATACAGTCTGCCAATGAATGAATCAAGGTTTTTAACCATTCAAAGTACCGTACATGTACGTACCAAAATGAAGGAAAAGAGAAGAGCCACTTCTTCTTATTTAAGTGTTAACCCTCCTGCTATTTAAACATTCACAGACAGTCAAAATATCCATACACTTCCCCCACTATACTTTTAACACAGGCTAGTCACCAGCAGTCAGATCATATGTCAAGCAAATACAGTGACTAGTCAAACTCAGCCAACAGACCATGAACAGACGAGCCAGGCAAGTTGTGGGCGCAGCTGACTTATCTAACAGCCAAAGCAAAGCTGTATCGAGTTACATAAACAGTCACAGCCAGTCAATCATGCTTTATGTAGGCTGGGAATTCATAACTACTTTGCACAGACCATACAGTATGTCTGCATAGCAGGGTTAATGATGCATGATATTTTGGAACCTTGCATAAGTGACTATTTAGCACTTGTGCAAAAATCAAGGGCAATTTGCATACATGCACGGCACAGGTTGGACTTCAAAATGGCAAGTTAATTAACAACTCTGATTGTAAAAAAATAATCCCCAAACTATAACAAATTCACTGTTAGCGTTACTAAATATACATAACAAAGAACATCCTTTGCAATGTCTACATAGTACAATGCAATGTCTACAGGGAAACTTCACGAAAGAAACAGGATAGGACAAATTATTACGTCTGACACCATGGCAACATTGATGTCTCTCCATGCTGCACAGTTGCCATGGAAATCAGTTCGAAAATGCAATCGGCCTTGCCTCATTAACCATGGCTGAAAACACATTAAAATGCAGCAATGGTGATAGGACGCACAATCAGGGTTCGACTTTAGCGGTAGCCCGCTAGCCAAATGCTAGTCAAAACAGCGGCAGGCTCAGCAGTCAAACTATTGGGCTACGGCAAAGATGAAAGGACAGGAAGACATGAATCATTAAATTCAGAAAGCAAACCTGTATCCATTAGTGTCTAATTTTATTAACTATTTAGGATTAAATTATCAGATCTGTTTATTAAAAACACTGACAAGATTGCCTTAGGATACACGTTTGACATAAAAGAAAAACCTGTAGACCAGTGAAAATTAATGCACGTAGGCTATTTCAGAGTCTGTTTCAGGAGCCCGGGTGGCTGGTGAACAAATGCTTGTATCTATTTGTCCCTGTAAGCTTTCTTTGGAAGGAATTTTCCGTTCTTCAAGCAAGCTCTACCCACCTATATGTCTTATATTTCAGAAGTGAAAGCGATTAGGCTCTGATATGATAGATCGCACAACTCAAACAGTACTTGACCTATGGATCTAGGACACAAAACAAGTGTTTTCGACAACTATCATGTGTAAAGGAAATAGGCCACTCTTGCTTGTTAAATTCCAAAGTCTACCAACGGGCAATCAGGCAGACAGATGGTCTTATACCGGTACATGTAAGATGCTGTATCTCAACTCTATACATGTACTTCACAATATACATACCAGTTGATTAGATTGGGGAAAAATGAAAAAGTCACGAAATGGTTGAATCGGCAGAGGGGTCGAGGGTTGCCAAGGGCCCAGCAACGTAGGGACATTTGTTTGTATTTGACTATAAGGCACCCCTTAAAATACCCATTTTTTTATTTGTTCTACTTTTTTTTAAGGTAAAGTAAACACCTTACAGTAATGTATGTAAAAGGAAGTTTCAGATGTCAAAAGGGAAAATCATGAAATAAATGAAATACCCTCAAAGAAAATCCTGAAATCCTTAAAAACCCTGACAAATCTCACCCATGGTCAAGCTTTACTTTTGTTTTTATTTCTTTACATGGTGGAATACACAGGCCTGTATGCATGGGTGGGATTACAATTGTATACAATTGTATACAAGTGTATACAATGTAAATCATCCAATGAAAACATCTACTCTATTTATTTGTACACCAGTTGTCACCAGTTGTTATGTGCAGGGTGAGTAAAAAAGAAAGGAACCCAAATGACAGGACCAATAATTCAATGAAGTTCTGCATACTTTTGTAGCACTTTCAAAATATATGAAAGCCCAATTAATAAGCTTTCTTTTAGTATGAAAATCATTCAAGTCACTTATGTAGGCCCCTACTTTTCAACTTAAGGAATTTTCAACACAAACCAGAGTTGTAATGACTCGAGTCAATGACTCGACTCGAGTCCGACTCGAGTCACATTTTTTGGTGACTCGACTCGACTCGAGTCCCGACAGGTAAATGACTCGACTCGACTCGAGTCACTGCGAGCAAATGACTCGACTCGACTCGAGTCCCTAATCAGAATGACTCGACTCGACTCGAGGAAGGCTAATAAGACTCGAGTCCCAAAAATAAAAGCAAAACTTACTTGCGAAAAATATTTGCAATGACTTACGCCGCGCCGTTCGCGTTGCCAGTTTTTTTTATCACGTCACGTTATGTTCGCAAATTATGTACGTTCATATACAGCGGCCGTCTGTTTTCCTTCCTCCATAATGATACAACAAACATACACCGTGTCGCGGACTTCCACCTTGTGGTTCTATAGCATGTAATGCTAAATCCGGAACCAGACTTAAAACGCATTTCTCAATCCGTGGTTTCATCATTGGTTTCGGGCAATTTCTGATAAAGCTCTTGGTGGAACGCTGGCTAAATTTATGTCCCGATTTCACACACGCAAAAAATGGATACCGATAGGACCACCTTTTAATAATTAGAAACAGTTTTGTATAATGTAATTAGGTTTTGACGTTGTCAGCGATCAGAGAACAACAAAATGTAAACCCCAAGCCAAACAGTTATAAGACCGAAGTTTCACATCTTCTTATCTGTGACGTGAGCTAGCAATGGAAACTGTTGGTTGGGTACCATACAGCATACTTTATGTCTTTGGATTTTCGTAAAAGACTGGTGCCTTGTATTCTTTCTCTCTTGTGTTTGTTGCTTTTTATTGTAATTTATTATATAGTGTTCAAATATTTGTGACTCGAATTGACTCGAGCTAAATACTTGACTCGACTCGACTCGACCTTGTTGACCTAATGACTCGACTCGACTCGAGTCACTTCTTTAAAATGACTCGACTCGACTCGAGTCACAAAAATCAGTGACTCGTTACAACTCTGACACAAACCTGTTTTAAACTTTTGTTATGCTGTAAGAACACTAGGCATACCTTTTTTGTGATCCGTGGACAGAAGTTTAAAACCGTGTTTGTGTTTAAAATTCAGTAACTTGAAAAGTACATGATAGTCCGGTCAATTTAGAACAAAACAGGGCCTGACCAGAACAAATTGCAACAGAATTAATTTTAATGCTATCATGCTAAGGAAATAACACCATTTAACATACTGAAAATCTAATTTCATCAAAGGAGTGGAAAAGTGCTTTTATTCACTTTTTCCCTACTAATTTTTCATCATAAGAAAACAGTCGTATGGAGAGCATCACGTTTTCTTTTGTGTCCGTTACTCGTCAGAAAATCTGTTCACATCACGTATGAGACTTTAATGCGAGATACGACTGATCACAGCATACGACATAAATACCATATAAATTGTCCCCCAATGCATACTCAAAAAACCTTAATGAAGACAAATGAATGGGATTATGGTGCAGTGAAAATTTAGCTGAATTCTAGTCTTTAGAGAAAATAAATATAGGCAGTGTGACAAGTGTATTACCTCTACAAACGTGCCCCCAAATCAAAGCCTTAAGCAGGGGGGGGGGGACGACCATGCCATTGAGAGCCTTTTTTTTAAAAAAGTAATGACAACGCGCCGTCTGTTCCATCCAAAGAATCATTTTTGTCGGGACTCATGTATGCTTTTCTGGAGTAGTGCATTTCACTCTTGACTGTACAAGCAGATGTCTCAATCAATTTTCATACCTCGATCAGGATCTTCTCAATTTAGCTGTCTGAAGTTACTGTATGTATGTATGGAAAATATGTGATGTATGGAAAATATTTGACGTACATGGAAAGCTCATGTAAAGAACTACATCTGTTTCTCATCAACCTCATAGACATTTTTTTCTTTGTGATCAAAGTGTTTTGAGATGTTTTGTGTCATATATTTATGTACTAACAAGTGTACTGGCATCACAACCTCAGCCCAGTATTTTCTGAATTTTCTTAGCCAAATCAAACACATCATTTTCAGGCACTCAATCAATAATCATTAAATAAAGATTTTTCGTTCTACTTTCAAAACGGTCCATGCATGAACTGTCGACCCGTTTTCCGTCTGTGCATGATCAAAATGATGTTTAGACATCCCCGGCCCTTTTTGCAAATAATCGTATCTCGTCTGTGGACTTGTTGCGCACTTTAGGCAGAAAATCGTCCACTCTATCCGTAGTGCCCTGTATGAAATTATGACTTCAAACAGTCGTCTGCTGCACTCGCATGTGGTCATGAATCCTAAACATTAGCTTATTTAGACATGTAAATCGACACAAGTCACCAGATGAATAGTTTGAGAACAAAATGTCCCAAATCTTAATCTTAATAAAGGCTTGAACAAAAAAACCACCACCTTTCCACTCCATAGAAAGTTAGATTTTCACATGTTGTTTGTGCATTTATTTGAAGTCATTTGATGCTTGAGTGGTTTCTATTGCAATTTGTTCAAGGTCGAACTTAAATTGACCCGAGTGATTTGAATTATTCTTGTAAAAAAAGAAAGCTTATTAATTGGTCTTTCATATACTAGACTTTGAAAGTGCTACATTAATATGCAGAACTTCATAAAAACATGGTCCTGGTATATGGGTTTCCTTTATTTTTACTCACCCTGTATTCATACTATATTCAGCACTCCAGAATCAAGAGTAAAAAAAAAGAAGGGAATTGGAGCTAGATAAGCCAATTTTAATAAAAAAATCCCCTGATGTCCGCGCTAGGGGTGTGCATTTAGTCAGGAACTGGGTACCCCACTGAAAAAAATACGGGTACCCGTTAAAGAAACCCAAGCCAAAAAAATCTTGGTGTTATAATCCAGGATGATCTTAAGTGGAGCAAACACATCCAAAGCATGACCAAGAAAGCGAGTAGCAGAATTCACATGTTACGGCTCTTAAAACATCATAGTCTCTATCAGTGATCTAATGACAATATACACTAGTTTCATTAGGCCTGTGACCGAATACGCTTCACCTGTGTGGAGTGGAGCACTCACAAAACATGATAAGTTAATCCTTGAAAGAATACAAAAAAGAGCCCTTCGTGTCATGATAGGCAGTGAATATAGCACCTACAATGATGTCTTGTGTGAATGTAACCTGATGTCACTTGAGGAACGTAGGGAGTCACAGTCTGTTTCTTTTATTGATAAAACTCTCCAGACTACATCTCAATTTAGAAACCTCCTCCCCCCTGAACATACCGGTACGAATAGGATGTCATCTAGGAGACCTAAACAGTATCCTGAGCCCCGTTGTAAATCAACGTGTATGCAGAAAAGTGCGCTCCCATACTTAATCAGTTTACTAAACAAGGCCAAAATTTCAAACTTGGATTAATTGAGGCTTTTTATTGTATAATATCCAATGTTTTTTTAATGTGCCTGTTTGTTTTTACGAAAATTGGGTTTTAGTTTTCACAGACTGGGGGAACTTTTCATTTTATTATATTTTAATTGTTTTCTTGTGATGTGTTGTGTAAGCTTTATCAGGAACATTTTAACATATATATCATATTTAGTGTAATGTTATAGTATTATTGTAATTTTTTTAGCTGTTAAAACGAAAATGTAAACCATGTGCAATTCAGCCCTTGGCTGCGATTCATGATGCTTTATAATAAACCAATTTGAAATGAAATGAAATGAAATGAAATGAAATGAAATGAAATGAAATGAAATGAAAAATTCAAATCTGGGAAGTTGCTGTTCAGATTGTTCATAAAGGTCTGCACAATAATACTACCACATCGGTGCGGCAATACGCCTAGATAGAGTGTATACATTGAGAAGTTACTAAGTAATTTGTAAAGTTGGTTACAGGTACCCGATTCCATAATCTGGAACCGGTTCCTGACATTAACTGTCGGGTACTCGGTTTCAATGCACAGCCCTAGTCCGCCCGCTGGGTTCAGTATCTTTTGTATTTCTGAACAAGTGCCGTTTAATACCAGATTAAAAAAAAATTGTGAAAATGATGCATGCGGAACGTGAATAAATTTAATGTAAATGTGATTCGTGTATTTAAAATGATTCTGGGCAAATAAAACTGTAGAAAAAATTGAATACAAAGGTTCCTTTTTTAAAGTTTGGCTCTGAAAAGTTTCGGATAAATTGGAAAATGGATTATGATCAGCTAACTCTTATAAATACTTATATGTATTTGGGTATTTTTTAAAGTGATTTATTTTGTTTGGGCCATAGCTACCGGTAATCAGCAGAAATAGGAACTAGAGCAGTTACGAGCATTCTAGTATTTTAACCGTGCACAGATGGGTCTTTCTATAAATCTAAGGTCCACTTTTTCCTGACATCTCTGATTTTTTTATGCACTTAATGCAGTAATCCTCCAAGCATAATAACAGTAAAATACCCATCCAACAAATCAGAAAGTAATTTGAAGTCAGTCTTAATGACATGTACTTGAATGGCAAATGACAAAGTAACAGGGAAATATCACTCTTTGGACCCTAAATTGATAGAATAACCCATATTTGAATGTAGTATTACCAGCTCACATACAGTAGTTTTAGCAGTTTAAGTAGGGATAGAAGTACCCAATGTGCTGCCTTCAAGCACTTAACCTAAGTGTCTCTCATAATTAATCATTGAATGTGCGGTGGACAGCCACTGATTGTGCGGGTCATTAAAGACAAGTTTCCTACATTTTTTGGTTGCGTTTGAAGAAGGCAATGGACTGAAGCCTGATCACCGTGCTGCTGGGTTCTATTTTTAATAAGCTGCGCAGGTTGAGCATTCTTGGAAAAAATTTCATTAAATTTTAAGAAATGTTTGAAGCAGCTAAAGGATATCTCACTTATATATGATCCATTCATTGAAAAAAGTGAATTAACTCAGAAACTAGTATTTTTGAGAGAGGAATACTTTCAGTAAAAGACAATTTGTAATCTGGGTATTTCAAGCAACTTCAAAGAGAAAGGAAAAGTGCAATAAATTTTAAAGCATTGTCATTTTTCCACCCTGGCGCTGTGGTCCAAAGGTTACAGTTTGTCACTCATGTGCGATGGGTAAAAACCGAAGGGAACAATGGGCGTGTGTTCTTGGGCAAGGCACTTTACCACAATTACCTCTCTTTACCCAGGGTGTGAATTGTTTTTCCAAACAACATAAGCTAACGGGGTGTACGATATGAGGTTTTGGACTTTACTTCCCTAAAAACATGAGAAAAAAATACATAAAAGAAAAAAAGAAATGAATTCGTTTCTAACGAAATTTCTGACTTTATTTCCCTTAAAAAAAAAAAATCCTTCAAAGCTGCAAATTAGAAAAAAAAAGCATATTGGAAAAATCTGGTCTCAAAATCACACCCTCTGATCTCAATACAAACTGTAATTCATGGCATTGTATACCTGCGTACGTATAATAAAAGTATCGTAGAGGGCGCTCAACAACCATCCACACGATGTTGTTTGGGAAAATATAATTCGCACTCAGGACACCTTTGAGGTTAGAGAACAGAATGTGACAATCAAGTTGCGTCGGCAATTGTCTCATGGCCTGATGAACAGGGTAATATTTGTGAAGCAATTTCAGACTTTAGCATAATGCGCAATTTAAGAACATTACTTTTGCTACTGTTATTAAAATTTACATTGCAACAGCCATCTGTAAACAAAATAAAACAAAATGTCCACGGTAGGGGCAGAATTTAACCGATCATCTCCTTTCCCCATCATTACCATTTTAATGACATTTTCTGAATGAACCGGTATCTGGGCAATTCCACACTAATGGGCCCAAAAGTGTGACATTTGAGAAGACCTTTAAGTTTTGATGATAAAAGTACGATCTTGGTCTCTCAATTTTTGCTGAAAACATTGCAAGCTTCGAACAAATATCCTCACCTACAAAGGATATAACTGGTTTTGTATTTTAGAATAGTGGATATTGTTTTAAAAAGTGTTACGTACGTAACGAAGGACAAACATTTTAGATTAAGTCACAAAGCATAAAATTTCATGATCCCCTAATGTTGACTTATTTAAGAAGATGTACCCTGGAGGAATGCTATCAGTCAAAACCTAGAAAACTCAGAGTCAATGTGAAGAATTATTTGATATTATATAATCAGGATTTACAGTACGAACAGACTGGACATTTGTCACAAAATGTCTGTCCCTGTTCGTACGTAACCCTAATCACATCATAAATTTGAAGCCAGTGTGAAAACTGTTATATTTTCGTTTTATAACAATGTAAATGGCTGAATAATGTCACTGGAAGTGCCTATTAGAAATTGAATTTGTCCTAAGCACCCTTTTCCTTGCAGTGTGTCTGTCCATGTTACACGTATCACACAGAAAAGATGCCCGTTATTTTCTCCAAAAAAAAAGATAACATCTTTTGTCTTGTCTTGTCCCAGTCATTTTCAACTTAGCAAGGTATAGGAAAAAACACAAGAAAATACTAGCTCATCTTTTACCCTCTATATGCAACATCCATAAACTTATCTAATTGGCCCATTAGTGTGGAATTGCCCATCTGTGAAAATTTAGCATATTTTCCACAAAATGAGCTGAACAAAATTGTTGTCTGGAATTATTCAAAATAAAACAAATAAATCATTGTATATGAACGACACATTTGGGTCTATGAACTACATGTACCTACATATTACATTGTAGTGTCAGCATCATAACACCTGGAAACATCTGTCTCCATGTGACGAGCCTTTCTGTTTCAAAGGTCACAATTGATTGCTTATTTGTTTCTTATTTGAAGGACATATTGCCACTCCTGTATAATCAGTTGACATTCAATTGTTTGGCAACAAAATTGCATGGACCTGAAAAAATAAAAATCAATTAAAACAAGATCTGCAATGCAGAGATCGAGCTAACTACCGTACATATATGCTGGTACGTGTAGTGTATCTTGTAGGTTACAACCTAGTGTACGCCGGGATTATAGCTTTTCGCTCTTGGGCCTGAATATTTTTATTGTGAAAGACCGCAAAACGCACAAACGATTGCAATACACCATAAACACATGTACTAGCCGTTATGTATTTCTACTCTTACACTACATTCATGTATCAAGCTCATGGCAATTTATTGTTATGGGACACAATTTTTGCTTCGTGTATGCTCCACGAGGATTCATTTTCCCAGCCTGTGAAGGGATGGAATATGCCATGAGTTTGTTTTTCTCCAAAACATGAACAAGCCTGGATCCAGGCTACAGCTTGAAAAGTGGCATCCCTTTACATGTACATATGTATGGTGCTTACAATTAATGTAGCTCTTTATACAACTGTCTCACAATTATTAAAAAACACTTCTCCAGCAGCAGCTTGACATCATCAGCACGATCTGGTCACTACCATCACAGGTAACCATTTATATGGGTGGAGAGCGGCAATTGTAGTAAAGTGACTTGCCCAAGAACACAATCACCATGATCCTCTACAGTTTACCTCTGTTCATCAGGCCATGAGTCAGTTTTCTACAGCACCTGGAGACCAGTGCAATCTGGTTGCTACCCTCACAGGTAACCGTATATTCTCCTTGGTGGAGAGCGGCAATTGTAGTAAAGTGTCTTGCCTAAGAACAAAAGACCGATTCCAATCAGGGGTTCCAACCCAGGTCCATCATACACAGAGATCATGGAGATAGACACATAACATACATGTAGGATTATGGTGCTCCATAAAAGCATTCAATACCTGGGAACGTGATGAGAGTATGCATTTAGGGGAACTATTGATTAACTTACCCTAACCGCCCTGAATCCTTCAAAATCCTCTTTGTCAAAGTGGAGGAATTTGGAGGTTTGAGGTTACATGGCAAAAGTGTGTTACTGATTTCGTCGGATGCACTTTGTCAAGGTCTTGGGCGGGACCTTGTGTTGTTTTTGCTCAGCCATGCATAAATATAGGCCTGGATTATGCTTGAAATCCTCCGTACTGCTCCAGGATGTCACTGCATGGCCAAGCCTCAACATATTGACAGTCACTGCCGCAGGATTTTGCAGGATTCAGGCCGTACAGTGATCACCACTCCATGGACCATATTCAAGAAATAATGGTGGTATTTGCAGGATTGAGGCTATATGCTATTTTTCCATGAGGCACATTGGAGGATTTTGCAGGATTGAGGCTACGTCCCAGCAAAAAGGCCTAGGGAGTTAAGGTTAATTAATGGTTGAAAAGTTTGGGCTAAAACAGATAGGTTAGTGCATTCTCACAGCTTGAATTCATTCAAGAATTAACACTCACAGATGGTAGCTGAAATGTTTTTGAATTTCAAAACCATGTACAATGTACTTGTAAATTGTATTTTTAGCAGAC
The DNA here is from genome assembly GCA_029964075.1 of Patiria pectinifera. NCBI lineage: Eukaryota > Metazoa > Echinodermata > Asteroidea > Valvatida > Asterinidae > Patiria > Patiria pectinifera. Next base: position 2,013,659 of record CM057142.1, read on the forward strand.
AAATTAAACAAAGAAAAAAACAGGTTTTTTTTACACTTAAGAAGGTGTTTGTTTGGGCATTGGGAAGTTTAAAGTTAAGTAATGAAAATGAATACATATGACGAGGAACACAAAAAGTAAGTGGATTTGGTCTAGTGGTGTCCAGGGTATGTCAAACCCCAGTTCCCCATACTGGTTCCCTCAGAGAAGTCTGCTGCATCATACTGTAAATTGAGATGTGTACATGTAACAGGAGCTGTCTTTTTTTTGTAATAATAACAATACAAGCTCTTATGAAGCAAATTTTTCCAAAGGTTACAATACGCTACGAAAGAACAACTCCAGGGAGGGGGTGAATTATTCTTCCCAAACGACATAAGCAAATGGGGTGTACGCTATGAGGTTTTGGATTTTACTTTCTATTAAAAACATGAGAAAAAAAGAAAAGAATTTGAACCTTATGAAATTCGGACTGTATATCCCTTTAAAAAAAAATCCTCCAAAGCCGCAAATTAGAAAAGAAAAAACTCACGCCCCCCCCCGATCTCAAAACCTTGGCATTTTATCCAGCTGAGCTATCGAAGAGCTCGACAGCAAACTGTAATTCATGGCATTGTATACCTGCGTACGTATAATAAAAGTATCGTAGATGATGCTCAACAACCATCCACACGATGTTGTTTGGGAAAAGCCTACCTAGCACTGAATAATATGATGTGTGCTACCAGAACTATGGCTTTTAAAAGGGAATATATGGCTTTTGCATCATTGGCTTTTGCTTTAATTTTCAGAAATGAACTATTTGAGGGGTTACTATAATAGATCAAACATTGTTTCACTGACATGTTTGAAGTTTTGTGTTCAAAAATGCTGGGAAAAAACAAGAAACACACAAACGGTGGAGTAGTCTAGTTCCCTGACTCCACTAAAGATAAAATGGACCAATTTATGGATGCCGGAAAATTGTAAGGTAAGGGAACCAGTCTAGCTGGCCTGCACCCGTTCATGAACATGTAACCAATAGCAAATAAAATTTGGAGTGAAAAAATGGTGAATTTGGAGCAGTAGTTGAAAAATAGTTAGGTTTTTCCAACGGTGGTCGGCCGACCACCGTTGGAAATTTATACAAAAATACCATTTTCTTGAAAATGACTTCACACCAGGTGCCATAATTTTACAGGGTGCTTTAGACTGTCATTTACCAACATCCTAGTGAGGTATTTTGTTAAAACTTGGAGTTGTATTTTTCGATGTTTGCAAATGTTGTATCGTCCCTTTAACATAAATGGTAAATTCTATGTGTACCACCTTGTCTCATTTCCTCCCTGTACATTATTCTATGTTGCCAATTCTGAAACGGTAATTAACCTTCTCGTATTATTATGATCAAAGTCTAGCTCCTACTTATAATTCAAGGGCAGATAAGTGCAATAGGCAACTTACACTGGTTAACCAATAGATTGGGAAATTAATGTGCCGTGACTACGAGTGATGACTTTGCATAAGAATTTACTGAATTTATGCACACATTTTGAAGTACCATGTCATGTAGGCCTATAGATGCAAACAAGGACATGTTCATGTCAGTGCTTTTCATTTTACTGGGGCTCGCAGGACCTATAATGAATCAATTTTCAGTTGGCGCATGTTTCACGTGAGCACATCACCAACCTTTGATTTTAATTTTGACCCTGTCGGGTATTCAGATATTTTTTTTCAAGGGGTTCGGGAGATCTATAACACCAACTAGTGGTGTGCATTTACCGCAAGGGTAGTATAGGAACCGGGTATCCTAATGAAGTAAAACACGGGTATCCGGGTACTTAACTCCTTGCATTTTGCTCTGCATAATATGTTTACACGGCATTGTAACATTTTATTGTGTGGAAATGGCAACATTGAAATAAATGTTTCTACTACCCGTAGAAGAAACTCAACCCCAAAATTAAAATCCCGGAAGTTGTAGGGCTTTATAGCTTTTCGGTATAAATTGCAACTTTCGCACGTGTCGTCTGTTGTGCGTTGAAATTCACATAAACATGAAATTTGATTGGTTTTCCAGGTAGCCTGCTTTTCATTTTGAAAATTCCCAACAAATGGCCTCAAATCATTTCTTTATAAAAGCAAGTTCGGTATTTCAACTGTGCACAATGATATCCCGGATTATCGAGGATTCATCAAGGTGCGTGAAGTTGAATGTGCACGGACCCTGGCGCATGACGCTCGCGTGTTAATTACAAGCAGAATTACATCGCGCATCATCATGTCAGCAATTTTATCCCGAATGACCTTTGACATTGACTACTTCATCGAGATACCGAAACTGGTTTATTGTCTGAGAAGTTACTAAGTAACTTGTGAAGTTGGTTACGGGTACCCGATCCCATAATCTAGAACCAGTTCCTGGCATCAGCGGTCGGGTTGTCAGGTATCCCCACTCCCCAGTTCCCATGCCCACCCCTAACACCAAACTCAAAAAGGCCAAAAATATGAAAGGAAAAAGGAAAAGAACAGAAACAGAAAGGAAATAAGATCCAAACATTACTGTCAAAACCAATGCAAATGTAAAAATAGAAAATGAAACTTCAATAAACATATTATTTTTTCTGCGATGAACAGCACCTTAAAGTGTAAGATGCAGTCCAACCCTACCCCTTCAAATTACCCCCTCCCTCTCCCCCCCCCCCCCCGATCAAATTTCAAGTTTAACACCTACATATGTACGCAGCTGATGGAATCTCTATTTTCTCAAGTATTTCTCGGTTGGTGAGTGCACAGTACTAGTAGACATTTATTGCGCTATCCCCAGTACTTGTCTGTGTCACTCAACGCTGCGAAGATATCAAGGTGCAATTTGGATAGGCAAATATTTGTGAAATAAGTTAATATTTAATATCCTTCACAAACTATTGCCTCCGTGCGTGAGTGTGTGTGGTGGGGGGAAGGGGGCGACGGATTATTTCCTGGGATGATATATGTGTGTCATTTTAATTTACAGAGACAACAAGTTTATTTTTGTGCATTGATACTACACTTTATTGTAATAATGAAGCAAAAATATACATTGGGGGATTGTATAAAAAAAATACTAACTCAGCTCAAAATAATACATGTAAAGCTGAACTGTTTGTAAGAAATTCGAAAAGTGTTTAAATTTGGGTTTTTATGCAATTCTTTGGTATTTAATGGAACTGTAATTAGCTGTTTCGGTGACACACCGAAACAGCTCTTGTTTTCGTTAAGATTTTTTTTTTTCTTTTTTTTTTTTCTTCTCCTTTTTCAGACTTTTTCTCCAAAGGTTTAACACACGTTTCGATGTATTTTTTTGCATTTTGTTTTTGTTTCGTTTTAAAAACTCCAGTTTGGCATCTCTGTAAATCCGATCGACTTTAAACGACGAAATATTCGTGATGACGTCGTCATCAAGTCAGTTCACACGTCATCAAGATGCATTTTGCCCAGGTTTGTGTACCCTTCTTTTCTCCATAGGGTTTTTACACGTTTCTTTTTCCATAGGTTTTGTACCGTTCTTTTCTCCATAGGGTTTGTACACGTTCTTTTCTCCATAGGTTTGTACACGTTCTTTTCTCCATAGGGTTTGTACATTTGTGCCCACGTTTTCCATAGGCTTTGTACCCATGGGGTCGGGACAACTCGACCGTTACCAACTTGACATTTTGTGCGTGTGCGTGTGCATGCCTTGCCCGCCAGCTGGGCCGGTCCCCCCGCACACTCTGGCGGTACAGTCATGATGCCACAGATTCATGCGCTTACGTAATGTTGTTCAAGTGAGCACTGGGAAAGAGGAACATTTAAGCCTCCACCTCCATTTGCTGGGACAGGGACAGGAAAAGAAAATCTTTTTTAAAGATAAATTTTTTTTTTTAAATTTTTTTTTTTTTTTTTTTCTTTTCTTTTTCTTTTTTTTTTTTTTTTTTTTGGTGCATTTTAGGGAAAATAACTGGAGTCGTAATTGGATTTCTTTTCATTTAACGTCATTAAATTTAAATCGTCTGCTCCTTCTCAGTACTATTGGTACTATTGGTATTTAAATCATGTTACTGTGTCATGTTAGTTGTTGTTTCCTGTGATGAGCCCTTCCTGTGATGTGACGAAAAAACGCAACGTAATTGACGTGCAACTGCCGGCACTGGCAGCCATGGCCATGTAAGGCCAAAAAAATCACAGATCATCACAAACAAACACACACACCAAAAAAAATGATCGGCCACTCCGTCATGACAGTTGGGAGGTAGCCATGGTTTTTTTTAGGGGGCTACATACATACATGTTTTTTTTTCAGCTAATAAATAATATTTGGCAATTTTTTAAAGCTGATCGACATCATTGATTAATTTTACACATACACACACACACAAATGGCTCAAAAACAATTTCCGTCACCATGACCATTGTACCATTGTACATATCACCTGACGGCTATAGTATTCAAGATTCTCTCTCTCGTACGCGTGCGTGTGATTGGGTTCAAGCTGGCACGCAAGTATTCCAGGGTGTGAAACAAAAATTATACACGTCATCACACACACCATGCATGCGTCTTCATTCACGTCGCGCGCCACATGTGACCCAAACATTCAGTTATTAGTATTTATTATTTTTCAGAGCATTTCTTTTTGAAAGTGCTAGTCCATTGGGCTTGAACTTGGATTGCTTCAAAACATATCACGTCATGTGCCGTCATTAAAGGGATAATATTCCAAATGCATACTACTAATGTACGTAAATATCTATGAAATTGAAATTTGGATGTGTGTCCATGTCAACACACCTCACAGCCGAAACAGCTTGCGTTTGTCCACAAACGCATACCTCTAGTTGCAACTAACAACTAACTTTTTAATTTAAACCTAAGACAACTAAACTGGGCACCTTGTTAGCTGTTGATAAAAACATTAAACTATTAGAAAAATATTTTTTTCAATTGACAACAGTAGAAATATTGAAACATAACCGTTCAATTTCAATATTTTGCAATATCAATTCAGGATTCTTCACAATGCCACAACTTCCCATCATGTTCAGCACAATTACACTTTCAGTTAAGACTTTGCCTCCAAATTCAGTCACTTCGGTAACTTCCTCTTTGTTGGAATGTATTTCGATTTTAAAATCTTCTTCTCTAGCTGGTGCTGAGAATGCAATTTCATTTTTTAGAGACCTAAAAACGTATGCATGTCTGACTTTTACTCCGTGTCATCATTTACACTTTACCCAACAGTACTACCGCAAGGCCCCCCCCCCCCCAAAGTCTCTGGTTTCTGGTTTTTGCGCGTCGCCGTAGCCGTGCGCGTCGGCAAAATTAAAAAGTTTTTTTTTCAATTTACCGGTAAGATGATGTCTCTAAACTGCCAAACTCACTGGTTTGACTGGAATCCTCCTGCAGCACAATTTTAACGTGTTTTTAGATGGGATTATGGTCGAGAATAAGCTTTATGTGACCTCTCTGGACTCCCATATATTTGCACTAAGTTTAGTCGGGCACCATTTGCAGTCATCAGCTGACATTTGAAGCAAAAAAAATCAGATAAAAAAAAAAAAAAAAAAAGCCGCGTCACCGCACCACTTTTTGGGCAAGCTCCATACCAGAAACCGGAGACTTTTTTTTTGGCCTTAGACAAAATACTTGCATCTTGCCAAGGTTGTACAAATATAAAGTATACAATTTTAGTGCTTGTTTTTCATACATTATACATTAGACAAAATACCTGCATCTTGACAAGGTCATACAAATATTAACGATACAATTTTAGTGCTTGATTGTCATAAAAATTCTTGTTCCAGATGGCAAGGCATTTGTATGAAGCCCGAGAAGGGACAGGGTGGAATTTATTTTAGTAATTCATGGGAACAAGTTGGTAATTCGAGGGAACGAATTAGCAATTCGTGGGAACGAATTAGCAATTCGTGGGAACCAATTAGCAATTCGTGAGAATGAAATAGCAATTCGTGCGGAAGAAATAGCAATTCGTGCGAACGAGTTAGCAATTCGTGCGAACGAATTAGTAATTTGTGGGAACGAATTAAAAAAAAATTCCACTCTGTCCCTTCCCGGGCTTCATACATTTGCAGTGCTTAATTGGGAAAAGCATTATTTCTGTTCTGATTGTTTTTTTTCCTATTTCTTTTTTTTCTTTTTGTTCTATCCCAAATCCCACAGACTTTGTACACGTTTTGTTCCCAGCGGCATTTTGGACCTAAACCAAACTCGTATTCTAATGAAACTTGTCCCATGTTAAGACCCCATAATGACATTGTGTACCGCAGAGTGACGTCACGATGACGTCATCATGGGTCACTTGACGTCATCTTCAATATGCAAACTTTAACACCCTATATCTAGAGAACTGTAAGTCCGAATGAGTTGAAACTTGGTATATAGGTAGACCGAGATGTGTTATAGACGAAAATTGAAATGACGTCATCATGACGACATCTTGTGATTTTACATAGATTTTTGAAGTTTTGGACCTTTAAGCCATATGTCACGAATGCAATATACTAAATTCAAAAATCTTTTTGTATTATGTTTGTTAGGTATCAGGTACAATGTATACTCACAAAATTGTGAAAATAATGTGACGTCATTATGACGTAATCAAAAATGCGATTTTTTTTTTAAAACACATATGACGGAATGTCCAAGCGTCATGGAACTTGGTGGGTGGGTAGATAACAGTACTACACTGTAGTACAAACAATCTGAAATGATGTCATGATGATGTCATCGGTAGATTTTTTACGATTTTTAAAATATTTTACAATTTTATTCTGCTTACCAAATTCAACACTTTTGTTCATCCGATTGGCTTCAAACAAGCTAAATTCAAAATTCTTTTTGTATTAAGTTTGTTATGTAATAGGTATCTGCACAATTTTCTTTGAAAAATTTGTGACGTCATGATGCATCATAAAAAATGAGATTTTTAAAAACACACTGTATAAGGGTAAGTCTGATTGTCTTGAAACTTGGTGGGTAGGTAGATAGTGTTAATAGTATTAAAAATCTGAAGTGACGTCATGACGACGTCATCACCTGTTTTTAAAATTAATTTATCAAATTTTTTACATTTTCTTGTAATACAAAAATTTGACAAAGTATTTCATTACACGTATTATTTCAAAACTGCGGAAAAGCCTGTGTCCTGTTCATCGAACAGGCATAGCTCTAGTTTCATTTTTCTTTTGTCAGGCATGGTAAGGTGCATTCCAGTTTAGTGATATTTCTCATTTACAAACTGTATTTCTCAAATACACACAGTACATGTACGTACACGCACAGCCTAAACTTTTTGGTATCTTTGTTGATAAACAACACATCACTATACACGATTTAATTAAAAAAAAAAAACCTCTTCACTAACTTCTTCAATAAAGTATTGAGTTCTCTTTTCAGCATGCTGAGGATATTACACTTCCTATGTACCGGTATTACTTTCAAACAGCATGGCTCAAGAGATACAAACACAGGATGGAAACACACATAACTGATAAAAAAACGCACCAGCAAACAAACACAAGTTTGTCATCAGCTGATGTAAAGAACCCTCCCCCCTGCGCTACGTTTTGAGAACAAAGTTTCTCAAGCTATTTGCTCAGCATGTAGCTCACCGTGTGCAATTAATTTTTGCTGCATTTTCTGCCTCACGAGGCCGTGAGGCCAATTTCTATCCTGTTTGATTTCTTTCGCCTTACGAGGTGAAAATCTCACAGTGCGCGGTGAACCTGAGCTACATCTACAGGTACGGTACGTGCTGGGCTCAAAAGATTAACCAGCCAATGAAATAACGTACATGTCCTCTGTACACATGATTTTAAGATATTTTGTGCAAATCTTCTAAAGCGTGCTGGATTGTCTTGGATAGTTAATCTTTTTAGCTCAGCACGTACCGGTAGCTCAAGCCCCCCCTCCCCACACGAGAACTACATGCCGAGCAAATAGTCACTTGAGGCCATTTGCTCAGCACGTAGCTCAGATTTTCCGTACACGGTTAGGTTCTTGCCTTGCCCTGAGGCGAAAAAAACAAATAGGATAGAAATTGGCCCCATGAGGCAGAAAACACAGCAAAAACTTCACTGCACATGGTGAGCTACGTGCTGAGCAAACGACCTCAAGACACTTTTTGCTCAGCACGTTGCTCTCGTGTGCGGCAGGCTTTCATCACGTTTTTTCCCTCTCCAAGTGTCTAGCCATTTTTATCATTTCATGTTACATACCCATGTAGTTGTATGCCTCCCTTGCTGCAAAATTTACAAAGACTTGCTCAGCACTCATTTGTAGAGGTACTGGTAGTAACCAAGTCCATTTGGATAACTTCATAAAGTCGTAACCAATGAATAATCTTGTGCACTGCCCAATAGGCTTATAAAATCTACTTTACTGTATAAGATAAAGTATGGCACAACAATGAAAGAGCTTGCAAGATTTCTATAACAACGTACATTGTAAGTTTACCATACATGTGTGGGCCGACGTCCCTCAATTGAGAATAACACTGACTCCCTGAATTGACATCATATACCGGTACATTTGTATTTTTTAAATAAAATCTTTGAAAACATGTGTGCATACAATGGATGTACAAACTGTATGATAAATTATGTGTTTAAAAAATAACTGTAAATCAGTAGGCCTATATATTTATTTTTATGACTGGCACTGACCAAAAATATGTACTGTAAATGGCACTATATTCAGACAAACATACATACATGTCCATGTACATGTACACACATACATATACCCTATATACACGTACATATACAATGTACATACTGGTACACGTTGTACCGGTAGGTACTGATGCGTTAACTTTGTGTACACACCAACATGCGTTCACCGTCAATCGTGGACGTCCTATTGTCCCTCTTTTGTACATTCATATTATGCAAATTCATTCATTAAAAGTTTTGTGCGTATTATGAACCTTTTCAGTGATGACATTGAGCATCACACAAATTGTCCAGACCATGGAGGAAGGAATACACACACAAAATTGTCATAAACCTTAACTGTACACAATGTAAAAAACTGACTTAGTGAAAGTTAAGAGTACAAATCGTTGTAATTTATATCAACAGAACAAACAAGAAACTGACCTACATGTATAAAGTTTGTGATTTGTAATGTCTAATGGCGTGTGACAAGACAAAGGAGGTGTCGATGTATGAAATACAATGTGTGCACGCACACATTTCAGCTGTGGTAGATAAACATTGACAACAAAGTGGCAACACTTAATATTCTAGGCTGGAAACCCTTAGATAATATCGTTACAAAAATACAAAATTACCATAAAGGCTCAATACAATAGGCAAGAATCTGTGCACACCAGTACTGGCTTAAATTGCTATTTTTTTTATACAGTTTAAAAAAATTATTTGGAAGGGGGGGGGGGGATAAATCAACGCTTCTCTTGAGAGGAGCATGAGTGCTAGGATCCCGAACCTTCTACATGTAAGTTGCTTTGTTTGGGACAAAATGTCCGAAATCCATACATACCGGTATGTCACATTTTTGTAAATTGCAAATCGTTGAAACAGGGTCTGAATTACTGTGCTTATTTTAGACATATTGGCCCCTCCCCCCAAAAAAGGAGAGATTTATACAGTTAAGGGTACATGCACATGTACATGTACCGGTGCATACCCCACGGTACGTTGTAGTATACATTGTAGACATGAACAAGTAGTTTCTGTGGATACTGCCATCTTTGTTGTCATTTGGTAATTTCAAGGGGCATTGCATCAGCATGCTGGTACAATGCCCAGCATAATGGCAGGATGGGACGTACAATTTTCAATCAAGTTCTCCCTTAGATTACTGAGTGGCCTCAAAGATGGGAGTATTCATGCAGTGGTCCATGGCACATAAAAGAAAGGAGACACAGAACAACCAAAAAATAACCTGAGCTGCATGTGTTAAAGGGAATGTACATCATTTGCTTTTGCTGTCATTTTCAGAAATGAACTATTTGAGAGGTTAGTATAATAGATCAAATATTGTTACACTGACATTTTTGAAGTTTTGTGTTCGAAAAGGTTGGAAAAACCAAGAAAAACAAAAATGTTCAAGTAGTCTGGTTCCCTGACTCCACGAAATATAAAATGGATCAATTTATAGATGATAGAAAATTGTAAGGCAAGGGAACCAGTCTAGCTGGCCTGCACCCGTTCATGAACATGTAACCAATAGCAAACAAAATTTGGAACCAAAAAATGGTAAATTTGGAGCAGTAGTTGAAAAATAGTTAGGTTTTTCCAACGCTGGTCGGCCGACCACCGTTGGAAATGTTTACAAAAATACCATTTTCTTGAAATGACTTCACACCAGGTGCCATAATTTTACATGATGCTTGAGACTGTCATTTACCAACATCCTAGTAAGGTATTTCGTAAAAACTTGGTGGTTTTATTTTTCGATGTTTGCAAATGTTGTATATTCCCTTTAAGGACAATTCAATTGGTTGTTGCCATAGCATGGATATGACTGGAGGTGATAATTAATCTTTGTACCACCTGCCAACAGGCCTGCAAAACCGTGGCTCTGCATGCAAAGTGCTTCCATGAACAACAGCCCTGAAGAGAATATAATCAGGGTTGGTTTTCTGTGGCTGGTGTACAGGGTATCATTTGATGATACTTTGAGTGCATTCGATTACATCCCCCAGCTTACTCGCGCCTGGCTCCTCGCTTGATGACAGACATGCGCAGTGGAGCTACATGTGTAAATAAACAAACCGTTTTGGGTAAAGTTTCGTGCAAGCAGAGTTGGAAAGTTGAACTTTGACATGACACAGGCTGCATCCGAATCAACTGTCTAGAGCTAGGTCTAGGTCCACGCCCATAGAAAATACGCGGGACGCGCTGACAATAGACGTATAGCCGTAGCTCTGGAAGCCCGTTTCGGACACGGCCTGAGGCGCCCGCCGGATGTGACGTTGGCAGCCATGTTTATTGTATGGCCTTATGGGATACTTACATGTACCCAAGTAACCGGCTTGGCGAGTCGGTTACTTTGGCCAGGCTTGATAAGCGCGAGAAGTCACGTGAGAGGTAAATCGAACGCTGTTGCGCTTGCACGAGTGCGCTGGGGAAGTAATCGAATGCACTAAATGTACCTGTAGGTTCTGATGATCAGTTTTGAGAGTGTGACACTCTTATAAAAGTGCATGTGTAGTGTGCAGGCATACTTGGAAAAGTTTATTAAATCTTTATATGAATGGAGCAAAACATTTTACACAATGTAAAGTACATGTGGTTGACTCAATAAATACAATGTAGTTGCTGTTTAAAGTATGCATTAAACAGGGTGCGATCAAGAACTACTGGTAAATGTAAAGTTAATAACTTGCAGGCATCCTTCAATTTGTTGTACAATAAAACTATGAAGGCACAACGCGTGATCCTACTTGAAATCTTTAGATTTTGTTTGGGAAAATGTGTGAGCAGATTTTGAAAATTAGTGAGCATTAGTGAACAATGCATGCAAGTGTTAGTACAGGAACTCCGACACATTTTGAAGGCAAACATGCAGGTACTCAATCAGGTTAGTACTGGTACCAACTCTGTGTGATGTTAGTCAAACATACCAGAATCGATGCACTGTCTGAAAATGTCTAAATCCTTAGCTTGTCCATACAATCCACACCAAACTGAGGGATCACATCGCATCACAGAATAGCTACTTGACACTGATATTGTTGGCATGGCAGTTACAATGGCAGCAGGGTCCTCCAGTTGCCGTGGTAACAGTAGATATTGTATTCTCATCACTAAATTCGTCTTCCTCACCAGTCACCTCCAATTTGGATTTCTTAGATGACCCCTTCCGTTTCCCCGTCGCCTTACGCCGGATTTTACTGGTTCCATCGTTAGGATTACAACTGCTATCAAATGAAACCTTTTTCCCAAGAGGCATTTTAGTGTCCTTTGGGATATCATGTTGAGGTAGTTTATGGTTTTCAAGTGCTACATGTACGTTGTTACTATCCATTCCCTGAATCTCCTCAGCAGGCACTACATCTGATTGGCCATGGAAGGCGTTGCTGCTGTTGTTGTTATTACAGGAGTGATCCGCTGTCACACCAGACTGATTTTCTTCCGTTGCTGATGGTGGCAAGTTTTGTTCACTGGATGTAGAATCCGTTGATAAGTTGGTTTCTTGCTGTTCTGAGGCGTGTGTTTGTCGATATGATACAGGTCCCACAATTCCTTCCTGTGAAGTTAATTCAAATGCACCTTCCACGGTATACGAGGTGCGGCGTTCACCAGAGTTTGTCTCCCCAGATCCACCGTTGCGTTGACTTTTGAGTGACGACACAATTTTCTTGGCCGTTTTGCGTTCCCTCGTCCCAATTGCACTTATCACAATCGCGATGAAGGACAAACCGAAAATGTACCAAAAGACAACAGCAAGGTCATAGAGAATCTCCAACGCTTCCGGAGTTTCGTGTCTGGGATCGACTGTTGCGACATAATCCCCAAATCCGATAGTTGTTAGAGTGACGAAGCAGTAATAATGAGCAATCCTATAATCCCAGTTCTCCAAAACGGTAAATAGGGCTGCCGGAAGGAGCACCAAGAGTCCGTAAGTAAAGGACGCTACCACCAACCACACAATACACCGACGCAGTTTCCTTTTGGTCACCGAGCAGTAATCGCACAGCATGCAATCCAGACGGTCCGTCAAACGGCAAAACCACTCCCGATAGAATTGGCCCACGATGGACAGAAGCCATCCCATGAACGGTATGCCAAGGATAGCGTAGAAGATACAGAAATCTCTCCCGCCTTGGGTAGAGGGGGCATGTCTACCGTAGCCTGATGGGTGATTCGATGGGTGGATGATGAAATAGGAGAGAAAAGAAACAACATATAAGTACATGAACACAGAAAGACCAAGTGAACAGCATGATGGAGGGGTACATACATTGAACCCTGAGCACTTGTTTTACCAGTCCTTCTGATTAGAAAATCACAGGCGTGTGGAAAAAGGCACACCTGGATTTTTCTAGGTGTGTTTTTTTTTCTAGGTGTGAAATTCAGGTGTGCAATTATTCACACATCTCGGGAAGCTTTTAGGTGTGCGATGGTGTGGGGGTGTGATCGCACGTCTCAAAACAGAAGGACTGTTTAACCACTGCCTATACACTCCTTGATCAATCCATAATACCATTATGTGCTGGGGCAATTTGGGGCAGTATACAAGGAGTATTAGGCAGGGTACCGTACTTTGGGGTGGTACATGTACAAGGATAATGGGTTAATGTTAAAGATGGATGAAAACTATCAGAATCCGATTGGCTCATGGTGCAATTGATCTGGTTAAAGATTTTTTCTTTCAGAAAACAAGACTGTTGGAATGACTTCAATGGCAAAAGAAGTTAGCCAGGCTCTGGTTACCAGAGTTGTTACAAATGTTACAGAACAATGATGACACCAGATTTTCTTTTCACAAATCACATACATGTAAATGTTTCTTGGAGAAAAACATCTGAGATCGGCTTGCAATCGTGACAAGACTAAAAGCACTGATGGAAAACGTCTGAAACTTTAGCAGAATCATTCCCAGAAGATAAACTACAGAGCTGACTGTACAATGTAAACAAGTCAATCATTGAAGTTTGCTATTGCAAGCAAAAAAAAAAGGAAAAGGTGCACATGTCGACAGGCCACGATGAACAGATACACTGGTATTTCCCCTAAGAGGATCATTAGTCATTCCAAGATACATTATGAACACAAATTAGTAAGGATTTATAAAATGTTTTGACCAGCCCGACAGGCTAATGGGTTGCCATGTACATTATAGATTAGCCAGTACTTAATGCTGACAGTTCATTTGTTTAGGATTGAAACATTAATAACAAAACAATGATTAATTCTGCGCAACAGCATAGGATTCAAGTAATTAACGAACCATCCAAATATGAAGGACCTATTTACTTTATGGAGTGTTCACGGAGGAAAAGATGGAATTTTTCTTTAAATATAAAGGTACCCGGTACTGTACATATTTTTGCAATTTTTTTCTGAAAAAGAGAGAATTCATTAAAAAGCCAACCATAGTCAATGTTCGGTAGTTGTGGGGACAATACATTTTATGTGTACCGTACATCTCATGAGAGATGGGAAACCCTGGTAGCTATTGTGGAGACCAAAGACGCTGTCGGGACATCAGAAAGCCCACATAACTCAGTCCAATGTCCCTACCAGACAACAATACAAAACTTTCCCAGAATGGGGTCACCGTTTACGCACTATGCACTAACATACGTGGCAAAAATGAATGGATGGGGTGTAGTTGTCACTGTGGCAGCAGTAATGACTGGTTTCTATGGGCGTGCAGTTACGGGTAGTCCGGGAATCGGGTACCCAATGGAAAAACATGGATATGGTATTTACATGTAGCTTACATGTAATTTACAGTCCAAATTGCACTTTCACAAGCGCAAAATGTGAATCTGATTGTTTTTCCAAAATGATATTCAAAATGATTTTTTTTTCCATTATCTGAGAAGTTACACAATGTACTTAAATTTGGTTACGGGTCCTTGATTCCATCATCTGGAATCGGCTGTTCGTGACACAGCGTTTGGGGACTGGGGCACCGGAGCCTGGTACACAACCCTAGCATTATTGAATTTCTGTCCACAATGATCATGTATATGTACCGGTACCAGCAACTTCTGTGTGCTTTGAAACAGCACAGAGTATGGAATATACATGTACAATACCTACAGGTCTTATTCACTAGCACAACTAATACATTCTGGCTCGTGTAGGTTGTTTACACAACTTTAAAGGTAAATTCTTCAGCAGAAGTTTACAGTGTATATATATATACTTGGTGAGTAAAAAAACCGAAACCCAAATGTCGGGACCATTGTTTTAGTGAAGTTCTGCATGTCGCACTTTCAAATTCGGGGATATAACAGCCCAATTCATAAGCTTTCTTTTAGTACAAGAATCATTCAATCAATGTACTTTTCAAGTTACAGAATTTTAAACACAACCACCATTCAAGATTCTGTCCACGGATCACAAAAAAGTTCAGTGTTCTTTCAGCAATAGTCCACGGATCACAAAAAAGTTTGGTGTTCCTTCATCAAAACGAAAACAAATCACATTGGGATGTGTGTGAATTGTTGTCGTTTTGCTGAAAGAACGCACATCTTTTCCTGTGTTCCGTGGACAGAACTTTAAAACAGGGGTTCTGTTTAAAACTCCGTAACTTGAAAAGTACCGGTACATGAGTGATTTGAATGATTCTTGTACTAAAAGAAATCTTATGAATTTGGCTTTCATATCCTAGATTTGAAAGTGCTACATGCAGAGCTTCACTAAAACAATAGTTCCGACATTTGGGTTTCGTTTTTTTTTTTACTCGCCCTGTATAGGCTTGATCCATAGTACATATTTGCTGGTCAGATTAGGGCCAACTTATAGTTGTCTACATGCATACCGTACTAACTCACTCACTCACTTAATTTGAAATAGGAGTACCCTGTAATGTATCCATCCCATCCTGTAGACCAGATGCAGGAAAAAGTTTGACAGTGCATGGCAATTCTGAATCAATTAAATAAATTTGCGTTGTCTTGTTTTTGTTTTTTTTAATCCTGAGCTAGACAACCATGTGTACAATACTGGTGCATACACTTTATCTCCTCTAACAAAAGTTTAGAGACAATGAGAAATTTAATTAAAAACAATTGATCAGGGTTGACATTGTATTTTTAGGCTGACTGTTTTCTTTACTCATAAACATGTGTTTGTTCGAAGTCATGTACATGTACTCATACGTAAATACACAATGTACATACCGGTCTACAGCTTAAACGCCAAGATGAAGACCACACCCAAATGTAAATTATCTGCGATCTTATTAATTATGAAGTCTAGAAGAAAACAGTTATTTTTGATACAAAAAAAACCCACTTTCTTCACTCTGTATTTTATGTGGTTTTCCAATGACTTCATTTTGTGTGTTTTTAGCTGATACAATTTAGAGGGGGGGGACCCTGACTCCATGGGATGAGAGTGGTGATTAACCCTGCTCGGCCATGTAGAATACGAAAACAACGCTGATTGACTATTCACAGCATACTGTGCATGTGTTTCGAAGGCTGCAAGCACTACCGCTATGTACATGTACATGTATGCGCTTGCACCGTCTCTTGTACATCATGCACATTGTATGCAAACATTTTTTATTCAAAACTGCGCGATGCCTCTACGACATGGAAACACTTGAAGGCTTCTTTTTCGCGAATAATACCTGTAATTTGTGTTGTAAGGGACGACAGAGGTAAACGCATTATACATTCTAGTAACGCAATGCCGAAAACTCATCTTTGACGGGATTGATTTACAAACAAAAATACCGTTATGTATACATAATTTGTAATACTGCACAGTACCTGGCCTTGGCCTTGTAATGCTCTGCTTGATTCATGATTTTGTGCAGCATTTTCTAATCATGTTAATGGTGTTGCAGGTACAGTTACCTGTATACCGGTACCGGGTAGTTTTAACGTTTTGAAAAATAGCGGGTATTTTTTTATAAAGAGCATGTATCCAGCAGGTACAACATTATTACCCCTGCTCATTGGGCCCATGAAACATTCCAAATACCATCTCAGCTCCCTGGGGAGTATACAGCTCGATGCAGCCTGAATAGGCGCAAGGAAGCTAATTCAATCACAATAACCATCTCTGCCCTCACAGGTACCCATTTACTCCTGGGTGGAGAGAAGCAATGAGTGACAAAGTGACTTGCCCAAGGGCTCACGCACCATAACCCCTGGCTGGACTCGAACCCACAACCTGCAGCTTTACCCGCAGACCACAAATCCAATGCCCTTAACCACGAGGCCACAGAACTCCACTCCACAAAATAATAATCAGGCTTGAACAAAAACGTAAAGAGTTTGGTTTGTTAGTCAGCAAGTTACATACCAGTACATGTACATTTATAAAGTCTTCGTGGCAAGGCACATGTACCGACCTATGTTTTACAATTCTATACTCATTCCACTGTGATTAAATTTTTTTTTTTTTAAATGTGTTTTATTAATCATAATGGCATATGATGGAAAATTGCAGTGTTGTTCGGTGAACTTATACCTTGTAAGCTTTGAGATCTGAATTTGGAAACTACCGTACCTGTTCAGTGTAAATATACCGGTATAGTCTACAAGTATCATCCCATCATGAATTTTCCAACAGCCAGAGCTCGTGAGCAATTTCCTGATAATTCCTCGTATGTCTTAGTAAACACGGCACACCTTTTCACTACAAAGCGACAATGTACATGTATGTACACGCAAATATTTTGCAAACTCACTGACAACATTACTGTACACATGTACCGGGCATAGCAAATGAAGCTTCCACTAGCGCCCCCCCCCCCCCCCCTGACAGGTGATTTTGTTGGCTGTTTTCAACTCATTTTGTCTGGATGGTCATGTTTACCTGCTAAGTCCAAGTACTTAATGAAACAACTAGATTAAGTTTTTGGTTCACCATGCAACGAATCCCTTTTATAAGTTTGTAAGGTTCTGAAAAGGACCGGGGGGACTCACTGTTTTGGACAGTATGCTGTGCCTGTTGTCAAGAGACGTTTTGATTTCCACAGCTCTTGTGGGTAAAAGATCTTTATTTTGGACTTGGCTGAATATGGTTGAATAAGAACACACACAAACACATTAAATTGTAAACAACATCAAACAGAAACAAAAAACCGAACTACACGGTGATCTTAAAGTCAATCAAGCACACAGAAACACTCACCAATAGTGGTCACCACGGTGCCGGAGAAAAAGAAGGAACTACTAAAGTCCCAGTTGGAGTTACCGGACACGTTGAGGAGGGGGTTGAGGCCGCTCTCCACTGCATTCATGACTCGTTTGATTAACTCCTCCAACCTATCCTCAGTGAGGCACGTGAGATTGGAGAGGATAGCCTCTTTAAACCGACGCAGGTCCACTCGCGTCGTCTCCTCCTGCGGCGCTTCAAGAGCCGAGAAGACCAAGCCACCGATAACCAGGTACAAGATGAAGGTAGCAACGAGAATAAGAAGACTCTTCCAATTCATCTTGAGACCGACACCTGATAACCACTCAAGGATGCAATCAAATAAATCGGTCTCTATGGACTAAACAGCGTACTCAGTCACTCAATGCACATGTACCGGTATGCACACAGGAACTACGGTAGGCTTGCTGCAAATATGCACAGTCAACTTGTAGCATGCACACATTTGTACTCCGGAGAGCATAAGATGAGTTCCGGTATTGATACAGCTTAAACTGATACGACCATACCAGAAGATCAACGCGAGGCACGATCAAGACAACTGGTGGAGGCATTCACAGGCGAGCTCTGATGACTGTCGCACAGCTTTTTGTTCCATCAACCTGGTTTAGAAGATAAGAAAAGAATGCATGATGTCAATATTTGCTATTTCTCATATAGCCAGATGGAGACTTAAACAAAAAAATTAGCCTGATTACCAAACTGACCTTTGATTCATGGATTCAAAAAATTACAATCATTTGTCTTTCGAATACCAATCCTTGGTTTTAACAAAGGAAGGCTCATTTCTTGTTGACAGTTTGTTTAGTCCGAAAAACATTCACTACACATTGCCAACAGTTTTTAACATTGTTAACAGAATTTGATCCTCAAACAATTAAACTGTTTCCATGCGAAATAGCATTCCAGTTCAATAGAAGAATAAAATATGTATTTTAACATCAAGGCTTTACATTGTTAAAAAAACAGAAAAATGGCTCATGTACTACATGTACAGTACATGTCCAAGTACCATTGCAATAGACAAAAAGGTACCGGTACATGTATTCATATGCCAAGCACTGCCTGTGTACACATGCATACATACATGCATACATACCTGTACGGGTAGGTATATCTCTTGGCAAAAGTACGGTTAACGTTTGTGCATGCTGCATACGTGCCGTACGTACAAGTTGCCTTAAACTTGCCACAGCACTGAACAGACTCAGACGGAGACCATGAGGCCAGGTGTCCAGTGTAGATGACTCGTTGCGATTGGCTGAATCTGATTGCAGTGACTGGACAGCGCATATTTGTGTTGATAATGATGCTCAGTGAGATGCTCAGTATGCACAAAGTGGGACCAGTATTACTAGGAACTGTAGTTACTGAAAGGTCATCACTCTACAATTTTTTCTTTGTTAAATTGTGTGTTTGTGGTTTTGGTTTTGTTTTTACAATTTATCATAGACATGCTCTGTATGCCCGAAAGTGCCCAACAGTACACTGGTTGCTATAGTAACAGGAAGACTTTCAATTTGTGTGCGTGTTTTTGTGTGTGAGTGTGTGCTTTTCTTTGGGTTTTGTTTTATTTTTCCAATTTTTTGTCATCACAGCTGCGTACACTAAACACACATGAACTCTCTAAAGGCCTCATTGGGTCTGTAGAGGTTCTCATTACCTGTGTGAGTGGATGAAGAAGCTGGAATTCTACAATCTCAAGGGAACACGTCCACATTGATATTAAAATACCTCCAGGAAAAAAAATCTGGGAATAACCTTCCTTTAAGCTTAAAGGGAATGTACATCATTGGCTTTTGCTGTAATTTTCAGAAATGGGGTATTTGAGGGGTTAGTATTATACATGTATATATATCAAATATTGTTACACTGACATGTTTGAAATTTTGTGTTCGAAAATGCTGGAAAAACCAAGAAAAACAAAATTGTTCAAGTAGACAAGTAGTCTGGTTCCCTGACTCCACTAAAGATGAAATGGATCAATTTATAGTTGCCAGAAAATTGTAAGGTAAGGGAACCAGTCTAGCTGGCCTGCATCCCGTTCATGAACATGTAACCAATAACAAACAAAATTTGGACTGAAAAAAGGGTAAATTTGGAGCAGTAGTTGAAATATAGTTAGGTTTTTCCAACGGTGGTCGGCCGACCACCGTTGGAAATGTATACAAAAATACCATTTTCTTGAAAATGACTTCACACCAGGTGCCATTATTTTACAGGATGCTTTAGACTGTCATTTACCAACATCCTAGTAGGTATTTCTTAAAAACTTGGTAGTTTTATTTTTCGATGTTTGCAAATGTTGTATATTCCCTTTAAGAGAATCAAACATCAGCCTCATTTTTAAACTTAACCTCAAACAACACATCTTAAATTAATCAGGTTTTTTAGTCAGTACTGAGGGGACGGTATGTGATATAGATAGCTACATTTTTGGTATTCATGAGTAACTCTTTCGTTTACATGTGATTTTTGGCTAGGTTTACATGCACTGGGCAGGACTTTATGCAACTTTTTGCAGGAATGAAATGGCATATATTTTACAGCCACATTTTTTTTTCTTAGTATTTTATATTTTTGGACATGTAAATCGGGAATACTGTAATATTTTGCTTTTTTACTCTCCATTTGTGTGTGTGTGAGTATGTAAACACTGGCAATCGTGGACGTAGGATAAAGAATTGGGGCGCAAACAATACGTCCACGATTGACTGAACGTCCACGATCTCAAATCATATACAAAACCAATGAGAGCTGTCGCTAAAAAGTTAAGAGTACAAACAAAGGAAAGAGGATTAGGGACAATGGGGCATCCACGATTGCCGGCATTTACACACGTGTGTGTGGGTGTGTGTTTTTTTGTTTTTGTTTTTTAATTTTTTTTTTTTTCCAATTTTTTTTCACAACCTGGTTTTTTTTTAGGTCTGCTGGGGGACTCCATATAATTTTTTTTCATCAAGAATTCAATTATATATTTTTGTCTTTACTTTGCAGATTATTTTTTGTATGAATTTGCAATACGTGGTTTTAATGCTCTCTCCACTCATGACTCATCAGTTTCCTCATACTGTATGTTTGGTGTAAAGCTGTTATGTAAAGTCTTTCTACTTTTGTAATTGTATTTTCTTTGTCTTACTTTATTTTCCATGTTACATTGTATTTTAATGTGGGGGCTCCTTTGGAAAGCAGTTTTCTTAAAGGGAATATACATTTGCTTTTGTTGCAATTTTCAGAAATAAATGGATTTGGAGGATTAGTGTGCTATAGAAAATATTGTTAAACTAGCTTGTTTCGCGTTTTGCGTTCGGAGATGCTGGAAAATCCAAGAAAAACAATCATGTTCTTGAAGTCTGGTTCCCTGACCCCACTTTAGATGAGACGTTGCAATTTATAGAGTTTGGGGATTGTGGGTAAGAGATTCAGTCTAGCAGGCCTGTACCCCTTCACAGGTGTGTAATCAGTTGCAAAGAAAATGCAGAATGACTAAAGATGAAAAGGTAGGAACAGTTTTTGAAAAAAAGTCCTTTTTCTCCAATGATGGTCGGCCGACCAGCCTTGGAAAAACACAAGTTTTCTTGAAAATGTCAGCACACAAGGAGCCATGATTTTATGCTTTAGATTGTCATTCACTAACAGTCCAGTAAGATATTTCGTTATAATTTGATCATTTCGTTTTTTGATGTTTGCAAATGTTGTATCTTCCCTTTAAACTAAATTGGACTACCCTCGTTAAAGATTACAATAAATAAAATAAAATAAAACATGTACATCTTGCTAGATACAAATATATTTTTGTAAAGTCATATTTAGGTAATGGGGATGCTGTAAAATGGAAAGTAATCAGGGTGTGTACATGTACGGGGTTCGTTATGCGGTAAAAAACGCAATAGAACAATAGACCCCATAAGGACGTCTTTGGAAAATCTGTCTGCCCTATATTAAAGGGAAACACCATGGAGTGTGAGATTTCAATAGGAACAAAGGAGAACAAAAGAAGCAAGTCAAGCATCATCAAGTAATTTAAGACAGGAGTCTTATTGAGGACAGGAGTCAAATCAAGGACGACCTCGACTAGAAAACCTGTACAAAACCAATGGGAGCTGTTGCAAAAAAGTGATGAGTATAAAACAAAAGATCGATAATGAGGAACAAAATAGCAAATCCTTGATTTACACCATAAACAAACCTATGTTAGTGTATGTGTGTTAGTATGTAAAGTTGTAAACACCGCCAATTTTGGGAGCTCACTTCCTGATTAGTTTCAATGTTTTTTCAGGGCCACCAAATTCTTACTGGTCATACATGTAGTTTCACCGTCAACTAAGGCTCAATTTCTGCTCAATGTCTTGTAATTTGCATGCACTCGTACAGAGTGAGTAAAAAATAATGCATTATTTTTTTTATCAAGGTCAATTTTCTCGGAAATAGAATAAGGGTGGCCAAAATTTATTTTACCAGAATTATGTCACGGCTAATCTGAATAGATCATGTAAATTTCATTGTGGAGCTAAGCATTGCGATTATGTAAGCACTTGTTCATCGTGTCCTCAATTTATTACCGTTTCAAGCTCTTGGAATAGACACTAACCAGCACAGCTACTTACCTCCTTGCATCCTGGTTGCCTGAAATCATTGCCTGGCCGCTCTTTCTTCAACTTGAAGGCCAGTGAGGTGAATAATTCGGCCTGTCGTCTCCTATTAGCAACTGCCGCCCAGGTCATGTACATTTACAAATGTATGTGTCCTCTTCAGAGATGTGATTTTAACAGTATGCCACACAGCATTAAGATTCTTATCAGCACTCATCATAATGATCAGTATGGACCACATGTTGAAATGGGATTTGGAATGTAATAAATTTAGGACACAAGGAACGAGTGCTTACAGTATCGCAATGCTTAGCTCCACATTAATGAAATTTGCATTTAGATCTATTCAGATTAGCATGGACATGATTCTGGTAAAATAAATTTTGGCCACCCTTATTCTATTTCTCAGAAAATTGACTTTGATAAAAAAAAAAGTGTTTCATTTTACTCACCCTGTACAGTGTACTAGTACTGGTATGTGTACCCCCGGTACATGATGTCACTGCCCTATTTAACCTAACTCCCCAGCCTAATTTACTAGGAACCATACCCATTCAGGCAAATTCCAACACCCACATGGGAAATTGTACACACACACTGTTGAACTTACATGTAGTTTCTGGAGGTATGCCAACCCCAGTGTAAAAAAACCATCGTTTTAGGGGTACTGTACCTACATGTACATGTATATTTATATCCCAACAGATTTAAACAAAGCCTGCTGTTGAACTTTGATGGGTTGAGTTCGGTTAGGGTAACTACCAGTAGGTGTCACACATTAGTAGTTCAATATCACTGGACAGAAACTGCAGGTACCAAGTATCGTGTACAGTATCTGCAGGTACACCGTGATCCATTAAAGACAATCAATACCACTCCCCCATCTCCATATATGTAAACGTGCCAGCATATTATTAATTTTTGATGAATAACCTGTCAAGGAACACCTTTCAAGGACAGGTTGCACAGTCATAATTTTTGTAATATTTAAATTAAAAATGCATGTGTCCTATTACACCTTACATTTGTATTTTAAAATATTATTTTTCCATTTTCAATGGTACCGGTATTTTGGTGCCTTTTTGCAAATTTTGCAAATTTCCATTTTCATGAGCAAAAGTGTGATGTATCGCGGTAATTTTAGGCAGAAACCTCAATGTTACAGCTACCGGTACCAGGTATTTCAGCACCAAAGGTTGCCAGAATTGTGGATGTTTTGCTGTCATAAAATGTTCTTTTCTTTGGGGATTCGTTGTTGTGTCAATGCATGACAGTAGGCAAATAAGCAAACTTTTGGGTTGGCTATTTCAACAGAAAACCCCTAAATTGAACAGACTCTTCCTGAAATGACATCATAGCAGTGTTGGAGCCAAGTCCTCAAAGCAGAGTACTGAGTTCTCAGAGTACTTTAGGGGCCCAGTCCAGGGCCGAGTCCAAGTACACTGTGACAAGTTCAAGTCCAAAGCACCTAGTACGAGTACATTCAAGGCCGAGTACTGGGCCGAGTCCGAGTACTTAAGTCTGAGTCCGAGTTCGAGAACAATACCGGTAACAAAAAAGTACAAAAAAATAAATTAAAAAAATAAACAAGTTAATTAAATAAAATAAAAACAAACACAACATGCATTCCACTCCTCTTTACCAACTGGTTTACACTAAACAACATTATTTGTGTAAACATTCATCAAGTCAGTGAATGCACTGGCAGTTTTCACCATTTCTTAAAAAAGAAGAAGAGAAATCATGGATAGCTGGGTAGACACCAGGCTGACAGATTGGCTATTTTGGAAACCCAGACAACAAACTTGATGAAGTACACAAGAAAATGTTGTTAATAAAAAATTAACAAAACCAACCAAAAGGCGAGATTTTAATTACTGGTTACCGGTATTTGTTATTACATATTGAGAAACCGTGAAGCCACGAGTGAACATATGAAGCGTGAGCTTGGCTGGCTCCCAATTCATGAATCCTCATCGTAAGTGACATTGGGGAGGCGGGAACTGGACTAAGCCGTAATACAGACTGCAATGGCACCATTGTGCGCCAGTTTGAGCAATGGAATTGATTAAAAAGACATGAACTCGCTACTCCCGAGTACTGGGGTCGAGTACCAAGTTCATGTACCAAACCGTCGAGTCCGTGCCAAATTTGAGTCCGAAGGATCGACTACGGGCCACAATTTTTTTTTGAGTACTGATAGTCGAGTACGGGCTGAGTATACGTGTTTACTCGAGTTGTACTCGAGTACAAGTACGAGCACTTCAACACTGCATCACAGCAACAACACCCTCAGTTGTCCAGAAAAGCATGGAACATTTTAAAAGTTAAAAGAAGTGCACTTTTCAATCAAATTATTGATACACAATTGAGCTGAGGAAGCCTAAATAGTGGTTTTACGAAATTTCCAGATTCGTGACCAGTTGATGAAAAAGGGAATCCAAACTTATAAGCAGACAAACAAAGATGACAGAATTCCTAAAAAAGAATTGAACGTCTGTTATTTGTCTCATGCAAACAATAACAATTGTACATTTACTTCCCTTTTCAGAGTACCTTAAGAAAGTGACAACTATATGAATGGACAGTGAATGTTGTAAACTCATGTCATCCAAATCCGTCCATAACTTTTTGAATTATCTTGTTAACAGACAAACCAACAAACAACCAAACCAACCAACAAACTAACCAAATCTAATGAAAGCTTTCTACTCGGCGGAGGTAATAATTCCGTCCAAGCTAAATTTTGGAGTCATACCTAATGAGCTGGGAAGCAATTCCATTAGTTTTAATGACTTATTACCTCAAAGACCATATTCTATTGGCCTCATGTTGGTACCGTAATTTGCACTGCAATTTGATAACGTTCAGACATATTATCGCTGACACTAATTATCTCTGTCCTGCCCAAAAGCTGATTTTAAATGACTTGACAGTACAAGGCCTGTTCCGCATGATCAAGCGTGCGTGTGCCATTACCAGCAACTTGGTGGCAGTAATGGGCTTAATTGGCCTCTTGTGAATGAACAATGACAGTCATTGCTCAGTTGTTTCAAACAAATTGCGTCATCCAGAAAATTAAAAAACAAAACAGTTCGGAAATTCACCCAGTGCAATATTTATTGTCACTGTGCCCAGTATGCAAACAAAATGGTTTGTGGTCTATCACTAATAGTCTATTGGCCCACCAGTAGGTCACGTTGTGAGTGTCGTACGGTATGATTCAGCTACTGCTAGACAATGATTCTCACACGACGCTGGTAAGTTCAGGCACAAAAAGCATACATACCGGTCGTTGCCCAAGCCAGATATTTTGGTTTTTCTTCGGGTTGGTTGATTTGGTTCGGTTTCAGGTCATTTAAAAAAAAAATCTTGTCGGGTTGGGACGGGTCGGTTTTAGGAAGTTCAGTTTGGTTTCAATTCAGATTTGGTAGGCCTATACATCTATTCAGGTCAGTTTGGCCTGGTCAACGTACCCAACCTGATGCACAACACTAATGCACATGTCTTATTGCTCTTATTGCTAGCAATGCATTTGATGGATGAGGCACTTAAGTCATTATTCTACCTTGCACCAGTACGTACCAGTACCAATTCAATTACAATATCTCACCAAACGGTGAAGATAACAGACACTAGTTCTAATTGAGGTCAGCGAAAATCAAATTCAAAGTGTTATCAATGTGGCTTTAAGTTGCAAGGCAGGAAGCTATTGGGGTTTTGTTTACATGTATGTTGCCATCGGGATCTATACTTTGTCATATCATATCAAATCAAATCAAGTTTAAAGGGAATTTATATACATCATTTGCTTTTGCTGTAATTTTCAGAAATGAATGGAATTGGGGGGTTGGATATAGTTACACTGACTTTTTTGAGGTTTTGGGTTCGAAAGTGCTATAAAAACCAAGAAAAACAATCATTTTCCTGTAGTCTGGTTCCCTGACTCCATTTAAGAAGAAACAGAGCAGTTTACATACATTGGGGAATTGTAAGGTCAGGTCAGCTGGCTTGTACCCGTTCATAGGTGTGTAATCGATTGCAAACAAGTGATATGGTCAACTGGGGCCAGTATTTGAAAAAAAAGCCAGTTTTTTCCAACGCTGGTCGGCCGATCAGCATTGGAAATTGATACAAAAATACCACTTTTCTTGAGAATGACAGTATACCAGGTGCCATGACTTTACAGGATGCTTTACACTGTCATTCACTAACAGTCCAGCAAGGTATTTCAAAATGATTTGGTAGTTTTATTTTTTGATGTTTGCAAATGTTGTATTTTCCCTTTAAGTGTTCTATGAAAATGTTTTGTTCCAGTAAACTTTGTACACAAGCCAGAATGGGATACATGTAGCTACATGTACCGGCAGCTAGACTGTGAATGCTACAAACTGGGCATAAATTTACTGCTTTATTACTGAGGAATCGTTATCCTGAAGTCACTTTATTCATTGTAATGGTAAAATCCTAATTAATCAGTCATTACCAAACACACACGCAGTTTGTTGAATGACAGCCTTTATTTTATATCATGTACTTCAATATTTCAATCCAAATTCAACAGATTGCGATTTCGGCTCATCATGCCTCGGTATTTGATGGTCGAGTCGTTAGAGAGTCTTCACTGGGAAATCAAGTTGAGGTTTCAGTCCAACCTAATCATGCTAATGACTTGATTCTCACACTGTTTATGCCGTAGCTGCATAGACTGGCCCTGATTTAGATGTGGACATTTAAAACCTTAAATAATAAATATGTAAAGCCATGAAAAGGTATTACAGCATTTGTAAAAATATTTACTCAACTATGCACAAATATTTACTAAACTCATTTCCGATAAACATATGCAAGAAAATACTGTAAAAGTGTACTTTATTAAGTTTAGGACACCTCTTATCCTTTAGTTATAAACAAAATTTTTATAAACTACCGATAGTCTTCTCACCTCAAAATGACTTCTACAACCTCAAGCAATCATTGTTTCCCCTAGTTTTTAAAATTTAAAAAGTATTTTGACCAAAATATGACAGGTTTTGGTCAAAATAGTTATTAAAATTATAAAACTAGGGGAAAGAGTGATTGCTTGAGGTTGCAGAATGGGTTTTCCCTGCATGTTGGATAGGCCTATTTGTTTGTTTCATGTTTTGAACAATCATATTATTTATATAATTTTAACAGTTTTTATGATGTATACTGTGCCAATATGCCATTAATTATCTTTTTATGTATTTTTTTTAACAGGGGTCTGGATGTACCCATCATTTAGATGACAGTTTTGCACTCTCAATTTTTTCCTTGACATCCCTTGTTCATTTAAATCATAATTGTTAATGTCAAAAGATGTAAAATATATTTTTTGTAAAATTTATTGCTTAGTAAATTTCAACACACTTTTGTGCATTCGCTTATGGATCGTGCATTTTGCTGTTATTGTAACCACTAGTTAACATGGTCGTTTCACTATCCTACCCTCTTCCCACAAAATATCTGGGAAAGATTATAAAAATTGCATTCTGACGCCACTTTTCTTCATCATATTTTATCTTCATCATATTTAGGTCAGCTAGGCTCCACCGTCAATTGACTTTTCCCCCATGGCAAAAAAAACCAAACAACGGACCTCGACATGACGGCCAAAGTTATACAAATCATAACTTCAAAACTACATACCATAGGTTACACAAATGAAATCTACCCGTCATAATTCCGGACACCTTCGGGTACATGTATACCACCCAAAATTCAATGAAGTTACACAACCAGTTCTGAAGATGTCGCTAAAAATGAGACGCAAATGCCAGAGTTGATCGATTTGCAGTGCGTATACCTCTGTGTGAATCCAAGGACAATCGGGTCAACAGGGTCATCGCACTTCGACCCGATTTTGTTGACTTTAGGCCAAAAAAAAAAAGTCTCCGGTTTCTGGTATGCAGCTTGCCCCAAAAGTGGTGCGGCGACGCGGCTTTTTTTTTTTTTTTTACCTGTTTTTTTTTTTTTGGCTTCAAATGTCGGCTGATGACTGCAAATGGTGCCCGACTAAACTTAGTGCAAATATATGGGAGTCCAGAGAGGCCACATAAATCTTATTCTCGATCATAACCCCTTTTAAAAACACGTTAAAATTGTGCAGCAGCAGAATTCCAGTCAAACCAGTGAGTTTGGTGGTTTTGAAACATCATCTTGTATTGAAAAAAAAAACGTTTTCATTTTGCCGACGCGCATGGCTACGGCGACGCGCGCGCATACCAGAAACCAGAGACTTTTTTTTTTGGCCTTACTTGACTCAGACATAAAGTGCCAACTTCTTTTTGTCCTGTTTCCATGCATTTTGATGGGTTAAAAAACCTAACCTGTGAATTTACATTGTATTTTCATTCAGGTCAGTTGAACATCGACAGTACATGTATGCCATGCCACGGCTAGATAAAGAAAACAATAAGATTGCGTAGCGCATTTAATTGTCCATGAAAATGGCACATCATTATTGTTTTTAAGAAAGTGAAATTTCCCACTTCTGGTCATCTAATTTCAAAATTTCAAAAAGTTTTCAATTTCTGAAAGCCAGCCTGACATCTTGAAAGTAAACTCATGTTCAATAGGCTTAAGAGCCAGAAAAAAAATCACCGAAAGTGCCTATTAAAGCATGGAGGAGGGAATAGAGGGTTATTAAAATATTGAAACACATGAATCTGTGACTGAGAAACACTTTAAATTTTGTTAGAAAATAGGCCTAGGCCTGCATGTACTTTGAAAATGCACTTGAATTCTTCATAGACTTGACTTTGTACACAATCAAGGCATCTGGGCATACATTTCTTTCCCAGTTCTGTATGGTTAGATTGTTGCTTTACAACAATGCCATTAATTGGCAGATATTTTGATGATTCCAATACCTTTAACAACATAATAAAATTCGATTTGGAAAGAATGTTGCATCCTGACGCCACTATTTTTCATCACATAGCCTATCATCTAAATGAAGGTCAATGTATTACAAAATGTTGAAAAGACATGAATCTGGGAGTGAAAAACATTTCCAATTTTGTATTCAAAATACTCTGAAAATGCACTCAACTCTCCATAGACTTGGATACACAACCAAAGAAGTGGCGTCTTTCCGTGGATTTTGTTTAAAGTCCAAAAATGATAGGGCAGCATACCCGGTACATCACACACACGTATCCATTCTTAGCAACTTCACGCACCGGTAAGCTACACATGACACATTCACTGTTCAGTGACATTGTACACAGTCCGTCGTACTCCTGTTGGGCGAACCACTTTCATGACTTTGGCCTGATTAAAACTCCATGGGCGAACTCATGATCACTAAACCAACAAGACACTAGGTGATTTCCAATAAAATGAAACAAAGTAAACTACTTACCTTAACTTAAGTGCTGCAACCAAGCGGAAACGGTTCGTGTGCATGCGTCCGCGACCGGCCCCCCACACAAATGAAGTTTTCCTTTATCCGGCATGGCGCCCTCTTGTGGAACAAAATGGAGAATTTACTAAGGGAATAAAATAATGTGTGCTCGAGAGGTTTTAATCACTCTGTTTAAGACCGCTTAGAGTCTGCAGGAAGATATTTAAAATGGGAATTGTAAACACCAGTGTTTTTGTTTAAACTCAAGTAATATATGTTTTAAGTGAAGTTTGTAATGTCCTTTTTTATGATCACCGAGATTTTACATGTTTTTAAGGTGTTACATAAGTGTGTTGCAGGGGCGGCTCAATGACTCTACGCACAGTTGGCCGGGTTTCGATCCAACTCGGACCCAAACCAACTCGGACCCAAGCCAAGTCGGACCCACGCCAACTCGGACCCACTACCAACTCGGACCCATGCCAACTCGGACCCACTACCAACTCGGACCCACGACCAACTCGGACCCACGATCAACTCGGACCCACAACCAACTGGGACCCACTACCAACTCGGACCCATGCATGACCAACTCGGACCCATCGTTTTCAATCAATCGACATCGTTTTCAATCATTCATTTCATAAAGTTTGTGCACTTCTCATCTGTTATTACAGTGATGCTGTTTAGTATAAATTTTCATTGTAATTGTAAGGTAAATTATCTCGTATCTGTATTGCAGCAGTATAACATTTTTGTCATTGTAAAGCGCATTGAAATGCTATTTTGAAATGCGCTTTAAAAGTGTAATTAATTATTTATTATTTTCATTTGTTTCCATTAAAACATATTGCGCTTGAAAGTATGGCATTAAAACATAAACACTTTCAAACATAACATTATAAGCCAATAAATAAAATAAATAAGATATAAAAACGAAGTCTTTTCTAATCTCTATTTTAAAAACCCCACATAAACACCATTGCATACACTGCAAGAAAAACGAAGGTTCCATATTAAACAAAACAGTTCAATCAAAAAAGTATAAAAAGTTAATCGGATTTGTAAAAAAAACCCACAAAATTCAAAGCCAGCATGTGAATTAAAAAATGATCAAGTTTAATCCCCTACAAATAGATGCACTGTCAATCGTCAAAAAGGAGTATTGGAGCTCTGGGAAGATTATCCTTCAAGGCCTTACAGGTAGCTGCCTGTATGTTCCACTATGATGTTCCACGGGGGAAAAAGGTTAAATCAAAAAATTATTCATAAAAAAAATCCCACAAAATTCAAAGCCAGCATGTGAATTAAAAAAACCCAAACAAGTACATGAAAAGAAAAGCCTAAATAGTTATTTCAAATTAATAACTTCCTCAATGAAACAAAATGTGCCACTTAAAACCACTTGTTACACGACACAAAGGCCTGCAAAAACAAACAAGTAATTAATATTTTACTGAAAATTATAATTCCTTGAATTTCGTTTGGAAAAGAAAATCGAGATTTTGAAAAAGCAAGTTGTACAAATGACATACGATATGCCTAACCTATACTATACGCCATTAATATCTCATGGTTTAGCTTCACAGTTCACGGTTTTAAAAAGCTAAGCACGTTTAGTTTCACGACGTTCAAAACGATAAGCGTTTAGCAACAGTATTTACTGTACGAATCATAAAATAGCGCTCCACACAGCGGCAATAAAAGAAAACAACAAAAAGCCCCATTCTGCCCAATATATCTTCACTATATAAGCACTAACATTAAGATCACCTATAAAAATAATCTCTGAAACTAATGATTGAGTCATTGTTGGGTCCGAGTTGGTCGTGCTTGGGTCCGAGTTGGTAGTGAGTCCGAGTTGGTCGTGGGTCCGACTTGGTCGTGGGTCCGAGTTGGTCGTGGGTCCGAGTTGGTAGTGGGTCCGAGTTGGTAGTGGGTCCGAGTTGGCGTGGGTCCGAGTTGGCATGGGTCCGACTTGGCATGGGTCCGACTTGGTTTGGGTCCGAGTTGACCTGATACCGTTGGGCGCCGTGAAATCAAAAAGTTGGGGGTGGGGTGAGGTGGAGGTGGGGTGTTACCATCTTCCAACGGGGGCGCTGTTCAAATCCGACTATCATGCACATTATCGCACAAGTGTTCAAATACCCCCCTACCCCTATACTGGCTACGCCTCTCTGTCCGAGACAGGCGGACATAGCTAATTATTATTGTTATTAGTTTTTTTTTTCGTCAGGGGGGGGGGGGGTTGACCCCTGGATCCGTGCCTGCATTTTAAATGTTTAATTCTCTATATAGGAATTTTTGTAGCAACCAATTAAGACGTATATATATTGTATGTTTATGCATATAATGTAGCAATAAACAAGCAATCCAACTTTCACTCGGGGGACTGGCATGTGGTGTTTGTTTCTGCATTAATTTCCTATTTTTACAGCCCAAAGATGGGGGGGGGGGGGTGGGCGTCATCTGCCACAGTTATGTTTTCCATTGTATGTGGTCACGGTCAATTCCTTATTTGGTTAAACTTACTTCTTTTCAGAGTGCTTGACGATATGTTGAGACTATTCAATTTCTTGATGACTGTCAGAATTAGGTTATAATTATCTGCAACAAGTAATCTAACCGATACAGGAAAAGCTATCAGAAGGAAGACAAACACACATTAAAACAAAATCACTCGCTCAGACAAAAAGGAATTGCACTTTAATCTAATCCTTTTTATTTTACTAAAGGGAAAAAAAATGAGAGAACTTCTTTCATAATGGAGAAAACGAAACGAAAACAACAACAAATCATGAACATAAACTTGCCTGAAATAAAGGGGAAATGCGTCGCAAACCGTGTCCTTGTATTTCTTTATGAGCTTTGCTTTTCGTATTTTTTAGTTTATCCAAATCGCTGCTCAGTTCAAGCTCTTCTACGATGTTGTGATGCAATTTCTAACGGTATTTTGGGCTGGAATTATGGAATCCCTCACGTTTGTTTTGCCTATAAACGACCAGGAAATAAATTGCAATTTGTGCAGCAAGGCATTTTTTTTGTAAACCAATTAAAAAAAACAAAAAACATTAGGTGTCATAGATTTTACCCCGGGGAGATCGCTTATTCAAGAATAAGGCTGTGAGTTATACACGACTGAACTCTACATCAATCGCACATCGCCAATGTTCAACAAAAACCTCAGTGTACACTGCAAAACCTGTAGTGTAAATTTAACACCATTCGGTATCTATATAGGACAACACCAGTAAGATTTAACACCAGATGGTCCTATATAGATACCAATGGTGTAAATTTAACACTGCAGTTTTTGCAGTGTACAGTATATTTGTTTCGCTATAAACGGCTGTCTTTAGTTGAAGCTTTTGACATAATGATATAGGCCATATCTAAGTGCATATTTTAGTCCATAACTTAAACTATGTTTTTCTCATGAAAGCATCTGTATTATCTGTGGTTTAATCTTATTTTTGGATGGAATTATTTTCATGACTATATCAATTTCGAAAAGGCGGACTATATTTCTGTATTCAATTCTAGCATTTCTTAATAGTCTCCCCAGATGTTTATAATATTGGCTGATTCGGAGCGAGGTTTGGGAACAGAGGATTATAGATCTTTACTGTTATATTTGACTTGATTCTTGTTTTGACAGCCCGATGGTTCTATGAAAAAGTGTTCCGTTCAGCGCAAACTCTTTTCCTAAGATGGGCTTTGGTAAAGATATGTCCTTTATTGTACCATCTTTCGCATAGTTGTGGGCGTCATTTCTTCAGAATTCAAATTAGTAAATATTCTTGGTTAACTCGAATTTGGAACAAAAAACTTAAAGAAACGAAAACGAAAAGAATTTGGAACAAAAAAGCTTAAAGGAACGAAAACGAAAATGAAAATAGGAACAAGATGGGCAATTCCACGGTGAGTTTCGTTAGTTTAAGAGATGAAGCAACACTCTTTAGGCTCCTATATCAACATGTATGCCTACCATGAATACATCTCACCAGGAATTAAAACACAGCCATGCGGAGCAAGTTTTGTGAGTTGTAATGAGACATGTAACTCGGTGAGTTACGTTACAGAAAAAGACAGGTATAAAAAATGCATGTCTTTGAATAGAAAGCTTCCTATGGGATACATCTGAAATAAAATATAGTATTTCTGTAATTACAGTGGTTACGGCAAAGCTCGTTATACGTTACGGTTTGTCCGCCCATGTTTGATTCAAGTAAAAACATAATAAGTAACATTTATTAAACAAAATAGCTCTTTTGGCAAAGAATAAGAACCTTTCACTCTGCCTTAAAAACGAAAATTCACAATAACACATGTGTGCTGCATGTTAATACAAGCTGCCAAAAATCCGTAATTTTGCTCAAACTAAAAGCCAATAACAATGTTTGTTTTTACCAAAAACATGGGTAATCATTTTAAATCTCACTGGCAAATCACGTAAACGAAAGGTATTTTTGTCTCCTTGCATTTAATACCACATTCGAGATTGTGATGCTTGCAGTTCCATAGATTTAATAAATTATCCACTTTTCAGCCGTATCCGCTTCTCCGTGGAATTGCCCAAAAATAATGAAATTGAAACCACAAAATTTGAATCATTAATATTCGTGATTAACTCAAACTTGGAAAAAAGGTTCAAAGGAACGAAACAAAAACAGAAACGAAAATGGGAACAAAATGAAACTTAAATTCCAAACTAACTCTAAGAAATTTCAAATGGATATTAGAATGCGGTGTACCGTGGTCGATTCCATGTCCGGTATAAGTCCGAGACGCCGGCTGATTCCTGCAACAAATCAAACATTTAAGATGAACTTATAATTCAGTAGAAAGTGGATAAGCATGCATACGCATTTAGTGTTTTAAGATGTTTCCTCTTTTGAAAAAACACACAGTTTTTTTTGTTCCCGGCGAGTAAAAAAAGCTATGAAAAAGGATATTTTAAGAACGGCATTATTTTGTCACATGGCGCAACCGCAAAAGGAGCCATTAATCTTTTATTTAAAAACAGACCCGTGCTGCCTGATTGATGATATTTTGTACAATACAAACTTTGGAAGCCTAAAGGGCTCATTCTAGGACGTAAAACCAAAGCCATATTCGACTGAGAGTGAGGAAAAACGTTACAATACCAGTCTGCTCTGAACAATTAACATTTGTGATTAAACATACTCTAATGTTTTAAGCCATATTAAAAAAAGTGAAAGTGAGACTATAGTGAATAAATAGTCTGGCATCCCCTTCAACAGTTCACAGTTTATGAAATACATTCAGGGAACACGTCAAAAATGGCCAACTTGTGCATAAGGCCCGTACTAAATTTAGCTAGCCTCACCAAAAGCTACAAGCACTACTGTGCTATATTGGTGTACAGTACTTGTCGTATTTGTAGCATTTGGCACCCAAAATATAATCTGGTATGTGGCAAACGTAGTTTGTTGCTGGAGAGGTAACACAATGCGAGCTACTGGTTTTCATCGGAGATAAAACGTTTTTCTTACGTGTGCCTAATTGAGTTTCAAAATGTCACAAAGAAACTCAATACTACACAAGACTATTTTTTTTGTAGCAGATGGTAATTCACCCAATTTATTCTATGGGGTTATGATTTAGCTAAGGTAAATTTCAGTTATCTTGCCCCGCTTCGGTTCGACAAGTTTTGAAAATGTGACGCCAGAACTATAATAGTGTTTGGTGAGCCTGTCCATTTTGCGCCACAGTGCCCTAAATTTTGCTCCAGAAGCAAGGAATAGTTCACCTTGATACGTCTACGGGTCTTGCTCATCATTTTTCTCCTTCGGCAAAATCTTCTCCCGTCGCGGATACGACTCAATGTTGTCCCTTTTGACTTCATTATCTAGGAATGTATATCAAATACGACTTTATACACAATTCGTAATTTTCTTTTGTTAAAGCAAGAAATAAAATACTCAGCAGAAATTGAATGTACGGCTGCATATCAAAATGTCCAGACGTTAGAACCAGGGGCTTCAATCGCTTCTCAAAAGTATGGGGGGGGGGGGACATACCTTGATCAGAACTGATGTGAGCGCGAAGCGCGAAGCCCTTACGGCGTAGGTTTCGGGCCCCGAAAAAAAAATTGGACTCCAGATGCTCTGTGGGGTGTGATCTGAAGCAATTTCTTACCACTTTTCTCCAATATTTTCGTAGCAAAAGAGAATTATTTGAACATAATTATTTGAACATCGTTTTCGAGGTTGGAGTCATTGAATTGGCTACCAGAATTCTGAGCTACAGGCGTGGAGTTCGGGGCCCGCTTAAGGGCCCCGAAAAATTTGGATTGTAAATGCTCTGTGGTGCTATCTGAGGCAATTTCTGACCACTTTAACCAATATTTTTAAAGCAAAAGATACATTGAAGTACAAAATAGGGCCCTGTAAATGGGACACGAGTTCAAAAATCTGAGGGGGGGGGGACATTTTATATTGTGTCCCCCACCCTTCAAAAAGTGGGGGGAGGGGGACATGTCCCCCTGTCCCCCCCCCCCCCCAGGATTGACGCCCATGGTTAGAACGCCCCCTTGCGCTCAAACGTACGTGGCTTTTTGGAACTACGGAGCCTCTTTGTTAGTTCTAACGTCTTTGTTTCAATGTGAATAACTATGCCCAACCGGGCTCGGTTGTTTTGTTGTTCTTGTTGTCGTCGTTGTTGTTGATGATGTTGTTGCTGTTGCTCACGGTGTTGCTGTTGCTGAGGTGGTTGTGGTGCAGAGATTCTGGTGGTCCTGGTGGTTAAATGGTTGTTGTGGTTTGCAGTGTGTGTGGTGATTGTGGCGGTTATGGTGGCCGTGGTGGTTGTGCTGGTTGTTGTTGTTGCTCACGGTTGTTGCTTTTGCTGCGGTGGTTGTGGTGCAGAGATTCTGGTGGTTGTGGTGATTCAGTGGTTGTTGTGGTTTGCAGGTTGTGGTGTGTGTGGTGGTTGTGGCGGTTATGGTGGCCGTGGTGGTTCACGGTGCTGGTTGTTGTTGTTTTTGATATCGTTGTTGTTGATGATGTTGTTGCTCACGGTTGTAGCTGTTGTTGTGGCGGTTGTGGTGCAGAGATTCAGTGGTGGTTGTGGTGGTTCAGTGGTTGAATTTGTGGTTGTGGTTTGCAGGTTGTGGTGTGGTGGTTGTGGCGGTTATGGTAGCTTTGGCTGGACTGCTGGTTGTTGTTGTTGTGGTGGTGGTGGTGGTGGTGTGGTACGCAGTTCCCACTTGTAAGACTTAATAATAGGAATCATAAACAATATATCATCATGGTTTTCGCTGACCCACGTGGGAATATATTCCTGTTCTGAATACATTACCTAGGGCCAAGTCAGATGCATTACCTAAGAGATGCAAAGCATAATTCGACTAGCTTCGACCTCATCTCATGATTTTCTTTTGGCAGTGTCTCTTAGAATAAGTTAAGCATGAAGATCCACACAAAAGCTTGAGTAGGTCAAAGAGGAACAAATTGTTTTACCGTTGCAGTTCTGCCACTCATCTTCGCCATACTGGCAGTCGATGATGCGGTCACATGTATACTTCATGGGGATCTCGTCACCGTTAGAACAGCGGAACGTGTCTGAAAATCACCCCAAATAAAAAAAAAATACAACCATGCGTTACATGAATATTGTAAGACTATTTTTGATGTCTCCGTGTAGTTGATGTACGACACAGGTTCGTCATGAAAATTATCGGAACAAATAGAAATGTTTTGGTAATGTATGGGAGTTTGGGAAAGTATGAAACACAAAAAATGATTAAGCTTTACAATTTAGCACTCGTGCAATAGTTCTCTAAACAGTTGTTGGAAACTTTAATCTTCAAACTGGTCAGAGTTTTTCTAAGTAAATTTGGTGAAAATCTATAATCGGACAGCAAGGCAACATAGCGGCGGCACGTTATAGGGGCAAGTTGGAAAATCAAGAACATTGATTTCTACTTAGTCATTTTACATTCCTGCCTATACAGAGAGCCCAGTTGAAGCCAAATGTTTGTTCATTTTCAACTTCATTTAATATGTTCCAAGAATGTAGCAAGTATAACTCCGGCGTCCACATTATGCTTGCAGTTATGATTAAACCAGCCAGCATGATTGTACTCATCTATGCTAGATTCATATCCCTGGCAGTATACATTGTGGCATGATCGGACCTGATCCTTGACCGAAGTAAGCGTTGCCCCACGCCTGGTATGCCGAAGGGTAACCAAACATGCGACAGACGACATGAGCGTCATTAATGCCCCAATTATCATCACAGACTGTACCCCTCTAGCCTTGGTAGAAAACTTCAACTCAACTCTCGTTCGAACAGCCTCCATTAACGAGACGAACTGTTAATGGAGCTCAGATAACTGAAAATGAAATGCTTCGTGGATTAGGAATTAAAATAGAGTTTTGATATAAACTCACTGTAACATGCTTCAGTAGTTCAAGTTGAAACACACACTCAGACATATCAGTTACATTACTGCGTCTATGAGATCATGAGATAACACAATGTCAGTTCAAACACGGTGAACGGCGCATGAACGCTCCCAACTTGCCAATAATTAAGACTGCTTGGTAGACTGGCTCTGACCCCTATCATTATCGATTACATGTTGGTAAATGTGCATCATTGACTGTAATATGACTTCGCACCTCGTCTTTTTTCTTTTGTTTTTTTCGGGGGAGGCAAGGGGGGGGGGGAAAGAACCCTGGTCCCTCTTGAAAAATCCGCAATCTTGAGAAAAAAATCACCCACCTCCTTCGTTTTTTGAAAAAGGCCGGACGATCGAGAAACTACTTTAATTTTTATTAAGCGGCCTTATGGAGTGGCGTGTCTGCTTCATCCAGTAACTATTTCCCTTGTGCATATTCACCTTGACAGTTGTATTCATCTTCGCCATAGTAGCAATCTGAGTAGCCGTTGCATCTTTGGTAGTCTTGAATACATTGGCCGTTGTAGCATTGCCACTCATATGAACTGCAGCCGTAGGATGGTTCAGTGGCGTAGCCTACAATCGAAAAGTCAGTGAGTACACGTATTTACAAAACTTGGAGTATGTTACAACTTTCGAAAAACTGTTTTGTTGCAGATATTTACCATAACAGTCGTATTCATCTTCGCCAGAGTAGCAGTCTGAGTATCC
Organism: Patiria pectinifera; assembly: GCA_029964075.1. Taxonomy (NCBI): domain Eukaryota; kingdom Metazoa; phylum Echinodermata; class Asteroidea; order Valvatida; family Asterinidae; genus Patiria; species Patiria pectinifera. The sequence goes on from CM057142.1 coordinate 2,052,582, forward strand.
GTTGCATCTTTGGTAGTCTTGAATACATTGGCCGTTGTAGCATTGCCACTCATATGAACTGCAGCCGTAGGATGGTTCAGTGGCGTAGCCTACAATCGAAAAGTCAGTGAGTACACGTATTTACAAAACTTGGAGTATGTTACAACTTTCTAAAAACTGTTTTGTTGCAGATATTTACCATAACAGTCGTATTCATCTTCGCCAGAGTAGCAGTCTGAGTATCCGTTGCATCTTTGGTAGTCTTGAATACACTGGCCGCTGTAGTAGCATTGCCACTCATATGAACTGCAGCCGTAGGATGGTTCAGTGGTGTAGCCTACAATCGAAAAGTCAGTGAGTACACGTATTTGCAAAACTTGGAGTATGTTACAACTTTCGAAAAACTGTTTTGTTGCAGCTACTTATCATAACCCCTCTGACCCCTATTATTATGGATTACATGTTGGTAAATGTGCATTAAATTGACCGCAATATCATTTCGCACCTCGTCTTTTTTTTCTTTTTTTCTTTTCGGGGGAGGCAAGGGGGGGGGGGAAGCACCCCTTGTCCCTCTTCAAAAATCCGCAATCTTGAGAGAAAAAAACACCCACGCCCTTTGTTTTTTTTGAAAAAGGCCGGACGATCGAGAAACTACTTTAGTTTTTATTAACCGGCCTTATGAAGTGGCGTGTCAGTTACATCGAGTAAGTATTTCCCTTGTGCATATTGACCTTGACAGTTGTATTCATCTTCGCCATAGTAGCAGTCTGAGTAGCCGTTGCATCTTTGGTAGTCTTGAATACATTGGCCGTTGTAGCATTGCCACTCATAGGATCTGCAGCCGTAGGATGGTTCAGTGGTGTAGCCTACAATCGAAAAGTCAGTGAGTACACGTATTTACAAAACTTGGAGTATGTTACAGCTTTCTAAAAACTGTTTGTTGCAGATATTTACCATAACAGTCGTATTCATCTTCGCCATAGTAGCAGTCTGAGTATCCGTTGCATCTTTGGTAGTCTTGAATACATTGACCGTTGTAGTAGCATTGCCACTCATATGAACTGCAGCCGTAGGATGGTTCAGTGGTGTAGCCTACAATCGAAAAGTCAGTGAGTACACGTATTTACAAAACTTGGAGTATGTTACAACTTTCGAAAACCTGTTTTGTTGCAGATATTTACCATAACAGTCGTATTCATCTTCGCCATAGTAGCAGTCTGAGTATCCGTTGCATCTTTGGTAGTCTTGAATACATTGGCCGCTGTAGGAGCATTGCCACTCATATGAACTGCAGCCGTAGGATGGTTCAGTGGTGTAGTCTGGAATTTAAAAGTGTGGTTTAAAGTCAATGAGATGTACAATTAAGATATGTTATGTGTCTTCCTTTAGAAACTCTGGTTGTTGGGAATATACATGGTGACCCAAAAATACAACCCGGAAATATTTGCTTCAAAAATAAAAGGGATCGCTAGATTTTTTATGTTTTGGGCATCACCATAATCATCTGCAGCCGCACTAGGGTGGTTCTGGTGTATGGTAATGTACGGGAAAGTGAAGTCAAATGATTAAGCTTTACAATTCAGGAAACGTGTAAACATTTCTCTAAAAAGGTAGTTGGAAAATAGCAGAGATATTTTATCTTTAAATTTGCATGAGTTTGTGTTTGAACCTTGATTTTTACATGTTCATTTTACTTTCCCGCCTCACCATTACAGGGCGCCCTGTTAAGGCCAATGTTCAAATTTTCAAGTTCATTTTATATGTTGCGACAATAAACTTACCACTGTTACAAGTAACTCCTGCGTCCTCATAATGTACACAGTTATGACTAAACCAGCCATTATGATAGCAATCAGCTATGTCATGTTCATTTCCTTGGCAGTTAACATTGTCAAGCATGATCGGACCTGATCCTTGACCGAAGTGGGCGCTGCCCCACGCCTGGTATGCAGAAGGATAACCAAGCATGCGACAGACGACATGAGCGTCATTAATGCCCCATCCATCATCACAGACTGTACCCCACTGGCCTTGGTAGAAAACTTCAACTCGACCCTCGTTCGAAGAGCCTCCATTAACGAGACGAACTGTTAATGGAGCTAAAGTAACAGAAAATGAAATGTTCGTGGATTAGGAATTAAAAAAAAAGACTTTTGATATAAACTCACTGTATAGTGCTTCCACTTAGTTTAAGTTGTAACACAAACTCAGACATCAGTTTCATTACTGCGTCTGAGATGTCACATTGTCAGTTCAAACACGGTTCAAAATGACGAACAGCGCATGAATGCAAGTCCACACTCGACAATAATAAACTTCTCGATCGGTAGACTGGCTTTCTCCCATCAGTATCGATAAATATACGGATCGGGAACCAGTCTACTTGCATGGCAGACCTGTTGAGTAAGCAAAAACAACACCATCACCAACATCACCAACAACAACAACGACAACAAAAGCCTTTTGTGTTCCAGAGTGTTGCAGACGCCTACAATAATTTGATTTTATTGACGAGCAACGGACAGTGCATCTATAAAACGCCAGTTTGAGAAAAGACTTATTTTCAATTAAATCCTGCGAATCGTTAATATTGAAGTCCTCGATTTCAAAGCAACTTGAGAATACGACTGGTATACATCTTTTCGGGTGGAAAGTGCAATTTGTTTGAAAAAGTTTCTTGGCCAATTTTAATATAAAGTTTGGCGGTGATTGGACGAATAAGTTTGCATTACCTATACATTCAACACCGGCATCTTCACTGTGGTAGCAGTGTTCAGAGTAATAGGATGTGCAGTCGAGAATCGAACTTTCCGAACCGTTGCAGTAGACGTGTACAAGGTGAATAGGACCAACACCCGCGCCATAGGTAGCGTAACGCGGAGCACTAATGGCTGGTCCATAGTCAAGCTGTCTGCAGATGACTTGGGCCTCGTTCATGTCCCAGGAATGACTGCAAGCCGTTCCCCAGGAACCGTTGACAAACACCTCTACTCTGCCTTCATAGATGGTGCTGCCATTCACTAATCTTATCACGGAGGAGGGTAGATTGACGTCTACAGTGGGCGCAACGGTGTTTCCTATGAATATGGTGAATGACAGAAATGGATTGAAGTACTACAAATTAAGTCAAATTAATGTTTGGAAGTACGTTTTGTCACTGCAATAAAATACACGTATCCGCAGAGGTGATTAGTTACCATAACAGTTGTATTCATCTTCGCCATAGTAGCAGTCAGAATATCCGTTGCATCGTTGGTAGTCTTGAATACATTGGCCGTTGTAGTAGCATTGCCACTCATATGAACTGCAGCCGTAGGATGGTTCAGTGGTGTAGCCTACAATCGAAAAGTCAGTGAGTACACGTATTTACAAAACTTGGAGTATGATACAACTTTCTAAAAACTGTTTTGTTGCAGATATTTACCATAACAGTCGTATTCGTCTTCGCCATAGTTGCAGTCTGAGTATCCGTTGCATCTTTGGTAGTCTTGAATACATTGACCGTTGTAGTAGCATTGCCACTCATATGAACTGCAGCCGTATGATGGTTCAGTGGTGTAGCCTACAATACAATAGAGTGAGTACATGTTTTTACAAAACTTGGAGTATGTTACAACTTTCTAAAAACTGTTTTGTTGCAGCTACTTATCATAACCCCTCTGACCCCTATTATTATCGATTACATGTTGGTAAATGTGCATTAAATTGACCGCAATATCATTTCGCACCTCGTCTTTTTTTTTTCTTTTCGGGAGGCAAGGGAAGCACCCTTGTCCCTCTTGAAAAATCCGCAATCTTGAGAGAAAACACCCACGCCCTTTGTTTTTTTGAAAAAGGCCGGACGATCGAGAAACTACTTTAGTTTTTATTAACCGGCCTTATGAAGTGGCGTGTCAGTTACATCGAGTAAGTATTTCCCTTGTGCATATTCACCTTGACAGTTGTATTCATCTTCGCCATAGTAGCAGTCTGAGTAGCCGTTGCATCTTTGGTAGTCTTGAATACATTGGCCGTTGTAGCATTGCCACTCATAGGATCTGCAGCCGTAGGATGGTTCAGTGGTGTAGCCTACAATCGAAAAGTCAGTGAGTACACGTATTTACAAAACTTGGAGTATGTTACAGCTTTCTAAAAACTGTTTGTTGCAGATATTTACCATAACAGTCGTATTCATCTTCGCCATAGTAGCAGTCTGAGTATCCGTTGCATCTTTGGTAGTCTTGAATACACTGGCCGCTGTAGTAGCATTGCCACTCATAATAACTGCAGCCGTAGGATGGTTCAGTGGTGTAGCCTACAATCGAAAAGTCAGTGAGTACACGTATTTACAAAACTTGGAGTATGTTACAACTTTCGAAAAACTGTTTTGTTGCAGATATTTACCATAACAGTCGTATTCATCTTCGCCATAGTTGCAGTCTGAGTATCCGTTGCATCTTTGGTAGTCTTGAATACATTGACCGTTGTAGTAGCATTGCCACTCATATGAACTGCAGCCGTATGATGGTTCAGTGGTGTAGCCTACAATACAATAGAGTGAGTACATGTTTTTACAAAACTTGGAGTATGTTACAACTTTCTAAAAACTGTTTTGTTGCAGCTACTTATCATAACCCCTCTGACCCCTATTATTATCGATTACATGTTGGTAAATGTGCATTAAATTGACCGCAATATCATTTCGCACCTCGTCTTTTTTTTTTTTTTCTTTTCGGGAGGCAAGGGGAAGCACCCCTTGTCCCTCTTGAAAAATCCGCAATCTTGAGAGAAAAAAACACCCACGCCCTTTGTTTTTTTTGAAAAAGGCCGGACGATCGAGAAACTACTTTAGCTTTTATTAACCGGCCTTATGAAGTGGCGTGTCAGTTACATCGAGTAAGTATTTCCCTTGTGCATATTCACCTTGACAGTTGTATTCATCTTCGCCATAGTAGCAGTCTGAGTAGCCGTTGCATCTTTGGTAGTCTTGAATACATTGGCCGTTGTAGCATTGCCACTCATAGGATCTGCAGCCGTAGGATGGTTCAGTGGTGTAGCCTACAATCGAAAAGTCAGTGAGTACACGTATTTACAAAACTTGGAGTATGTTACAGCTTTCTAAAAACTGTTTGTTGCAGATATTTACCATAACAGTCGTATTCATCTTCGCCATAGTAGCAGTCTGAGTATCCGTTGCATCGTTGGTAGTCTTGAATACATTGACCGTTGTAGTAGCATTGCCACTCATATGAACTGCAGCCGTAGGATGGTTCAGTGGTGTAGCCTACAATCGAAAAGTCAGTGAGTACACGTATTTACAAAACTTGGAGTATGTTACAACTTTCGAAAACCTGTTTTGTTGCAGATATTTACCATAACAGTCGTATTCATCTTCGCCATAGTAGCAGTCTGAGTATCCGTTGCATCTTTGGTAGTATTGAATACATTGGCCGCTGTAGGAGCATTGCCACTCATATGAACTGCAGCCGTAGGATGGTTCAGTGGTGTAGTCTGGAATTTAAAAGTGTGGTTTAAAGTCAATGAGATGTACAATTAAGATATGTTATGTGTCTTCCTTTAGAAACTCTGGTTGTTGGGAATATACATGGTGACCCAAAAATACAACCCGGAAATATTTGCTTCAAAAATAAAAGGGATCGCTAGATTTTTATGTTTTGGGCATCACCATAATCATCTGCAGCCGCACTAGGGTGGTTCTGGTGTATGGTAATGTACGGGAAAGTGAAGTCAAATGATTAAGCTTTACAATTCAGGAAACGTGTAAACATTTCTCTAAAAAGGTAGTTGGAAAATAGCAGAGATATTTTATCTTTAAATTTGCATGAGTTTGTGTTTGAACCTTGATTTTTACATGTTCATTTTACTTTCCCGCCTCACCATTACAGGGCGCCCTGTTAAGGCCAATGTTCAAATTTTCAAGTTCATTTTATATGTTGCGACAATAAACTTACCACTGTTACAAGTAACTCCTGCGTCCTCATAATGTACACAGTTATGACTAAACCAGCCATTATGATAGCAATCAGCTATGTCATGTTCATTTCCTTGGCAGTTAACATTGTCAAGCATGATCGGACCTGATCCTTGACCGAAGTGGGCGCTGCCCCACGCCTGGTATGCAGAAGGATAACCAAGCATGCGACAGACGACATGAGCGTCATTAATGCCCCATCCATCATCACAGACTGTACCCCACTGGCCTTGGTAGAAAACTTCAACTCGACCCTCGTTCGAAGAGCCTCCATTAACGAGACGAACTGTTAATGGAGCTAAAGTAACAGAAAATGAAATGTTCGTGGATTAGGAATTAAAAAAAGACTTTTGATATAAACTCACTGTATAGTGCTTCCACTTAGTTTAAGTTGTAACACAAACTCAGACATCAGTTTCATTACTGCGTCTGAGATGTCACATTGTCAGTTCAAACACGGTTCAAAATGACGAACAGCGCATGAATGCAAGTCCACACTCGACAATAATAAACTTCTCGATCGGTAGACTGGCTTTCTCCCATCAGTATCGATAAATATACGGATCGGGAACCAGTCTACTTGCATGGCGGACCTGTTTAGTAAGCAAAAACAACACCATCACCAACATCACCAACAACAACAACAACGACAACAAAAGCCTTTTGTGTTCCAGAGTGTTGCAGACGCCTACAATAATTTGATTTTATTGACGAGCAACGGACAGTGCATCTATAAAACGCCAGTTTGAGAAAAGACTTATTTTCAATTAAATCCTGCGAATCGTTAATATTGAAGTCCTCGATTTCAAAGCAACTTGAGAATACGACTGGTATACATCTTTTCGGGTGGAAAGTGCAATTTGTTTGAAAAAGTTTCTTGGCCAATTTTAATATAAAGTTTGGCGGTGATTGGACGAATAAGTTTGCATTACCTGTACATTCAACACCGGCATCTTCACTGTGGTAGCAGTGTTCAGAGTAATAGGATGTGCAGTCGAGAATCGAACTTTCCGAACCGTTGCAGTAGACGTGTACAAGGTGAATAGGACCAACACCCGCGCCATAGGTAGCGTAACGCGGGGCACTAATGGCTGGTCCATAGCCGAGCTGTCTGCAGACGACACGGGCATCGTCCATGCCCCAGGAATGACTGCAAGCCGTTCCCCAGGAACCGTTGACAAACACCTCTACTCTGCCTTCATAGATGGTGCTGCCATTCACTAATCTTATCACGGAGGAGGGTAGATTGACGTCTACAGTGGGCGCAACGGTGTTTCCTATGAATATGGTGAATGACAGAAATGGATTGAAGTACTACAAATTAAGTCAAATTAATGTTTGGAAGTACGTTTTGTCACTGCAATAAAATACACGTATCCGCAGAGGTGATTAGTTACCATAACAGTTGTATTCATCTTCGCCATAGTAGCAGTCAGAATATCCGTTGCATCGTTGGTAGTCTTGAATACATTGGCCGTTGTAGTAGCATTGCCACTCATATGAACTGCAGCCGTAGGATGGTTCAGTGGTGTAGCCTACAATCGAAAAGTCAGTGAGTACACGTATTTACAAAACTTGGAGTATGATACAACTTTCTAAAAACTGTTTTGTTGCAGATATTTACCATAACAGTCGTATTCATCTTCGCCATAGTTGCAGTCTGAGTATCCGTTGCATCTTTGGTAGTCTTGAATACATTGACCGTTGTAGTAGCATTGCCACTCATATGAACTGCAGCCGTATGATGGTTCAGTGGTGTAGCCTACAATACAATAGAGTGAGTACATGTTTTTACAAAACTTGGAGTATGTTACAACTTTCTAAAAACTGTTTTGTTGCAGCTACTTATCATAACCCCTCTGACCCCTATTATTATCGATTACATGTTGGTAAATGTGCATTAAATTGACCGCAATATCATTTCGCACCTCGTCTTTTTTTTTTTTTCTTTTCGGGGGAGGCAAGGGGGGGGGAAGCACCCCTTGTCCCTCTTGAAAAATCCGCAATCTTGAGAGAAAAAAACACCCACGCCCTTTGTTTTTTTTGAAAAAGGCCGGACGATCGAGAAACTACTTTAGTTTTTATTAACCGGCCTTATGAAGTGGCGTGTCAGTTACATCGAGTAAGTATTTCCCTTGTGCATATTCACCTTGACAGTTGTATTCATCTTCGCCATAGTAGCAGTCTGAGTAGCCGTTGCATCTTTGGTAGTCTTGAATACATTGGCCGTTGTAGCATTGCCACTCATAGGATCTGCAGCCGTAGGATGGTTCAGTGGTGTAGCCTACAATCGAAAAGTCAGTGAGTACACGTATTTACAAAACTTGGAGTATGTTACAGCTTTCTAAAAACTGTTTGTTGCAGATATTTACCATAACAGTCGTATTCATCTTCGCCATAGTAGCAGTCTGAGTATCCGTTGCATCTTTGGTAGTCTTGAATACACTGGCCGCTGTAGTAGCATTGCCACTCATAATAACTGCAGCCGTAGGATGGTTCAGTGGTGTAGCCTACAATCGAAAAGTCAGTGAGTACACGTATTTACAAAACTTGGAGTATGTTACAACTTTCGAAAAACTGTTTTGTTGCAGATATTTACCATAACAGTCGTATTCATCTTCGCCATAGTTGCAGTCTGAGTATCCGTTGCATCTTTGGTAGTCTTGAATACATTGACCGTTGTAGTAGCATTGCCACTCATATGAACTGCAGCCGTATGATGGTTCAGTGGTGTAGCCTACAATACAATAGAGTGAGTACATGTTTTTACAAAACTTGGAGTATGTTACAACTTTCTAAAAACTGTTTTGTTGCAGCTACTTATCATAACCCCTCTGACCCCTATTATTATCGATTACATGTTGGTAAATGTGCATTAAATTGACCGCAATATCATTTCGCACCTCGTCTTTTTTTTCTTTTTTTCTTTTCGGGGGAGGCAAGGGGGGGGGGAAGCACCCCTTGTCCCTCTTGAAAAATCCGCAATCTTGAGAGAAAAAAACACCCACGCCCTTTGTTTTTTTTGAAAAAGGCCGGACGATCGAGAAACTACTTTAGTTTTTATTAACCGGCCTTATGAAGTGGCGTGTCAGTTACATCGAGTAAGTATTTCCCTTGTGCATATTCACCTTGACAGTTGTATTCATCTTCGCCATAGTAGCAGTCTGAGTAGCCGTTGCATCTTTGGTAGTCTTGAATACATTGGCCGTTGTAGCATTGCCACTCATAGGATCTGCAGCCGTAGGATGGTTCAGTGGTGTAGCCTACAATCGAAAAGTCAGTGAGTACACGTATTTACAAAACTTGGAGTATGTTACAGCTTTCTAAAAACTGTTTGTTGCAGATATTTACCATAACAGTCGTATTCATCTTCGCCATAGTAGCAGTCTGAGTATCCGTTGCATCGTTGGTAGTCTTGAATACATTGACCGTTGTAGTAGCATTGCCACTCATATGAACTGCAGCCGTAGGATGGTTCAGTGGTGTAGCCTACAATCGAAAAGTCAGTGAGTACACGTATTTACAAAACTTGGAGTATGTTACAACTTTCGAAAACCTGTTTTGTTGCAGATATTTACCATAACAGTCGTATTCATCTTCGCCATAGTAGCAGTCTGAGTATCCGTTGCATCTTTGGTAGTATTGAATACATTGGCCGCTGTAGGAGCATTGCCACTCATATGAACTGCAGCCGTAGGATGGTTCAGTGGTGTAGTCTGGAATTTAAAAGTGTGGTTTAAAGTCAATGAGATGTACAATTAAGATATGTTATGTGTCTTCCTTTAGAAACTCTGGTTGTTGGGAATATACATGGTGACCCAAAAATACAACCCGGAAATATTTGCTTCAAAAATAAAAGGGATCGCTAGATTTTTATGTTTTGGGCATCACCATAATCATCTGCAGCCGCACTAGGGTGGTTCTGGTGTATGGTAATGTACGGGAAAGTGAAGTCAAATGATTAAGCTTTACAATTCAGGAAACGTGTAAACATTTCTCTAAAAAGGTAGTTGGAAAATAGCAGAGATATTTTATCTTTAAATTTGCATGAGTTTGTGTTTGAACCTTGATTTTTACATGTTCATTTTACTTTCCCGCCTCACCATTACAGGGCGCCCTGTTAAGGCCAATGTTCAAATTTTCAAGTTCATTTTAAATGTTGCGACAATAAACTTACCACTGTTACAAGTAACTCCTGCGTCCTCATAATGTACACAGTTATGACTAAACCAGCCATTATGATAGCAATCAGCTATGTCAGGTTCATTTCCTTGGCAGTTAACATTGTCAAGCATGATCGGACCTGATCCTTGACCGAAGTGGGCGCTGCCCCACGCCTGGTATGCAGAAGGATAACCAAGCATGCGACAGACGACATGAGCGTCATTAATGCCCCATCCATCATCACAGACTGTACCCCACTGGCCTTGGTAGAAAACTTCAACTCGACCCTCGTTCGAAGAGCCTCCATTAACGAGACGAACTGTTAATGGAGCTAAAGTAACAGAAAATGAAACGTTCGTGGATTAGGAATTAAAAAAAAGACTTTTGATATAAACTCACTGTATAGTGCTTCAACTTAGTTTAAGTTGTAACACAAACTCAGACATCAGTTTCATTACTGCGTCTGAGATGTCACATTGTCAGTTCAAACACGGTTCAAAATGACGAACAGCGCATGAATGCAAGTCCACACTCGACAATAATAAACTTCTCGATCGGTAGACTGGCTTTCTCCCATCAGTATCGATAAATATACGGATCGGGAACCAGTCTACTTGCATGGCGGACCTGTTTAGTAAGCAAACACAACACCACCACCAACATCACCAACAACAACAACAACGACAACAAAAGCCTTTTGTGTTCCAGAGTGTTGCAGACGCCTACAATAATTTGATTTTATTGACGAGCAACGGACAGTGCATCTATAAAACGCCAGTTTGAGAAAAGACTTATTTTCAATTAAATCCTGCGAATCGTTAATATTGAAGTCCTCGATTTCAAAGCAACTTGAGAATACGACTGGTATACATCTTTTCGGGTGGAAAGTGCAATTTGTTGGAAAAAGTTTCTTGGCCAATTTTTATATAAAGTTTGGCGGTGATTGGACGAATAAGTTTGCATTACCTGTACATTCAACACCGGCATCTTCACTGTGGTAGCAGTGTTCAGAGTAATAGGATGTGCAGTCGAGAATCGAACTTTCCGAACCGTTGCAGTAGACGTGTACAAGGTGAATAGGACCAACACCCGGGCCATAGGTAGCGTCACGCGGGGCACTAATGGCTGGTCCATAGCCGAGCTGTCTGCAGACGACACGGGCATCGTCCATGCCCCAGGAATGACTGCAAGCCGTTCCCCAGGAACCGTTGACAAACACCTCTACTCTGCCTTCATAGATGGTGCTGCCATTCACTAATCTTATCACGGAGGAGGGTAGATTGACGTCTACAGTGGGCGCCACGGTGTTTCCTATGAATATATGGTGAAATCGACATAAATGGATTGAAGTACTACAAATTAAGTCAAATTAATGTTAGGAAGTACGTTTTGTCACGTCACTGCAATAAAATACACGTATCTGCAGAGGTGATTAGTTACCATAACAGTTGTATTCATCTTCGCCATAGTAGCAGTCAGAGTATCCGTTGCATCGTTGATAGTCTTGAATACATTGACCGTTGTTGTAGCATCTCCACTCATATGAACTGCAGCCGTAGTAGGATGGTTCAGTGGTGTAGTCTGGTAATGAAAAGTGTGTTTTAAAAGACAGTTGCAAAGATGTGTCAGCTGGTATGCTGAATTGCGAAGGACGCGGCTACAACGTGGTCGGGCCGCTGGCACGTAAAGGCGCCTATGGCTGCCGGCCACATCGACCCATATATTACCACGGAGCACAGCCTGAGATCGAAAGTGTTTGATTTTTCCGGAGGGAGGAAAACCGGAAGGCCCGGAGAAAACCCCTCTTGGCACAGGAGAGAACCAACGCACAACTCTACTCACTTGTGATCTGCGGCCCGGATTCGAACCGTGGTCACCTTGGTGAGAGGCGAACGCTTTATACGCACAAGCCACCCATGCCACCCATGATGATATTTACCGTAACAGTTGTATTCATCTTCGCCATAGTAGCAGTCAGAGTATCCGTTGCATCTTTGGTAGTCTTGAATACATTGACCGTTGTAATAGCATCGCCACTCATATGAACTGCAGCCGTAGTAGGGTGGTTCAGTGGTGTAGTCTGGAAATGAACAGTGTCGTTTAAAAGACATTCATAAATACCTAAAACAGTTAAACCATTCCGATTGGTCGAGAGACCGTCACGTGGATGGTTTAATACGGTTGATAAAACACCAACCGGTTTTAAATACTTTTTTCCATGATGTAACATGAATGGGTGGCATGAGTGGTTTGTGCGTAGGCTTGTGCGTAATGTATTGTTTACAAAAATTGAAGTATGTTTCAACTTTAGGAAAACGTTTTGTTGTAGATAGTTACCGTAACAGTTGTATTCATCTTCGCCATACAAGCAGTCTGAGTATCCGTTGCATCTTTGGTAGTCTTGAATACATTGACCGTTGTAGTAGCATCTCCACTGATATGAACTACAGCCATAGGATGGTTCAGTGGTGAAGTCTGAAAAGGAAAAGACAGTGAGATGAATTATGTACAAAACGTGGAGTGTGTTTCAACTTTAGAAAACTGTTTTGTTGGAGATAATTACCGTAACAGTTGTATTCATCTTCGCCATAGTAGCAGTCCGAGTATCCGTTGCATCTTTGGTAGTCTTGAATACATTGGCCGTTGTAATAGCATCGCCACTCATATGAACTGCAGCCGGAGTAGGATGGTTCAGTGGTGTAGTCTGGAAATGAACAGTGTCGTTTAAAAGACATTCATAAATACCTAAAACAGTTTAAGCATTCCGACTGGTCGAGAGAACGTCACGTGGGTGGTTTAATACGGTTGATAAAACACCAACCGGTTTTAACGACTTTTTTACCTGGTGTAACATGAATGGGTGGCATGGGTTGCTTATGCGAAATGTATTATTTACAAAACTTGAAGTATGTTTCAACTTTAGGAAAACGTTTTGTTGTAGATAGTTACCGTAACAGTTGTATTCATCTTCGCCATACAAGCAGTCTGAGTATCCGTTGCACCTTTGGTAGTCTTGAATACATTGACCGTTGTAGTAGCATCTCCACTGATATGAACTACAGCCATAGGATGGTTCAGTAGTGAAGTCTGAAAAGGAAAAGACAGTGAGATGAATTATGCACAAAACGTGGAGTGTGTTTCAACTTTAGAAAACTGTTTTGTTGGAGATAATTACCGTAACAGTTGTATTCATCTTCGCCATAGTAGCAGTCCGAGTATCCGTTGCATCTTTGGTAGTCTTGAATACATTGGCCGTTGTAATAGCATGCCCACTCATATGAACTGCAGCCGGAGTAGGGTGGTTCAGTGGTGTAGTCTGGAAATGAACAGTGTCGTTTAAAAGACATTCATAAATACCTAAAACAGTTTAAGCATTCCGACTGGTCGAGAGAACGTCACGTGGGTGGTTTAATACGGTTGATAAAACACCAACCGGTTTTAAAGACTTTTTTACCTGGTGTTACATGAATGGGTGGCATGGGTTGCTTGTGCGTAATGTATTATTTACAAAACTTGAAGTATGTTTCAACTTTAGGAAAACGTTTTGTTGTAGATAGTTACCGTAACAGTTGTATTCATCTTCGCCATACAAGCAGTCTGAGTATCCGTTGCATCTTTGGTAGTCTTGAATACATTGACCGTTGTAGTAGCATCTCCACTGATATGAACTACAGCCATAGGATGGTTCAGTAGTGAAGTCTGAAAAGGAAAAGACAGTGAGATGAATTATGTACAAAACGTGGAGTGTGTTTCAACTTTAGAAAACTGTTTTGTTGGAGATAATTACCGTAACAGTTGTATTCATCTTCGCCATAGTAGCAGTCAGAGTATCCGTTGCATCTTTGGTAGTCTTGAATACATTGACCGTTGTAATAGCATCGCCACTCATATGAACTGCAGCCGTAGTAGGGTGGTTCAGTGTTGTAGTCTGGAAATGAACAGTGTCGTTTAAAAGACATTCATAAATACCTAAAACAGTTTAAGCATTCCGATTGGTCGAGAGAACGTCACGTGGGTGGTTTAATACGGTTGATAAAACATCAACCGAATTTTAAACACTTTTTCCTGGTGTTACATGAATGGGTGGCATGGGTGGCTTGTGCGTAATGTATTATTGACAAAACTTGAAGTATGTTTCAACTTTAGGAAAACGTTTTGTTGTAGATATTTACCGTAACAGTTGTATTCATCTTCGCCATACAAGCAGTCTGAGTATCCGTTGCATCTTTGGTAGTCTTGAATACATTGACCGTTGTAGTAGCATCTCCACTGATATGAACTACAGCCATAGGATGGTTCAGTAGTGAAGTCTGAAAAGGAAAAGACAGTGAGATGAATTATGTACAAAACGTGGAGTGTGTTTCAACTTTAGAAAACTGTTTTGTTGGAGATAATTACCGTAACAGTTGTATTCATCTTCGCCATAGTAGCAGTCAGAGTATCCGTTGCATCTTTGGTAGTCTTGAATACATTGACCGTTGTAATAGCATCGCCACTCATATGAACTGCAGCCGTAGAAGGCTGGTTCAGTGGTGTAGTCTGGAAATGAACCGTGTCGTTTAAAGATATTCATAAATATCTAAAACAGTTTAACCATTCCGATTGGTCGAGAGACCGTCACGTGGGTGGTTTAATACGGTTGATAAAACACCAACCGGGTCTAAACACTTTTTCCTGGTGTAACATGAATTTGGGTTCCTAGGAAATCTGGTCCCTTTTATCCTGTTATTGGTTGAAGCCTCACACGTGACCAGTCGATTTCCTTATTATCTTCACTGAGGCATGTGCACTACTAATAATGTGTCCGTATGTATATTGGAGCTCTGAGTTCACACTACACCGGCACCGCTGTGTTCTGCGGCACATCGCGAGGTATGCGCCACGCGCGCACCAATCTCCATATAAGGATTTTTTTGTATTACTCGTGAAAAGTACACACCATAAACATAGCTAGAGGGGTGTTTGCCAAAAAATTAAGCAAAGTCGGTGGGTTTTCAGTTGTTTTGAGTTTTGGGCCGAAAGGTATTTATGAATGGGAATAAATACGTGCTTAACCGCAATTAAAAAAGTACGTTCTACAACAACCAAGCACATATTTATTCCCTTAGTTGGACAGTTATGTTGTGTCCCATCTTTAACAAACGTTTTGCATTGAACATTTACCGTAACAGTTGTATTCATCTTCGCCATAGTAGCAGTCTGAGTATCCGTTGCATCTTTGGTAGTCTTGAATACATTGACCGTTGTAATAGCATCGCCACTCATATGAACTGCAGCCGTAGTAGGATGGTTCAGTGGTGTAGTCTGGAATTTGGGTAAATCAAAAAGTAATGAAAATGTTGACAGTTTTGAAACAATGACATATGTCGTCTTTTCTTTTTGGACGTTTTAGTATCCTTTGTACGTCTTATACAAAACACCATTTTAGCATAATACAAAAGCGACTCAAGTGTCGTTAAGATACGTTGGTGAGATCGCAGGATGCGCTCTTCTTTGTTTCTGAAACGGTGGCTGAAAATGTTTATGTTATACCGAGTAAATGTGTACCCGTCTCTGAAATGATAACTTAAAGCACCTTGGGGGAGGTATATGTAATACAAAACGATTTAATTCCCTAAAAATCATCCTAACAGATTTTAGCTGAAACATGCCTCCTGTTTAACCCATCGCTGGTGACCCAGTGCCTGCCTATACATAATGAATGGAGGTAGAGAGAGGACACCATTGGACGTAACGTGGTGTGTAACCTATACGTATGTCGATATTAGTTATACTTCCTAATTCATTTGTGACTGGGATTGGAGTTGGAGTTGCAAGTTGGGCTGTTTTCTAGTTAAATCTTATTATTGTAATAATGGTGAACACTTAATCTGTATGCCCAAATATAACTTAAAATTCTAAATCCATCAAGGATAGATCTGGTCATACCAGATGTAAGTACCTGTCATTGAGACGCTTTGAGCGACAATTTTGAACCCTGGTAAGGTGACACTGCCATCTGAAGTGAACCTCAGCCACATCTTGTTTCCTGATGAAAGCTTGTCAGTTGGTATCACGCTCCCAGATAGGGAAAAGAGCTGCGCTGTGGATGCGTCTTCACCATCGCCCCCCTTCAGGTAGTCGTACCCAGACTCGAGTCGAAAGGAAACGAATGTGAGCTGGATTCTACGACCTTTGTCAGTCTGAAGATACCAGATGTCATCAGCATTGTTGGGATAAGTGTAGTACGGGTAGCCGGTAGAGGTTATGGTGTAATTACTCTCTGCACTTATATATTCAGTTCGAGCTACGGACAAATAACAAATGAACCGACAAAGTTTTTGTACGTGAGAGTAAGCTAACAAACAAGCCTGCTCATAAGACGTCACTATTTAAGACACGCTACAGGAAGCACATTGCCTCATAGTAATTTCCGACCTTATGCAGTAATTTGCTTGTTAAAACAAGAACTAAGCAAGCATTGTAAGGCTCGTCCTAGACCAGCGTGAGTGCGAGCGCACAACCTTCAATTCAAATAAAATGGCTATTCATCGGTAGTTTTGTATAAAGCGCGGTCTGGTCTAATCAATGGGCCAGATTTAGCCCTTATCATTGGCGTGAGTCACATATCACAGTCAGTTAGTCATTCAGACATTGAGATAGGTATATAATGACGAGGGGCTGGTCCTCTTGAAAAAGCACCCCCCCCCCCAAAGAAAATCACCCAAAAAAAATTAAAAAAATAAAAATAACAGAGAATGTATGATCTTACTAGTGGCACGGTTCTCTCTGAACACAGCTTCGTCTGGAATGTTCTTTTCGTTCTTTATGTCGTTCGTGTCGTCATTAGGGAAGGCACAGTCATTTCCTGCAGTTAAGATAAACAGTAGTTATTTAAACACACACAAAGAGCAATGTTATACAGGCAAGATAATCAGAGCGTCATGAAAGACAAGATCCTCTACATGTATATCCTCCGGGACAGACATTTATCATATGATAATAACTGAATGATCTGGCACAACCCGATCACCGTTTAAAATGGTCAGTATTATTTTATTTTTTTGGGTGACCATCACCATCCTTTGGTTTTGTCTTCGTACTTTCGTGTTCGTGTTATTTTTTCTTGACATTATTACTCCACGGCCTTTCTTGCAAGCAGAACATCGCTCTATTCAAGGGATGTAAATGAAACTTTGTACAAACATGTATTACTGTCCGAAGACAAAAATGACAAAAAAGTGACGTCATCATGACGTTACCATGACGTCATCAAATATCAATTTACAAGCGATTCAAGGTCAAACCTGACAATCTCTTGAACTGAATTGATCACCAAGTTCAGTTTTGTGAGGTGTAACATATTGCTTTGGGCAACATTTTTCATTCCCGGGCACAAAAGTGCTTTAAATTTACTTCTGGGATTACCGGAAGTGCAATGAAAAATTTATATAACTTGAAAACGGAAAAATTTCACTGCAGTAATACTAATTTAGAATGTAAAGTAAAGGATGAAAAACTTTTTTAAAAGTCATGATATCGCCATCGCCCGAAAGGGCGCCCTCTTGTTGCGTTTTAACGAAAGTTGAATCTGTATTATTTGAAAAAAAAAACTCGTCAAAACTTTGCCAAATTGCCCATGATGATAAAACCTGGTATGAACCTGAACTCAGGGGCGAATTTCACGGCGCTGCTAAGCACAAAAAAAGTTGCTTAGCACAAAAGTCTGGCTTATAAAAGCAGGTTTTCAGTTAAAACTCCATATGATTTTCATGCTAAGCAAACAACAACTGAATACTAATCACGAGCAATATACATCACGTGGAGTTTTGGCTGATAACCTGCTTTTATAAGCCAGACTTTTTTTGTGCTGAGCAAATTTTTGTGCTGAGCATCGCCGTGAAGATGGGCCCTGGTTTGAAGTAATGATGTGCATCAGATCGGGTGGACCAGGCCAAACCGACCCGGAACATTAGAGATATAAACTGAATCCAAACCGAAACCAATCTTAACTCCCTTAAAACCGACCCGACCCGACCCGACAAAAAATAAGGTAAAACCGACCCGACCCGACCCGACAAAAAAATAAGGTAAAACCGACCCGAACCGACCCGACCCGAAAAAAACTGGAAATAAAACCCCGAATACCTTGCTTGGACAAAGTGATCACTTTTTTGTGCCTTCCCTTACCCACGTGGCATGAATTCTTTTGCAAAACCATCGTCTCTCTTAAGCCATCAGCCTCGGTCCAAAATGTTGGCCACCGGTATCAAATGAGGGGAATAATCGTCATAGCGATTTTTGGCAAGGTGTACACCTCCAGATGTTGGAAAATATGTGACAGCATTGCTGCGGTTGCAGCTTTTTGGATGTTATCACCCTTTTTTTCTTCAAATTGTCCATCAAAATGCTTGTTACCACTCTAGGGGCGGTATACCTTGCGCATGCGCAATATAATCTTTTATGCCCTGATTTGACACTGACCAAACCCCCCGGCTGATGGCCTATCTCTCTGTCATACTCAGTGGGTTGATCGAGAGTAACTCCGCTTATTGAACAAACGCATGGTATCATCTAGTCTGAGTGTCACCCGTTATCCACGGAGCCCAGACTCCGGTCTAACGTCTGATATATCAAAGCATGCAGATCTATGCGATCTCGCGCCTCAGCCAGTCGGAGTCGACTTTACTAAATCGTGACGTTATTTCATTCCCAAATCAGGACTAAACGTTTGATTGGTCAATTCGAATGCAGTGTTTTGAAATGCAACAACAGCCGGGCGCGTTATCGCGTAACATGATAACAGAGCGCACGACGCCGGACGCGCAACGGGTGAATCCGGTTCGTTAGTAAAAACGTCATACACGCACGCTCACCACTGATTACTAGCGCCCATTGGCTACAAACACTCGAGCTGCGTTAACTTCCGGTTCCAATCGTGCAGAAAGTGCTGGAGGTGACGTCACACTAACGAACCGGATGACCCATAGATATAGAACTTAAAAAACTCATAGACATAGAACTTAAAAAACTAGATCGGACGCGCGTATGATACGCGCGTTTTGACAGGGCGCAGCCATTGGTCACGTGAATAGGGTCAAAATTTCAAACGCGCATATCTTCGGCGTGACTTTGCAGCGCGTCCATGTAGAACCCAAAAGTTTTGTGCACAGTGAATGGCGCGTTCGAACGCGCGTCCGATCTAGTTTTTTTAAGTTCTATATCTATGGAATGACCGAAGACCCGATATAGAAAGCGCCCGCTGATTGGTCAAAATCTAGGAGGTCAAGAGGCGGGGTCTTGCCTAATAATCAGCGAATCTGCTCACATAATAATTCGCCATAGGTCTATTACATAGACTAGGTATCATCACGCGGTATGATGAAAACTGTTACAACATATCTATTTCACTGTCAGTCCCATCCGACTGGAGAAATTAATATTGTGGGAACTTGATAGGGTGCATACCTATGTTCCCCAATACCGATGTTCCCCAATACCGATGTTCCCCGAAATCCCTACCAATATACCCTAAACCTAACCCTAGCCCTAACCCTAACCCTAATTCTAATCCTAAGGATTTGGGGGAACATCGGTAGTGGGGAACATCGGTAGTGGGGAACATCCATTCGGGTAGATCCCGCCACACCACACTAGGGCTGCGGTCAGAGTGACTGTCAATAATACTGCATCACCAAAATTTCTCAACTGTTTTGGTTTATTTCGTTTTTTTTTTCAAAAGATGGCTAAACCGACCCGACCCGACCCGAAAATGAAAATGCAAAACCGAAAGCGACCCGACCTGACTTAAAAGATGGACAAACTGACCCGACCCGACCTGAAGTCGGTTTCGGGTCGGGTCGGTTTCGGTTTCGGGTTGGGTTTGCACATCATTAGTCTGAAGATGTGAAAAACGTTTGTGACATCATCATGACGTTGTAAGGTTTCAAATTACAAGCGATTAAAGCTCAACATTGGCAAAAATTAATTTGAACTATAAGTTTTCAAATGAATGCAGTACTGTTGTCGTTTGTTTGTGATCCATTAAAAAATTCCTTTGGCAATATATTGTATTCTGGAAATATATCCGTATATAAGTACGAAAGCATTTTGCTTCAGACAAACAAATTAAGGAAGTGTTGAGTGAAGGAAAAAAAAGCATGATGACGTCATCGTTTGATGTAAAATCGTACAATTCAACATCCATTATAATTTCCATAATTTCACAAGTTTTTTTCACTTTTTCCACATAATGAAAATGTATCATCTCTGACCTCAGTCAGTAGTCACTTTGCACAGTGACGTAACTGATGACGTAATCACACTGGAAATATCGTCATCGTGTATTTTGTATACTGAAACGTATGAAATTCAAAAGATGTATTTCATTTTCTAATTAAAGGAAAAGTTCCATGCGAAAGACCGAAGTTCGTGATCCTTTTCTGTTCTAGTGACATCAAAATATTCACCACTGGCAAACCTAATAAAATAGCTTGCTCCCAATCACTCCCGTGAGTTTGCAAGCTTTTACTGCTGACGTCATCAAACCGGAAATAACGTGTACGTGTACATAAAATGTACTGAAATTTATCAACCCAAAAGAGGCATTTTCGTTTTTCAATTTAAAGAAATTTTTCCACGGAAAAGACTGAATTTCGTGATCCTCTATTCCGACTTCAAATTATTTAGTTTTCTGCACGATCATTCTGCGTTTGTAACTTAACAAACGCGAATCTGTAGTAACAACTTGACCTTTACTTCTAGGGTTACCGGAAGTGAAATACTAAACGAATATAACTTGGTCCCTTTTATCCTGTTATTGGTTGAAGCCTCACACGTGACCAGTCGATTTCCTTATTATCTTCACTGAGGCATGTGCACTACTAATAATGTGTCCGTATGTATATTGGAGCTCTGAGTTCACACTACACCGGCACCGCTGTGTTCTGCGGCACATCGCGAGGTATGCGCCACGCGCGCACCAATCTCCATATAAGGATTTTTTTGTATTACTCGTGAAAAGTACACACCATAAACATAGCTAGAGGGGTGTTTGCCAAAAAATTAAGCAAAGTCGGTGGGTTTTCAGTTGTTTTGAGTTTTGGGCCGAAAGGTATTTATGAATGGGAATAAATACGTGCTTAACCGCAATTAAAAAAGTACGTTCTACAACAACCAAGCACATATTTATTCCCTTAGTTGGACAGTTATGTTGTGTCCCATCTTTAACAAACGTTTTGCATTGAACATTTACCGTAACAGTTGTATTCATCTTCGCCATAGTAGCAGTCTGAGTATCCGTTGCATCTTTGGTAGTCTTGAATACATTGACCGTTGTAATAGCATCGCCACTCATATGAACTGCAGCCGTAGTAGGATGGTTCAGTGGTGTAGTCTGGAATTTGGGTAAATCAAAAAAGTAATGAAAATGTTGACAGTTTTTGAAACAATGACATATGTCGTCTTTTCTTTTTGGACGTTTTAGTATCCTTTGTACGTCTTATACAAAACACCATTTTAGCATAATACAAAAGCGACTCAAGTGTCGTTAAGATACGTTGGTGAGATCGCAGGATGCGCTCTTCTTTGTTTCTGAAACGGTGGCTGAAAATGTTTATGTTATACCGAGTAAATGTGTACCCGTCTCTGAAATGATAACTTAAAGCACCTTGGGGGAGGTATATGTAATACAAAACGATTTAATTCCCTAAAAATCATCCTGACAGATTTTAGCTGAAACATGCCTCCTGTTTAACCCATCGCTGGTGACCCAGTGCCTGCCTATACATAATGAATGGAGGTAGAGAGAGGACACCATTGGACGTAACGTGGTGTGTAACCTATACGTATGTCGATATCAGTTATACTTCCTAATTCATTTGTGACTGGGATTGGAGTTGGAGTTGCAAGTTGGGCTGTTTTCTAGTTAAATCTTATTATTGTAATAATGGTGAACACTTAATCTGTATGCCCCAATATAACTTAAAATTCTAAATCCATCAAGGATAGATCTGGTCATACCAGATGTAAGTACCTGTCATTGAGACGCTTTGAGCGACAATTTTGAACCCTGGTAAGGTGACACTGCCATCTGAAGTGAACCTCAGCCACATCTTGTTTCCTGATGAAACCTTGTCAGTTGGTATCACGCTCCCAGATAGGGAAAAGAGCTGCGCTGTGGATGCGTCTTCACCATCGCCCCCCTTCAGGTAGTCGTACCCAGACTCGAGTCGAAAGGAAACGAATGTGAGCTGGATTCTACGACCTTTGTCAGTCTGAAGATACCAGATGTCATCAGCATTGTTGGGATAAGTGTAGTACGGGTAGCCGGTAGAGGTTATGGTGTAATTACTCTCTGCACTTATATATTCAGTTCGAGCTACGGACAAATAACAAATGAACCGACACAGTTTTTGTACGTGAGAGTAAGCTAACAAACAAGCCTGCTCATAAGACGTCATTATTTAAGACACGCTACAGGAAGCACATTGCCTCATAGTAATTTCCGACCTTATGCAGTAATTTGCTTGTTAAAACAAGAACTAAGCAAGCATTGTAAGGCTCGACCTAGACCAGCGTGAGTGCGAGCGCACAACCTTCAATTCAAATAAAATGGCTATTCATCGGTAGTTTTGTATAAAGCGCGGTCTGGTCTAATCAATGGGCCAGATTTAGCCCTTATCATTGGCGTGAGTCACATATTACAGTCAGTTAGTCATTCAGACATTGAGATAGGTATATAATGACGAGGGGCTGGTCCTCTTGAAAAAGCACCCCCCAAAGAAAATCACCCAAAAAAAATAAAAAAATAAAAATAACAGAGAATGTATGATCTTACTAGTGGCACGGTTCTCTCTGAACACAGCTTCGTCTGGAATGTTCTTTTCGTTCTTTATGTCGTTCGTGTCGTCATTAGGGAAGGCACAGTCATTTCCTGCAGTTAAGTTGATCAGTAGTTATTTAAACACACACAAAGAGCAATGTTATACAGGCAAGATAATCAGAGCGTCATGAAAGACAAGATCCTCTACATGTATATCCTCCGGGACAGACATTTATCATATGATAATAACTGGGTGATCTGGCACAACCCGATCACCGTTTAAAATGGTCAGTATTATTTTATTTTTTTGGGTGACCATCACCATCCTTTGGTTTTGTCTTCGTACTTTCGTGTTCGTGTTATTTTTTCTTGACATTATTACTCCACGGCCTTTCTTGCAAGCAGAACATCGCTCTATTCAAGGGATGTAAATGAAACTTTGTACAAACATGTATTACTGTCCGAAGACAAAAATGACAAAAAAGTGACGTCATCATGACGTTACCATGACGTCATCAAATATCAATTTACAAGCGATTCAAGGTCAAACCTGACAATCTCTTGAACTGAATTGATCACCAAGTTCAGTTTTGTGAGGTGTAACATATTGCTTTGGGCAACATTTTTCATTCCCGGGCACAAAAGTGCTTTAAATTTACTTCTGGGATTACCGGAAGTGCAATGAAAAATTTATATAACTTGAAAACGGAAAAATTTCACTGCAGTAATACTAATTTAGAATGTAAAGTAAAGGATGAAAAACTTTTTTAAAAGTCATGATATCGCCATCGCCCGAAAGGGCGCCCTCTTGTTGCGTTTTAACGAAAGTTGAATCTGTATTATTTGAAAAAAAAAACTCGTCAAAACTTTGCCAAATTGCCCATGATGATAAAACCTGGTATGAACCTGAACTCAGGGGCGAATTTCACGGCGCTGCTAAGCACAAAAAAAGTTGCTTAGCACAAAAGTCTGGCTTATAAAAGCAGGTTTTCAGTTAAAACTCCATATGATTTTCATGCTAAGCAAACAACAACTGAATACTAATCACGAGCAATATACATCACGTGGAGTTTTGGCTGATAACCTGCTTTTATAAGCCAGACTTTTTTTGTGCTGAGCAAATTTTTGTGCTGAGCATCGCCGTGAAGATGGGCCCTGGTTTGAAGTAATGATGTGCATCAGATCGGGTGGACCAGGCCAAACCGACCCGGAACATTAGAGATATAAACTGAATCCAAACCGAAACCAATCTTAACTCCCTTAAAACCGACCCGACCCGACCCGACAAAAAATAAGGTAAAACCGACCCGACCCGACCCGACAAAAAAATAAGGTAAAACCGACCCGAACCGACCCGACCCGAAAAAAACTGGAAATAAAACCCCGAATACCTTGCTTGGACAAAGTGATCACTTTTTTGTGCCTTCCCTTACCCACGTGGCATGAATTCTTTTGCAAAACCATCGTCTCTCTTAAGCCATCAGCCTCGGTCCAAAATGTTGGCCACCGGTATCAAATGAGGGGAATAATCGTCATAGCGATTTTTGGCAAGGTGTACACCTCCAGATGTTGGAAAATATGTGACAGCATTGCTGCGGTTGCAGCTTTTTGGATGTTATCACCCTTTTTTTCTTCAAATTGTCCATCAAAATGCTTGTTACCACTCTAGGGGCGGTATACCTTGCGCATGCGCAATATAATCTTTTATGCCCTGATTTGACACTGACCAAACCCCCCGGCTGATGGCCTATCTCTCTGTCATACTCAGTGGGTTGATCGAGAGTAACTCCGCTTATTGAACAAACGCATGGTATCATCTAGTCTGAGTGTCACCCGTTATCCACGGAGCCCAGACTCCGGTCTAACGTCTGATATATCAAAGCATGCAGATCTATGCGATCTCGCGCCTCAGCCAGTCGGAGTCGACTTTACTAAATCGTGACGTTATTTCATTCCCAAATCAGGACTAAACGTTTGATTGGTCAATTCGAATGCAGTGTTTTGAAATGCAACAACAGCCGGGCGCGTTATCGCGTAACATGATAACAGAGCGCACGACGCCGGACGCGCAACGGGTGAATCCGGTTCGTTAGTAAAAACGTCATACACGCACGCTCACCACTGATTACTAGCGCCCATTGGCTACAAACACTCGAGCTGCGTTAACTTCCGGTTCCAATCGTGCAGAAAGTGCTGGAGGTGACGTCACACTAACGAACCGGATGACCCATAGATATAGAACTTAAAAAACTCATAGACATAGAACTTAAAAAACTAGATCGGACGCGCGTATGATACGCGCGTTTTGACAGGGCGCAGCCATTGGTCACGTGAATAGGGTCAAAATTTCAAACGCGCATATCTTCGGCGTGACTTTGCAGCGCGTCCATGTAGAACCCAAAAGTTTTGTGCACAGTGAATGGCGCGTTCGAACGCGCGTCCGATCTAGTTTTTTTAAGTTCTATATCTATGGAATGACCGAAGACCCGATATAGAAAGCGCCCGCTGATTGGTCAAAATCTAGGAGGTCAAGAGGCGGGGTCTTGCCTAATAATCAGCGAATCTGCTCACATAATAATTCGCCATAGGTCTATTACATAGACTAGGTATCATCACGCGGTATGATGAAAACTGTTACAACATATCTATTTCACTGTCAGTCCCATCCGACTGGAGAAATTAATATTGTGGGAACTTGATAGGGTGCATACCTATGTTCCCCAATACCGATGTTCCCCAATACCGATGTTCCCCGAAATCCCTACCAATATACCCTAAACCTAACCCTAGCCCTAACCCTAACCCTAATTCTAATCCTAAGGATTTGGGGGAACATCGGTAGTGGGGAACATCGGTAGTGGGGAACATCCATTCGGGTAGATCCCGCCACACCACACTAGGGCTGCGGTCAGAGTGACTGTCAATAATATTGCATCACCAAAATTCTCAACTGTTTTGGTTTATTTCGGTTTATTTCGTTTTTTTTCAAAAGATGGCTAAACCGACCCGACCCGACCCGAAAATGAAAATGCAAAACCGAAAGCGACCCGACCTGACTTAAAAGATGGACAAACCGACCCGACCCGACCTGAAGTCGGTTTCGGGTCGGGTCGGTTTCGGTTTCGGGTTGGGTTTGCACATCATTAGTCTGAAGATGTGAAAAACGTTTGTGACATCATCATGACGTTGTAAGGTTTCAAATTACAAGCGATTAAAGCTCAACATTGGCAAAAATTAATTTGAACTATAAGTTTTCAAATGAATGCAGTACTGTTGTCGTTTGTTTGTGATCCATTAAAAAATTCCTTTGGCAATATATTGTATTCTGGAAATATATCCGTATATAAGTACGAAAGCATTTTGCTTCAGACAAACAAATTAAGGAAGTGTTGAGTGAAGGAAAAAAAAGCATGATGACGTCATCGTTTGATGTAAAATCGTACAATTCAACATCCATTATAATTTCCATAATTTCACAAGTTTTTTTCACTTTTTCCACATAATGAAAATGTATCATCTCTGACCTCAGTCAGTAGTCACTTTGCACAGTGACGTAACTGATGACGTAATCACACTGGAAATATCGTCATCGTGTATTTTGTATACTGAAACGTATGAAATTCAAAAGATGTATTTCATTTTCTAATTAAAGGAAAAGTTCCATGCGAAAGACCGAAGTTCGTGATCCTTTTCTGTTCTAGTGACATCAAAATATTCACCACTGGCAAACCTAATAAAATAGCTTTCTCCCAATCACTCCCGTGAGTTTGCAAGCTTTTACTGCTGACGTCATCAAACCGGAAATAACGTGTACGTGTACATAAAATGTACTGAAATTTATCAACCCAAAAGAGGCATTTTCGTTTTTCAATTTAAAGAAATTTTTCCACGGAAAAGACTGAATTTCGTGATCCTCTATTCCGACTTCAAATTATTTAGTTTTCTGCACGATCATTCTGCGTTTGTAACTTAACAAACGCGAATCTGTAGTAACAACTTGACCTTTACTTCTAGGGTTACCGGAAGTGAAATACTAAACGAATATAACTTGAATAGGAAAGCATTTTACTACATTAATACTTATTTAGGAAATCTTCAGTGAGTAATAGTTATCTCACACAATTTTACGATGACGTCATCACCGAAAAGGGCACCCTCTAATGGCATATCAACAAATTATATATATTTTTTAATTTCAAACGTTGTCGGTAAACATGTTTTGGACAGTAAAATATTCTTTTGCGAAGTTTCATAACGATGACGTATTCAGACGAAAAGTTATTGTATGAAGACTTTGGAAGATTACTCTTTTGCATATTTAGATTAAAATACACCATTCGGTACCTATCGGGCTCATTGTTGCCAAAATAATGTCAGCTTCATTATTGTCAATTGGCGCTCTCATTACGTGACATGCTCATCCCGGAAGTCGGGTGTCATTAATACGTAAACGTATACGTTCGTGTCATTACCTCCGCCAAGGAGGTTATGTCTTCAAGGGCGTTGGTTTGTGTGTGTGTTGGTTGGTTGGTTTAGTGTGTTTGTCCTTGAACAGGATAACTCAAATAGTTCTGGACAAATTTTAATGAACAACTTTTAGGGGTGGTCCTTGGTACAAGTACAAATCGATTAGATTTTGGAAGTGATCCGGATCTGCGTCTGGATGCAGGATTTATTTAAAGTATTTTCACCCATCATCACATGGAAAACGTTCACCATGTGTGACCATCTTCGTGTGCGTGGCACTGACCCGGTGACCCTGTATGCCTTATCACCATAGAGCTAATTTAATATAGCTCTATGCTTATCACCCACCTAATCTAACCACATAGGTCAATGGACTAGAACATTTTTACAATCGGGGAGTGGAAAGGTAGACAAACACAGGCATATACATGTAAACTACAAAATGTTTGAGTTTAAGGATTTGTTTTAGAAGCCACATTGCATTGGTGCTGAGTGTAGTGACGGGAACTTGTTTAGCCTTGGCGGAAGTGTGCGCTCTCTGAGTGCATTTTAGCTTTTACATTTTCAGCATTTTATTTTTAATATATCGAACATAACCTGTGAACACTACATTAGTCTTTTTTTCCTTTTTTTTAAATTTGTGACATCAAACCGGAGGTTACGTGTGAATAAAAATGTGTTTTGAAATCTCGCGATCCCTGAAGAATGCATTTGTTCAAATTCATAATGCTTATTTAACCGACAGATCTTTGAATTATATGCTTTTTCTATTGTTTTCTTAAACGTTTTTACAACCGAGTAGACAGTGTAAAATAAAGTTGTGCTCCCCATCACTCCAAGTTTGTTACAAATACAAACGCAAAACTCTAGTTGGGTGATTTGGTACTACCCGATCACCATTTTAAAATGGTTAGAATTAGGTGATGGGTTGTCAACCATTTCAGGTGGAATTATAACACATGATATTTGATACCCAGTCCTATCTTCATTTTAAGCAAGGATTTTCACGTGAAATCGGTACATATGTTTCCGGGTAATTGCAAACGTTCTGACGTCCATCTAATATAATGTCATTAAGAAGTTCCGGGGACTGAATTGAATCCAGGGGATAAAGGCAACATGTTCCACAAAGGTACCAGCGAGTGGCTAGCGTACACTCCGTGAGCCACGGTTGAAAATGTAACTTAATTCTTGAAACAAAATCTATTGAGAGATCAGGGACTATCTACTGAAAGATCTTTGACTTACCAGCGATGAACACCGCTAGAAGCAGAACGAAGAGGCGATTCATCTTGCCCATGGCGTCCGATGAGGAATGGTCTGATTTCCAGCAGAGCCTCTGTTTGCTTTATAGACTTCCATGCCGAGAAACAGATGGCTCCTGGACCTCATCGCGTGAGAGGACTTGTAGATTGTTCCAATATTTGCTGGATGCAGACAACTTTCCATTTCGTCTGCTGACGTGGTTTTTCGGTCAGCCATTAACTTCCAAGTATCTGGTCTGGTTTTTTTTAACTGAGAGGATTGTAATCAGCTCAGCCCACATTTGAAAAGTCGGAGAGTTGTAAACTTGTCCACGGCTGTTTGGTGTGTATTGGGTAGTGCGTATACTGTTCAATGCCGTCACAACCATCAGCATCGGAACAAGCGAGGGGATTATACACTCAACCAAAATAAAGTCCCCCTAACACTTTTTGGTATAACTCAAAAACTACTGAGCACCTCTCGGTCAAATAACGACTAATCGGTAGAGAAATTACTTAGGCATCCAGACATAGTCTTAATTATACGTAGTGGATGCAGTCCTTATGCAGTTCTTCACCCACTCGCCTCCATATTCTAACTCTGCCGTGTGTGATCCTGAGGTAAAACCTTAATTCGTCGCTAAAAGGAAGTTTGCCCAGCGCTGCATATTTCACCAACGGTGATGTCTTGCAAACCATAAACGTATACCAGCATAGTGTACGGAACTTGACAAAACAACAGTTTGCACGGGTAATCCCATTATTACACATTTAATTTGAACACGTTATTTGTTCAAACTAGGAGAACTTGTATAAAAGGAAAGGGTGACAAAATAACCAACATTTTAAACTTATTTACATAACTTTTTGTTGGAAGACTGTATTAAGAAACAAAATGTTCACAAACACATTTCCCGTATATAACATCTTTTGTCATTAATTTACATAATTCCGAATATGTTATCGTTGTTTTTGGCCAAACAAAGAGTATGGCTGAATGCTTCAGCAATTTTTCTACCGATTCGTTGTTATTTAAGTTATACCAAAAGTGTTGGGGACTTTCGGTACAATGAATTATACAGCTGTGATCGCAGTTAATGGCCATGCAGGCTGCAGTGTCTGCCCGAAGCTCGGGAGTTGGAAGAACATATCAGTGGCTTGTCAACTGGGCGGTGGCGTAAATTGGGGAGGCCCCCTCCCGTTCCCGTACTCGAGTTATGTGCCTCCCCTGCCCCTTGTGCCCCATTTACAATTCGAAGAATGCCATAATGGGTTTATTATTATTATTGAGAATGAGGCTCCATTAAGCACCGCCCGCAAATCGACCCATTGCTCCGCTGCGTATTTGTACGCATGACAACATGGCTGTGTTTTCCTGCTTAATGTGTATATAGGTGCTGAAACTTACTTACGAACTAGGTAACTCATTCCTCAACGTGCATGGGGCTCCCTATGAGGCGGTGGAAAGGAAGGGGCAACATTGGGATTAGAATCACACCACGGATACTACTTTTTTAACCAGCGTCTTTTTAACTCCATGATATCAATAATTCTTGCCTGTCTGTCGTGGGCAAATTGTACAAATTTCGTACTTAGGCCCTAATATTAATCATTTGTTTGTGCCTTTATACCATAATCTTACCACCAAACCTTGGGTGGAGAGTGATCGGGAAGGATGGAGGCGGGACCTCCTCTTTTTTTGGCGTGGAGGTGGGGATGGGGTGGGGGATGGTTGGGAGGCCCGGGCGGGATGGTGGCACGTGGAATGCCAGAAGGGCCAGAGGGAGGCTTCTGGCAATTTCCCCTATTCTATAGCATCAGCATTGCGTATAGGTTACCCGTAATTCACAGAGATCATGCTTCCCCTACTGTTTAATAGCTGTAACATCATAATTATCCACCTGCCATTAGTATGCACTTTATACTGCCATTAGAGTTACTACCGACACGTACATCTTAATCATTGGCTACATGTATAGCGCCTCCTTGAATCAGATTGCGTCCATCGAAGGCTTATCGAATTTCTCGAATATCTTATCGAATTTCTCAAGCTGATATTCCCACCGAATGACTATTTGACCCCCAACATTTATTAACAAACCATTCAAAAAAGAGTGATGCCATTAGGAAGTTCAGAAACCAAGTTACATATCAACTTTTGTGAACTACTTGCATGGTACACATTCTCGGATGACAAACAGAAAGTAGTAGTATCAGCAATTCGAATGAAACGCTCACAGCTGCAAGTGTTTTTTTTGTCCGAGTTGATTATTATTTTATTGCAAACACAACTGCCTTTCTGTACATTAAACATAGTTTGGCTCAAATTGAAAGTGAATAAAAAAACAGTTAATAATTCACTTCGTATTTTCAATCACATTGCATTCGTGCTGATGGATTTGGATAAGCGTCGGAGCCAGATCTCAAACTTTCACTTTCTTGAGTTTTAGTAGGTTAATACTGATATAATAGCATAATAATAATAATATTATAATAATACGGTGGTGCTAAGGTGCTTATAGCATTATATACCAAGGTCTCAAAGCATTTAATTATTTCCCAGTTTTTTGCAGCAGCTCTAGATCAGCGCATTCTGGTCTCTACCTTCGCAGGAACACATCTATACTTCTGGGTGGAGAGAGGCAATTGTAGTCAAGTGTCTTGCCAAAGAACACAAGCACCATATTTCCCGTCAGGGTTCGAACCCTCGTACCAACGCCATGTCAGTGTGACAGCAACAGAAATACAGCTTAGAAACGACTCCTAATATCACAGCGAGCACCTAATAATATACACTTGTCATTAATGTAATTGTTGCACATACTCTTGAAAAAATAAGTGGCATTAGAAACGGCAAGAGGTATCCACGACTTTGACAATCAGTTTGGAAATATTGCCACAGACGTTGAACTCATGAATTTGGTTTAGTGACGAGAAACATTTATTTCTTTATAAAAAACCCCCATTGCCTTAAACGTTTGGATTTAAGTAACTATTAAATATATATTTCCATGAAGGAGTAGAAAGGGAGGGACAACATCGGGGGTAGAATCACACCGCAGATAATTCTTTGTTTTTAAACCAGCGTTGCTTTAACTCAATAATATTGTGGGGAAAATAGTCGCCTGGCGGCGCTATACACTGACACTTACCTACTTCTGACAGCTGCTTTCGGTCGCCTGATCCATGCACAGCGCGTGATCACTGCATGATCAGCTCATGTGCTTAGATTGTGGCTGGCTTGGCGCGCGGATAGAAAATGCAGTTCACGTTTGGCGGGCTTCGAGAGAGGGTTTAAAAGGAATTATCAAGCAGTGCTTAAGAACTAACGTTTAGCTGTCAGGATTAGGTCAGTACCAAACCAATAATTTGTGATTAAAAACAAGTGAGAATCAAAGAGGGTAAGGAATAAACAACCATTTGGAAATCAAGAAGAATAGTTCATCGTCTGTTTTATTAACGTGTTGAATAAATTCAGAAACAGAAACAGACGTTCCCCGATGAACGCATTACTATTCCGCTCGAGTATTTATTAATACGTTACAATATCAATAATTCTTGCAAAAATATCATCGGCAAAAAGTGCTCAAATTTCGTACCAATCACTTGTTTCTTCCTTTATACATGTACCATCACCTTTAATACAATCTATTACGTAATCCCAATTTTGGGCGAAGATTCGAGAACGGGGAGGAGGAAGGTGGGACCCCACCCTCCTTTCTGGGAGGGAATGGGGGCATGGGGAAGGCCAGAGAAGAGCCAGGGACAGGCCTTTGGTTTTAATGTCCCATAATTTATCGTAGTGGGACAGCGTACTGATGAGGCCAGGGGGCTTGCCTCCTGGTAATTTTTGAAATCTACGATGCATTCGCCTGCATTTTAAGACAATTTGAGAATATAGTTAGAAATTCCATTGATTGCTTTTGGCCCCGTTTTACTAGTTTCATATTAGTCAGCGGCGGAACGGGAGGGGAGGGGTGTTGCTGACGCCCACCCCTAGATCCGCTACTGCTACCATAACAGTTTTTGCCGACACGTACATCTTATAGGCTAGATGTAGCACCTCCTTCAGTCAGATGGCGTCCATCGAAGGCAAATCGAATGTCTCAAGTCGACCCCCAAAAGTTGAACAAACCATTTGATGTATTTTAATATTATGCCGTTAGAAAATTAAGAAACCAAGTTACATATCTACATTTGTGAACTACTAGTGCTGTGCTTGCAAGGCACACTTTCTCTGAAGACAAAGTTGCATCATCATCAATTCAAATGGAACGGCGACAGATGCAAGTGTTTTTGACCGAGGTGATTATTTATTTCATTGCAAATACCTTTCTGTCCATAAAACACAGTTTGGTCCCAATTGAAAGTAAATAAAAAGACAGTTAATAATTCTCTTCGTATTTGCATACACATTTCATACGTTCTGTTGGATCTGGATAAGCGTCGGAGCCGGACTTCAAACTTTCACTTTTCATGTAAACTTTCCCATATTTCATTAACTGTTGAGACCAGTTTTTGCAGCAGCTCGAGATCAGCGCATAATGGTCTCTAACTCCCTAGGTACCCATTTACACTCCTGGGTGGAGAGAGGCAATTGTAGTAAAAAGTCTTGCCAACGAACACAAGCACCATATTCCCTTAGAGTGTTCGAACCCACGTACCAACGGCATGCGAGTCGGACACAGTAACCATTGGACCAAAGGGCTTAGTGTGACAGTAAACGAAATACAACTTAAAACAACTCCCAATATCGTAGCGACCACCTAAATATGTAGAATCGTCATTAATGTTGCACATACTATTGGAAAAATAAGTGACATTAGAAATAGCAAGAGGTATCTACGACCTCGATAATCAGAGTTTTGTATTAGATGTTGAACTCATGAATTCGACTTAGTGAAGAGAAACATTTATTTCGTTTATTAAAAACAACCATTGCCTTAAACGTTTGGCTTTAGGTAAATGTTGCATAGATTGGCTTTCCATGAAGGAGTAGAAAGGGAGGGGCAACATCGGGGGGTTGAATCACACCACAGATAATACTTTGTTTTTAAACGCCTGGCGGTGCTATACAATGACACTTACCTGCTTCTGGCAGCTGCTTTCGGTCGCCTGATCCATGCACAACGCGTGATCACTGCATGATCGGCTCATGTGCAGGAGATTGTGGTTTGCTTGGCGCGCGGATAGAAAATGCAGTTCACGTTCTTGAGAACTAACGTTTAGCTGCCAGGATTAGGTCAGTAAGTCAATAATTTGTGATTAAATACAAGTGAGAATCAAAGAGAGTAAGGAATGAACAATCATTTCGAAATCAAGAAGAATAGTTTATCGTCTGTTTTATCAACGTGTTGAATAAAGTAACAGAAATAGACGTGCCCTCAGGAAGGCCTTACTACCGCTCGAGTATTGAATACGTTACAATATCAATAATTCTTGCAAAAATATCATGGGCAAAGTGTTCAAATTTCGTACCAATCATTTGTTTGTTCCTTTACACATGTACCATCACCTTTAATACCATCTATTACTTAATCCCAATTTTTGGCGGAGATTCGAGAACGGGAGGAGGAAGGTGGGACAACACCCTCCTCTCTGGGAGGGAAGGGGGCATGGGGAAGGCCATAAGGGCCAGGGTCAGGCCTCTATCGCAGTGGTAGGGCGTACTGATGGGGTCCGGGGGCTTGCCTCCTGGTAATTTTTGAAATCTACGATGCATTCGCCTGCATTCTAAGACAATTTGAGAATATAGTTAGAAATTCCATTGATTGCTTTTGGCCCCGTTTTGCTAGTTTCATATTAGTCAGTGGCGGAACGGGAGGGGAGGGGTGTTGCTGACGCCCACCCCTAGATCCGCTACTGCTACCATAACAGTTTTTGCCGACACGTACATCTTATAGGCTAGATGTAGCACCTCCTTCTGTCAGATGGCGTCCATCGAAGGCAAATCGAATGTCTCAAGTCGACCCCCAAAAGTTGAACAAACCATTTGATGTATTTTAATATTATGCCGTTAGAAAGTTAAGAAACCAAGTTACATATCTACTTTTGTGAACTACTAGTGCTGTGCTTGCAAGGCACACTTTCTCTGAAGACAAAGTTGCATCATCATCAATTCAAATGGAACGGCGACAGATGCAAGTGTTTTTTTACCGAGGTGATTATTTATTTCATTGCAAATACCTTTCTGTCCATAAAACACAGTTTGGTCCCAATTGAAAGTAAATAAAAAGACAGTTAATAATTCTCTTCGTATTTGCATACACATTTCATACGTTCTGTTGGATCTGGATAAGCGTCGGAGCCGGATTTCAAACTTTTACTTTTCATGTAAACTTTCCCATTTTTCATTTACTTTTGACACCAGTTTTTGCAGCAGCTCGAGATCAGCGCATAATGGTCTCTACTCCCTAGGTACCCATTTACACTCCTGGGTGGAGAGAGGCAATTGTAGTAAAAAGTCTTGCCAACGAACACAAGCACCATATTCCCTTAGAGTGTTCGAACCCACGTACCAACGGCATGCGAGTCGGACACAGTAACCATTGGACCAAAGGGCTTAGTGTGACAGTAAACAAAATACAACTTAAAACAACTCCCAATATCAAAGCGACCACCTAAATATGTAGAATCGTCATTAATGTTGCACATACTATTGGAAAAATAAGTGACATTAGAAATAGCAAGAGGTATCTACGACCTCGATAATCAGAGTTTTGTATTAGATGTTGAACTCATGAATTCGACTTAGTGAAGAGAAACATTTATTTCGTTTATTAAAAACAACCATTGCCTTAAACGTTTGGCTTTAGGTAAATGTTGCATAGATTGGCTTTCCATGAAGGAGTAGAAAGGGAGGGGCAACATCGGGGGGTAGAATCACACCACAGATAATACTTTGTTTTTAAACGCCTGGCGATGCTATACACTGACACTTACCTGCTTCTGGCAGCTGCTTTCGGTCGCCTGATCCATGCACAACGCGTGATCACTGCATGATCGGCTCATGTGCAGGAGATTGTGGTTTGCTTGGCGCGCGGATAGAAAATGCAGTTCACGTTCTTGAGAACTAACGTTTAGCTGCCAGGATTAGGTCAGTAAGTCAATAATTTGTGATTAAATACAAGTGAGAATCAAAGAGAGTAAGGAATGAACAATCATTTCGAAATCAAGAAGAATAGTTCATCGTCTGTTTTATCAACGTGTTGAATAAAGTAACAGAAATAGACGTGCCCTCAGGAAGGCCTTACTACCGCTCGAGTATTGAATACGTTACAATATCAATAATTCTTGCAAAAATATCATGGGCAAAGTGTTCAAATTTCGTACCAATCATTTGTTTGTTCCTTGACCCGTATACCATCACCTTTAATACCATCTATTACTCAATCCCAATTTTGGGTGGAGATTCGAGAACGGGGAGGAGGAAGGTGGGACAACACCCTCTTCTTTGGGAGGGAGGGGGGCATGGGGAAGGCCAGAAGGGCCAGGGTCAGTCCTTTATCGCAGCGGTAGGGCGTACTGATGGCGTCCGGGGGCTTGCCTTCTGGTAATTTTTGAAATCTACGATGCATTCGCCTGCATTTTAAGACAATTTGAGAATATAGTTAGAAATTCCATTGATTGCTTTTGGCCCCGTTTTACTAGTTTCATATTAGTCAGCGGCGGAACGGGAGGGGAGTGGTGTTGCTGACGCCCACCCCTTTTTGCCGACACGTACATCTTATAGGCTAGATGTAGCGCCTCCTTCTGTCAGATGGCGTCCATCGAAGGCAAATCGAATGTCTCAAGTCGACCCCCAAAAATTGAACAAACCATTTGATGTATTTTAATATTATGCCGTTAGAAAGTTAAGAAACCAAGTTAGATATCAACTTTTGTGAACTACTAGTGCTTTTCTTGCACGGCACACTTTCTCTGATGACAAAGTTGCATCATCAGCAATCCAAACGGTACGGCGACAGATGCAAGTGTTTTTGACCGAGGTGATTATTTATTTCATTGCAAATACCTTTCTGTCCATAAAACACAGTTTGGCCCCAATCGAAAGTAAATCAAAAAAGACAGTTAATAATTCTCTTTGTATTTGCGTACACATTTCATACGTTCTGTTGGGTCTGGATAAGCGTCGGAGCCGAATTTCAAACTTTCACTTTTCATGTAAACTCTCCCATTTTTCATAAACTGTTGAGACCAGTTTTTGCACCACAGATAACACTTTGTTTTTAAACAAGCGTCGCTTTATGGTCGCCTGGCGGTGCTCTACACTGACACTTACCTGCTTCTGGCAGCTGCTTTCGGTCGCCTGATACACGCACAACGCGTGATCACTGCATGATCGGCTCATGTGCAGGAGATTGTGGTTTGCTTGGCGCGCGGATAGAAAATGCAGTTCACGTTCTTGAGAACTAACGTTTAGCTGCCAGGATTAGGTCAGTAAGTCAATAATTTGTCATTAAATACAAGTGAGAATCAAAGAGAGTAAGGAATGAACAATCATTTCGAAATCAAGAAGAATAGTTTATCGTCTGTTTTATCAACGTGTTGAATAAAGTAACAGAAACAGACGTTCCCTCAGGAAGGCCTAATACTACCGCTCGAGTATTGAATACGTTACAATATCAATAATTCTTGCAAAAATATCATGGGCAAAGTGTTCAAATTTTGTACCAATCATTTGTTTGTTCCTTTACACATGTACCATCACCTTTAATACCATCTATTACTTTATCCCAATTTTGGGCGGAGATTCGAGAACGGGGAGGAGGAAGGTGGGACCACATCCTCCTCTCTAGGAGGGAGGGGGGCATTGGGAAGGCCAGAAGGGCCAGGGTCAGGCCTCTATCGCAGTGGTAGGGCGTACTGATGGGGTCCGGGGGCTTGCCTCCTGGTAATTTTTGAAATCTACGATGCATTCGCCTGCATTCTAAGACAATTTGAGAATATAGTTAGAAATTCCATTGATTGCTTTTGGCCCCGTTTTGCTAGTTTCATATTAGTCAGCGGCGGAACGGGAGGGGAGGGGTGTTGCTGACGCCCACCCCTAGATCCGCTACTGCTACCATAACAGTTTTTGCCGACACGTACATCTTATAGGCTAGATGTAGCACCTCCTTCAGTCAGATGGCGTCCATCGAAGGCAAATCGAATGTCTCAAGTCGACCCCCAAAAGTTGAACAAACCATTTGATGTATTTTAATATTATGCCGTTAGAAATTTAAGAAACCAAGTTACATATCTACTTTCGTGAGCTTTTAGTGCTTTTCTTGCAAGGCACACTTTCTCTGATGACAAAGTTGCATCATCAGCAATTCAAACGGAACGGCGACAGATGCAAGTGTTTTTGACCGAGGTGATTATTCATTTCATTACAAATACAACTGCCAGCTTTCTGTCCATAAAATACAGTTTGGCCCCAATTGAAAGAAAATAAAAAAAACTGTTAATAATTCTATTCGTATTTGTATACACATTTCATACGTTCTGTTGGATATTGATAAGCGTCGGAGCCGGATTTCAAACTTTCACTTTTCATGTAAGCTTTCACATTTTTCATAAACGGTTGAGACAAATTTGTTGCAGCAGCTCGAGATCAGCGCATAATGGTCTCTAACTTCCTAGGTACCCATATACACTCCTGGGTGGAGAGAGGCAATTGTAGTAAAGTGTCTCGGCAAAGAACTCAAGCACCATATTCCCTTTGAGGGTTCGAACCCGCGTACCAACGGCATGCGAGTCGAACACAGTAACCATTGGACGAAAGGGCTTAGTGTGACAGCAAACGAAGTACAACTTAAAACAACTCCCAATATCGTAGCGACCACCTAAATATGTAGAATCGTCATTAATGTTACACATACTATTGGAAAAATAAGTGACATTAGAGATAGCAAGAGATATCTACGACCTCGATAATCAGAGTTTTGTATTACCGTAGATGTTGAACTCATGAATTCGATTAAGTGAAGAGAAACATTTATTTCGTTTATTAAAAACAACCATTGCCTTAAACGTTTGGATTTAAGTAAATGTTGAATAGATTGGCTTTCCATGAAGGAGTAGAAAGGAGGGCAACATCGGGGGTAGCATCACACCGCAGATAATACTTTGTTTTTAAACCAGCGTTGCTTTAACTCAATAATATTGTGGGGAAAAATAGTCGCCTGGCGGCGCTTTACTCTAACACTTACCTACTTCTTACAGCTGCTTTCGGTCGCCTGATCCATGCTCAGCGCGTGATCACTGCATGATCAGCTCATGTGCTTCGATTGTGGCTGGCTTGGCGCGCGGATAGAAAATGCAGTTCACGTTTGGCGGGCTTCGAGAGAGGTTTTGAAAGGAATTATCAAGCAGTGCTTGAGAACTAACGTTTAGCTGCCAGGATTAGGTCAGTAAGTCAATAATTTGTGATTAAATACAAGTGAGAATCAAAGAGAGTAAGGAATGAACAATCATTTGGAAATCAAGAAGAATAGTTCATCGTCTGTTTTATTAACGTGTTGAATAAAGTAACAGAAACAGACGTTCCCCCATGAAGGCATTACTATAATACTTTTTTTTAATACTTTACAATCAATAATTCTTGCAAAAATATCATTGGCAAAGTGTTCAAATCTCGTACCAATCATTTGTTTGTTCCATTATACATGTACCATCACCTTTAATATTCGAGAACGGGGAGGAGGAAGGTGGGACCCCACCCTCCTTTCTGGGAGGGAATGGGGGCATGGTGAAGGCAAGAGAAGAGCCAGGGACAGGCCTTTGGTTTTAATGTCCCATAATTTATCGTACTGATGAGGCCAGGGGGCTTGCCTCCTTGTAATTTTGAAGTCTACGATACATTCGCCTGCATTCTAAGGCAATTTGAGAATATAGTGAGAAATTCCATTTATTGCTTTCGACCCATTTTTACTAGTTTCATATTAGTCAGCGGCGGAACGGGAGGGGAGGGGTGTTGCTGACGCCCACCCCTAGATCCGCTATTGCTACCATAACAGTTTTTGCCGACACGTACATCTTATAGGCTAGATGTAGCACCTCCTTCAGTCAGATGGCGTCCATCGAAGGCAAATCGAATGTCTCAAGTCGACCCCCAAAAATTGAACAAACCATTTGATGTATTTTAATATTATGCCGTTAGAAAATTAAGAAACCAAGTTACATATCTACATTTGTGAACTACTAGTGCTGTGCTTGCAAGGCACACTTTCTCTGATGACAAAGTTGCATCATCAGCAATTCAAATGGAACGGCGACAGATGCAAGTGTTTTTGACCGAGGTGATTATTTATTTCATTGCAAATACCTTTCTGTCCATAAAACACAGTTTGGCCCCAATTGAAAGTAAATAAAAAGACAGTTAATAATTCTCTTCGTATTTGCATACATATTTCATACGTTCTGTTGGATCTGGATAAGCGTCGGAGCCGGATTTCAAACTTTCACTTTTCATGTAAACTTTCCCAATTTTTCATAAACTGTTGAGACCATGCAGTTTTTGCAGCAGCTCGGAATCACCGCATAATGGTCTCTAACTCCCTAGGTACCCATATACACTCCTGGGTGGAGAGAGGCAATTGTAGTAAAGTGTCTTGGCAAAGAACACAAGCACCATATTCCCTTTGAGGGTTCGAACCCGCGTACCAACGGCATGCGAGTCGGACACAGTAACCATTGGACGAAAGGGCTTAGTGTGACAGCAAACGAAGTACAACTTAAAACCACTCCCAATATCAAAGCGACCACCTAATATGTAGAATCGTCATTAATGTTGCACATACTATTGGAAAAATAAGTGACATTAGAAATAGCAAGAGGTATCTACGACCTCGATAATCAGAGTTTTGTATTAGATGTTGAACGCATGAATTCGACTTAGTGAAGAGAAACATTTATTTCGTTTATTAAAAACAACCATTGCCTTAAACGTTTGGCTTTAGGTAAATGTTGCATAGATTGGCTTTCCATGAAGGAGTAGAAAGGGAGGGGCAACATCGGGGGTAGAATCACACCACAGATAATACTTTGTTTTTAAACAAGCGTCGCTTTATGGTCGCCTGGCGGTGCTATACACTGACACTTACCTGCTTCTGGCAGCTGCTTTCGGTCGCCTGATCCATGCACAGCGCGTGATCACTGCATGATCGTCTCATTTGCTTAAGATTGTGGCTTGCTTGGCGCGCGGATAGAAAATGCAGTTCACGTTCTTGAGAACTAACGTTTAGCTGCCAGGATTAGGTCAGTAAGTCAATAATTTGTCATTAAATACAAGTGAGAATCAAAGAGAGTAAGGAATGAACAATCATTTCGAAATCAAGAAGAATAGTTTATCGTCTGTTTTATCAACGTGTTGAATAAAGTAACAGAAATAGACGTGCCCTCAGGAAGGCCTTACTACCGCTCGAGTATTGAATACGTTACAATGTCAATAATTCTTGCAAAAATATCATGGGCAAAGTGTTCAAATTTCGTACCAATCATTTGTTTGTTCCTTGACCCGTATACCATCACCTTTAATACCATCTATTACTCAATCCCAATTTTGGGTGGAGATTCGAGAACGGGGAGGAGGAAGGTGGGACAACACCCTCTTCTTTGGGAGGGAGGGGGGCATGGGGAAGGCCAGAGGGGCCAGGGTCAGGCCTTTATCGCAGCGGTAGGGCGTACTGATGGCGTCCGGGGGCTTGCCTTCTGGTAATTTTTGAAATCTACGATGCATTCGCCTGCATTTTAAGACAATTTGAGAATATAGTTAGAAATTCCATTGATTGCTTTTGGCCCCGTTTTACTAGTTTCATATTAGTCAGCGGCGGAACGGGAGGGGAGTGGTGTTGCTGACGCCCACCCCTTTTTGCCGACACGTACATCTTATAGGCTAGATGTAGCGCCTCCTTCTGTCAGATGGCGTCCATCGAAGGCAAATCGAATGTCTCAAGTCGACCCCCAAAAATTGAACAAACCATTTGATGTATTTTAATATTATGCCGTTAGAAAGTTAAGAAACCAAGTTAGATATCAACTTTTGTGAACTACTAGTGCTTTTCTTGCAAGGCACACTTTCTCTGATGACAAAGTTGCATCATCAGCAATCCAAACGGTACGGCAACAGATGCAAGTGTTTTTGACCGAGGTGATTATTTATTTCATTGCAAATACCTTTCTGTCCATAAAACACAGTTTGGCCCCAATTGAAAGTAAATAAAAAAGACAGTTAATAATTCTCTTTGTATTTGCGTACACATTTCATACGTTCTGTTGGGTCTGGATAAGCGTC
The DNA here is from genome assembly GCA_029964075.1 of Patiria pectinifera. Classification (NCBI taxonomy): domain Eukaryota; kingdom Metazoa; phylum Echinodermata; class Asteroidea; order Valvatida; family Asterinidae; genus Patiria; species Patiria pectinifera. The sequence continues at coordinate 2,094,485 of CM057142.1, forward strand.
GGAGCCGAATTTCAAACTTTCACTTTTCATGTAAACTCTCCCATTTTTCATAAACTGTTGAGACCAGTTTTTGCACCACAGATAACACTTTGTTTTTAAACAAGCGTCGCTTTATGGTCGCCTGGCGGTGCTATACACTGACACTTACCTGCTTCTGGCAGCTGCTTTCGGTCGCCTGATACACGCACAACGCGTGATCACTGCATGATCGGCTCATGTGCAGGAGATTGTGGTTTGCTTGGCGCGCGGATAGAAAATGCAGTTCACGTTCTTGAGAACTAACGTTTAGCTGCCAGGATTAGGTCAGTAAGTCAATAATTTGTCATTAAATACAAGTGAGAATCAAAGAGAGTAAGGAATGAACAATCATTTCGAAATCAAGAAGAATAGTTCATCGTCTGTTTTATCAACGTGTTGAATAAAGTAACAGAAACAGACGTTCCCTCAGGAAGGCCTAATACTACCGCTCGAGTATTGAATACGTTACAATATCAATAATTCTTGCAAAAATATCATGGGCAAAGTGTTCAAATTTTGTACCAATCATTTGTTTGTTCCTTTACACATGTACCATCACCTTTAATACCATCTATTACTTTATCCCAATTTTGGGCGGAGATTCGAGAACGGGGAGGAGGAAGGTGGGACCACACCCTCCTCTCTAGGAGGGAGGGGGGCATTGGGAAGGCCAGAAGGGCCAGGGTCAGGCCTCTATCGCAGTGGTAGGGCGTACTGATGGGGTCCGGGGGCTTGCCTCCTGGTAATTTTTGAAATCTACGATGCATTCGCCTGCATTCTAAGACATTTTGAGAATATCGTTAGAAATTCCATTGATTGCTTTTGGCCCCGTTTTGCTAGTTTCATATTAGTCAGCGGCGGAACGGGAGGGGAGGGGTGTTGCTGACGCCCACCCCTAGATCCGCTACTGCTACCATAACAGTTTTTGCCGACACGTACATCTTATAGGCTAGATGTAGCACCTCCTTCAGTCAGATGGCGTCCATCGAAGGCAAATCGAATGTCTCAAGTCGACCCTAAATTTTAACAAACCGTTTGATTTATCTTAATATTATGCCGTTAGAAAATTAAGAAACCAAGTTACATATCAACTTTTGTGAGCTTTTAGTGCTTTTCTTGCAAGGCACACTTTCTCTGATGACAAAGTTGCATCATCAGCAATTCAAACGGAACGGCGACAGATGCAAGTGTTTTTGACCGAGGTGATTATTCATTTCATTACAAGAACAACTGCCAGCTTTCTGTCCATAAAATACAGTTTGACCCCAATTGAAAGTAAATAAAAAAACTGTTAATAATTCTATTCGTATTGGTATACACATTTCATACGTTCTGTTGGATATTGATAAGCGTCGGAGCCGGATTTCAAACTTTCACTTTTCATGTAAGCTTTCACATTTTTCATAAACGGTTGAGACAAATTTTTTGCAGCAGCTCGAGATCAGCGCATAATGGTCTCTAACTTCCTAGGTACCCATATACACTCCTGGGTGGAGAGAGGCAATTGTAGTAAAGTGTCTCGGCAAAGAACTCAAGCACCATATTCCCTTTGAGGGTTCGAACCCGCGTACCAACGGCATGCGAGTCGAACACAGTAACCATTGGACGAAAGGGCTTAGTGTGACAGCAAACGAAGTACAACTTAAAACAACTCCCAATATCGTAGCGACCACCTAAATATGTAGAATCGTCATTAATGTTGCACATACTATTGGAAAAATAAGTGACATTAGAAATAGCAAGAGATATCTACGACCTCGATAATCAGAGTTTTGTATTACCGTAGATGTTGAACTCATGAATTCGATTAAGTGAAGAGAAACATTTATTTCGTTTATTAAAAACAACCATTGCCTTAAACGTTTGGATTTAAGTAAATGTTGAATAGATTGGCTTTCCATGAAGGAGTAGAAAGGGAGGGGCAACATCGGGGGTAGCATCACACCGCAGATAATACTTTGTTTTTAAACCAGCGTTGCTTTAACTCAATAATATTGTGGGGAAAAATAGTCGCCTGGCGGCGCTTTACTCTAACACTTACCTACTTCTTACAGCTGCTTTCGGTCGCCTGATCCATGCTCAGCGCGTGATCACTGCATGATCAGCTCATGTGCTTCGATTGTGGCTGGCTTGGCGCGCGGATAGAAAATGCAGTTCACGTTTGGCGGGCTTCGAGAGAGGTTTTGAAAGGAATTATCAAGCAGTGCTTGAGAACTAACGTTTAGCTGCCAGGATTAGGTCAGTAAGTCAATAATTTGTGATTAAATACAAGTGAGAATCAAAGAGAGTAAGGAATGAACAATCATTTGGAAATCAAGAAGAATAGTTCATCGTCTGTTTTATCAACGTGTTGAATAAAGTAACAGAAACAGACGTTCCCCCATGAAGGCATTACTATAATACTTTTTTTTAAATACTTTACAATCAATAATTCTTGCAAAAATATCATTGGCAAAGTGTTCAAATCTCGTACCAATCATTTGTTTGTTCCATTATACATGTACCATCACCTTTAATATTCGAGAACGGGGAGGAGGAAGGTGGGACCCCACCCTCCTTTCTGGGAGGAAATGGGGGCATGGTGAAGGCAAGAGAAGAGCCAGGGACAGGCCTTTGGTTTTAATGTCCCATAATTTATCGTACTGATGAGGCCAGGGGGCTTGCCTCCTTGTAATTTTGAAGTCTACGATACATTTGCCTGCATTCTAAGGCAATTTGAGAATATAGTGAGAAATTCCATTTATTGCTTTCGACCCATTTTTACTAGTTTCATATTAGTCAGCGGCGGAACGGGAGGGGAGGGGTGTTGCTGACGCCCACCCCTAGATCCGCTATTGCTACCATAACAGTTTTTGCCGACACGTACATCTTATAGGCTAGATGTAGCACCTCCTTCAGTCAGATGGCGTCCATCGAAGGCAAATCGAATGTCTCAAGTCGACCCCCAAAAATTGAACAAACCATTTGATGTATTTTAATATTATGCCGTTAGAAAATTAAGAAACCAAGTTACATATCTACATTTGTGAACTACTAGTGCTGTGCTTGCAAGGCACACTTTCTCTGATGACAAAGTTGCATCATCAGCAATTCAAATGGAACGGCGACAGATGCAAGTGTTTTTGACCGAGGTGATTATTTATTTCATTGCAAATACCTTTCTGTCCATAAAACACAGTTTGGCCCCAATTGAAAGTAAATAAAAAGACAGTTAATAATTCTCTTCGTATTTGCATACACATTTCATACGTTCTGTTGGATCTGGATAAGCGTCGGAGCCGGATTTCAAACTTTCACTTTTCATGTAAACTTTCCCAATTTTTCATAAACTGTTGAGACCATGCAGTTTTTGCAGCAGCTCGGAATCAGCGCATAATGGTCTCTAACTCCCTAGGTACCCATATACACTCCTGGGTGGAGAGAGGCAATTGTAGTAAAGTGTCTCGGCAAAGAACACAAGCACCATATTCCCTTTGAGGGTTCGAACCCGCGTACCAACGGCATGCGAGTCGAACACAGTAACCATTGGACAAAAGGGCTTAGTGTGACAGCAAACGAAGTACAACTTAAAACAACTCCCAATATCAAAGCGACCACCTAATATGTAGAATCGTCATTAATGTTGCACATATTATTGGAAAAATAAGTGACATTAGAAATAGCAAGAGGTATCTACCACCTCGATAATCAGAGTTTTGTATTAGATGTTGACCTCATGAATTCGACTTAGTGAAGAGAAACATTTATTTCGTTTATTAAAAACAACCATTGCCTTAAACATTTGGCTTTAGGTAAATGTTGCATAGATTGGCTTTCCATGAAGGAGTAGAAAGGGAGGGGCAACATCGGGGGTAGAATCACACCACAGATAATACTTTGTTTTTAAACAAGCGTCGCTTTATGGTCGCCTGGCGGTGCTATACACTGACACTTACCTGCTTCTGGCAGCTGCTTTCGGTCGCCTGATCCATGCACAGCGCGTGATCACTGCATGATCGTCTCATTTGCTTAAGATTGTGGCTTGCTGAGCGCGCGGATCGAAAATGCAGTTCACGTTCTTGAGAACTAACGTTTAGCTGCCAGGATTAGGTCAGTAAGTCAATAATTTGTGATTAAATACAAGTGAGAATCAAAGAGAGTAAGGAATGAACAATCATTTCGAAATCAAGAAGAATAGTTCATCGTCTGTTTTATCAACGTGTTGAATAAAGTAACAGAAATAGACGTGCCCTCAGGAAGGCCTTACTACCGCTCGAGTATTGAATACGTTACAATATCAATAATTCTTGCAAAAATATCATGGGCAAAGTGTTCAAATTTCGTACCAATTATTTGTTTGTTCCTTGACCCGTATACCATCACTTTTAATACCATCTATTACTAAATCCCAATTTTGGGCGGAGATTCGAGAACGGGGAGGAGGAAGGTGGGACCACACCCTCCTCTCCTGAAGGGAGGGGGGCATGGGGAAGGCCAAAGGGGCCAGGGTCAGGTCTTTATCGCAGTGGTAGGGTGTACTGATGGCGTCCGGGGGCTTGCCTTCTGGTAATTTTTGAAATCTACGATGCATTCGCCTGCATTTTAAGACAATTTGAGAATATAGTTAGAAATTCCATTGATTGCTTTTGGCCCCGTTTTACTAGTTTCATATTAGTCAGCGGCGGAACGGGAGGGGAGGGGTGTTGCTGACGCCCACCCCTAGATCCGCTACTGCTACCATAACAGTTTTTGCCGACACGTACATCTTATAGGCTAGATGTAGCACCTCCTTCAGTCAGATGGCGTCCATCGAAGGCAAATCGAATGTCTCAAGTCGACCCCCAAAAATTGAACAAACCATTTGATGTATTTTAATATTATGCCGTTAGAAAATTAAGAAACCAAGTTACATATCTACATTTGTGAACTACTAGTGCTGTGCTTGCAAGGCACACTTTCTCTGATGACAAAGTTGCATCATCAGCAATTCAAATGGAACGGCGACAGATGCAAGTGTTTTTGACCGAGGTGATTATTTATTTCATTGCAAATACCTTTCTGTCCATAAAACACAGTTTGGCCCCAATTGAAAGTAAATAAAAAGACAGTTAATAATTATCTTCGTATTTGCATACACATTTCATACGTTCTATTGGATCTGGATAAGCGTCGGAGCCGGATTTCAAACTTTCACTTTTCATGTAAACTTTCCCAATTTTTCATAAACTGTTGAGACCAGTTTTTGCAGCAGCTCGAGATCAGCGCATAATGGTCTCTAACTCCCTAGGTACCCATTTACACTCCTGGGTGGAGAGAGGCAATTGTAGTAAAAAGTCTTGCCAACGAACACAAGCACCATATTCCCTTAGAGTGTTCGAACCCACGTACCAACGGCATGCGAGTCGGACACAGTAACCATTGGACCAAAGGGCTTAGTGTGACAGTAAACGAAATACAACTTAAAACAACTCCCAATATCAAAGCGACCACCGAAATATGTAGAATCGTCATTAATGTTGCACATACTATTGGAAAAATAAGTGACATTAGAAATAGCAAGAGGTATCTACGACCTCGATAATCAGAGTTTTGTATTAGATGTTGAACTCATGAATTCGACTTAGTGAAGAGAAACATTTATTTCGTTTATTAAAAACAACCATTGCCTTAAACGTTTGGCTTTAGGTAAATGTTGCATAGATTGGCTTTCCATGAAGGAGTAGAAAGGGAGGGGCAACATCGGGGGGTAGAATCACACCACAGATAATACTTTGTTTTTAAACGCCTGGCGATGCTATACACTGACACTTACCTGCTTCTGGCAGCTGCTTTCGGTCGCCTGATCCATGCACAACGCGTGATCACTGCACGATCGGCTCATGTGCAGGAGATTGTGGTTTGCTTGGCGCGCGGATAGAAAATGCAGTTCACGTTCTTGAGAACTAACGTTTAGCTGCCAGGATTAGGTCAGTAAGTCAATAATTTGTGATTAAATACAAGTGAGAATCAAAGAGAGTAAGGAATGAACAATATTTCGAAATCAAGAAGAATAGTTCATCGTTTGTTTTATCAACGTGTCCAAGTCAGATATAATGGCTAAAATTCGGCCTTTGCCACTGACGCGCTAACGTCGACAGTCGTAGCCGTTTCAGAAACATCTACGCGCCTGGTCTGCAGAATCTATTCAGACGATTTTGGCAAAGTGGACATGCCCTTTGTTGGAGGGACTTAAACCCCTAACATGTTCATTATCAAATTATGACCGTGACGTACTGTATGGAGTGACTGATGTGACTATTATGTTAGTCAATATGGCGAGGTGAGCGTGGTCAATGAGTGTGGTTAACCATTTACCTTCATCGAACATATGCTGCATGTAGTTGACGATGGTGGTCGCATTGCAGGTCGTAAAGCCAGCCTTTCTATTGTTTACTATAGACGACACTCCGCGTCGGCTCTTCAGTGGGGAGAGGTGGTTTTTTGTGTGGGGGATGGTGGCATGGAGAAGGCCAGAAGTGCCAGGGGTAGGTCTTTATTGATAATGTCCCCTAATATATCGCATTACTCGTTCTTGACAGGGGTGTGTTTGCCACTGATCATCCACCACGACAATACATGTATTTGCTACCATAAAAGTTACATGCCTACACGTACATCTTAGTCATAGATGTACCACCTCCTTCAGTCAGATGGCGTCCATCGAAGGCTTATCGAATTTCTCAAGTTGCCACCCCCACCGAAAGACCAACTTGACCCCCAATAACTTAAACAAACCACTTGATGTATTCTTAATATTATGCCATTAGCAAGTTCCGAAACCAAGTGAAATTTCACCATTGGTGAACTACTTTGTTTGCATGGTACACTTTCTGTGCAGCTGCAAGTCTTTTTTGGCCGAGTTGATTATTTATTTCATTGCAAATACAACTGCCAGCTTTTTGTCCATAGAACACAGTTTGGCCCCAATTAAAAGTAAATAAAAAGACAGTTAATAATTCTCTTCGTATTTGCATTCACCGTTCATTCGTTCTTTTGGATTTGGATAAGCGTCGAATCACACCACTGTATTTAGCCAGCCTTGCTTTAAGTCAATGATATCAATAATTCTTGCAAAAATATCATGGGCAAAGTGTTCAAATTTCATACCAATCATTTGTTTGTGCCTTTACCCATACCATCGCCTCACCACCCATTACTTACCCCAATTTTGGGCGGAGATTGGGAAGCGATGAGGAGGAAAGTGGGACCACACCCTCCTTTTTTTGGGGGGGGGCGGGGCATGGGGAAGGCCAAAAGGGCCAGGGCCAGGCCTTTGGCAATGTCCCATAATTTATCGCAATGGTAGGGCATATACTGATGGGGTCCGTGGGCTTGCCTCCTGGAAATGTTTTTAAATCTACGATGCTTTTTTCCTGCATTCTAAGGTAATTTGAGAATGTATTTAGGAATTTCATTTACTGCTTTTGGCCCCTTTTTACTAGTTTCATAACGTTAGTCAGCGGCTGAACCTGACGCCCACCCTACAGTCCGCTGAGTATGGAAGCGTTAAAGGGACATAATAGAAACTAAAAAAAAAAATAAGTCACAATTATGACTTGTTATTAAGTCATAGTTATGACTTATCTATATATATAAGAGAGAGTTTAACTCGGCCTTCGAGACGATGTTTGCTCATGAAAGGATCCCAGACCGCGGGCTCCCGCAGCGCCAAAATCGCTCCACGTCCGTGGAAAAATGCGGAGGGTGTCTTCCGGCGGGTCGGACACTTCGGGTCGTCCTGATTTTCCCGTACGGACCGGCGATCGTTTTCGTCTATTTTTCGTGACTGCGTTTTGCGCAGGAATGTGCCGTCGTGTGCGCTTTCACGTTGACTGCCTGGCCGCCCCCTGTGCTGGCTTTTCTGCGTGTATAGACTGTGCGAGGTCAGCGGCTTCGACGTAGGGGTTCCGTTTACGTGTTTTACTCGGCCGTTCTGCAAAAGCGTTCACCAAATTGTAGTATGGGGTGACCTTGGTAAAATATTTTTTCTCCATGGTGCGTGGCCACCAAGTGCCCCTATTCTTTCATATGCTTCGCTTGCCGCCCCTGCGCCGAGTGCAACGAATACTCAGAAGGACTAGACATTAAGTATGCCTTGCGCGGTCTGACCAATCGCAAGTCTACACTGCGTAGTATTTCCGGGCTATGCAAAACTGTCGATGGCAACGCGTACTGCAGCCTGCTCCACACCCTGGAAACGAGGTTGGGTCTACGGTGCTCGCTATTTGAAGCGCAAGCATGTGACGTCGCGTGATAGAGTGCCGTTGCTTCCATAATGTGTTTACAGCTCCATGCTTCCACCACCAAGGCTGAGCGTTGTGAGTTCGCTGCCCGCCACGTATAATTCAGTGTCGTGTTATAATTTCGGGGGCCTGTTTGGGGTCAACGAAGGATCGATGCATTCACAAAAAAATCTACGAAAGTGTCCGACCTGGCGGAAGACACCCACATTTTTCCACGGACGTGGAGCCATTTTGGTGTCGCGGGAGACCGCGGTCTCGGATCCTTTCAGGAGCAAACATTTCTCGGAGGCCGAGTAAGGCTTGCTCTTATAAAGATTGTTGAACCAACTTCAATAAAAGCTAAATCGACTTTTTCCTCGAAGACGGTCTCGCAAACTGTAAGAAGTTCAAGTTTCCGTTTGTTGAAGAGTCCAATACTGAAACTTAATTATAACCTTCCTCCATGATCGTTTGTAATTTTATGGTAACACTCAACATTTTCATTTCAAATGACACCTTTACGTTTTATTGCATTATGATTTATTGTCAAAACTGTACAATCAGCCTTCGCCTGTGTACTACGGTAACCTTTTTCACTGCGTTTTCCAAATGCGACTGCCTCACATAATGCCAATTTAACAGACCAACGGGAACATTTACAGACAGTTGCCATGGTACATAATTATCATGTGCGTAAATCGACGGGGGACGGGGGGACCCCCCCCCCCGTTTTAAAGCGGGGGATATTGTTTGGTCCCCCCACACTTTTTCTTCCCCGAATAAAAATTGTAGTCTACAACAATGATTCTATTGCTCAGAATACATGTAGCTGATTCACTTACTCCAAACTCAAAACTTTACAAGATGATCTTTTGCTGAAATTGGTTTAAGTGGTCAGAAATTGCCTCGCATCACACCACAGAAATTGCTTTTCTATAACTGCATGTCTCCTTAACTATATCCCCATCTACATTTAACTCCCCAAATTTTCATCCCCAACACTACGCCCTACCCGATCTATGATCGGGTAAATCAGCTTGTATCTTATAATAATGACTTAGTATTAAGTCATAATTATGATATATACATGTATATCGTATAATTACGACTTAGTATTAAGTCGTAATTACGACTTAGGATATCTCATAATTATGACTTAATACTAAGTCATTATTATAACATATAAGTCATAAATATGACTTAATAATAAGTCATAATTATGAAATATAAGTCATAATTATGACTTCTTTCTTTCTTTCTTTTTTAGTTTGTATTATATCCCTTTAACGCTTCCGTATATTTTAACGCTCAGAGAAAAAAATATGGCAGTTGGTCTTCTTCTCCGAATCAACCAAGTGCGTTTGAGTTAGCTGATCGATTAAGACAGAGGTATTTCGGGTCAAGTTTAAGACGTCAGCAGGGTAAACAGTTAATCGTATTGTTATTTATTTTTTACGAAACGTCTGTTTTGGTCGCCTTATCACCGTTTGCGAGTTAGCCACGCCCCTTAGACAACACTCAAGTTTTGCTTGTCTCAGATTTTGTTTCACAAGCTGCGTTGATATTTTCGCGATTCTGCCGAGATCGGAACGTAAAAAGTGCCGATGGACAAAACCCAACTGTATCACGACTTGACATCAAGTCTAGTACACGACACACAAAAGAAGACAATACAGTTTTACACAAATTTACAAACACTTTGGTTGGGAAAAAATCTTAAGATCACAATATGTCAGGCTCTCTTAATGTTTGAATTTGAATATTTCAGGTAATTAACGTCAGTAAGCAGTTTACAGCAGTTTAATTTATTTTTAATTTTTACATTCGTCACTTTTTTGTTTAGTTTATAAGACATTTTAAAGTATCCTTTTATATAACTCCTTTATTGTTGAATGCATATTGAAGGGACACTGGGTCCTGGAACAGCCCAATTGGGCTACAAAACGCGCTTTGAACGAGATGATATTAATCGGAAAGAACATTCAAAAGTAGGATATAAACATCCACACAACTATCCTTAAAAAAATGGGTGTTTTGTGTTATTCCTGTATTATGCGTGCGAAAACGAATTTCGGGGTCCACTTTTGCGACCCCAAAAATTCGAACTGTTTGGATGCTAGTAATTGTGATTTCATTCGTAAAGTGTTCGCCTTTTGCGGATGTTGAAGAAACCATATTTTTTGCATTGGTGATTGGTCACAGCTGTTCCCGAGACACACAACGTGTATATCGTACACTGAGAACGACACGAAACACGTATTCGTACTCCGTCGTGTCCAATGTAAACAACCGTTTTTTAAAAATCTTTTCTCGGGAACGGTAAGAAATTTTGGTTGGTTTCCTTTCAACCAGATGTTTGGACTATATGCTAATTAAACAATCCAAAACATGACATTTTCGTGGATTTTAGGACCTAGTGCCCCTTTAACCAATTAAACGCAATTTAATGCCAAGTATACAGTCACAAGGTCACACCTGTATATCGCCCTCAATAGTCACCTGGTTGACAATGGGACTATAGTCAGCATCCTGTTGTACATTTGTATTCATTTTTGAAGTCTTTGAATTCGTGACTAGACTTTACATTGCGGAAGTGATTTCACAAGGACGGGGCTGACAACCGAATGAATTTGTATTTCAAAAACTAATGAGAAGGAATAAGTTTGCCAGGGTGAGTTCAATTTTATCATTTATTTCCAGCTTGCCAACAGTTAATACGCCTATTTATGTTTAAATCAGACTGGCTAACGTTATAAAATGCGTAACATTATTACGTAAGCTTCAAGTTCAACCTTGTACTGTGAAATACAAAAATGCTGAAATAATCCAAACGGGTTCTTTGCTGTTTTGGATGGAATACCATACCATGTACGTTGGACTTGGACTAACCAAGTGCCAGAGTATTGGGCGAACGTAGTGTAGGCCCCCTGTTTTGTTTCGATCAAATTAGAATCAAGAATTTTTTACTGAACATGACATTGTCAACCTAAAGCAGATTTCTCTCAATGTAGTCCCATAAATGTGACGGAAATACTGGACTACCTCCGTATTTAACGTCACTCATCCCACATGTGGTATGTGCACGGATGGTCCCGTTGCTAGGGGAGTTAAAAATTAATTGAAGATCGAAATTATTTTGTCAGCAGAAAATCAACCCAGCTATAGTATGACTGCTAAATAGCACAACATCGTTAAATTCGGTACCTTCAGAGGTCTAGTTATCCAAAAGTCATGGTAATTCGTCAAAAAATGCAGACGGTTTTGAAAAAGCATGGCGTCTCTGATATTTACCAGACTGTTTCCCGGCCTCCCTAAATATAGTAAAAAGGCCAATGGGGTCAGTGAACCAGACAAGAGCTTTAATCATCAGCGTGCGTTAACTTTGGCAAAGCGCACCACGGCTGTTGCCTGTCATTCCAAAAGCTTTGGCACTCCGTGAACAGTGGCGTAGCCAGGGGGGGCGTGGGGGGGGCGACAGCCCCATGAAACCTTGTCGCCCCCCCAGTCGCCCCCAACTGAGATTTTGAGTTTCTAAAAAAATTATCATTGATCTACATGACGCCCCCCCATGAAACGTTCCAGTGCCCCCCCCACTGAAAAATTCCTGGCTACGCCACTGTCCGTGAAGTACCTAACCCGAATGCAATACGCGGCCGCGGATGAAGAGGGCGCGCTTCACTGCAGAGGGCTTCAAAGATTTTGGAATGACAGGCAACAGCCGCGGTGCGCTTTGCCAAAGTTGACGCACGCTCAGTAGATGATTAAAGCTCTTGTCTGGTTCCCTGACCCCATTGGCCTTTTTTACTATAATTAGGGTGGCCGGGAAACACTCTGGTAAATATCACAGACGCTATGCTTTTTCAAAACAGTCTGAATTCTTTGACGAATTACCATGATTTGGGGATAACTAGACCTCACCCGTAGATTCTGTGTCTTGATTGGCCGAGAGCGAGTCACATGATACTGTCTATTTTTGCTATCTTTCTGTGCACGGCCAAAAGTACTATACCCGTAGCAACCAAAGTACTGTGACGTCACGCCCTTAGCGTGGAGTGGTGCTCGAAAGAGGGCGCCCTCTCCACGAGCGTGGCGCGGACGGCACGTACCGGAAAGTCCCTGAGCGGCTAGAGACGAGTCCGTTGGGATGGAAATATACCGTCCCGGTCGGAAAGCTAGTTGTTTTTATGTGACTGGGCAGCGCGCTTTAATCTGATTGGCCTAATCCTTCATGACGTAACTGAGAGGGAGAACCAATGAACAGCCTTGTGACACCAGTTTCATTTACCAAGAAACAATAACCACTGTTTTATTCACATTCCTCCTGGAATCACAAAGAGGCCCACTCCGATTCAGGAATTGAACAGTAAGAGATCGACAGAGGGCGCTGTGAAATGCAACCCTTAAATACAGGGGGTGCAATGAACTACGGGATACAAGCAGTGTACGATAATCCAGTGAGGGGGGAGTTCCAAGTTCCTACGCAAGCGCAATATGCGTGAGACTCATGCAAGTCTAGGGCCAGATATTACGCAAGTCCCTATAAGGGACGACTCGAACCACACCACAATTAGGCCCCTTAACTTACTCGTCACAATGACTTGACTCGTCACAATGCCGCCCAACAGCCCTACCACCTAAGTACAGGAGGTATAATGCCTTACGCCCGCAAGTGCCGGCGTTTCGAACCAGAAATCAGGTTCCTTAATTTCGCTCTTCTGCGCGCCTCATATAGCCTACCGAGCCGGCCGCTTGCCCATATGCGCCTGCGCGCGCGTGCGCACGTCACCGAGCGGTGACCCCACTGCCCAATGGCGAACGCGCGAGGTGGAGCCTAAGCGCTGCGCGCGCCTAGCCCACTGCTATGCACTAATAGTATATGCGCTAATTTTAGCCACAGCGCTCCACGCAAAAGCGCCCTATACCATTAGCAACCAAAGTACTATTTCCACGGCGCGGCATTTGTGTGCAAATGCATGCTGGTGTGCGCGTTGCACGCAGCGCGTTTATTCCAAAGAGAGCGCGCCACAGAGTTGGGTTCAAACATTTCGCGAAGGAATAGTTTGTGCACATACCACATGTGGGATGAGTGACGTTAAATACGGAGGTAGTCCAGTTTTTTGTGTCACATTTTATGGGACTACTCTCAATGTAATGACTCCTTTTTGGTGATTTTTGAATAGTTTCTTGAGGTAGAAATTCCGATTTTCCTACGCTGTTTACGGGCCGGTTAGTGCCGTATGGCGCGAATTGCGTGCTCAACGGTACATCGCAATCTTATTTTCGTGATGCGTTTTGTCGTTGTCATCGTCATTTTACCCCCAAATTTCCCTCAAAAATTCAAAATCCTGCCCTTTATCTATGACATACCTGCATGTTCTTAATGTCGCCAACTAGTTTGGTAGGTCAAGTAAATATTTGAACCGGGCCCGTAGATACTAGATCGCTGAGTACTGTTACGCCCGTTAACCATGTTGAACACATTTCCAGTTTGGGGGGCGACTGGTGGGAAGGGTGACAATTTTTACGGGGATGGGAGGCATGGGCCCTGCGACCCCCCCCCCCCCGGTTCATCCGCTGATACTGTCAAATTTGTGGGTAAAGAAGTTATGAGGTTTTACCCGTTTTTAATCCATCAAAGACAATTTGGGGAAAAATTGAAATCTTTGAATTTCTGTTGTGTGTCGAGGGACATGTCGAGTACACACCTGCGGAGTTTCACAATCAAATCGAAGGCGTTTCAAATGTTTCTATAAAATGGGAGCAGTTACAACTTGCAACATACAGCCACCCCACCCCCTATGATGACAACCCAAAAAGGATATTCCATACAAGGCCACCACTCAGACCTCCTGCACAAAGTCTATGGGCCATGGCAGAAAAAGTTGGAGTATTTTCAAAGAATTTTTGCACTCCTAAAATAGTGTTCCTTCATCAGATTTATAACTGTTGGTACTTTTCAGGCCATATAAAGGAATATGAGTGGTGGCTTTGTGTGGAATTCTTTCCAACAAGGCTAGGACTTTGGTCGTGGAAGGTGTTCCCTTCGTCAGGAATTGGTTTTCTGCATTTCTAATCCAAGAGAAAAGCGTTAGAGACAGCAGTTGGCATATAATCAAAAGGAAATGTTCCTCCAATTTGGTTTCTTTGTGCGAAGCATGAGAAAGTTTTCATTGCCTGGCTACGCTAGAAAAACGGTCTATTGATTGGACGGTGATTCGGCGTAAGCTGTGATGACGTAACGACGGAGGCGGAGTCACTCGGAACCGTCCACTTTTTGGTTGGTACTAGAGTGGTATATTTGCGATCCGGAACGTTCAATCGGCTCCGTTTCTGTAGCAGAAAAGCAGATGTCCACTTTTGAACCACTGTGACAAAAAGTATAACCTGCTTTTCTGGTAGAAGAAAAGCAGAAAAGTAGAATAATTCATTTGAACAAAACGTTCAATTTGCTTTCCTGCTGTTAGCTGTAAGCAAAAAAGCAGATGTCCACTTTTGAACCTCCATACACCGTTAGGTTTCACACCGCGATCGGGTAATGTGTTCCCCTCTAATGTCTTAAGTCACATGGTGGCGCTATTTTCAAGATAGCCGCGGAATGTGAATGAGGTTTCTTCTTGGTACCTCTGGTCTCTCCTCGGTTCATCTCATGAAACACAAGATTCACACTGAAAAACCACTTGGTGTAATGTCCCCCCGATACTTTGAAAACTATATTCTACAGATACAAATTTAACTGGTGTGATGAATAGATTGCTGACGTGAATATTGAAACCTTGTGTGATGTTGACTGTTGCATAAATTCAATTCATCTCTGTGTCATATAGGATTCCCTCATCTTTCAAAATGACTTCAGCACAAGGAGATACACATACGAATGACGTCGACGTCGTCTGTCATTCTCAACCATCGACATGCTCTCTGGATCCTGTCGACAACTTGCCAAATGAAACTCTTTGGAAGATAATTGGTTTTCTGTCAGTAGAAGACTTGTGTCACCTGGCTGTGTGCAGCAAGGCATGGAGGAACGTCACCAACACCAACAGCCTGTGGCTTCATCTTTGTAAGCTGAGAGATTGGGAGCGTTTTGGTACGGAAGTAGATCTCCTCAAAGAGAAGCCAATCCACTCTACAGAGACCAGCACCAGTGATACCACTCCAACCTTTCAGGCTGATTCAGTCATTACTGTTGACTGTAACCTGAAGGATCTTACACCAACCTGTGAATGGAAGGAGGTGTACATGAGAGCTCGGCATCTCGACAGGAACTGGTCAGAGGGGCGTTACCGGGAGCACTTGCACGTATTGTCAGACCTAAGTGACAGGAAAACAAGTTGTGTAGCAAGCGACGGCAGAACATTCGCGGCTGGTGACGATCTTGGGTGCGTGCAACTTTGGGATTTGAATAGTGGAAGTTTTCTTCGGCAGATTCAACCCTCCAAATTAGTCCGTTTACCACGACCTTTGCATGACGACAGTGACATGCATGACGACAGTGACATTGCCATAAACCACATGGCTCTGAAAAATAACTTTGGAGTTGCCGTATTCATTGGGGGCATTCTGGTATTTGAGGGCAGCTCAGGCAATGTTTTGAAACTGATACAAGGAAATGCGACTAACTTTGATCGATATTTGCCATTTAACTTACATTTTGAAGACAACAAAATCATAGTCACTTATCTGTGGAACCATGACTTTCTCCCTTTACACATTTGGGATATCGGTGATTTGGTTAAGGGTGGAGAAAATGGTGCATGTACAGAAACCATACTCAACACTGGAGAAATAGGGGTACCCCATTTTATGGGTTGTCATGGACACTTTGTTATCACATCTACAGAACTGAATACTGAATTCCTTCTTTGGGATACGAGAACGCCTAAAATGGTAAGGATATACAAAGGACACAAAGGCAGTATTTTATGCAGCCAACTTCATAAAAACACTATTATGACTGGTGATGATGTTGGTGAGATTAAAGTGTGGACAACTGCATCTGATGTCTGCATGAAAACACTGTCCGCAACCCAATTAAGTCACTATATTATCCGCATGCTTCAGTTCACTGAAAAAGTAATTTTTGCCGTCACTAGCAGCGAGATTGTATTCTGGAGTCGCGATGGCACGCTACTGAACATGCACCCGGTGGGAGTGAAAAGGTCTAGCAAAATGCACCGCAATAGACTTGTCACGAAAGCAAGATATGAGAAAATGATTCGTGTCTGGGAGTTATCGACTGGTAAATGTCTTTATCACAAGAGATACGAACTTCCAATGAAATTAATGCACACGGATGACACTAAGATTGTTTTTCATGTGTGTCGTAGCAATCATGTTAAAATTATGCATTACTGGTAGTCACATGACTACGCTCCATCTTCCTGCTATAGGCACAGACAGTATGCAAAAAAGATAATTCAAAATGGTTAATATGTAAAACTAATGCACGTTTACAACATCAAAGTGACTCCATCTTAACGTAAAGACTAGTCTGTTTGCTTTCTAGTGATACATTTTTTTGCATCTCTTCAGTCACGGATGACTGGGCCCCTTTGATGTCAAAGCAAAGGCCATAAAGCCGCTTTATATAATTGGTTTTGGATTACTCAGAAAAAAAATACACAAGTTTAAAATTTAACCTTGTTTTATATATACTATACGAACTCGCTTGCAATTGTGTAAAAGTTACATAATGCGTGTTGCGTAAAAGTTTTCTTGACAGTTGTGTAAAAGTTTACTTGATGTATGTGTAAATATATTTACACATTTATTAGGTAAAAGACAATTAATTAAACTTTACATAACTTTCAGGTGAAACAATACTATATTATCATGTAAAATTGTGTTTTCTAAACGTAAACAACTACGGAAGCCCATCAAAACACGACCTGTTTCATTTTAATTTTAGTTATTCCCTTCCCGAACTGTGCAGCATATCACAGCATATAGCTGTGAAGTTGGAGAAACCATGACGTCTGTGACAACAGGTCTTTGAAGATAACATTTTCCTCAAGCTCTTTGTGATTGTCATACCGTCCCCAATCCATAGCAGTTCTTGGACACTTTGCAAGATAAGATACAACAGTATACAAATAATGAATGTTTGTGAGTGCAATGGTAAGAATAATTTCATGAGGTGACAGATGAAATGTTCCATTCCACGAGGCGAAGCCGAGTGGAATGGAACATTTCATCTGTCACCGAATGAAATTATTGTTTCTATTGCACGAACGTGAAACATTCATTATTTGTTTTATATAACACCTGAATAATTCCTCGCCATTTGATTGGTTGACTTTTAATAGCCAATTTATTCAAGTTAAATTTTTTTTACAAGTTTGACAAGTTCAGAGTTATCATATTTAATTTATGCAAACTGTTCAACAGGTTGAGAACTATCATATTCAATTTATCTCAATTTAAAACTTTTCCATAAGTTTAGAACTTAAACAGTTCAATAAGTTCAGAATTTTTATTGCCAATTTAAACACCACAGCGCCACCTTCGGCAACATGTGCAGTGACAGTGCAATGGTACTTCTAATCACAGTGCAATAGTACTTCCATTGCACTGTGCGCTGCGCGCCACGCGCGCGCCGTGCATTGGTACGAATAATTCAATGACATGTGATCAACGATCCACCAATCAGATGACGGGGATTTATTCAGGTGTTGTATAATACAGGATGCATAACCCATGGCCCACAGCTCGGCCACGGCGAGTATGCACGCATGAATTGTATACGTGTACATAGGCCAAATACAGGTCAACTCGTACGCGAACCAACTCGTACGCGAACAACTCGTACACAGGACAACTCGGGAAAGAATGTTGCAACCTGACGCTACTTCAGTGGTTGTATACAAAGTCTATGTAGAGTCTAGAAAATTTTCGAAGTATTTACTAACAAAATTGGAAATGTTTCTCAGTCCCAGCTTCATGTCTTATCGTCATTTTTTGCAATGACTGACCTTTATTGAGATGATATATGGAGAAAAAAACAGCGTCAGGTTGCAACATTCTTTCCACAACGGGTACACGTTGTTTCGTTCAATTCTTGAAATTGTCTAATTTTGGCCGGCATACAAGTTGGCTGGCGTACGAGTTGGGCCGCGTACGACATGTACGAGTTGTCTCGGTACGAGTTGGTCGGAGCTGTATAATACGCGCAGTGGCCGAGTTAAACACTACTAATATTAAGAATATCCTGGTTTTTTTGATCGTGTCCAGGCATTTCTGGGGCTTGGGGACGGTATAACAATCACAAGAGGTTTAGAAAATGTTACCTTCCAAGACCGAAATTAGGTGCGGCACATCCCCTCCTTGTTATACAGACGTCACGGTGTACTCCATCTTCACAATATGCTGTGCTGTGCTAGCTGCATCGCGTCGCCGCGTGTACGTTTTTACCTTGTTTTTTTTGTGTACGTTTTTATTTTTGCAGTACGTTTTTACATAATTAAGGTAAACTGATTGCTCTACTTATTCAATATGTATTTTTCAATTTACATGTTTTCGAGGTACTTTTTTTCCGGCGAATTTTACCGAAATTGTGTATTATTTTACAAAACAATTTTTACCTAATATTTTTTTACATATCTGTTTGAGAGTGTACTAGCTGTTTTGCTGATACGCACGTATGATGTTATTGTGGACACTTGCTGTTTTGCAAATTAATTTTTTTGTCTGACAATATACATGTACAACGTGATTAAAAGAAGGAGACCTGGATTATTTTCCCCCTTAAAAATCGGAATTAAATTTGGTACACAAATGAAGGAAGCATTAAACAGGCATTTTCTTCAACTCTTCCAAAAAGAATTATTGAAATTGATTGGTACATGTTTTACTAAATGAAGTCATTTTTATAGCTTTCAATGAAATGCTGAATGCTTTGTGTAGCTATTCAGCTGACTGAGCACCAGAAATTACACACACAGCCAATCAAGGAGAGTGTGTCACAATGATTGTTGTGTCAGTTTTGAGAGTCAATGTCGTGTCTAGGTTTTATTAGATCTCTATTCCTGTTGCTGAATTAGACACATGTCATCCAAATTGACCCATTGACAGCTTAGTCCACATTTCGGATGGAAATGGCGTGACAAAGTAGTTAAGTGGACTCCGATTGGCTGGCGCGCGAGGTCGCATGAATTTGCATGTTTAGACTTAACATCAGACGTTACACCGGAGGGAGAGAGGGCTCCGTTAGACAACGGATGATACAGAGACTAGAGATATGGCTCGGAAAATGTGATCTATTAAATCACCATATTCTATGATAATTTCACACAATAACTAACGCTTGCGATTTATAGTCATTGACTGCACTTGGTTGGAGAAAAAATAAATGCCAGTCGGCCGTTGTAAATTCGAAAAGCATCATTGGACGTAAGGGGCGCTCTTCCCCTTTTTAATCCTTCCTTATGCAAATCCATAGTGGAAAAGGGGATAAAAAGCATTGATTTAAAATCAGTGGTATTTACTCGTCTACTTGTTTAATTTTTATTATTTTTTAAATGACACTTGTTTCGGAGTCATGCACCACCCCCGGATCCGCCGGTGGAAGTGTGTCGCCTCACTTTCTCAAAGGATGAGTCAAATTTGAATTGTTGGTATAATTGGATATTCAACCGGTCTAAGATATTCTGTTTGCACCTTTTGGTGCGTCATGATTGATTTGGTTGTTATAGGAAAAATCACCAATTTCAAGAGTATCTGGATACTCAAAAAAAAAATAAAAACAATTGAGACCTTAAAATATTGCGCATTTGCGCATCCAGAGCATGACATGTAGGTGTAAGAATATCATTACGGGCAGATGTATCGTCACCCTGACATGGCCAATGCTCAATCATGAGGATAATATCATTATAATATGATTATACCATTCCAGGGCCGCAAATGTTCATGTCACCTTATGAATTTTTGAGTAATCGAAAACCGTGGATAAACTTAAACTAGAAGAACACGTAAACGACACGATCTTGTGCCTTTTTTACCACAACGGTCAATTTTATTCCCTTTACGATCCAACTGCCTCGAAATAATCATCGCTGCCAAACGAGGCTGTACGATCGATTTGTCCGGCTCAAGCGATTTACAGGCCGCCCCAGGGAAATTATCACCCTTTTCCGCTAGTCAACAACTCAAGATGTACATGATATACGTACTCGACAGGCTCACTAGTCACTCGCATTTATTGGAATGCATTTGGAGATTTAGGCTCTCAGTGTCGAGAGTTTAAATTTTCAATCATCCGCAATTTGAACTCAATCTTAGCATGAAAAACTTTGGACTGGATCAAACATCAAACGCAAACATGGCGTGCTTTGCACGTAACATTGCTTTCATTTTCAGTTGAAAAATTCTGTAATTATCTTGAAAGTAATCAGACATTTGATTTCAATCTCAGATCTAATCGTTGATTGAACGATTTTATTTTGGGTTTACTCTTTGAAGCCGAAAAATATCTCTCAGACATAGGCATACTGACGTCACACTTTGTTTACACTTTGCGCCTGGTGGGGACGTTGGTTCCAACTGAATTTAGAAATCTTGACATAAAGGCGCAACTCCTGATATACAACTTGCTCAATATCGACCTGTAGTCCGGCCTGACCGCAACGAAACTTCGACTCGTAAAAAGTAGAAGAGGAGGTCACTTTAGTTCTGTTTGATTTCTGCCATTGTATTGACCAGGAGACTGGCGAATCGGAAGGAAGTTACAGGGGTGGCTGGGAACATTTGAATTTCGTGGACTTTCTTTCCGTCTGTGGTCAACGAGTTTGTTTTGATCTTTTAGAAGTGCGAGTCAATGTGCAATGAAAATGAAGGCTTGTATTTCGCGCTGCATTGTGGGACTGTTTCTCACCTCACGCCTCCCACCTTTGCCAATAGGCAGTCATAATCCCTGTATCCCATCACAATACTGAATGATATTGTTTTTGTGCAAAAAGGAACCAGACTGTTTTCCAGATGGCCGCAACATGTTAATGGTCTTTTTTCTTTTCGAAATAAGAAAATCTTATTTTTGTTTTTTAAATAATTATTCCTAAATTTCGTGTTTTAATTAACTAAAGCCCATGGGGGCGGGGGCTCTTTGGTGTCGCATCAAGGTAGGGGTGTGACGCACATGTTGTCATCAACAACCCCACCCCCCTCCCACAAAAAAATTGGCCAGTTTCATTTTTTTTGGGGGGGGGGTAATGAACTTGGGTCTTAAATACTATGAAACAGTCTGAAAAAGCATAAATTCGAGTTTGATTTTGTTTTAATGGGAATTCTACTCCAACTCATGAGTGTGGCACGACCCGGAACATATGAAAATTCGACTCCTATGAAAATCGGACTCCTTTTCCCTATTATTGGTTAATCCCTCACACGTGACAGGTCACTCTCCCATTATGATCCTAAAAATAGCATCGTAGTTACGCATGCGTAATACTACATGTACAAATGAGTCCACATTTCATGGAGTCGGATAATCACCTGTCGCCTATAATAGAAAATGTGCACAAATGTAAGTGGGGCCGTTTTGTGCCACACGCACTCTCAAATTTGTATCCTTGTGGAGACATTTCTTTGTTCTCGTGTAGTAAAGTTTTCAATTTTGAAAGAGAAGTTTCAAAATGCTCTTATTTTAACCAGAATTAATTTCCCTGGCTGAAATTTGGACTTAATATCCCTTTTCTAAAACTCTTCCATTTGCGACATATCAACCCACCTTGGAAATTCCTTGTTTTTGAGTAAAATCCATATATCTATTTCATGAAACCCTTGTGGAGACCTATTCATCTATAGAAATTGCCCTGTGGAGACCTTTACAATGTTTTGTTCCCTATTGTGTGCGTGTCTCCACAAGGATACAAATTTGAGCACACTTTTCACGCGCATTGTCCGGCAGTGTGGCGGTGACTGAACTGGCCACCCCTGCACGTTCTCGGTAATGGTGAAGTCTTGAATGTCACGGCAGAATTAACAACCCGGGCAAAATCCAGTTTAGGAGTTTCAGTTAAAAAAATATCATTGCCCCATGGGTTTGTGCATAAATAAGTGTGTTGCTTGTTTGTCATACACACCCAGAATGATCTACGAATGTCGACAATAACATCATTCTTCCAATCTATTATGGGCCTTATTCACGAGTCGGCCATATTGAATTTAAAGTTAAGTAAAATCTTCTTTTTTTTGGATCTTGCGAAGGGAAATGAAAGCAAGTTAATTTATAATGAATTCTAGTCAGCTTCAATGAATGATTTAAAATGTGTAATTAGGTATTCCCTAATGTTTAAAGCCATATTTAAAAAAAAATGACAGTCAAATAAGGCTGCATTGTGCCTACATAAATAGTCTAGCGCCATCTCATTCAACAGTAAACAATTACTGAAATTCATTCAGGGAACTCGACAAAAAATGGCCAACTCGTGAATATAAGGCTGAATAAGGCGTGAATAGTAAGCTCAGGCCTGCAGTGTTTGGCACACTCACGCCCTCTATTGAGTACTTTGAGGTTTGGAGCAAAGTGAATGCCAGCTTTATGTTGACTCTTTTGACTTGGCGTTTGCCGTCTTTCTGGTGGTGATCTATAGCGTTTACTCACGCCATAGCCAGGTACTTTCGTTTCTCTTTAATTGTAGCTAGTGCTCCCAAAACTGGCAGCTAAATAGTATTCAGTGATGCTGAGTTATAGCCATGTCCTACCAAGTCACCGCAGGTCAGTCAAATAACTCATTAAAAGTCATCTTCCCTCGAATTATGAGATTAAAGTATTCAAATAAATTGTGACAAAGGCATTCCTATAGTCTTTATCGATCACCGGCTACCTGTGATTGTGACTGACCTCTGATTTGACACGTGACTTGTGTTTTGAATATAGCGATTGGCTTATGATGGAAGTTGACTACACCTCTGCATGCCTTGAAGTAAAAACAACCTCTGTTTATGTTAGTGTCCTTAAGTTGTCATCTCAACCATTAACCTTCTGAAGACGATCTGTTCCTGATGGGAGAGAGAACTTGACATCAACTTTTGCCTTGAATCCACAAACACAAGTATCTACGTCAGCAACGCACGGACAGTTCCTCTTCATGTTTGTTTCATCTCATCAGGTTTTGTTATCCTCGTCCTCCGGGCTTCGAGGCGCTGACCTCCCGTAGATCTTCTGCGATTGCCCTGCTATACCTCGCACTGTGCGTGGCCGTCCGGGAGCCCCGAGTGACCGGAAACAAGAGGTCACCCACTTGACGAAACCAATCTCCAACAAGTGTTTTCTCCTCGTACTGAATAGAATGAAAACGTGTTAGACGACGTTGACCGTTGGCCTTAAAGGGGCAATTAATATTTCTTACCTGTGTCCGTGTATTGTGATATCTGTCTTCCTGTAAACCAATCGAGAGACACCGGCTATGCATGTGTGAAACTATGTCATGGCTTCATGTATAATTAAGAGTTTGAGAGGTGTCGATTTTTTTAAATTTTTATTATTATTATTATTTTTTTTTTGGGGGGGAGGGGTTGATTATTGCAGATTGATAATTTTGTCCAAGTCACGGACGTAAGTCCGGGCACGGGGGAATTAAGAGGATATACCCTACTTGACCGGGGGGGGGGGTCATCTCAAAAGACGAATTTGAAATTGGAATCAAAACTGAAACATTCGGTTTGAAGCCATTGTATGGATTGAGGACCTTTTCTTTTGTTTAAATCTCTTAACAAAAGACAGCATTGAGGCCCTCGGTTTCAGTGCCAATTTGAAAATCGTAAATTCACCCAGATTTTGTGCCGAATAACAAAATGTAACCTCGAGCAGACCCCAAAGTATGTCATAATTATACACCACTCGTCACTCCTCAATCACACTCGGCAGACCACACAGCACACCACCTCCATCACACCCTAGCAGATCCCATGAGCAGACTGTTGCAAGAGCGCCCACATCATCAAAACCACATCCCTGATGGAAACCTCGCAGGACACCCCATGAAGACCCCATAACCCAGAAGACCTCACACCATACAAAACAACCACAGACCCTATATCAGATGCAACAGAGGATCCCACAGCGGTTTTTACATAGGAACCAATAAATTATCGGCACCACCTGATACAATTAATCTATATCAGGATTCTACGGACTCATTTGTGCTTGAAATATCTTGAGTTTAAAGTGCGGCATTGTAAAAAACACGTTAGGGAAACAGTTTTGCACCAGAGATAAGCCTGAAATATGTATTTCATAACTTAATACTAAGTATCTTATGCAAAATACTGCTCTAATTCCAAAGGTGATTGAAAAAAATTAAGAATATCAAAGAAATCACATAGATCAGTGAAGCTCATGATTTAAGCAGACACAAAAAGGAAAAAAAATAACCCACACACACACAAAACACAAGTGATTATACAACCATTTTTCTTCCTATTTCCAAATGATCAGAAACGGTATTGAACCCTAGGTATTCTGTTACTAAATTATAAAAAATGAAAAATGACAAGCGAATAAAGAAAACGAAACACGTTAATTCTGAATTTGCAAATGCAAAGGTACCCCTTTTAATCCCTTGCAAACCTCGTCGATCATGGAGTAAAATCTATAGCTTAAAGTTGCATCCCATACATATCAAGAATGAGAGGAAGAAAAATATCATAGATTGGCTGTCCAACTTAAAAGATGCTTATCTCTTTAAAGTCAGCCCTGTCCGGTGCACCACCTTGTCAGCTGTTGGACTGTGTTTTCCTATCTCAGCCCCTCTTCCCCGACCGTAGTTTACTCCTGTCCCCTCGGCCAGGCCTCCCCATTTCAACACGGCCTCCAAATCTGACATCGCACGTTCTTCAACGCAGGGGAACGGACGGATGGGTCAAGTGTAGCATATACCCTGCAGCGGCTAGCTGACCCGAATGCAGGGACAAGTCCATCAAACACTAATGCATATCTATTTTTAACGAGATTGTGAAAACAATAATCCGTAGGAGGTCATCTGAGGTTTTTATTTTTCGACGTGAACGTCAGTAGAATTTTGCGAAGTATGTAGCATGTCGGAAAAAAGATATCGTATATGTTTATAACCCTATCATTAATTGGATTAAATGATAATTAACAATATTTCCCATTGGATACGAGGGGGCAGAGGAAACACAACGCTTTTTGTAACGATTTGACTTTCTTGTGCCATTGCGGTCATGGGCGTCGCGGGGGGGCCTCTGGCCCCCCCGGAAAAGCCCCCCCCCCCCAAAAAAAAAGGAGAAGAAAAGGGGGAAAAAGAAAGAAAAAGAGGCGTGAAGACATGTTGCTGTTAATTTAATGGGTTGGGGGGGATGTCCCTGTCCACCCTCGAAAAATGATTAATCGAGAATATACTGGAAAATATAGGGATTTCGGGGGGGGGGGGGAGATGTGCTTTGCCCCCCCCCCCTCTATAAAAATATCCTAGCGACGCCCATGATTGGGGTGGAATAAAAAACAAAATTATCTCGGTGAACAATTAACGAAATAAACAGTGAATTATCAGTTTGAATTTAACAGTGATTTAAACGGCCAACGTATTAAAAAAAAATACAAATAGCTTATATGAACCCTTGGTTCCATTTAACTTTATTTTCGATCTTCGTATTGCCAGTTTTAAAGGATTCGGGGCCTTTTGTTTTGAATGCTAGTGGGGAGCGGGCAAGAGGAATATTCAGCCAACCTTTTATAAGGAATATATATATTTTTTTCGCCAGACAATGTTTTTTCTCACCGACCCGGACCCACAACCTTAAGGCAAATGAGGCTGTCGTCCTATGAGTCTACATGTATGTACATAATACACACCGCTGCTCAAAACTCCTCGAAGCTAGCATCCGGTCCTGCAACCCATGGCAAAAAATTGTACATTCTGTCATCATCGGAACGTACGAGCTATTGCGCGAGGGCGCTTCATATACGGCGCTTGACTGCTACAGCTGTGCAAAACACAAGCACGTGCTCGCTCGCAGGTAGTTACGAATTGAGCTGATTCAGTGACGACTCAAAATCATGGCTCAAGCTGCTGCTTAAGAGGGCAAATCTCGAAAGAGAGTCAAGCTACAGTTTTGATGTGATTTTTTTGTGATGTTATCAACTTTGATGACCCACGCCCATCTCCCTAAACACGAGCAATTTCATTCAAAAAGTCAGGGGAAAGTGGCCAGGAAATGCCTCAGATTGCGCCACAGAGTATCTGGAATCCAAACAATTTCCGGGGCCCCTAAGTGGGCCCAGGACCACAAGCCTTCAGGGCTTCGCGGTCCGCACTCGCATATAAAAAGTCCCACTTTAGGATTTAAAGAACCACCCCCAGTCTAGGATCAGGGAACGCGCCTGAACAAGGTGCACACGTACTGAGCGTGTACACGCAGTTTTGCGACGAGCAAAATAATGTCCAAAACCTTTCAATTTGATAGAGCCAAATTTTGACGACTTACTTTTGAAGTTGAACTCATCCCACTGAAAAATTAAATATATTCAATGTCATCAACATAATTAACCATTCATATATTTTGTGGAGGATCATTTCGGGCGGAAATTATCAATTACACTCATTTTACGTGACGGTCCGTCGGCAAATTTCATGATGGCACCCCGCTATTCTAGTCTGGTTCCCCGACCTGACAATTTCCCCCGACGTCCACACGTCTAAATTGTAGGTCAGGCAGCCTCTATGGCTAAAAATAAACATGACGACATTGACGGCCCTTTTTCAAAGCTCGGCTTCGTTTCCGAATTCGCTGTATCACTTAAAGCTTTTAATGCTCCGATCAAATTTAAAATAAATCACTTGCTTCATAAATCATACAGTTATGAAAATACAGTTTATAATATTTATGTAAGAAAATATTGACTAATGTTGACCTGGAATCTTCAAAATTAGGCACCAAATAGCACTGTTAGCAGGCGGAGACGAATGAAGACCGAGGTTTGAAAAATCCCGGTAACGGTCGTCAAATTCAAAATAGTACATGACGAAGCAAAAGGTTCGCCCATACGATCCGACTATACTCGATGCACAAAATCGTCGTTGAATTTCAAGTTTTCTAAATAAAAGCAATGAATATTAATTATCAACTCATTTTAAAAAGTTTTTAATAAGGGAATAAATGTGTGCTCCGGAGGTTTTTATCACTCTGTTTAATACCACTTAGAGTCTGGGTGCTGATAATTACCCGAGCCGGAGGCGAGGGTAATTATCAGCACCCAGACTCTAAGTGGTATTAAACAGAGTGATAAATACCGACCGAGCACACATTTATTCCCATTCATAAATACCTTTTCGGTAAAAAAAGATCAAACAATTCATTCAAAAATCCTGATTTTGTTCAGCAAGTTCACTTCATGCTTTTTGAAACATCCCTCTAGCAAAATAATGGAATGGTCAGCTGGCGAGTAAGATGTAAACAACCC
The DNA here is from genome assembly GCA_029964075.1 of Patiria pectinifera. Classification (NCBI taxonomy): domain Eukaryota; kingdom Metazoa; phylum Echinodermata; class Asteroidea; order Valvatida; family Asterinidae; genus Patiria; species Patiria pectinifera. The sequence continues at coordinate 2,122,163 of CM057142.1, forward strand.
TTTTATGGAGATTGACGCGCGCGTAGCATGTTCTGCGCGACATGGACGCGATGTCGCGCAGAACGCACCTGGGGCGTTGCGTTGTGAATTTAGAACTATAAAATTCTGACTCGCTGGTAGTGTTGCGCATGCCTACGTGAGGACTGTGATCGTTCAACCAATAAAACGGTAAGAGGCACTGGATTTTTAGGAGTCCACATTTTATGTGACACTGGAAAAGTGTTTAAGACTGGTCTTAAACACTTTTCCATGTCTATCCATGTCTTTATCATCCGTTTAATACCGGCCACGTGACGGGCTCTCGACCAATAGGAATAGCTAAACTGTCTGAGGTATTTATGAATAAGCAATAAGCAGTTAATTAAAACTATAATATACTCGGAAATACTCGGGAGCTATCCGATTGTCGACGAAACGAATTCGGCAAACTTCGGACATTTTCGGAAAAAGGAGGGATTCCTCCCGTTTCAGTCACGTGACGTAAATTGTAATACAATGTATTACCGGAGGCTATCTGACCTAAGATTCATCAGGAATAGTCAGAATCTTTTGTTCTGGGAACCAGGCTACTATTAAAAATGGTCTAGCGACGCCCGTGCAGCGAGAGGCCTATGTAGGCGTACATCTTGCAGACAAATAGAATTACCTGACATTAGTATACATTCCGTGTCTCTTTTTTTTGTCAGGTACTGGGCAGATGCTTCATTTTAGTACCACACACCTTGCATCCTCGTACCTAAGCAGCATAGTTACGGGAACAAACAGCAACCTTTAGCAGCTAACAATGTTTGTGATTTTGTTAGAAACCTAAACCTAAAAGAGGTTCGCTGCTTCTTATTTTCTTTTTTTTTTGTACAGTTTTTTTTTTAAAATTACGGTAGTTGGGCGCACTGTGCCACGGGAACCAACGAAATAAGAAACATTCTGAAATAATTGCAAAAAGATGCACCATCCCTTTAACAATTTAATTAAACACAACTAGTATAATAGTCCATTTTTTAAAAGAAATTTTTCTGAGTAAAACAAAATAATCACCGAACTCCGGGGTCCAACTGTCATGAAAGACCTTTTACATCGCTGCACTGAATGGTCAAGCAACGGTCATCAAACACCCCAGAAGTCCCTCAGTTCCCGTAACACTAATACATGCAGTGTCCGCCGCAAAATCCATGCATATAAAATAGCACACACATTGAGTACCTGTGAAAATACGAGATACGGATAGAATAGGCCGAGTCCGTGTCGGCCGTAGCACTTGGCACAAAATAGGGTAAACCCATTGGTCAAACTTAAAGGTATGTGGGAACATTGGTAATTACTTGGAAAGGAAAAAATGTCATCAGGGAAAACCTGTCATCCGCGCTACGTGGCTTGTTCTCAAAATTCTGAGCTCCCCTGAAAGGTATTATTACTTATGACACAAACCCTGTCGGGGTCGGATCCAGGATTTTTTACAAGGGGGGGGGGGGTTCATCAGCAAATCAATGCTGAAATGTAGCCTTTTTTTTCTCCGGACACCTGGCCTCCGTAAAATCAATGGGGAGGTGGGGGGGGGGGGGGTTCCTACCACACTTTTAATGGGAGCACTGTTCAAATCCGACGATCATGAACACTACATTACAGAATAGTGTACAATAGTGTTGTGCACAGGCGGACATTATTACCGGTATAATTGTCTTCATTATTGTTGGGTGCCAGAGCAGGCCGGGGGGGGGGGTTCACATTATCTTTTATGTATTTCTATGAATAAAAAAAATTGAGTCAGAGCTGGGGGGAGGGTTCGACCCACAACCCCCCCCCCCCTCTAGATCCGCGCCTGCCTGTCATGATTTAATCACGAATCTTCTTTTACATAATCGTAAGTGGAGATGGTCGATAGAGGGCGCACGTAGGGTGCTGAGTGCCTAATCTTCGAAGTGGCATCACGGTCTGTGTATGCAAAACAGGAAGCGGTGCTCATTACAGGGTCATCAGCGAGGAGAAATACCCCCGGGCCCCCTCGCACCACTTCAACGCGTCGGATAACTTTTGCACAGGGCCGATGTTCACACGCCGCCGTGTTTGCCCTCAAGACTTGCACCCTTTTCTCTTAGCTGTCTCTATCCTTCCAGGACGTCCGAAACAAGATGGGTGCATATGCATTCGATAAGTTTCCACCTTTGACAAAGTAAATAATGACCACTAAGGTAAGGGCAGCTCGCCCTGTTCCCTGGTTGCCTCACGCCACGCAGGTCATCGCATAGTAATCCAGAATGTCCAGGGCAGCCAATATTTGTCTCCATCCGGGATATCGATGCTATGCATTGGCTATGGGCAGCTGAGCTGAAGGTGACTTGGTCAGTTAAGGTGCGTCTTTTGCTGGGAATGCCGTTTGGCCAGACTGCGTGGCGCCAATGACTCGTCGTTCACTTTGCTAAGCCAAGTTCTTCCGTGGAGGTAGGTTTGTGATTTTGTTTTTTGAGCAAAATACGAACACTTATTTTAAAGTTTCACGAGACGTACATCCTACATTGTTAGTATTTATCCATAGTTATAGGTATGAGCAAACTTTGTTATTATATCAAGATTGTATCGAAAACTTGATAAAAACATGAGCGATTCGATGATCACAACAATCATTTTCTTTAATCGCAGAAGAATCGACGTTTCAGGCCGCTATCTCTGGCCGTCTCTCTCGAACAAAATATTGGTAGAGTGGTATGCCGGAAAAATAATAACTCTGAAATTACGAGTCGTGAAGTCCGCCATTGCACTTGAATATATTTCCTGTTTTTAAAAATCCACTAAATTAATGTAAAAAACAGTTCTTAATGTCGTACTTTGATTATACACTTACCCTTAATTGTTTTTCTTCTCTAAGTACTATTTCCGCAGAAGTTATTGACCTAAGTTTTGGGAGCAAACGTTGTCCTTTTAGGCAACACAGGATCGATAATTGAATTGAATAACAAAACATGTTGAACTGATGGGTAGACTCATTTTTATCATACTTGCAACTTCTATTAAGTATCAAAAAGTGATTGAAAGAGGTTCAGTTGCGCCTGAACTCGAGATTGGGCCTGTCATTGTAGCCAGCAGTAGAAACAAACCAATAATGAATACACTATTTCAGTGTTGGTCCCAGAGGCCAGCCTGGTGTCCTCTTGGCACTTATCTCGCTGACTGACTGATTGTCACTTGTGAGCCGGGCAGTGCTATTGTATAGGTTTACACCGCAATGCCGATGAACGGGCTAAATCTGGCCCGTTGTGTGGATCAAAATGATGCATGAAACGAATCTCTGAATAGAGTGTTTACTTTCTCTGTACGCAGATTTATTAGGATTGTCATGTCTTGTTAGGTGCCGATTTGACGGACGACTGTCGACGGCCCAAAGTTAGGTGTTAGATGGGTGAGGGGGGGGGGGGATTTGAGTCAGTTTGGAGGGCGAGGGAGGGGATAATAGAGGGCGAGTTTGGAAAGTGGTAGTGCATCACTGGCGTATAGAAATGGTGTTTTATCAAAATGTTTTCGAATTTACGTCAGTTTATACTAACATTTTTTTCTATATCTAGGAAAATGCTGAGGGTTGATCCTTTAATCTACGACATGCTTAACGACTAGCTTAGGAATTAACGCTTCTTACGTTCTTACACGGCTTCATTGTCATATGCAATTTAGCGCCACAACGCTAGTTATCTTACGATTCAAGATAAAAATTCAACAAGTGCAATATCTTTTTGCACAGGTGATATACAATCAAATGGCTAGTCTGTTCGACATTACCTTGGCCTGTAGTCTGGTTTACACCTTCTCGGCCCCCTCCTTTCCTTGACATTTGAAGTCTCGTAAATAAAAAAGGGTTAACAACAGAGTTGATTTGCACGGCGTTCGTTGGCGGGCTGTGACGGTGGACGTCTTCAAGGTGTATTCCCCAGTGGATTCAGGATGTACGGTGGTTGTTTGATGGCGGAAGAGCAGCTACTTAACACAATCCCGTGAACCGAATATCAAAAGGGAGATTCGTTGGTCAGCACCTAGCTTGACAATCAAACGCTTGGGTGTCAAAACACGTCGCTTTTGTTCACTTTCCAAACAGAGTGTATGGACGACAAGCTTGAGTCTTTGTATATGTGGCTATGTCTTATGGGGAACACGCATTGCACCAGGTATATCACCTCTCACTCCCTCGGTGGACAGTGCATTATTTACTTCTTGTTTATGGCACTGCGATGTAGATGTAGTTCCCTTCAAGTTCGCATTCAGCAATGCCCAGGGCAGGGTGGGATTATAAGGCACCTAGCCTACCCTGACTTACAATCTCTCATAATGTGCGTTTCCTGATTACAAATAATGTGTTTTGCTATTTAAATGGAATGACATGTCGTATACGAGGGGTGAAATTACCCTCATGTTCCTATAACAACATGACACATTTGCCATCGAAGCCATGACGTCACTCAAGGTGTCCCGACTCGTTGCCGTAGTAACTGATACATGTTTTTCATCACGCCATGTGAAGGTGTAAAACGAAGTTCCTTTCGAAGGGTACATGATAAGGCCCGCCGTAAAAGCCGTTGACTTTTATATGGATTTTTCGAACCAGAATTATGATAAAATAAGAATCATGAAATCATGATCATCCTTCGGCTGCGGAGCAGTCGACTACAAGCTTCTTCCATTTACTGCGATCTTGGGCAAGTGTTGCGATTTGGTCTGGTCGCAGCATGCCATCACTATCTCCAAGCAAGCGTTGAATATAAGTCAGGTATGATGTGCGTTGTCTTCCTGGTTTCCTTCTCCCCTGGGTAGGTGTATAAAGGGCATACACTTTTGCAGGCTCATCGTCTGGCATGCGGAGTATGTATGTAATCATGAAATAAAACAAATAATTATACTTTCAAATTATTTGTTTAAATTTTGGTTAGTTGTCCCTGTCACTTCATTTATAAATGATGTCAAAATATACAACTGACGCGTTTATATCAGTATTAAAAACTTGTAAATGGAGTTAAGCCTTTTGATCAAACGGAAAATATCGACAAATATGCAGCAAGCTTAAATTCACTCTCGTCACAGCTTTATGAAACTGAACAATAACTTTAAAGATCTATGTAAAAAGCCAACACGATGAAACCTGCTTTGTGATTTCCCCGGCGTTAGTCGGGGATAAACAACAAATTGAAATTCATCGTCTAATAAGCCCCACCTGTCAACTTAAGTACGTGGATCAGGTGTGTAAGTTCCTCCGCCATTTTGAACAAATCGGTCCTCTTTGATGTCCACAACCAAATTGAGGGAGATTTATTCTTCCGGTCAGTTTGACCTACATGCTAACAAGATTGCATTTCCATTTCTGTCTAACCTCACCTGTATAATGCCAATTACTCCCGGTAAGTTGGTTATCTGTATTTTTCAACGATAAATCTTGGCATAGCCTACATTGAGTTATCATGAAGTAAGTATAGTGTGTCGGTTGAGTAATTTATTGTTCTTGGTCTGAGTACCGAATTGCAATTTTCTTTATCAAAAACAAAATAGCAGTGTGTGCCTTCAAGGAAAAGAGTCACAAATTACTTACAAAAATAGTAGATAGGTCCTACTGATAAACAGTTCAGATATATGTGAAATCGTTAATATCCCGGCAACGAAACACGATTCCTTCCTGTAGAGGCCGTTTTAATGGTAAACAAGTGACAAATTACATCATACAGAAACTTGAATGGTGCTTCGGCGGTAATACTTAGTTAGGAACTAACGGGTTGAATGACACGTATAAAGGTCGTTATTCATGCAGAGTATGGAAAGTTGCGCACACACAAAGAACCAACAACCCCCTCATGGATGTTTAACTTTAGTGAAAATGAAACTGATAATTTGGTGTATTAGTTGATACATTATAGGTCTAGTCTCTCACATTTGTGCAGCTGGCATACTGCCCTTTAACAAACCTAGATTTCTAAGATGCCTGTATACCCGCGTGCATGTTATGGGAAGTACTTCTCAGTGCAATCTGAGCACAGTTCTGTCTCTATTTTTATGAAGTCTTGTGGAGAAGTATCGAGTCCGGTCGATCGTAATTTAAATTCGGTAATTCGATACCGTTCTCCATCGAGCAGACGCGGCGTTTTATCCCGCGATTCTCACCTTGTTTTGCAGCACGAGGCGAAAGAGAAATAAGAAATAAGACTCCGAATAAGCGTGGGTGAAGTCAATAACAGGACGTCAACGATCAGTGCGGTACGCGGTTCACAAACTATCAAAATGTCATGACGTGGCCCTCGACTTAATGGATAGATTAGGTAATTTTCTTCCACTTAATACTGTCTTTGTGCAGACATAATAACAAAACTGTACGAGAGACGAGTAAAAAATCTAAAAGTAGCCGAAATCAGAGGATAAACTAGAGAGGATAACAACGCATGCGCACACTACTGTTGTTTGCTGAAGACGTCATCTTGTTGTGTGCAGCACGTCAATGTTCTCCTGCACAGCAAAATCGTGATTTACTCGACTTTTTTTGTCGAATTCAAAGTCATATTACAAGCTACATTACACGAAGTACATGTATAAGCTTTAACACATAGCCGCGTATTCAACACTCGAATTTCATGTCGTTGTGCAATAACTATACAAACGATTGAATATTTTAAGGAGATCAGATAATATGGAATAGTTGAGCAAGGCCTAAAGAGAATAAAATAGAAAGATTTTTTTCGACCTTGACTTTACGAGGATGCATACGGGAGACCTCGACCTCCCGCTCTGTGATTCTGTTCCGGCAACAAACGATTTATTTCAGGTTAAATCGACTTTTCTTTGCTTCATTTATCACGTTTGAGAATTTCCAAGCAGCAATTCCTAAAACCATTACATTGCACGGTCTCTTACTCTGTTGATTAAAGCACAGGTCATGTGTGGCAGATTGACTTGATCGTCTTTAATCCTTTAATATCTTTATGTGGAGAAATGGCCCACTTGTTTTAATACAGCCACGTGTATAATTTCTTCACTTGATTGATATAGATCTGGCAATTTGCAGTCGGCTCACTTTTTGCGACCTGACTGCTGCTGCCTAATTTGAACTATCTCATGCATGAACATGAAGAAGCGTAGAATGGATGGACTTCAGGGAGTGATGAAGATATGTCGAGGGCGAGTTGGCCGGTTATGAATATGCGTGTGACCGCTGGGATGAGGCCCGAGATGGGTGAAGCGAACTGTCACAAGAACAATCTCCCAACACTGCTTGTATTTTAGCAACTTCTCTTCTGTCAAGCGATTTCTCAATAACAAATTACTTTTGCGTGCAGATTCCTTAGTATATTCTCATTTTTAAATTTTGGATGTATATCAGTACGTATGATATTTTACTTGTAGTGAAAGGCCGTATGCGAATTACATGTGCTTTGGCCGGCATTAACACACGTATCTGTCAGAAGTGGCTTCAGTCAGCCGCTTCTGTGAGTAAGTGGCTTCAGTCAGCCGCTTGTGTGAGTAATTGCAAGCCGTAGCCAAGTCGAACGTGACTTTACATGGCTGTATAAACAACATAAAAACGCCTTGCCTCATTATGCCACAAGAGGGCGGTATAAAGCTCGATTGAATATGAACGTCTCAGTGGAGATGTTTCCCGATGAGTCCCGCAGGTGCAACCAGGTAAATAGGCCAAAAATTCCGGGTCTATTAAAGTCACAAATCACCTGTGAAATAGAGGGCGCCCTGTAAATCTCCAGAGAGAATGTTCAAGCTGTGCTGAAAATTAAGTAGATCCCCCCTTTTCATCCTGGATCCATTTCGGACGCAACTGGGTGCGAAAGTGGCGCTATTTAGCCATGTTAATTTGTCGAGGGATCCTTTTACAAAATAGCTACTTTTCCAGTTTGGACAAAAGCATTCGTTTTAGGGGTGGTCCTCTTTAAGTGAGAATTACTCCAAAAAGTCATTGGTCAACCCACCAAAAATTGAAAGGAAAATAAAAGACGACGTGTTTATCATCATTTTCTGTGCAGCCTGAACACATGTGAGAGGTCTAAGAATTTTGTTAAAAATTGTGAAGTATGGGGATTTATCATTGGTGTCTTTGGAAATGAATTTACTTAAGTTTCATCCTGTTCAGTTAGTAAATGGCGGCGGCTATTATTAATGTGCGACAGTAGGGGGGAGCTTTTTTCGTGACACTTCTCTTGCGAGGGGCAAATTTCGGGTCTTGTGCGAGGGGTATCTGGGGTACTAGTTTTATTTATTCATTTTTTTGGGGGGGGGGGTGGAGCCCCACTTCTTTGCTTTGCCACTGCCAAGAAACGTGCTTCAAAATAAAAGCGACTTTTTGACGGCAATTTCAGTGCGCGTACGGGAAAGCGCACTGCATGCATTGTCTGCACAGGCGGACAATACATAAATGCGTTAAAAAAAGTTCAGCCCAGTTACTGACCTGACATATTTTTATTCCTCAATTTATTGATCCTAATAATCTTGCCTAAAAAGTGTTCTTGGGAAAATAGCAAAATTCCGGGTATATTAAGTCACGGATCACCTGCAAAATAGAGGGCGCCTTGTACATTTTCAGAGAAAATGTTCAAGCTGTGCTGAAAATTAATTAGACTCCCCTCTTTCTCCCTGGATGGATCCACCCTGAAAGTGGTTGTGGCCACAACAAAATGACCCCAAATGAACCAAGAAAATATTACAAACACATTGCAATTGTACCGTAATGCAAATTTGTGTCTGGACTTGGGGCTTCCAATTCTGAGCATTTCGGATGCAATTGAGTCCGAAAGTGGGGCTATTTAGCCATGTTGTGGAGAGATCCTTTTTTTCAAAATGGCTACTTTATCAGTGTGGGAAATATCATTCATTTCAGGAGGTGGTCTTCTTTGGGTGAGAATTTTTCCAAAAACTCATTTGTCAACCCACCAAAATTGAAAAGAAAATGCAAGACGACATGTTGATCATCATTTTGCTCTGCTGTCTGAACACCTGTGAGAGTTCTGAGTATTAAAAAAAAAGAAGAATTTTAAAGGATGGGGATTTATCATTGGTGGCTGTGTTAACTTATTTACTTGGTTGCATCCGCAGTGAGTTTGAGTCAGCTAGCGGTACCTTATTTTGCTCTAGCGACCTCTAATGGCAGTGTCGTTCACTGATATTGATTTTCACTGTCGTGCTTGATGTATATGCTGCGTCAGAACCGTGTATATTAACAGAGAAATCATTTTTATGAAGTGTATTACAGTTTTGATGCCATTTTTAATATTTTCCCTGCGGAATACGGCAGGTGTATTTGCCACAGTGGAACAATGGAACTGGACTTAAGCAGTTAAGTCATCGACCGGCTACTGCTAACTCCTGGCCATGCAACTACAGTCGTTTATTTCCTTTCGTGCCTTCTGTGACAGCTAATGAGGTGTTAGCATCGCTGCAGGCTTCACTTCCGAAAGAGCAATGACCTAATGGAAACGAAAGTTGGAATTAATCCATTAATTATGCAAAATGAAAGAGGTGTTATTCACGGGTGTGCCACTGGCAAATGTTTTAATGATGTCCAACATTTTCACATTTACCACACAGTGGTTTGACCAAGTTGGGGGATCGTGATCAATAGCTACTTAAAATATGATTTAAAATACAGCCTTCAAATACCCAAATGATGCTTTCATACAAAATTGATGATGCATGTACAAAAAATAACAAAGAAATGATGATTAGTACTCCCCCCCTCCAAAAAAAATTATATTATGCAAACCTCAATAAGTTAATACTTTGGTAGCTTGTGGACACTTTTTGTGTTTAATAAAGAAAGTTTGGAACCTTTTATAGCGAAAGAAATGTCGGTGTTTTCTAAAAAAAATAAAAAAAAATATGGAAATATAATAAGATTGCTGGGTCTGAGTCAGAGTCATTTGGGATTAATTATGAATCATTTTAGCCAGAAGTGTTTATCTTTCATTATCGCCAGACATAAAATAACTTTAAATCATTATAACAAATATTTTAGCCCTCGAAGCAATATATTTTTGAAGTCCCATTTTACAAAAAAAAGCACATAGAAATTACAAGATTGCTTGGTCTCTGAGTCAGATTTATTCAGGATTAATTATTACTCATTTTAGCCAGAAGTGTTTATCTTTCATTAGCGCCAGACAGAATCATACCAGAATCATAATAACAAAGAATTTAGCATTTAGGAAATTATTTGAGCATTTTGTGTAAAAGATGTATCACAGGTTGACTCCTTCAGGCGAAACGAGCAATTTGCGAAACATCTCTGCTTTTTTTGTACTATGGTTTCCTACGTGTACGGAATGAGCTATGCAAAAAGAACGAGGTTCATGGAGGGTTTTCCTACCAAGCGAAGAGACAAAAACTCTGGCGGGTGTTTTTTCTTCCACGCGAGGTAGTCTCCGCGTGGTTTTAATCCAGCGGAATGGTCTTCCAGCATGCGTTTATCCGCTCCAATAAACGGTGTGAAATCTGATTGAAATTAGCAGATATTGGCGATGAATGGCTATTTAGGAAAGTCTGGGCCTGAGGAGCTTCGACATAATTAGTTTGAATGAGGTTTTGAAATCATTTGGATAAGAATTTTTTTTATTTACTTTAATTTGCGCGAAGCCAGGAGCTTTCACTGGATTAAACCAGTTTGTGGGACAGACTTAGAAACATACCCGTTGGATATGGAGTCATGCCAAATACCATTTTCAGGAACTGTTCCTGAAACTCTTTCACTGTGCCAATTTTGTGTTCATATTAGGAGAAGTACCTTGAAGGGTAGTGGGCATAAACCCCAAATCAAAAGCGAATTTGTTAATACATTGCTAATGACTTCCCCAGGCTTATTTACTTAACGAACGCAACAGTAAAATTTAACACCCGTCCCGGTACATTATGCATGGTTTTGTCTCATTGTAGGATGATTTTGAATGCTGGGTCATTAATATTCAGACCATGCACAAACGGCAGACATGCTTACCGATGATGTGCACCGTTGGGTGTGTATAGGCATTGCTACTGGAATTTCGACCATTCTTTGACCGTTTCTTCTGCAATCGAATAATTGCAAATTGCGATTGCAGTCCCGAATTAGCAATCTTCAATATTATTTGGACAGCGACCATTATCTGTGATTTCGAACGCTGTTATTGACATTTGTTGAGGGACTTATAATGTGTTTTCTTGTGTGTAGTTTTTGAGAGAATGCTTGGCAACATTTAGCTTTTAATAAACATTGAATGGCAAATTTAAGCTTACTGACTTTAGACCCAAAATGTCCTACTAAAAGCTGAAATTACATAGCCCACCCATTTAAAATTACGAGAATATATTAAAAAAGAAAATGTAGTTCACAGAAATACTGTGTTAACTTAACATCTATCTATATTCAGTTGTGCTTTAGTGTATAGGCTTGATGAAGAATAGGAAAAATATTAATAAGATTGTATTTCAAGAGTTCTCATTTTAGCATTGTTAATCTTTAAAAGTATCCTTTGTATAACCTTAAGGTTCACCTGGGAATCTTGGGTCAAAACGAAGCCGCCTCGAGCATGGTCGTACAGGGACTACATTTTAATCATCTTTTGATAACATCAAACGGTCATCATTATCTTGTCCAATCGGCCATCTACCGTCGTCCATGCATTGCCCGTATCGTGTGGATGAACCTTACCTCAGGCGGATTAATCTCCTCGTTGGGCTGTTGTATATTGATTCTCCACGTGCTGCCCAGAAACCCGTTCCCAAGTTATTAATTTCGGACGCAAGAGCCATCAAAGCCAGCCTGGACATTGTTCTATAGCTGGGACATTGGACACTGTAAGGTGGTGATCCACGGGTCAGATTGTGATTGTGACTATCTCTCGCGTTTTGTCTCTGTGTATTTTTGTCTCTATATCGTTAACCCTAAGCAGGGCCATGTTTCATTTTTAATGTGTACGACGTGAGTTACCGGCGGCATTAGAAACACGCTCTCATGGTTGGAGCCCCACCCCCCCTTTTATTTTTTTACACATGCCGGGGTTTTGCGGTTACATAAATTAACTGAATGGGTGTGCAGGATAAACTTTCAAAGTTTGTTCGGCCTCATATCCTGGACAATTTGTGCTGGTCCCAGAGGGCCAGCCTAGTGACCTCTTTATACTTTTCTCATGACTGACTCACCGAATGACATTACTGGTTGGGTCCTGACCAACCTCGTACCCAGGGTGTCGAACAGTACGCGCCCACCACTACCTGCTCTCTCACCCTGGTATTGGATCATTTGCATGTGCAAGATTTTTGCAGACGTATGCAAATGAGGAACAGTCTGGTGCCTGGATATGCGTTACACATTAGCGTTTGTTTTGGTATGCGGTGTCTGGGGTAAAAACAGAGTCAATTCGTAGCAGCGCGAGCACGGCGTGAGTTACGAAAACACGATTTTTGAAATCAAACTGTTACGATCTTATCGAGACAACATGCAGTATCATTTTTCATATTAATATGAGCAAATTGGAAAGGAAATTAGTATTTTTGAGAAGGCGTGGACGAATGATCGCGAAAACACGTACTGCACGTTGTGAATATATAGCACCAAGTACACGATAAAAATCCATTACTAGCCAATTGCGGTATCCAATCAGGATACAGGAAGAAAGTTTCCTATCCAGGGTTTACTATTGGAAACGCGGTTGGAAATAAAGTAAGCACTGGGGACGAGGTTGGGTCCTGACTGACTGTCAGTCATGACGTGGGTAGTGCTATCGTATACTCCGTAACTCTAAAGAATATGGGCTAAACCAGTCCACTGTAGACAAGCTGCATGGAAAGACTTCCAGTGGATATATACACATTCTCACTCATTGAATGGAGTTTTGTGTACTCTGGAACCAGCTTCTTCATTGTTCTACTCACTGTCTGACGGTTGACCGCAGACTGCCTGGTAGCCGGCTGTTGGCCTTAATAGTGTACCCTTTATATGAACCAGTCAGGCTATAATGATTTTACATGGATTACCCGCAGAATGCAGTGTAATTGTGGCTGAGTTACATACGAAACAAAACTAACTACGCTTGCATATTGACTCGGAAAATCAGCACAACACAATTACCTGAAAAGATACCATCCAATTTGAAGCATCGAAAAAACCAAGCGATTGCGATAAGAAGGCCTGTGTATCTATACATGTAGATACGTGAAAGATTGAGGTTAATTCAAATGGTTTGCATGCACATATGGACTTTCCCAGAGAACATTCCCAGAGGAAAAGCTTAATCATAATCCTTTCTGTTTGCTTCAAACACTAACTTTTTAAATTTTGGAGGTTTGCCCTTCACAGAAGAAATTTCATGAGCACTGTAAAACTGAATAACAAAGTAGGCCTACACTCAATGCCAGCTCTGATTCAATTGTTCGTAATAAGCACGGTGTAACACAATTTGTACAGCCAAGACGCACGATAGCCCTACAAAATGCGGGTTTTTTTGTAGGTCAATCAAATCATTTAAATTCCCAAGGAGTAAAATATTAGGCATTTGGAATGATGAGATCCTCATATCGGTGGTTTTACTCGAACATGTCTAATGTTGGGACGGAATTGGATCACGTGAGTTAGATTTCAGTTCGTCGATTTATTTTATACCTAGATTGGGCGCGCATTAAGATGGATTCATCTTTCAGTCTCTCTTCAGTTTCTGGGTCATGTCGATGCCACGTCTTAAATCCCACATTAACACTTCATCGACCAATGATGTATTATTTCGGATACTTCTTCTGCACCACGCACTTGAAAATCGTTTTACACGACTTGCTGACTGCAGCGCTGCTGCTTCAAAGAATAAAATCACAAATTCACAAATTGAAATAAATCAAATATTGAAATACCTAATCACGAGTCAAATAATGTTACCCATGGATTTGCAGTTATGTCAGATTTTGAGTTTTAACTTATTTTTTACCCTTACTTTAAACTAGCTTTGGTTGTGTCAAAAATGATTTCAGGAGAAATGATGGCCGAAACAGCTTTCAATGAAAAAAAAAATCAAATTTTGAATGAGAAAATACACATTATGCACATCAGATGATCGCCCAACCAAGGTTTATTGCGTTCTACCGATTCATGTATGCCCTTTTAAATATGATAAGGCCTACTTGCAAAATATTCCCGTGACATTGGATATAATTAAAGATCTAAGCTGATATCTACAGGTTCTGAATCTTACAGGGCGCCCTCTGTAGGCCGTTAGGAGGTTCAGGATTCATTTGCACTATACAATGTGGCTTCGCCAATTACGATCGAGGATTTGAACACGGAATGTTACGGCTGAAATACGAATTGCCTGACTTACGAATTGCTTGCTGTTTACGTAAACGGAACCATTATGCGGCCTTGTTTCAATTCCATCGAAGCCAGGCGGGCAATGACAGACAACAATCACCTGGAATCGTTTATGGTGAATTTTCCAAATCTCGACTTTCGAATCTCCATAAAGATTAGTGATTGCGATTCTTTGGGTGCAGTACGTGGATTCATGGCCTATCAGCTGACAAGTTACAGCCGTTGGAGAAACTAAAGACCCTGTCAACAGTAAGGGTTGGTTTATGGTACTTCGACTAAAGCCGAATGTGTTGACAAAGGAATTATTGTTAATTTGCTCTGGTCTGAACTGCAGCCTGAAGTTGAGACAAGCGATGGTTGTATCCTTCCAAACCAGGAGTCATGTGCAGTGACTAGAACTTCATTGTGGTTGTTCCACGATTCAATGGATGTTGCGGAGTTTCCTACCGTCCGCACTATAGGTAACTAACCAGCGGAGCCATCTCATCTCAGTAACGTCGATACACCGCAGAGCCCCCAGGGGAATCGCCCAGCGACGCGCACTCATCCGCCGATCTCACCGTCTCCCTCGAGGTCAGAAAACAAGGTAATTTTTCAGCCGATTCGCCTTATCATACAAGCGGCTACATCTCGTTGTCTTGTTATTACATGGGCCAAGGGGCCTGAGATTGTGACGGTATTTGTTTTAGCATTATGAAGGATTGATGTTGCTGACTCGCCTGCAGCTACGATATATAATAGGCGCGGGTTAGCATCAAGCTTTGGCGTATCCGAACTGGGTTAGTTGCCCTGAACTCTCTCAACATTCCACATTATTCCATAGTCATGTACTGTACATTATGCTCATGGTTGGACAATGAAATACGCAGTTCAGTTTGCATTGCAAAATACTGCTGTTTTTTCTTAGTGATGCGCAGATCGTGTGTTAATGTTTTAGCAACTGACGTACCACATGCATTAAATTAGACCTATCCGAAATGAATTACAGTGGCAATCAACAAGACACTCAACAATGCTGAAATCCTAAAAGTGTGAAACATTTCAAATGTTTCCTAATAGCTTCAGCATATTACAATTGGGGCGGTCTGAGATCTATCGTAATCGCAAATGTATTAAATCATTTAACTAATAATCAACGCTATCATTTACGGCTTATTGTTTCTGTATTCTGAACGGATTCAAGTCGTAGCAAAGTCATAATATTCGGTTCGAGGTCGTTTTGAAGTCGAAGTATTTGGGACGGCATCGCAGCACATTCTGATCACGGTCTGCAGACTCTAGCTCGGAAGACGAACTTTAAATTTGGCGCCACACTAGGTATTTGGTAAGATTTTCAAGATTTTTTTTAATACCATGGTCTTGGTGGGGTCTTGATCTTTGGTCTTGAATGTGTGACTGGGGCTTTACCTAATTTTGTTTTGGCATACACAGAATTCTTCATTTACGCCACTTTTCACCCGATTCTTTGTCCTGTGTCTTGTTTGTCATTGTGACTGTATATATTGCTACATTCCGCTTATAGACCGTGTTGATGGAACCAACGACTGCGGGGACATTCGGCCGAGGTGCCCGCGGACAATTCGGGTCTTGTCCTGGAAACAATCATCACCAAGCCATTTAGCGCCGGATTTCACCCGAGGTGAAGGGTATACTGCGGTTGGTTAAAAACAAAATCAGTTTTGTTGGATCAAACTAGAAGCTAGTCTTTATTCAGAAGTGGTTTGTTTGACCCAATCCTTGGGGAAAGAGTGTTATTTAATTTTATACAGAGCGTGAGTTCCTGAATTTGATCCTGAAAATCTCGCCTCCAACAAACCTGGCCACCCACCTTTTCCTTGCAAGCATATAACGCACTCCCATCGTTTGCGTACAATGAAGATATTATATGACATCCTAATACTGATGCACATCAGATATATTTTGGAGACTTGGTATGTGTTCAGCAGTGAGGATTTCTTATCAACATTGGGGGACGCGACTGGGGGACCATCAGCTTAGGGAATTCCAAAAGAACGCGAATATATGCGCATTTGAAGCATTATGCCTAAGTGTAATTTCAGTGAAAGGGGTAGTGCACAAGCAATACCGTACAGCCATTTGGGGGGGGGGGGAATACCGCGCAAATGTCGGTACACTGGGTACAATTTTATACGAACTGGAATAAATGAATAGGGGGGGACCACACCATTGGCGTCCCCGCCCAAAAAGTATTGGGAGGGGGAGGACAGGTCCCTCACCCCCGGGGTCACCACCCATGTACATGATTAGGAGCAGAAGAAAGAAAGCGTATAGTAGAAAGAGGTCCGAGGCAAACGTGGACCTCCACTTTTGTGTGTGTTCAGGTGAGGGAAGGCCAATACAGTTTACAGCACGCGCGCTACATAGTTATTAACTATGAATACACACACATTACCAATTTGAATAATAGAAAAAATTTGGGCCCAAGTCGTTGGGCTTCAAAATGCTCAATGTATACCGTATCATGATCAGGACGTGGAAGTTTACTGTAACATGTTGCATTCAACTACACAAAATCACAAAGCTTGCCAATGCAGACGAATTACCCGCCTAATGAGATATTTCTGTCACCTCAACCTCTGTAATGATTTCGTCAATGTCACACAGGAACACTTGTTGCTTGGAGGGCGCCGGGGTAGACTGTAATCTAATTGCGCGCAACGGCCGTCGAACTCATGTCTCCCTTGTATCTTGAACGCGCCGCTGTAAATGAATCCAGATTGTATTGCAGATCGCGGGGTTAAGACAGGGAATCAGACAGGATTACATCGGCTTCGTAGAGAAAGTGTATGGCTTACTGGATGAAGTAGCGTTAGACATGAACAAGAAGGAGCCTTGTTTAAGAAATAACACGACATCAAACAAATCTCTCTATCCATTGTCCTGTGCTTCAAAATTCGCATAATGTATTTCCTTGGCATGGAAAGGCGCGTATTTATGAGATCAGTCAGCTTGGATCTAAATCACATGGGCTAGGAGGATGTCTGTACGATAAAACAACCCAAATGGAGGAACTAGTGAAAAGACAGCTCTGGATTATTAAGACCTTGCCTCGTTATAACGATTATATTGGGTTGAGTGATGATGCTGTACATTTTTTTTTCGATCGTTAAGACTTCAAAATATGGTTTTTCCTTATTAAACCTTTATTCCTGAAGCTCAGTTCGTTAAATAACGATGCTAGCTTTACCGTAAACAATGTTTGTGTCTTCAAAACGTTTTGTAAATATGCGATGAATATGTGAAATATAACAATAATTCCCCCATAATAGTGACAATCATGACGGATTCTACTCCGCTACACAAGAGCTGTGCAGAACTTAGGTCTATGTCTTGCTTGGGAATTTTGAGATCTGTTTTTGGTGATACATATAACAGCTTTTTCAAGTTTGTTTTTAAATATGGAATATCAGATATATAATAAAATCTAATCTAAAAACAATTATATAGTTGAAAAAAATTGTCTGTAGCAGGATTTGAACTCGCGACATAGGGAATACCGAACCGGCATGCTACCAACTGAGCTAACCGGTCTTTAGGATGTTTGATCAGTTATCATTTAATAGTTAACATTTTCTGGCCAAATGTGTATAAAAAAACACCAAAATGTCAGTATCCAGGTGAAAACATCAACGAGATTAAATTGTGAGTTTTTACTCACAATTTAATCTCGTTGATGTTTTCACCTTGTATTTGGTAAAGAGGTTTGTATTGCTGCCACTTGCTTACATGTTCATCTTCACATATTGCAATACTGTCATGTTAAGCGGCAATGCACTCCATGCATCCAGACTTATCTGTTATCAGCACACCTATACCTCCACAATCTAGTGTTCAAGTCCGTTCTATTAAAACCGCCCTAAGCCTCTTGAACAATACACCGCATATGGTGCAGCGCCACACTGCCACGTGCCACAACACGCATTCTTCAATCCAACCCAGCCTGCGGCAGCTCACCGGCAAACCACGACCCAAAGATACCCTCCATCCCCTATACCAGTCATCGATCTATCATGGAGGAATCGCCTTAGGTGGCTCTTCAGCTCCCAACCGTCGCCCCAGGGTGGCATCCCAATACCTCAGGTGAATCCTACACCTGAGACGGTGTTTTTGTTCTGAGGGGTCGTCGGTTTCTGATTTAGTTTTCATCGCCCTGGGGCGGTGTAGGGTGGGCTCAGGACGCGGTGAGCGGACCACGCAAGGTGCAGCGGCTGTAACCACACGGGAAGATCGATTCCCATCTACGGTAAGAAAGCCGGCATACTGACACCGCTCAATCGGCTCCAGCATTGCTCTACACGATTTTAGCATGTTTAGGAATTCATTTCAGGCTGGCTTAGGCACGTGTTCATTTTATCAATAAAATTACCAAAATGCGAACAAGACATGATTATACAATGGTAAATCCCTGTTTTGTAATCGTTTTCTTGCAGATTGCAGACTACGGTACAGAGTTGTATCATAGTAGCGCACAATAGGGCAACCTATACCTCTACCTACATGTACCTGTACCTCTATTTAGATACTTTCCGCCACTGCAAGTTAATTCATGACCTGTTTATTCTATAGGCCTATGCCGTAAAGTCTAAAACACGCAAAAACGCGGGTTAAGGGTTTGGCATTGGTATTGTTCTGGACGTGCCTCTTTATCATTAATCACTTTCAATGATATCTGAGGTTTCCCACGACCACGCATACAAACGACGTCTGGAAATGTATACCGCCGCATTATGTAGGTTCCGCACGGCAATAGGCATGAATTGACCAAGTTTCCTCAAACTTGACACGAAACCGCCTCGTGCTAATCTTCTGCATGATCGCTGCACAAAACCTCGCGTGCGGCACACATAAATGGCACAGGTAAGAAAAAAACCCTATTTTGAGGAAAACAGGGACAGTGACGTCACAGCCTCGTTTCTAATTATCACTTACATTGTGCAGACCCTGGGTTCTAGGTTGATGAATTGCCGCTGACACAACCTCATCAACAGGGCGCCGCGGTATAGATGACCCATAATATAATAAGCCAAAATTCCCTGGGACACGATCTATTACCTCGTATCTCTACCCCTGTCAATCTGTGGGGTCCATCTGGGGGCGGGGCTGGAGAAGGAGTGAAAGGGGATGTCAAGGAAACCAATCAGTGTCTTGTATCCTTTGATGTAGCCGCTATAGCCGCTAGTGGACAGGCGTCAGAGTGATACATGTCATGTCCTGACTTTGATTTAGCTCGGTACTGTCCAGTTTGGCTTTGTTGTGCATCATTCTGTGGTGAAAATTCTCTATAAATGATTATTTGACCTCGTCCGTCAGAATGGGATCGTTATAAAGCCTCAACTTTATTGTAACATTTTTGAAAATAGAAATGACACACGGAGTTCCTTACACATTATATAATCTGAAATATATAAAGATACCAAACGAGAAATCCTTGTAGTTATTGTCAATCCATTCCCTTTCACATCGTTTCATAAATGCCGTTGTTGTTCATGAAGTTTCACAACCGGAATTAAGTTTAATGATGGACAATGAAGAGAAAGTGTTTGCAACTTGTAATATTGTTGAAACGTCATATTTCACACAGTGGGAATCATTAAAAGGTGAAAGGAAACGTTAAATGGCGTATGCAATTAGAATAATGAGTCGTGGAGTGCGCATGCGCTACTGAGAGTCATGAGATAATAAAGTCGGATTTCTGAGACTCGTAGGAAGTGAATCTGTCTACCAGTGATGAATCTGTCAACACATGTATTTTATTTCGCAGCTCCACGGTTCTGTTTTAATTAATTTAATTAATTGCGTGTTATGAATTTGTTTGATTTTAGAAGCAATTTTCGAAATGAGTGCTTCCAATCGTCACGTCAGTCGACATGGACACACGATAAACGGAAACCCGGAGATTGAAAATTGTTATTAGTTTGGTCGTCGTTGTTTTATGGGCTTTGTATTTGACAGACAGTCGTCAGTTCAAGGAAGATGTGAGATGAAGGAACGGTAATGTCGCTTGATGGCGGTGTGAATATTTGCCAGGACATTCCTTTCAGATTCGACACACCCTCTGGTTCTGGTAATGCAAAGGGGGTGTAGCTTACATCAGAATTAACTCGGCCAAAATGATCTTCATGGACCTGACCGGACGTGCCCTGAATTAAATTTCTTTGAAGAACAGTTCAAGAGCCATGGTGAAATAGAAGTGTACATAAAAGATGGAAAATAGATTTATAATGTTGGGGAAAATTAATTCTTTAAGCCTCAAAAGAATGTGTTGTTTTTCGTGTTCAATTACTGGTGTGTTTTCATCTTATGTGAAGAAAAGTAAATAGAATATTCCAACACCGCAAAGAAAAAAACCGTAAATACAATTTTTTATATGGATGTGGAAATTTGATCATCGTTGAAAATCTTGCATACAGGGACCCGGTATCATTGATCGGTCGAAGTTTTACCGTCGAAATGAAAAACGTACACAGTAATAAACAAAATCCGGTTGTATCCCTGCATGTTGGAGACAATTGAAGATCAAATAGACGACCAGAAACTTCCTTACAAACATCAGTGAAACGCCTGACTGTCTGAAGTGTCAGAAAGCGATAGGTATATCATTTCCTATCACTCATCCTTTCTTATTCCGTGTCACTGGGTCATCGGAATACACTAAATATGATTCGCATCACCGTTTGTAACCATGGCATCGTCTACTGCCATGGAACTAAGGGATAAAATCGGTTTGAAATTGACGATAATCCAATATTGCCCTTGGATGATAACCCAGAACGATACATTGTGTATAATACTTGTGTACAAAAGTGAACGCGCAACTTCGTGTAGCCTACTCAGATCATGTGTGTCTGTCGCCCTACTTTCACCTGGTGGTTCATTACGGCATGCGCTCATTGATTTAACCCTACGCCACGGCGTGGCCCCACACGACCATTGGCGGTCTGCCAATCGCTCCGATTGTACAGTCACGTGGTCTAACACTTAACCTTTAATTTTGGAGTTTGGTTGTCTTTTGTCTCTGTGTTCAGGTCCGCATTTGGCACTGTGCACAACCTACATGAAGGATTAATACACACGGCGCCCTTTATGCTAACACGGATTTGAAGACAGCACTGTGATTATAGGCCAGAAATTAGCGAGGACCGAGTTGGATGTGTTCAGGAGCTACATTGTGGATACCATTTCTCGGATTCTTGGAGTTTTCCTTGGCGGCTGGGCTGCTTGTGGTGTTTCCAGTAAGGTAAGTGACGCAAATAACACTTCATTTCAGAGTCTTAGAAATCGAACCATATAATCGTTGACGGCAGCGGATGATGCTTGGAATATATATTTTGCTTCGTTTCATTTCACGCAGGTGCATGTATTTAGGTCTCATCTTGCTAACGTGCTTTGAGGGATTAATAATGGTTATCCTAAAGAACATTCAGCCGGCGATTCAATATTACCTTAATTACTTGCCTTGGTGTTCTTTAAATTATCAAACACATCCACTGACAGGACATGACACAATGTTCGATCTCACAAAAACGAATGAGTTCAACTATATATACATGAATTGTGCCTTACAAACTCCACAAAAATACTGCCTTTTGATTTCATTTTAAATATTCGTCCTTTCGTGGAGATATTGGTTTATCGTTTAGTTTCACTATGTCACCGCTGTTATCAACGCGCGGTGACTAGACTGTCTGCAACGGAAATGATTCGGCGACGTTGTCATAGCAACTGTTAACAAGGTGTTTAAACTCTCACGTTTGGTATAAATTAATGTTCGAAAAGAACAAAAAGAGTGACATCCGCTGTGTTCTTATCTTCATGGGAATGATGCTGTTCTCTGCTTGTTAAAGACGTAGCCTATTTTAGGTCTTGTATAAAGCATATCATATTATGGCGTATCTGAGACAGACACCATACGTGTATATGCTGAACACTTCAGTTGTCTATTTTTAAAGAAATAATTTCTGCAATAATTGCAAGTATAATTGCATACTATTTTTTTCCTTTGTAGAAGACTTATTTCGCACCAGTATATGCGAGTTTTGGGGATAACATACGTCCAAAGTTAAAATTACCTTACAATGGATACGCGGACAGAAATAAACGCCAACACGACTTGCTGTATATGAATGTGAAGCCTGCCCCACATATTATGTTATGTGAGGGACACTGTTTTTAAGATCTATAACAAAATGTGATTGTTATCCAAGCCTGAATATAAAAACCACTTTAAAGTTGCCAGAAAGTATAAACACTGTTATATAATTATAAGCTTTTATGCAGTTACGTACAAAGTTCGCAAATGTACCCTGTGACTTAACTTACCAAGCATTATTAATTGATTACCAAATGTATGTGCACATACATATGTCAATCAGGTATGTGAAATAACACAAATGGCTAAGGGTGGACGATAAAATACTGGTTTTCTTTAGAAGGTATGTTTCCGTTTTAAAGCCTCCAAAATCTAAAATTTAATAAAAGACGAAGGAAACCCCATAGCTCTGATTGTTTTGGATCACTCAGCAGCGCTCCAGGCATTAGAGATGTTATACAAGTACCTCGATGTGTCGAGTGACAGAAGTATCCGACATTTGATACAGCCACTGAGGTGCGCCCGCAGCGTTCGGATATGATTTCATTTAGTGGAGTGTGTGTTGGAATGCCGACCACATCATCAGCCTGCAGACCAATCTACGGACGCCATGCCGTGCGCGCATTAGTGTCAAAACTGTCGAGAGATTGGAAAAGTAAATCTAATAATACATTTACACCCCAGCTAAATATGTACAAAATAAAAAAATTATTGTTTTTGCAGTCTAAGCCCGTCGTCTATCGCGACAGGAACAGCCATTTATCTTGGCAGTATTTTTATGATTAAAGCTATGCCATTTCTGATCGACATATTCTACTACACCCTTTCAAGATTTTCTTAAATTGTGGTTGCTCAATATCATGCATGGTAGTTAAGTTTATAGTGCAATGAGGTTTTTGATGTGTGATATATTGGTAGAATAATTATATAAGGTTGATGTGTAGATGGTTCGATCATGGTTAAACAGAAGGATGAATTTCATAAAGTGATTTTACACAAAATACTTCATGAACTTGCTTTTTGAAAATGTGTGATACCAAAGTTGAGTCAATGCCGTTTAAAAACGGCTTCTCATCCCTTTGTCTGCAGTCAGTATTACTTCTATTGTAGAGACTAGTGTCAGGTAGATTAAAAGTTACCCAAGTATTAGAATTTAAAATCCCTTTAAATATGCATACCCATGCTCTTCAAAAAATGTCCTTTTTTTTCGTAACGAATTTTCAATTTGTATATTTTGTGTTAACGAAACAAACTGCTTTATTCTGTAAAAAAAAAAACCTTTATTGCTACTTTGGGCGTCGGCAGCCCTCTGAAAAGGAGCACAAATAACCCGTCCTGTGAGAGTCTGCCAGCCAATATTTTGATTAAAAAAAATAAAAAAAAATTATAAACATTTGTGGACTGTTTCGTTGAAAGTCTCACCCAAAAGTGAATGACATCTATATTGCTAGGACAATTCAATTGATAAAAAAAAATTATATTGTGCAAATGTCCCTTCCTCTGATGTGTATGAAAACTGAGACATCCACAGTATGGTCAAATTTAAAACTTGTAAAGTGCACTTTAACAAAATCCATTCACAAAGTTCCTTGCTTGTCCTGAAATTGAAGGTGGTGCTGCAACGGTCTTTTGTTGTTGTGATGTCACACACTTTTTGGGGTTTCAGTTTGAAATGTGAACCCAAACATTTGCACATTGAAAACAATGATGTACAAAGGTTAACCATTCATTACTTTAATCCTGGATTTTTACCTTGAATGGCATCACCGTTGTGCTCATGAATATGACTATGTTTTCATGGTGGATCGCATATTTAACTCATGAATATGGAAATTTGAATTAACACAAAAGCCATAAAGGCACCAAAACACCCTTGAAAATCATGGCAATATAAATATTGAAAATAGATTCGAATAGGTAAAAAAAAAAAACATGTTCAAGGATTGCGTTCTCTGCCGCTTTATCTCTATACGGTAAATATCTAAACGCTGATGCGCGCAGAACGGGAAAACACCTGGCATAGTGCGCCCTCACGTGGGAGAGGCCATGTTCCTTTCTGATGCACTCGACTTGACGCTTTGCATTCTCACTGTCAATATATTTAAGCATTTTCATATGAACTGTATGTATTTTCATATAAATTGTATGTGGTCAGTTTAGATTTTGCAAACAGAAATTTGCGCGAAATGTCAGTGTATTTAGTATTTTATGAAATATGTACGCCTACGTCTACAAACGTTGTCATGTTATTTTATAACAGGTGTTGAAGTATGATCACAGAATTGTTGTTATGAATGACAATCTTGTTGTCATCAGTGTGTATTAAATTCAACGATCCGATGCTAAACGGCTTGCGATAACGAGCGTTATGCCTACCAGTTGATAATTCCCAAACACTAATAGAATTTTGGGCGTTCGTGACAAGTCTGTTGGCATGCATATTAGCAGTTACGGTACTTTGCTTTCCGAAAAGGTGCGTTTTTAGTAGTATGCCATCACGACTCCAGAATACAACTCCATAAGCAAATGCGGCTACCATCGCATTATCAGTGAACAGTACCGCGCGGATGCAATGGCAATGTCTTGTTGGCAATGACAATGTTTTCATGCAAACGTCAGATTAAGTTGTCCAAACTCTAATCTCGCCATCTTTATCACCAGACATAATAGTTTTTTCATCAAGATGGCCACAGTGAATCTTGGCTGAGTGTCCCCTGTATATCCGAAAATGCTGACTTGTTCTCGTATCCCACAGTATAAATGCAGTCACATCTTCAAACGAAGTAATAACCCAGTGCCCATGGCAAGCAAAACATTCCATCTTGTTCCCTATGGACACATTTAAGCTATCGGTGCAGAGTTTGGTCTCCTTACATGCAACATTATCTCCACCATTGACCAAGCCACTGATATCCCAAATGTGTACAGGGACACCTTCAGAGTCCCTTCCCGGTTGAAGGCTGTATGAGACAATGACTTTGTCTTCTTCCATGTACAAACCAGACGGCTTGTATCTATCAAAGTCACTTGCCGTGCCCCGGATCAGTTTCAAAACCTTGCCCGTGCTGGCTTCAAATACCAGAATACCTCCCATAAATGCAGCAAGTACAACGTTATTTTTCAGAACCATTTTCCTGATGGCAGTATCATCGTTTCGCAATGATCGCAGTGAATTGATTAAATTACAGGGTCGAATCTTCTGCAGCCTGCGTCCGCTACTCAAATCCCAAACACGTACGTATCCAAGAACATCACCAGCCCCGAATGACCTGCCATCACTTGCTACACAACTTAAATTCCAAGGACATAATTCAGGCAACGCACGACGGTGCTCCTGGTAACGCCCCTCGGACCAGTTCCTGTCCAGATGCCGAGCTCTCATGAACACCTCCTTCCATTTACAGGTTGGTGCAAGATCATTCAGGTTACAGTCGCCGATAATGACCGAATCAGCATAAAAGGTTGGACCGGTACCACTGGTCCTGGTGTCTGTATAGATTGGCTTCTCTTTGCGGAGATCTACTTCCGTACCAAAACGCTCCCAATCTCTCAGCTTACAAAGATGAAGCCAAAGGCTGTTGGTGTTGGTGACGTTCCTCCATGCCTTGCTGCATACAGCCAGGTGACATAAGTCTTCTACCGACAGAAAACCAAACATCTTCCATAGGATCTCATATGGCAAGTAGTCGACAGGATCCAGAGAGCATGTCGATGGTTGAGCATGACAGACAACGACGTCGTTCGTATCTCCTTGTGCTGAAGTCATTTTGAAAGATGCCAGAATCCTGTAATGATACAGAGAAGAATTGAATTTAGTTAACAAAACTACCGACATGCAGTGTTTCCTATTTTCAAATCAGCAATGTATCTATTTATCACACCGATTTTTTTAGGTGCATTTTTGGCGAAGCATCCCGGGGTAACATCGCATGCAGTATTTCAATAGTTGTGCATTTTGCGTCAATCCCCTGAGATGAGCTAGACCAGAGGCAGCAGGAAAAACTCTGTTTTAAGACAGTAACGATGTGTCTGTTTAGCCTTAGTACGAATGTCTATCATGTCCACGATAAATACACACAATAGGCATACCCCGGCACGTACGTCCAAGTCATACATACGTCTCGCATCCCAAAACAGCGAACGGTCCATCTGGATTAACCTCAATACTTTTATGGTGAACTATAATGATTGAAAATACAATTTAATTGTTGGGCATTAACGTTAGTCAGTGGAGATAGTTCAGCTTTAGCATACTACTTGTAGGCCTATATAACTTTTATGACATAAATCTCAACTCACTCTGGCAAACTAATTCCTTGTATAACGAATTGAAAGAAATCTTTCATTCTCATCCGAATTTGATTTTGTTTTTGAACATTAACATTTCACTTATCCGATGTTTAGCTTGAAAGAATTCCGGTAGTGGAAGTGTGAGGTCTAGTCACCAGTCCCTAGACATGAACATTCACAAAAAAATATACGTCAGGGTACTGACTATAGACCCATTGTCATTGAAGTACCTATTGAGGGCGTAATACATGTACAGGTGTGATCTTGTGGGTACACCCTAGTAAATAGGTCAAAAATCCGTCCCCAGAGCTCATGAATACACTCATTTTATTTCTATATTTTTAATAGACAGTTCTGAGAGCCATGGAATTAAGGAATTGAAGAGATTATGGCAGTGAACCTCTGGCCTGGACTTGGGGCTTCCAATTCTGAGCATTTTGGATGCAATTGGGCCCGAAAGTGGCGCTATTTTAGCCATGTTGTGGAGGGATCCTTTTCAAGCTGGTTTAATATATATTTTCCAGTTTGGGAAATATCACTCGTTTTTTGGGTGATCTCATTTGGGTGAGAATTTCTCGAAAAGTCAATGGTCAACCCAGCAAAAATTGAAAAGAAAAAGAACGATGACATGTTGATCATCATTTTTTTTCCCCTGCAACCTGAACACCTGTGAGAGTTCTGTGCATTTTTAAAAGAATTTAATGCCGCGAAAATGTTTTTTCAGTGGGCAGAACCTGGGCGGGGGGGGGGGTGGGGAGAAGGCAAAAGCATTTCAAAGGGGTCCCCGATAAATCAATTTCGAACAAATCTCTTGTTCGGCCTCATGTGGAGTACAGCTCAGTAGTCTGGGATCCGTACTCAAACATTCTTAGTAGTTACCTGGAAATGGTGCAGAGGCGTGCAGCAAGATTTGTTTTGAATCGCTATCATCAGACGTCAAGTGTTGGAACAATGCTAAAATCTCTTCAGTGGCAAACCCTTGAAGGTAGGCGTACAATAGCAAGACTCACGATGTTCTACACAATTCACCGTGGTTTGGCTGCCGACAACATGCCAATTTAGTCCAAGAATTTAAATGCTCCTACCCAAACAGAAAAATGACATGTTTACCAAATCCCATCTTGCTCCAGAGAATATTACCAGATGTCTTTCTTTCCCCGCACTGTAAGTCAACGGAACAAGCTTCCCGAATCGATTGTAGAGGCTTGCAACCCTTCAAAGTTTAAGCACATGTTAACTAATGGGTCCCCAATGCCAAAATAGTAGGTTATACACTCCATCCACAAGTTGCGCACCGAACAATGTGCCCTACTTATCAACAATATGAAGTTGGCGCAGAATTTGGAAGAAGAAGAATTAGAATGTCTCATTTTCGGATGTCCCAAGGTATCCTACAACAGAATATAATATTAAGATTAATTATAAAATTTTGAGATTTAATGGCCTAATACGCAAGACATCCTTTATGCTAGACACGGATTTGGAGACGGCACTAAGAATGCCAAAAAGTATAGCGAGGATATTGGATGCTTTTAGGAGGTACACTGTGGGCACTTTATCTTGGATTCTTGAAATTTTCCTTGGCTGCCGGGCTGCTTGTGGTGTTTCCAGGTTATAGTAAGGTAAGCGGCTCTAATAACGGCTTATGTGCCAGAAGATTCAGCACAATTAGTTTTTTTTCGTCGTTGACGGCATCGGATCTTGCTTGGAATATTTTGCTTCGTTTTATTTCACGCAGGTGCATGTATTTTGGTTCTCATTTTGCTAAACGTGTTTTTAGGGATTGATCATGGTTATGAATAAGATTCAGTCGACGGCTCAATATTACAATTAGTTGTCGACACATTCGTTTAATTATCAAACACATCCATTGACATGGCATGACATTATTATAAATATAATGTTTGATCTCACACAAAGGAATAAATGGTTTATGTGAAAGTTATATGAATTTTGCCTTACAGAACTCAACAAAAGCCTTACTGCTTTTGAAGTGAATATTCATCATTTCATGGAGATACTGATGTTTAACTTAGTTTCATTGTCACCATCGCTCCGTTCACAAGTACCCCC
Organism: Patiria pectinifera; assembly: GCA_029964075.1. Classification (NCBI taxonomy): domain Eukaryota; kingdom Metazoa; phylum Echinodermata; class Asteroidea; order Valvatida; family Asterinidae; genus Patiria; species Patiria pectinifera. Next base: position 2,150,926 of record CM057142.1, read on the forward strand.
TCATCGGCAAAGAGAGTACAGTTGACCGACCGACGCCATCTTGCCTGACTGCAATTTATTTGCCGCGAAGCGCGGCCACTGCTTGTGCATAGTACAAATCCCCTGGTGAACGTGCGACACACACGAGGAACGGTGCGCGTCAACCGGTGAAATGTCCCGCCCATGGAACGCCGTTGCTAGGTAAAAGGGCGCCCTCTTTCGTCGGCGCACGGAGCCCATACTGTCCGCAACGGAAATAATTCGGCGACGTTGTCATAGCAGCTATTGACAAGGTGTTAAAACAGTTTCAAGTCGCTAGAAAGTAGAAACACTCATATACTTGTAAGCTTTTATGCATTTACAACGCGTACAGTTTGCAAATTTACCCTGGGATTTACCAAATTTACCTGCGCATACATTGTCAAACAGATAAGTATGAAATAATACAAGGCTTAGGGTGGACGATAGAATATTGGTTTTCTTTAGCTGGTATGTTTCCGTATTGGAACCTCTTTCTAAAATTTGATAAAAGACGAAGGAAACCCCATAGCTCTGATTGTTTTGGATCACTCAGCAGCGCTCCAGGCATTCGAGATGTTATACAAGTACCTCGATGTGTCGAGTGATAGAAGTATTCGACATTTGATACAGCCACTGAGGTGCGCCCGCAGCGTTCGGATATGATTTCATTTAGTGGAGTGTGTGTTGGAATGCCGACGTCATCAGCCAACAGACCAATCTACGGACGCCATGCCGTGCGCGCATTAGTGTCAAAACTGTCGAGAGATTGGAATAGTAAATCTAATAATAAATTCTCTTTGTTGGATAATATACACCAGCTAAATATGTGCACGATAAACAAATTATTGTATATTTTTTTGTAGTCCATGCCTGTCGTCCATCGCGACAGGAACAACCATTTAACTCAGCAGTACTGGGTTTTTTTAATCAAAATCATTTCTGATCAATATAATCCATTCAAGACTTTAGAAAACGATAGTTGCACTATAAAAAGTGCGTTATATCGTAGTGAAGTTTTGGTGTGTAATGTATATAGGTAGAACAACTTGAGGTTCTTTGTCATATCTCTTCAATTCCCCAATTTGATGGCTCTCAGAACTCTCTAAAATAGAATATTTTGAGGGTAACAATTTTATTCATGAGCTCGGCGGATGGGTTTAGGCCTATTTACCGGTATGTACCCTTTAATAGGAGCGAATATTTGCAATCCTTCCCAAAACCACTTTTAGGGCAAAGAGGAAGTATTGGTTATTCATATTCCATCAAAAAATTTGAGAAATTTTTTTATCCGAGGTCGATATTAGGCCCGACAAAAATGCATTTTTTGCGCCTGCTAGCTGTAGAGCGCCCCCAACGACAATAAATTAAGTTTCAGCTTCTTTGAGGCTCAAAATGCCCCCCCCCTTTCAACTCGCAATTGCTGAACATCGGCAGATGGCCTACGGATCCCATAGGATTTGGGAGCATCTTTTGCAGAAAAAGCCCTTGTTGATACCTTTAAAATACTTTTTTATCCCCCTCCCCGTAGGTTCCGTCCACTGAAAAACCACTGCCGTGGCATAGCGCATGCGCGGCCCGGTCATTGTTGTTATCCTCTATAGGGTGCAACCGTGTATTAAAATTGCCAAAGACAATAGCGCTAAAGGTCCATACTTCAAAATTCGTTTAAAAATACTCTCACAGGTATTTAAGCTGCGCCACAGAAAAATGATGATCAACATGTCATCTTTCATTTTCTTTCATTTTTTAGTAAGTTGACCATTGAAGTTTCGAGAAATTATTCTCACCCAAAGAAGACGACCCCTATTTTCCCCAAAGCGGAAAGGTAGCCATCTTGAAAAACGATCCCTCCACAACATGGCAAAATAGCGTCACTTTTGAGCCCAGTTGCATCCAAAATGCTCAGAATTGGAAGCCGGCCAGAGGTTCTTCGACATATCTCTTCAATTCCCCAATTCTATGGCTCTCGGAACTCTCTAATATAGAATATTGTGAGGGTATAACTTTTATTCATGAGCTCGGCGGATGGGTTTAGGCCTATTTACCGATGTGCACCCTTGTAACCACCATGAAAGTGCATGCATGGCTGCGTCATCCTGCATGACCCTCGTGACCTCAACTGTTACAATGGTTCTCTGTGAAGGACAATCTGCAGCAAGAGCGTGTATGTCATGAACATGCTGCAAACATTTCCTTACAAGTGGCGTAGCACGGTCATTTTTATTGGGGGGGGGGGTAAATTTTTGTGAAAAGGGCACTTGCACATCCGTTGTGAAATGTAGGCACGTTTTTCTTCTCCGGACACTTGGCCTCCGTAAAATAAAAAAGCGGGGGGTAACCATCTATCGATGGGGGTGCTGTTCAAAACCGGCAGCTATGAAGATAAAAAAAAAGGCACCCTAAACGGCATATGTTCCCCCAAAAGGCACTTCTTTTTAGAAAGGGCACTTGTTCAGAAAAAGGGCACTTCTTAAACACAAAGGGCACTCTTTACAAATGTAGGGGGTAGGGGGGGGGTAAAAAAGGGCATTTCAGAACTAAACCATTCCAGAACTAAAGGGGATCATATTATTTGACACATGGACACAACAATAATCTGACACACTTCTCATTGGTTGGCTCTCTGATTGTTTATTAGGTACTCAAATGCGCCTCACGTAAAGTCAAGCTGCAGAAATTGTTTTTAAAAGCAAACGTTTATAGTAACCAGAAAATTCTATTACGAGGAGTGCGTATATAATATAATGCAATTGGCAACGACACCACGCGATTATGTTCCGATATTTACACAACAAAAACAGACGTTTCGTAGAAAATAAGAACACAAATTGAATTTCTTATCGTCAGGTCTTAAATTTGGTACAAATGGATCAGCTTTATTCCAACGCGATTAGTTGATTCGGGGATTAGGATCAACTGCTATGTTTGCTCTATCAGCGTTGAAATAATGTGCGCATATACCCCTGCGCCGTTCCTATAGCTTATTGACATGTATGGGCCTATGTGTTATTATGTGATACGCATGAGTAGGCACAATGGATACTTCCTTCGTCACTAAATTAAACCAAATCATCTGGTTTAGAAAAGGTAATTATTATTACCAGCTTTTTTTTTTAAAGAGGCATGCTCCATTTCATAAAAAATAACATAGTAGTGAGGCTGTTGAGTGACAGAATTGTGCACTTGGCGACTAAATCATCAAACTTCGCATGTCAAGACAATGTTTAGATAAAGGGGCGTTTCACATCAGACCCTTCAAAGTGATCTTTGATAGGTCAATGACCTTTACGTACTCTATTTACAACTTTCGTTCGCGAAAAAAAAACCTTGCCTGTGTCCCAAGCCCATACGTCATAACTCTTCACGCCATGAAAATAATGATCAGGTGAAGAATGTCATAATTGACCTCAACTGCAATGCTATCTTTCATGCGAGTGTAAAAGTACAGGCAGGGCGAGTATACTAAAAATAAAAGAAACTCAAAGGGCGCCCCCAATTTAACAAAATGATCTGTATGTATCACTTTTCAGATCTAGGATGTGAAATTCCAATTAAACTTTTCTCTTAGTAAAAGAATCAATCACATAACGTAAGTACTTTTCTAGGAATTTGAACACAAACACAGTTTTAAAACGTTGTCCACGACATCACGATTAAGGTACATGATATTTATATACATGTGTATTATCACTATATTTTCTTATTTCAGACAATTTTTTTCCATATAGAAAGGGTTGTTGCTCCTTTGGACACCATTCTATTTCAGCAAAACAGTCGGGCAAGAAGAAAGAATCCATTCGCCATCTTCAAAAATCTGCCATCTTGGGAAAAGCAAGAAAAAAGCCGCGCCCGCATCCTTCCTTTTTATTATAAAAGCCCGGGCGATAACCTCTTTATTTTATTTCCCTCGGTCTTTCAGATGGAGCAGCTTTGACATTGTAAACATTCATACTTTGTAAATGATTGACAATTTTTTATGGATGACCTTTTTGGATACTGTATGCCAAGAGAGAAAAGAAAAGTGAGTGTATTTGGATCCCGAAGCTTTTTCATGCTATTACCAGAAATGCAAAATTTGAACCATACTGCAAATATAAATGACAATCTTTGTGTCATCCGTGTATAGAAGGTCAAGCGGTCCAAATTCAAATGCATTGTGGTAAAGACGTTTACCAGTTGATAAGTCCCAGACAGAAATTAGTTCTGGCGATCGGGTATACGTGACAAGTCGACTGCAAATTCTGGCATTCTCAAATTCCACGTCTTCCATGTTCAGTAGTATGCCATCGCGACTCCAGACTACAATTTTGAATTCAGTGCCGGCAACAATCACTTTATCAGTGAACTGTACCGTGTTGATTCGACCGCGATAAAAATGATCTGGGAATTCGGAAAGTGTTTTCATGCAAACATCAGATGCAGTTGTCCACACTTTTACCTCACCAGCATCATCACCAGTCATGATAGTGTTTTCATCAAGATGGCCACAGTGAACATTGCCTTTGTGTCCTTTGTATATCCTTATAATTTTAGGTGTTCTCGTATCCCAAAGAAGGAATTCAGGATGGCGTAAGCTAGAGGTGATAACAAAGTGTCCATGACAACCCAACAAGTGACAGGATGCGTCTTGATGTGGATTATCTTCTGAAGTTTCAATGTGCAGTATTGTTTCTGTACATGCACCATTATCTACACCCTCAACCAAATCACTGATATCCCAAATGTGTAAAGGGAAAAAGTCATTCCAACGATAAGAGACTATGATTTTATTTTCTTCAAAATATGATTTACATGGCCAATATCGATCAAAGTCACTCCACTTACTCGGAGTAATCCGTCGCAAAGCATTGCCTGTGCTGCCCTCAAATACAAGAATACCTCCCTTGAATACAGCAACTCCAATGTCATTCTTCAGATGCATGTGATTTATGACATGACTGACCCTGTTAGTCTCCTTAGCCACTCGCTTGAGATCTCTGATCTGTGAATCGTTTAAATTGGAGACTTGAAACTTCCGCAGAAATGTTCCACTATTCAAATCCCACAGTCGCACGAACCCATAGTTATCACCAGCCGCGTATGTCCTGCCATCACTTGCCATGCCCCTCGCTTTGTAATATTTTAGTTTAGGCAGAAAAGCACGGTGCTCCCGGTAACGCCCCTCTGACCAGTTTCTGTCCAGATGCCAAGCTCTCATGTACACCTCCTTCCATTCACAGGTTGGTGCAAGATCCTTCAGGTTACAGTCGCCAGTAATGACCGACTCGGCCTGAAAGGTTGGAATGGAACCCCATATCCTGGTCTTTGTAGAGTGGATTGGCTTCTCTTTGCGGAGATCAACTTCCGTACCAAAACGCTCCCAATCTCGCAGCTTACAAAGATGAAGCCAAAAGCTGTTGATGTTGGTTACGTTCCTCCATGCCTTGCTGCATACAGCCAGGTGACACAAGTCTTCTATGGACAGAAAATCAATGATCTTCAATAGGATCTCAGTTGACAAGTAGTCGACAGGATCCAGAGAGCATGTGGATGGTTCAGATTGACAGACTGCGTCGACGTCATCACTCGGATGTGTATCTCCTTGTGCTGAAGTCGGTTTAGTCGAAACAGACTTCTTCCCAATTGCTTGCCCCATCTCGTCACACGATGATATCGCGGACAATTAGTCGACAGGATCTAGAGAGCATGTCGATGGTTCAGATTGACTGACAGTGTCGACATCACTCGGATATGTATCTTCTCGCACTTAAGTCATTTTGAAAGATGTTGGAATCCTGTAATGACACAGAGATGAATCGAATTCATTTAAGTATTCATCAAACCAATTTAAGATATCGGTAACAGTGCAAAATTGATTTTGGGAAACATTGCACCAACTAGTTATTCATTGTGTATATTGTGTTTCCTGAGATGATGTGAAGAGAGACAAAGGTACCAGGGAAAACCCTTACTTCGTATTCAAGACAAGTTCTGGTTTTCGTTGCATGCCCTGATCTTAGCTGAAGGTCCGAAGAACTATGTGACTATATTAATATCTTCATGCACGTGTACGATAAATGCACACAGTATGCAGGCACACAAATCCACGTCAAACATGCTAAGAACAAAAGACTAAAAGTCATTTGGACTAACTTCAATATTTGTATGCGACACTGACTGACACTATAACTTAAATGTTAACCATTCACTTACTCAATAAAATAGGTCGTCCATCCCCTCTATATTATCGTTCTATATGCTAATGCTCAGCTGCAAATAAATGCGACAACGAAACCTGTACTCACCCTTGCAAACTAATTCTTTTCACTTCTGAAAGAAATATGTAATTCTCGTCAGAATTTGATTTCGTTTTTCAACATTTACATTTCATTTATTCTGTACTGTGCCTCAAATTATTATTAATGGAATCACTTCCGCAATGAAAAGTCTAGTCACGAGTCCACAGACCTAAAAATGAATACAAATGTACAACAGGATGCTGACTATAGTCCGATTGTAAACCAAGTAGCTATTGAGGGCGATATACAGATGTGACCTTGTGTGGGCACCCAAGCAAATAATGTTCCATAGAGTCCAGTGATAAAACTCCATACTTCAAAATTCTTTTAAAAGTACTCGAAACTCTCACAGGTATTCAGGCTGCACAGAAAAGGATAGTTAACATGTCGTCTTTCATTTGCCATTCAATTTTTGGTGGGTTCACCAATATGACGTTTTGAGATATTCTCTCCCAAATGCCACCCTAAAACGAATGATATTCCTGTACTTTGAAAAAGGATCCCTCCACAACATGGCTAAATACCACCACTTTCGGACCCAAGTTGCATCCCAAATGCTCAGAGTCGAGACTGGAGTGTCGAGTGTCGAGTCTGGGTTTCCATATGGCCATCAACCTCGTCCCTGGGCTCACTTTCTTTTCAAACTCGTTTCCGGCAATAAGAAGCTCTGTAGGGTTTCAACTTTTTTCCGTATCCTGATTCTATATTGAAATTAGCAAATAATGGATTTATATCGTGCACTTGGTGTTGTTATTTCCAACGTGTATGTCGTGTTTTAACGTTCATCGCATACACATGTAGTAATTACGTCCATTCCTCAAAAATATCCTTCCCTTTCCATTTTGCTTTTATGTCATGTACTACTGCATATTGGCTGCATAAGATAACATTTTAACTTTGAACAAAAATCGTGTTTTCGTAACTCAGGCCGCAATGAATTGATTCTGGGTTTTTTTTTACCCCAGACATCGCACACAAAAACAAATGCTGATATAAAACACAGCCAGGCACCAGATTATTCCTAATTTGCATCCAAAAATATTTGCTGTGCAAAATGATCAAATACCAGGTTGAGAGAGCGCGTAGTGTACATGGTGGGAGCGTTCTGCTCGACACCATGGGTAAAAGGTTGGATGGCTGTAGAGCCTGAAAGTTTACCCCTTAAAAAGCGGAAAATTACTTGCAAACATTCTAAGATGTGCAAACATTTTTGGTGCATTGATTTCTTAAGAAAATCGCCCTCTAAAAGGCCTTTATCTCAATTGATGGAAACTGACAAACCGCCTGACATGAAAGATGAATATCGTGCCAAAAATTGACCTCTCACCTCCGAAATTCTTAAGTACATGCGGTCTAGTGGAACTCGGGGTACTCGTGCAAACTTAGATGATCATTTGTGAATTAATTTTGTGGCGGTTATTAGGTGAAAACTGAAACTTAAATAGGAGACTAAAATGTCTTTTAGGATTGACAATCAAAAAAATATATACTTGAGTAACACATAAGCTTTAACTAAAACATCTAAAGTCGCCGCTGATAAGGACTGCATTCAAGCCAGCCCGACTAAATGAAAGATGATGAAATAAGCTTTAATTTGATGTGTGTCTCGAACACCTTGGAGAGTTGTGTATTTTTCGCGAATTTCTGAAGTGGGAGCATTTACCATTGGGGTCTATGGAAGTTTATTTACTGGTCTGCTACCTTGTGACCACCGTGTACGGGTGCAGTGAACTAATTCAATTGAGAATTTCTACGCGAGCTCATTAGAATAAAAGGTACCCCCACACACAATTTCTTTGAAAACGGAGACCGTTTGGCTTGAAAAACGGTGGAATTGCGTAAATGTGGCAAAGGATCAACTCCCTGGTTTTTGGGGCTTCCATCTGAAGGCAGACTTGATAAAATTACGGTTGAAAAAGAGGCTCAATTTGCCTGAGAAAGTGGAAGGATGCCACAGGCTTGGGAACTATCACTCTTCGAAAGGTGATTTTGTTTTGGTGTGAATATTTAAAAATGTAATTGGTTAGTCTACCCAAAATTGAAAAGAAATAAAAAGATGATTGACAAGACAATAATTTAATTTTTGTTTGAGAAACCCCAGTGATGTCGGCTTGCGTGTTATTTGGCCCTGAACTTTATTAATTTTCCACTCTTTTCAATGGGGCTTGAATGTGTTCAGTGCACCCGTACGTGCATGGCTGCATCATCCTGCATGACCGCTCGTGACCTCAACAATGGAAGGTTAAGGACGATCTGCAGCAAGTGCATGCATGCACCTCATGCATCCAGCCTAGTGAGAGCTTTGATTCTGTCTGTCAGTCTTGTTCTGGGTCTTCCTTTCCTTCTCAATCCTTCTATCTTGCCTTGTGGTTTCACTTTTTTCAAGGTAGTCCAAAGGAAAACTTAAAAGTTTATTAAAGTGCTGCAAACCACTTACTCATTTTGTTGAACCAAAATATACAACTTCTATATATATAAGAGAGAGTTTAACTCGGCCTCCGAGACGATGTTTGCTCCTGAAGGATCCGAGACCGCGGTCTCCCGCGACGCCAAAATCGCTCCAAGTCCGTGGAAAAATGCGGAGGGTGTCTTCCGCCGGGTCGGACACTTCGGGTCGTCCTGATTTTCCCGTACGGACCGGCGATCCGTTTCGCCGATTTTTCGTGACTGCGTTTTGCGCAGGAATTTGCCGTCGTGTGCGCTTTCACGTTGACTGCCTGGCCACCCCCCCCCCCCCCGTGCTGGCTTTTCTGCGTGTCTAGACTGTGCGAGGTCAGCGGCTTCGAAGTAGGGGTTGCGTTTACGTGTTGTACTCGGCTGTTCTGCAAAAGTGTTCACCAGCATGGGGTGACCTTGGCAAAATATTTTTTCTCCATGGTGCGTGGCCACCAAGTGTCCCTATTCTTTCCTGTGCTTCGCTTGCCGCCCCTGCGCCGAGTGCAACGAATACTCAGAAGGCCTTCACATTAGTATGCCTCGCGCGGTCTGACCAATCGAATGTCTACACTGCGTAGTACTTCCCGGCTGTGCGTAAAACCGTCGATGGCAACGCGTACTGCAGCCTGCTCCACACCCTGGAAACGAGGTTGGGTCTACGGGTGCTCGCTATTGCACAAGCATGTGACGTCGCGTGATAGAGTGCTGTTGCTTCCATAGTGTGTTTACAGCTCCATGCTTCCACTAGCTCTATGCTTCCACCAAGGCTGAGCGTTGTGAGTTCGCTGCCCGCCACGTCACGGTATAATTCAGTGTCGCGTTATAATTTCGGGAGCCTGTTTGGGATCAACCAAAAATCAATACACGCCGGTCCGTACGGAAAAATTAGGACGACATGAAGTGCTTGATTTAGCGGAAGAAATTCTCCGTATTTTTCTATGGACGTGGAGCCATTTTGGCGTCGCGCGAGACCGCGGTCTCGGAACCTTTCAGGAGCGCACATTTCTCGGAGGCCGAGTAGAACTTGCTCTTATATAGATGGTTGACCAACTTGAATAAAAGTTGAATCGACTTTTTCCTCGCAGACGGTCTCGCAAATTGTAAGAAGTTCAAGTTTACGTTTGTTGAAGAGTCCAATACTGAAACTTAATTATGACCTTCATCATTCACACTGTTTGTAATTTTATGGTAACACTCAACATTTTCATTGCAAATGAAAACTTCACGTTTGATTACATTATGATTTAGTGTCAAAAACTGTACAATCAGCCTTCGCCTGTGTACTACGGTAACCTTTTCACTACGTTCTCCCGGCAATGCGACTGCCTCACAAAATGCCAATTTAACAGACCAACGGGAACATTTACAGACAGTTATCAGGGTACATATGTATCATGTGCGTAAATCGGTGGGGAACAGGGGGACCCCCCCCCCCATTTTAAAGCGGGGACATTGTTTGGTCCCCCCCCCCACTTTTTCTTCCCCGAATAAAAATTGTAGCCTACTATAATGATTCTATTGCTCAGACTACCGTGTAGCTGATTCAATTACCCCAAGCTCGAAAATGATGTTTAAAAGATGATCTTTTGCTCAAATTGGTTTCAGTGGTCAGAAATTGCCTCAGATCACACCACAAAAATTGCTTTTCTATAACTGCATGTCTCCTCAATGATCCCCCATTTACATTTAACTGCCCACATTTTCATCCCCAACACTACGCCCTATATACCCGGGCCGATCTATGATCGGGTAAATCAACATAAAGAGGGCCCGACATTTGGATGTTATAGCATTATATTATAGCATTTGTGGTTTGTTGTTTTCTTTTGTGTGTCGTAATAGACTTGATGTGAAGTCGTAATATGTTCATTTGGCGCCTCTGATATAATTCTATTTCAAAGCAGCGCTGTGCATTGTATTTTCATCTTCTAAGTTCTAGTCTAACTGTCATCACTGCAAACGATCGTTGGGAGAGGATGTTCGTCCAAGGAGTGCAATTGCATTATACACCCCAATACTACGCCAATGTAACACATCAACGGTAACGAGGAAACAATTCCTTTCCCTTCCGAATAAATGAAAAATTATTTTTTATGTGGAACATTGATTAATTCCAGAACTGAAAGGGCTCATATTACTTGACACATGGACACAACAATCGTTTGACATTAGCTTCTCTTTGGATGGCTCTGTGATTGTTTATTAGTACTCAAATGTGCCTCATTTAAAGTCAAGCTGCAGAAATTGTTTTTAAAAGCATGCATGTATAGCAACCATAAAATTTAATTACAAGGAGTGAGTATGTAATAAGGGAATAAATGTGTGCTTCGGAGGTTTTTATCACTCTGTTTAAGACCACTTAGAGTCTGGGTGCTGATAATTACCCGAGCCGGAGGCGAGGGTAATTATCAGCACCCAGACTCTAAGTGGTCTTAAACAGAGTGATAAATACCGACGGAGCACATATTTATTCCCATTCATAAATACCTTTTCGGTAAGAAAAAATGATATAATTCGTTCTAAACATCCCGATTTTGTTCAACAAATTCACTTTATGCTTTTTGAAACATCCCTCTTGCAAAATAATGGAGTGTTCAGCTGGCGAGTAAGATGTAAACAACCCTTTTATGGAGATTGACGCGCGCGTATCATGTTCTGCGCGATGTCGCGCAGAACGCACCTGGCCCGTTGCGTTTTGAATTTAGAACTATAAAATTCTGACTCCCTGGTAGTGTTGCGCATGCCTACGTGAGGATTGTGAACGTTTAACCAATGAAACGATAAGAGGTACTGGATTTTTAGGAGTCTAAATTTTATTGTGACACTTGAAAAGTGTTTAAGACCAGCTAGCCATGTCTTTATCATCCGTTTAAGACCGGCCACGTGACGGGCTCTCGACCAATAGGGATGCGTAAACTGTCTTAGGTATTTATGAATATATTTTGCAATTGGCATTGACAAGACGCGTTATGTTCCAACATTTAGACAAAAATTACAGACTTTTCGTAGAAATAATAAAACATATTGAATTTCAGGTCTTAAATTTGGCCCAAAATGTGTGAACAAATGGATCAGCTACATTCAAACGCGGTTGGTTGATTCGGGGATTAGGATCAACTGCTATGTTTGCTCTATCAGCGTTGAAATAATGTGCGCATATACCCCTGCGCCGTTCCTATAGCTTATTGACATGTATGGGCCGATATGTTATTATGTGATACGCATGAGTAGGCACAATGGATACTTCCTTCGTCACTAAATTTTACCAAATTATCGAGTTTAGAAAAGGTAATTATTATTACCAGCTTTTTTTTTCTAAAGAGGCATGCCTCATTTCATAAAAAATAACATAGTAGTGAGGCTGTTAAGTGACAGAATTGTGCACTTGGCAACTTAATCATCAAACTTTGCATGTCAAGACAATGTTCAGATAAAGGGGCGTTTCACATCAGACCCCAAGTGATCTTTGATAGGTCAATGACCTTTACGTACTATATTTACAACTTTCATTCGCGAAAAAAACCCCTTGCCTGTGTCCCAAGCCCATACGTCACAACTCTTCACGCCATGAAAATAATGATCAGATGAAGAATGCCATAATTGACCCCAACTGCAATGCTATCTTTCATGCGAATGTAAAAATACAGGCAGGGCGAGTATACTCAAAATAAAAGAAACCCAAAGGGCGCCCCCAATTTAACACAATGATCTGCATGTATCACTTTTCAGATCAAGGATGTGAAATTCCAATTAAACTTTTCTCTTTGTAAAAAATCAATCACATAACGTTAGTACTTTTCTAGGAATTTGAACACAAACACAGTTTTAAAACGTTGTCCACGACATCACGATTAAGGTACATGATATTTATATACATGTGTGTTATCACTATATTGTCTTTTTATTTCAGACATTTTTTTCCATATAGAAAGGGTTGTTGCTCCTTTGGACACCATTCTATTTCAGCAAAACAGTCGGGCAAGAAGAAAGAGTCCATTCGCCATCTTGAAAAATCTGCCATCTTGGGAAAAGCAGGAAAAAAAAAGCCGCGCCCGCCTCCTTCCTTTTTATAATAAAAGCCAGGGCGATAACCTCTTCATTTTATTTCCCTCGGCCTTTAAGATGGAGCAGCTTTGACATTGTAAACATTCATACTTTGTAAATATTAACCTTTTTGGATACTGTATGCCAAGAGAGAAAAGAAAAGCGAGTGTATTTTGATCCCGAAGCTTTTTCATGCTACTACCAGAAATGCAAAATTTGAACCATACTGCAAATATAAATGACAATCTTTGTGTCATCTGTGTGCAGAAGTTTAAGCGGTCCATGTTTAAATTCATTGTGGTAAAGACGTTTACCAGTTGATAAGTCCCAGACAGAAATTAGTTCCGGCGATCGGGTATACGTGACAAGTCGACTGCAAATTCTGGCATTCTCAAATTCCACGTCTTCCATGTTCAATAGTATGCCATCGCGACTCCAGACTACAATTTTGAATTCAGTGCCGGCAACAATCACTTTATCAGTGAACTGTACCGTGTTGATTCGACCGCGATAAACATGATCTGGGAATTCGGAAAGTGTTTTCATGCAAACATCAGATGCAGTTGTCCACACTTTTACCTCACCAGCATCATCACCAGTCATGATAGTGTTTTCATCAAGATGGCCACAGTGAACACTGCCTTTGTGTCCTTTGTATATCCTTATAATTTTAGGTGTTCTCGTATCCCAAAGAAGGAATTCAGGATGGCTTAAGCTAGAGGTGATAACAAAGTGTCCATGACAACCCAACAAGTGACAGGATGCTTCTGGGTGTGAATTATCTTCTGAAGTTTCAATGTGCAGTATGGTTTCTGTACATGCACCATTATCTACACCCTCAACCAAATCACTGATATCCCAAATGTGTAAAGGGAAAAAGTCATTCCAACGATAAGAGACTATGATTTTATTTTCTTCAAAATATGATTTCCATGGTTGATATCGATCAAAGTCACTCCCCTTACTCGTTGTAATCCGTCGCAAAGCATTGCCTGTGCTGCCCTCAAATACCAGAATGCCTCCGTTGTATAAAGCAACTCCAATGTCTTTCTTCAGATGCACGTGATTTATGACGTTATAAACCGTGTTAGTCTCCTTAGCCTCTCGCTTGAGATCTCTGATCTGTGAATCGGTTAAATTGGAGGCTTGAAACTTCCGCAGAAATCTTCCACTATTCAAATCCCACAGTCGCACGAACCCATAGTTATCACCAGCCGCGTATGTCCTGCCATCACTTGCCATGCCCCTCGCTTTGTAATATGTTAGTTTAGGCAGAATAGCACGGTGCTCCCGGTAACGCCCCTCTGACCAGTTCCTGTCCAGATGCCGAGCTCTCATGTACACCTCCTTCCATTCACAGGTTGGTGTAAGATCCTTCAGGTTACAGTCGCCAGTAATGACCGACTCGGCCTGAAAGGTTGGAATGGAACCCCATATCCTGGTCTTTGTAGAGTGGATTGGCTTCTCTTTGCGGAGATCAACTTCCGTACCAAAACGCTCCCAATCTCGCAGCTTACAAAGATGAAGCCAAAAGCTGTTGATGTTGGTTACGTTCCTCCATGCCTTGCTGCATACAGCCAGGTGACACAAGTCTTCTATGGACAGAAAATCAATGATCTTCAATAGGATCTCAGTTGACAAGTAGTCGACAGGATCCAGAGAGCATGTGGATGGTTCAGATTGACAGACTGCGTCGACGTCATCACTCGGATGTGTATCTCCTTGTGCTGAAGTCGGTTTAGTCGAAACAGACTTCTTCCCAATTGCTTGCCCCATCTCGTCACACGATGATATCGCGGACAATTAGTCGACAGGATCTAGAGAGCATGTCGATGGTTCAGATTGACTGACAGTGTCGACATCACTCGGATATGTATCTTCTCGCACTTAAGTCATTTTGAAAGATGTTGGAATCCTGTAATGACACAGAGATGAATCGAATTCATTTAAGTATTCATCAAACCAATTTAAGATATCGGTAACAGTGCAAAACTGATTTTGGGAAACATTGCACCAACTAGTTATTCATTGTGTATATTGTGTTTCCTGGGATGATGTGAAGAGAGACAAAGGTACCAGGGAAAACCCTTACTTCTTATTCAAGACAATTTCTGGTTTTCGTTGCATGCCCTGATCTTAGCTGAAGGTCCGAAGGACTATGTGACTATATTAATATCTTCATGCACGTGTACGATAAATGCACACAGTATGCAGGCACACAAATCCACGTCAAACATGCTATCTAAGAACAAAAGACTAAAAGTCATTTGGACTAACTTCAATATTTTTATGCGACACTGACTGACACTATAACTTTAATTTTAACCATTCACTTACTCAATAAAATAGGTCGTCCATCCCCTCTGTAGTATAGTTATCTATGCTAATGCTCAGCTGCAAATAAATGCGACAACGAAATCTGTACTCACCCTTGCAAACTAATTCGTTTCACTTCTGAAAAAAATATGTAATTCTCATCCGAATTTGATTTCGTTTTTCAACATTTACATTTCATTTATTCTGTACTATGCCTCAAATTATTATTAATGGAATCACTTCCGCAACGAAAAGTCTAGTCACGAGTTCACAGACCTAAAAATGAATACAAATGTACAACAGGATGCTGACTATAGTCCGATTGCCAACCAAGTAGCTATTGAGGGCGATATACAGATGTGACCTTGTGTGTGCACCCAAGCAAATAAATGCCCATAGAGTCCAGTGATAAATCTCCATACTTCAAAATTCTTGTAAAAGTACTCGAAACTCTCACAGGTATTCAGGCTGCACAGAAAAGGATAGTTAACATGTCGTCTTTCATTTGCCATTCAATTTTTGGTGGGTTCACAAATATGACGTTTTGAGATATTTTCACCCAAATGCCACCCTAAAACGAATGATATTCCTGTACTTGTACTTGAGAAGTAGCCATTTTGAAAAAGGATCCCTCCACAACATGGCTAAATACCACCACTTTAGGACCCAAGTTGCATCCCAAATGCTCAGAGTCGAGACTGGAGTGTCGAGTGTCGAGTCTGGGTTTCCATATGGCTATCAACCTCGTCCCAGGGCTCACTTTCTTTTCAAACTCGTTTCCGGCAATAAGAAGCTCTGTAGGGTTTCAACTTTTTTCCGTATCCTGATTCGATATTGAAATTAGCAAACAATGGATTTATATCGTGTACTTGGTGTTGTTATTTCCAACGTGTATGTCGTGTTTTAATGTTCATTGCATACACATGTAGTAATTACGTCCATTCCTCAAAAATATCCTTCCCTGTCCATTTTGCTTAAAATTTATGTACTGTAATACTGCATATTGGCTGCATAAGATAACATTTTAACTTTGAACAAAAATCGTGTTTTCGTAACTCAGGCCGCAATGAATTGATTCTGGGGTTTTTTTTTACCCCAGACATCGCACACAAAAACAACTGCTGATATAAAACACAGACAGGCGCCAGATTATTCCTAATTTGCATCCAAAAATATTTGCTGTGCAAAATGATCAAATACCAGGTTGAGAGAGCGCGTAGTGTACATGGTGGGAGCGTTCTGCTCGACACCATGGGTAAAAGGTTGGATGGCTGTAGAGCCTGAAAGTTTACCCCTGGTGGCGCGCTTCACGAGCCTAAAAAAGCGGAAACTAACTTGCAAACATTCTAAGATGTGCAAACATTTTTGGTG
The DNA here is from genome assembly GCA_029964075.1 of Patiria pectinifera. Classification (NCBI taxonomy): domain Eukaryota; kingdom Metazoa; phylum Echinodermata; class Asteroidea; order Valvatida; family Asterinidae; genus Patiria; species Patiria pectinifera. The sequence continues at coordinate 2,167,371 of CM057142.1, forward strand.
CATTGATTTCTTAAGAAAATCGCCCTCTAAAAGGCCTTTATCTCAATTGATGGAAACTGACAAATCGCCTGACATGAAAGATGAATATCGTGCCAAAAATTGACCTCTCACCTCCGAAATTCTGAAGTACTTGTGGTCTAGTGCAACTCGGGGTACTCGTGAAAAGATGAACATTTGTGAACTAATTTTGTGGCGGTTATTAGGTGAAAACTGAAACTTAAATAGGAGACTAAAATGTCTTTTAGGATTGACAATCAAAAAAATATATACTTGAGTAACACATAAGCTTTAACTTAAACATCTAAAATCGCCGCTGATAAGGACTGCATTCAAGCCAGCCCGACTAAATCTAGAACACATCGGCTGTAGGTAGGTAAATCTTCGCATCGTTATACATTTTCGTTTTCACACAAGTGCACCTTGTGCATACAAACGTACACTAAGCTGAGAATTAAGCTTGACGATGTTCGACGAAATCAAAGTATTGTTTTAGGGAATTTGTTGATATAGGCCAAGTGATACAATAACTGGGAAAAGCCTATATAGTTCTAAAATATAGAAAAATGTCATGTCTTCATCGAACAGGCACAGTATCGATTCAACGAACGACTGGATTATTGACTACATATCCCTTTCTTCACAAATGAACTTACTGTTGAGGGCGCTTTACATGTATGAAGCAGGATCTTTCATGACCGAAATCGGAGTGCTGTATGGACGGGTCACTTTTGAGGTCAATTGTCATCATGTGGCCGGCCACTAGTGGTTATTTTTTATGAAAACAGGAAATCCTTCTTATTCTACAGTCTTCAGCCGACTTAAAGCCAAAAGTGGTCGGTTGAATCACTGGACCAGTCCTCGTATAGGTTCAGTAGGGGTCATTAAATTCTAACGCGGTAACTGCTTCTTTTGCCACATTCCTCAGCCGATGTGACTCGTATATTTCGTCATAATATCACTGAACAAAGCCAATGTGAGATTTTTTTCACAGATTTGGATCAAAGTCATCCAGTGGCGAGTAGTGGGCATTTTTATTTTAAAAAACATGCACAAATAAAATTATGATTGCTGTCTGACAATGTTCAACTAATTTCGACACACCCCCATCGAGAACTCCACTGTGGTTGTTTTAGAATTGGATTAAGGTCAACTTGCAGTCAAGAGTGGCTCTTTTATGGAAAACATGCAATTAATGGTTCTTTTTGTTTTCCACTGATTTACAGACAGGATGGTCAACAACATTCCCGTTGTAAGCCAAATGTTGCATGTTTTACATTAACCATTAATCTTGGAGTTTGCTTATCTGTTGTCTCCATGTTTAGGTTCGCATTTCGCACTGTGCACAACCTACTTGAAGGATCAATACGCAAGACGCCATGTCGCCATTTATGATAGTGTTGGGGGAGCAGTTTGAGTTGGAAAGGGGTCAACTAATGGACTGGTGTTGTGGGGACCGGCACACAGGTCCTAGCAAGGTGGCGAGGGCAACAAGGAACAAAGCCAGACAGCTTCTCTCTGTTCACATGACTTTATTGCCGACTGCTGGGCCCGGAGGCCACCTGTAAAAATTAGGCAGGCACTCATTAGTTTTACATTACAAGGTGATACCCAGTTACATTTGTATTCAAATGAAGACTTACAATTCGAAGAAAATATAGAAATTAATGAAATTAAACCTAATAAACATGATTTAATTGTACCAGAAGTTGAAACTACAGATACAGCTAGTGTCCATGTTAAGCATTAAGGAAGAAATAACAAATACACAGGCCAACCCCGGCCGATGGCTGACCAAAACTTACACACATTCGCATACATCATAATCACTCAAATATGTCTCTAAATGCACATTGCACAACACACTCTACAACATACTGAAACTTCTTTAACAAAAGAAATACGTTTACCAGCATCATCTGAAAATCCTACTCAGATTATTCATCAAAATAACCATAAACCGAAAAGGCCACCACTTACTTTTAAAAAGGGCACTTGTTCAGAAAAAAAAGGCACTTGTTAAAAAAAGGGAACTCTTTAAAAAATATTGGGCGGGGTAAACGCTGGGAAAAAGGCATTTGCATAGAAAAGGGCAGTCTTTACAAAATATTGGGGGTAAATACCGCCTTACCCCCCCCCCCCCCCCCCACCCACCCCGCTTGCTACGCCTATGATAAAAGTGAGAAATTGCGAGTTGAATTGTGATATGGCGCTTTATAATTATTTTTGGCGACCTGTGACCGCCGTACACTTCAAGTCAATAGGTGCGTTCGTTTAACTTACACATGTAAGTAACTTACACGAGAGCGTTCGATTAGCCACCACGTGATCCTCGCGTCTGCCACGGTGTCAACCACCACTGCCCGAGCTAGCGAGCGTGTCTTTGGTGGTTGCCCGGGTGTGTGTGACGTAACCGGACGGTTTCGTTGATAGGGAAATTAAAAATGGCGGAATCTTGAATATGAAGTGAGTATAGTGGTGAAATTTAGGACACAAAATATTGCCATTTATTATTTATGTGGCCCTCTATTATTCTGGGCTCGGAAATGATTGTGTCTAAGCATACCGAACCTCAAGTTATAACTGAGCATTCTTCGTCTGTGCACTCAGTAGGGTCTAGTCTTTCACATACACTATACTCATCAACCTGGTCTGATGGCATGATGTGAATAATTGTCCTCCCATTCCTTATAACTTATCTTTGTTTTCATCCTGTGCAGAATTCCACTGCACATTACTTCTGGTATAGTTAAATTCTAACACCTGTGAGTATTCTCAAAAGAACCTCGCTCGATAAAATCAACAGTTTTAGCTTTGACCACTGAGTTGACTTGGGCTGATTAAGCACTGACTAAACATAATTAAATGTGTTAACCCACCTCATATTATTAACAAATAAAACAAAAAAACATGAATTTTATTGAAAGGTATATTTCAACATTCAATTGGCAAAGTAAGTACAGGTCACAAATTGTAAACTTTAACAATCATGACAATGCAACTTAATCACCCTGTACCGATGGGTGATATCGCAATAAAAAAAGTGTTTATGAACACCTCCTTTTTAAAAATTGTTATCACAATGTGATTGATTGTAGCTCCAGACATACAGTGTATCACAAAGAAAAAAGGTCCATCAGTCATACGAATGTATACAAGTTTCAAATTAGGAAGGTAGGCCTATGCTCAGGGGAAGTGGGTAGAAAAACAGTCACCCGACAAGGGACAAAATAACAACTTGTTCACAGTCAGTGCAAGAAATGGCCAGTAAAAAGTAACTGTACATAAGATAGAATGTTTGAGTAATCATTGAACTGCAAAATATATATTGCTTTTATTGACTTAAACCGCCAAATTTGTCAACAAAATATGAACAGCTGATCTCCTGTGGGGCACAAGTGGCACAAATCGCCAGATTCCCTAGCTAACATTTCTCCTCGGAGATCTTCAGCAAGATGGCGGTATCCGCATACCGGCTTATGACACCACGCGTTCATGTTCCGATATTTAGGCAACAAAAACAGACGTTTCGTATAATCAATAACACAAATTGAATTTTTTTATGCCCTGGTCTCAAATTTAGCCCAAATTGTCCCTGTATGTACAAATGCATCACTTTTCAATAATCCAAATCCAATTAATTGGCTTTATAAAGTGGCTTTTTGCCTTGCTTTGAAATCAAAGATGCTCAGTCATCCGTGACTGAAGAGATGCAAATAAGGCAACTTAAAAAGGGTTCTTTTCTCCGCCCGTTTTCTTTTTCCCACATGCGTATTTTTTGTTGGGGGTGGGGGAATTTGTTACGTTTCAAATATTATTTTGCACATGTGTTATCACTATATTGTCTTTTTTATCCAACAATTTTGTTTTCCTATAGCAAGAGTTTTTGCTCCTTTGAAAACAATTTTGTTATTTTCAGCAAAACAGTCAAGGAAAAAGAAAGAATCCATCCGCAAAATCCGCCATCTTGGAAAAAAAGCAAAGCTCGCCCGCCTCCTTCATTTCTATTATAAAAGCCCGGACAATAACCTGTGCATTTCCTTTTACTCGGCCTTCAAGATGAAGCAACTTTGACGGTGTAAACATTTTTACGTTTTACACATTAACCAAATGTTAAGGATGACCTTGTTTTTGGATACTCACTGTATGCCAAGAGAGAAAAGAAAAGTTAGTGTATTTTGATCCCGAAGCTTTTTCATGTTACTACCAGAAATGCAAAATTTTAACAAGACAGCTAAAACCCATTTGAACGACAATCCTAGTGTCATCTGTGTGCAGAAGTCTAAGCGGTCCAAATTCAAATTCATTGTGGTAAAGACGTTTACCAGTCGATAAGTCCCAGACAGAAATTAGTTCTGGCGATCGGGTATACGTGACAAGTCGACTGCAAATTCTGGCATTCTCAAATTCCACGTCTTCCATGTTCAGTAGTATGCTATCGCGACTCCAGACTACAATTTTGAATTCAGTGCCGGCAACAATCACTTTATCAGTGAACTGTACCGTGTTGATTCGACCGCGATAAAAATGGTCTGGGAATTCGGAAAGTGTTTTCATGCAAACATCAGATGCAGTTGTCCACACTTTAACCTCACCAGCATCATCACCAGTCATTATAGTGTTTTCATCAAGATGGCCGCATGAAACATTGCCTTTGTGTCCTTTGTATATCCTTATAATTTTAGGTGTTCTCGTATCCCAAAGAAGGAATTCAGGATGTTTCCATCTAGAGGTGATAACAAAGTGTCCATGACAACCCAACAAGTGACAGGATGCTTCTGGATGTGGATTATCTTCTGAAGTTTCAATGTGCAGTATGGTTTCTGTACATGCACCATTATCTATACCCTCAACCAAATCACTGATATCCCAAATGTGTAAAGGGAAAAAGTCATTCCGACGATAAGAGACTATGATTTTATTTTCTTCAAAATATGATTTCCATGGCGAATATCGATCAAAGTCACTCCCCTTTCCTCGAATCCGTCGCAAAGCATTGCCTGTGCTGCCCTCAAATACCAGAATGCCTCCCTTGAATACAGCAACTCCAATGTCATTCTTCAGATGCATGTGATTTATGACAATGTCACTGCCCATGTTAGTCTCCTTAGACACTCGCTTGATCTCCAGGATCTGTGAACTGGTTAATTCGGTTGCTTGAAACTTCCGCAGAAATCGTCCACTGTTCAAATCCCACAGTCGCACGAACCCATAGTAATCACCAGCCGCGTATGTCCTGCCATCACTTGCCACACCCCTCGCTTTGTAATATGTTAGTTTGGGCAAAAAGGCACGGTGCTCCCGGTAACGCCCCTCTGACCAGTTTCTGTCCAGATGCCAAGCTCTCATGTACACCTCCTTCCATTCACAGGTTGGTGCAAGATCCTTCACGTTACAGTCGCCAGTAATGACCGACTCGGCCTGAAAGGTTGGAATGGAACCCCATATCCTGGTCTCTGTAGAGTGGATTGGCTTCTCTTTGCGGAGATCTACTTCCGTACCAAAACGCTCCCAATCTCTCAGCTTACAAAGATGAAGCCAAAGGCTGTTTGTGTTGGTTACATTCCTCCATGCCTTGCTGCATACAGCCAGGTGACACAAGTCTTCTACCGACAGAAAACCAATTATCTTCCATAGGATTTCATTTGGCAAGTAGTCGACAGGATCCAGAGAGCATGTGGATGGTTCAGATTGACAGACGACGTCGACGTCATTCGTATGTGTATCTCCTTGTGCTGAAGTCATTTTGAAAGACAGTGGGAATCCTATAATGACACAGAGAGGAATTGAATTTATTCAACAAAACAGTTAGGAGAGACCAGAGGTACCAGAGAAAACCCTTACTTTTTATTCAAGACAAGTGCTGGCTTTTTAGTGGCATGCCCTGATCTTAGCTGAAGGTCCAAAGGATGTGACTGTATTAGTATCTTAATAATAATAATAATAGCAAACATTTATACCGTGCTTAATACTACGTTTCTAAGCGCTATATGATGCTGTTGTCCTTGTAGACTGATGGGTGAAACAAGGGCAACCGCACCACATACAAAGAACAGAATTACAGGTAGAAAACACTAACTGACATGGAGTGTGCAAACACCGCGTTAATATAACATGTTCACGTAAGAGAGGCACACAATATATACGTGGGCACCCACATCCAAGTCATACGTGCTATCTAAGAACAACAGTGCAAAATAACAGTACAAAATTAATTTTGGGAAACATTGCATCAACTAGTTATTCATTGTGTATATTGTTTTCCTGAGATGATGTGAAGAGAGACAAAGGTACCAGGGAAAACCCTTACTTCTTATTCAAGACAATTTCTGGTTTTCGTTGCATGCCCTGATCTTAGTTGAAGGTCCGAAGGACTATGTGACTATATTAATATCTTCATGCTCGTGTACGATAAATGCACACAGTATGCAGGCACACAAATCCACGTCAAACATGCTATCTAAGAACAAAAGACTAAAAGTCGTTTGGACTAACTTCAATATTTTTATGCGACACTGACTGACACTATAACTTTAATGTTAACCATTCACTTACTCAATAAAATAGGTCGTCCATCCCCTCTTTAGTATAGTTATCTATGCCAATGCTGAGCTGCAAATACATGCGACAACGAAATCTGAACTCACCCTGGCAAACTAATTCTTTTCACTTCTGAAAGAAATATGTAATTCTCGTCAGAATTTGATTTCGTTTTTCAACATTTACATTTCATTTATCCTGTACTGTGCCTCAATTTATTATTTATGGAATCACTTCCGCAATGAAAAGTCTAGTCACGAGTTCACAGACCTAAAAATGAATACAAATGTACAACAGGATGCTGACTATAGTCCGATTGCCAACCAAGTAGCTATTGAGGGCGATATACAGATGTGACCTTGTGTGTGCACCCAAGCAAATAAATTCCCATAGAGTCCAGTGATAAATCTCCATACTTCAAAATTCTTGTAAAAGTACTCGAAACTCTCACAGGTATTCAGGCTGCACAGAAAAGGATAGTTAACATGTCGTCTTTCATTTGCCATTCAATTTTTGGTGGGTTCACCAATATGACGTTTTGAGATATTCTCTCCCAAATGCCACCCTAAAACGAATGATATTCCTGTACTTGTACTTGAGAAGTAGCCATTTTGAAAAAGGATCCCTCCACAACATGGCTAAATACCACCACTTTCGGACCCAAGTTGCATCCCAAATGCTCAGAGTCGAGACTGGAGTGTCGAGTGTCGAGTCTGGGTTTCCATATGGCAATCAACCTCGTCCCTGGGCTCACTTTCTTTTCAAACTCGTTTCCGGCAATAAGAAGCTCTGTAGGGTTTCAACTTTTTTCCGTATCCTGATTCGATATTGAAATTAGCAAATAATGGATTTATATCGTGCACTTGGTGTTGTTATTTCCAACGTGTATGTCGTGTTTTAATGTTCATTGCATACACATGTTGTAATTACGTCCATTCCTCAAAAATATCCTTCCCTGTCCATTTTGCTTAAAATTTATGTACTGTAATACTGCATATTGGCTGCATAAGATAACATTTTAACTTTGAACAAAAATCGTGTTTTCGTAACTCAGGCCGCGATGAATTGATTCTGGGTTTTTTTTACCCCAGACACCGCACACAAAAACAAATGCTGATATAAAACACAGCCAGGCACCAGATTATTCCTAATTTGCATCCAAAAATATTTGCTGTGCAAAATGATCAAATTCCAGGTTGAGAGAGCGCGTAGTGTACATGGTGGGAGCGTTCTGCTCGACACCATGGGTACAAGGTTGGATGGCTATAGAGCCTGAAAGTTTACCCCTGGTGGCGCGCTTCACGAGCCTTAAAAAGCGGAAACTAACTTGCAAACATTCTAAGATGTGCAAACATTTTTGGTGCATTGATTTCTTAAGAAAATCGCCCTCTAAAATGCCTTTATCTCAATTGATGGAGACTGACAAATCGCCTGACATGAAAGATGAATATCGTGCCAAAAATTGACCTCTCACCTCCGAAATTCTGAAGTACATGTGGTCTAGTGGAACTCGGGGTACTCGTGCAAAGATGAACATTTGTGAACTAATTTTGTGGCGGTTATTAGGTGAAAACTGAAACTTAAATAGGAGACTAAAATGTCTTTTAGGATTGACAATCAAAAAAATATATACTTGAGTAACACATTAGGTTTAACTTCAACATCTAAAATCGCCGCTGATAAGGACTGCATTCAAGCCAGCCCGACTAAATCTAGAACACATCGGCTGTAGGTAGGTAAATCTTGGCATCGTTATACATTTTCGTTTTCACACAAGTGCACCTTGTGCATACAAACGTACACTAAACTGAGAATTAATCTTGACGATGTTCGACGAAATCAAAGTATTGTTTTAGGGAATTTGTTGATAAAGGCCAAGTGATACAATAACTGGGAAAAGTCTATATACTTCTAAAATATAGAAATATGTCATGTCTTCATCGGACAGGCACAGTATCGATTCAACGAACTACTGGATTATTGACTACATATCCCTTTCTTCACCAATTAACTTACTGTTGAGGGCGCTTTACATGTATGAAGCAGGATCTTTCATGACCGAAACCGGAGTGCTGTATGGACGGGTCACTTTTGAGGTCAATTGTCATCATGTGGCCGGCCACTAGTGGTTATCTTTTATGAAAACAGGAAATCCTTCTTATTCTACAGTCTTCAGCCGACTTAAAGCCAAAAGTGGTCGGTTGAATCACTGGACCAGTCCTCGTATAGGTTCAGTAGGGGTCATTAAATTCTAACGCAGTAACTGCTTCTTTTGCCACATTCCTCAGCCGATGTGACTCGTATATTTCGTCATAATATCATTGAACAAAGCCAATGTGAGATTTTTTTCACAGATTAGGATCAAAGTCATCCAGTGGCGAGTAGTGGGCATTTTTAGCTTAAAAACATGCACAATTATGATTGCTGTGTGACAATGTTCAACTAATTTCGGCACACCCCCATCGAGAACTCCACTGTGGTTGTTTTAGAATTGGATTAAGGTCAACTTGCAGTCAAGAGTGGCTCTTTTATGGAAAACATGCAATTAATGGTTCTTTTTGTTTTCGACTGATTTCAGCCAGGATGGTCAACGACATTCCCGTTGTAAGCCAAATGTTGCATGTTTTACATTAACCATTAATCTTGGAGTTTGGTTATCTGTTGCCTCCATGTTTAGGTTCGCATTTCGCGCTGTGCACAACCTACGTGGAGGATCAATACGCAAGACGCCATGTCGCCATATATGATAGTGTTGGGGGAGCAGTTTGAGTTGGAAAGGGGTAAACTAATTGACTGGTGTGGGGGGGGGGGGGGCCTGGCACACAGGTCCTAGCAAGGTGGCGAGGGCAACAAGGAACAAAGCCAGACAGCTTCTCTCTGTTCACATGACTTTATTGCCGACTGCTGGGCCCGGAGGCCACCTGTAAAAATTAGGCAGGCACTCATTAGTTTTACATTACAAGGTGGGACCCGGTTACATTTGTATTAAAATGAAGACTTACAATTCGAAGAAAATATAGAAATTAATGAAATTAAACCTAATAAACATGATTTAATTGTACCAGAAGTTTAAACTACAGATGCAGCTAGTGTCCATGTTAAGCATCAAGGAAGAAATAACAAATACACAGGCCAATTAACCCCGGCCGTTGGCTGACCAAAACTTACACACATTCGCATACATCATAATCACTCAAATATATCCCTAAATGCACATTGCACAACACAGTCTACAACATACTGAAACTTCTTTAACAAAAGAAATACGTTTACCAGCATCATTTGAAAATCCTACTCAGATTATTCATCAAAATAACCATAAACCAAAAAGGCCACCACTTACTTTTAAAAAGGGCACTTGTTCAGAAAAAAGGCACTTGTTAAAAAAAGGGAACTCTTTAAAAAATATTGGGGGGGGGGGGGTAAACGCTGGGAAAAAGGCATTTGCATAGAAAAGGGCAGTCTTTACAAAATATTGGGGGTAAATATACCCCCTTACCCCCCCCCCCCCCCACCCCGCTTTCTACGCCTATGATAAAAGTGAGAAATTGCGAGTTGAATTGTGATATGGCGCTTTATAATTATTTTTGGCGACCTGTGACCGCCGTACACTTCAAGTCAATAGGTGCGTTCGTTTAACTTACACATGTAAGTAACTTACACGAGAGCGTTCGATTAGCCACCACGTGATCCTCGCGTCTGCCACGGTGTCAACCACCCACTCCAAAATTTGTATCCTTGTGGAGACATTTCTTTGTTCCCGTGTAGTAAAGTGTTCAATTTTGAAAGTGAATTTTCAAAATGCTCTTATTTTAACCAGAATAAGTTTCCTGGGCTGAAATTTGGAATTAATATCCCTTTTCTAAAACTCTCCCATCTGCGACAAATAAACACACCTTGGAAATTCCTAGTTTTTGAGTAAAACCCATATATCTATTTCGTGAAAACCTTGTGGAGACCTATTCATCTATAGAAATTGCCCTGTGGAGACCTTTACAATGTTTTGTTCACTATTGTGTGTGAGTCTCCACAAGGCAGCAAATTTGTGGTCACCACTGCCCGAGCTAGCGAGCGTGTCTTTGGTGGTTGCCCGGGTGTGTGTGACGTAACCGGACGGTTTCGTTGATAGGGAAATTAAAAATGGCGGAATCTTGAATATGAAGTGAGTATAGTGGTGAAATTTAGGACACAAAATATTGCCATTTATTATTTATGTGGCCCTCTATTATTCTGGGCTCGGAAATGATTGTGTCTAAGCATACCGAACCTCAAGTTATAACTGAGCATTCTTCGTCTGTGCACTCAGTAGGGTCTAGTCTTTCACATACACTATACTCATCAACCTGGTCTGATGGCATGATGTGAATAATTGTCCTCCCATGCCTTATAACTTATCTTTGTTTTCATCCTGTGCAGAATTCCACTGCACATTACTTCTGGAATAGTGAAATTGTAACACCTGTGAGTATTCTCAAAAGAACCTCGCTCGATAAAATCAACAGTTTTAGCTTTGACCACTGAGTTGACTTGGGCTGATTAAGCACTGACTAAACATAATTAAATGTGTTAACCCACCTCATATTATTAACAAATAAAACAAAAATCCATGAAGTTTATTGAAAGGTATATTTCAACATTCAATTGGCAAAGTAAGTACGGGTCACAAATTGTAAAGTTTAACAATCATGACAGTGCAACTTAATCACCCTGTACCGATGGGTGATATCGCAATAAAAAAAGTGTTTATGAACACCTCCTTTTTAAAAATTGTTATCACAATGTGATTGATTGTAGCTCCAGACATACAGTGTATCACAAAGAAAAAAGGTCCATCAGTCATACGAATGTATACAAGTTTCAAATTAGGAAGGTAGGCCTATGCTCAGGGGAAGTGGGTAGAAAAACAGTCACCCGACAAGGGACAAAATAACAACTTGTTCACAGTCAGTGCAAGAAATGGCCAGTAAAAAGTAACTGTACATAAGATAGAATGTTTGAGTAATCATTGAACTGCAAAATATATATTGCTTTTATTGACTTAAACCACCAAATTTGTCAACAAAATATGAACAGCTGATCTCCTGTGGGGCACAAGTGGCACAAATCGCCAGATTTCCTAGCTCACATTTCTCTTCGGAGATCTTCAGCAAGATGGCGGTATCCGCATACCAGCTTATGACACCACGCGTTCATGTTCCGATATTTAGGCAACAAAAACAGACGTTTCGTATAATTAATAACACAAATTGAATTTTTTTATCCTCTGGTCTTAAATTTAGCCCAAAATGTCCCTGTATGTACAAATGTATCACTTTTCAGATCTAGGATGTGAAATTCCAAGTAAACATTTCTTTTAGTAAAAGAATCAATCAAATCACGCAAGTATTTTTCAAGGAATATGATAACAAATACAGTTTTAAAATGTTGTCCACGGCATTACGATTAAGGTAAATGATATTTATATTTTCCCTTCGTCACTGAATATTACCAAGTTCCTATAATTCTGTACAATTATGTGGCGGTCAGACAAATGGTAAACAAAACAGCAAGTGTCCACATTTACATGATAAAGATTGTATCAGCAATAATCCAAATCCAATTAATTGGCTTTATAAAGTGGCTTTTTGCCTTGCTTTGAAATCAAAGATGCTCGGTCATCCGTGACTGAAGAGATGCAAATAAGGCAACTTAAAAAAGGGTTATTTTCTCCGCCCGTTTTCTTTTTCCCACATGCGTATTTTTTGTTGGGGGTGGGGGGGAATTTGTTACGTTTCAAATATTATTTTGCACATGTGTTATCACTATATTGTCTTTTTTATCCAACAATTTTGTTTTCCTATAGAAAGAGTTTTTGCTCCTTTGAAAACAATTTTGTTATTTTCAGCAAAACAGTTAAGGAAAAAGAAAGAATCCATCCGCAAAATCCGCCATCTTGGAAAAAAAGCAAAGCTCGCCCGCCTCCTTCATTTCTATTATAAAAGCCCGGACAATAACCTGTGCATTTCCTTTTACTCGGCCTTCAAGATGAAGCAACTTTGACGGTGTAAACATTTTTACGTTTTACACATTAACCAAATGTTAAGGATGACCTTGTTTTTGGATACTCACTGTATGCCAAGAGAGAAAAGAAAAGTTAGTGTATTTTGATCCCGAAGCTTTTTCATGTTACTACCAGAAATGCAAAATGTTAACAAGACAGCTAAATTCCATTTGAACGACAATCCTAGTGTCATCTGTGTGCAGAAGTACAAGCGGTCCTGATTCAAATTCATTGTGGTAAAGACGTTTACCAGTTGATAAGTCCCAGACAGAAATAAGTTCCGGCCGTCGGGTATACGTGACAAGTCGATTGCAAATGCTAGTACTCCGCAATTCCACGTCTTCCATGTTCAGTAGTATGCCATCGCGACTACAAACTACAATTCTGAATTCAGTGCCGGCAACAATCACTTTATCAGTGAATTGTACCGTGTTAATTCGACCGCGATAAAAATGATCTGGGAATTCGGTCAGTGTTTTCATGCAAACATCAGATGCAGTTGTCCACACTTTTACCTCACCAGCATCATCACCAGTCATGATAGTGTTTTCATCAAGATGGCCACAGCGAACACTGCATTTGTGTCCTTTGTATATCCTTAAAATTTCAGGTGTTCTCGTATCCCAAAGAAGGAATTCAGGATGGCTTAAGCTAGAGGTGATAACAAAGTGTCCATGACAACCCAACAAGTGGCAGGATGCTTCTGGATGTGGATTATCTTCTGAAGTTTCAATGTGCAGTATGGTTTCTGTACATGCACCATTATCTGCACCCTCAACCAAATCACTGATATCCCAAATGTGTAAAGGAAGAAACTCATTCCAACGATAAGAGACTATGATTTTATTTTCTTCAAAATATGATTTCCATGGCGAATATCGATCAAAGTCACTCCCCTTACTCGTTGTAATCCATCGCAAAGCATTGCCTGTGCTGCCCTCAAATACCAGAATGCCTCCGTCGTATAAAGCAACTCCAATGTCTTTCTTCAGATGCACGTGATTTATGATGGTATTGAACGCGTTAAACTCTTTAGACACTCGCTGGAGATCTCTGATCTGTGAATCTGTTAAATTGGTGGCTTGAAACTTCCGCAGAAATCTTCCACTATTCAAATCCCACAGTCGCACGAACCCATGGTAATCACCAGCCGCGTACGTCCTGCCATCACTTGCCATGCCCCTCGCTTTGATATATGTTAGTTTAGGCAGAAAAGCACGGTGCTCCCGGTAACGCCCCTCTGACCAGTTCCTGTCCAGATGCCAAGCTCTCATGTACACCTCCTTCCATTCACAGGTTGGTGCAAGATCCTTCAGGTTACAGTCGCCAGTAATGACCGACTCGGCCTGAAAGGTTGGAATGGAACCCCATATCCTAGTCTCTGTAGAATGGATTGGCTTCTCTTTGCGGAGATCTACTTCTGTACCAAAACGCTCCCAATCTCGCAGCTTACTAAGATGAAGCCAAAAGCTGTTGATGTTGGTTACGTTCCTCCATGCCTTGCTGCATACAGCCAGGTGACACAAGTCTTCTACCGACAGAAAACCAATTATCTTCCATAGGATTTCATTTGGCAAGTAGCCGACTGGATCCAGAGAGCATGTGGATGGTTCAGATTGACAGACTGCGTCGACATCACTCGCATGTGTATCTTCTTGTGCTGAAGTCATTTTGAAAGACAGTGGGAATCCTATAATGACACAGAGAGGAATTGAATTTATTCAACAAAACAGTTAGGAGAGACCAGAGGAAACCTTACTTCTTATTCAAGACAAGTGCTGGCTTTTTAGTTGCATGCCCTGATCTTAGCTGAAGGTCCAAAAGATTTGACTGTATTAGTATCATAATAATCAAATTAGGTTTTGCCCTTCACCGACGTTTTTAAACACTGTATACTCAGTGTGTTACCTCCCGAGTGAAAGTTGGAAAAAAACCACCCGGGTGGGACTCAAACCCACGACCTCCTGCTTTCTAGTGCAGATGTCTTACCACTCGACCACCGAGCTAACGCGAGCTAACGCGAGCTAACGCGATCTTATAAGAATAATAATAGCAAACATTTATACCGTGCTTAATACTACGTTTCTAAGCGCTATGCTGTTGTCCTTGTAGACTGTTAGGTGAAACAAGGGCAACCGCACCAAATACAAAGAACAGAATTACAGGTAGAAAACACTAACTGACATGGAGTGTACAAACACTGCGTTAATATAACATGTTCACGAAAGAAAGGCACAGAAAGGCACACAATACGTGGGCACACACATCCAAGTCATACGTGCTATCTCAGAACAACAGTGCAAAATAACAGTACAAAATTGATTTTGGGAAACATTGCATCAACTAGTTATTCATTGTGTATATTGTTTTCCTGAGATGGTGTGAGGAGAGACAAAGGTACCAGGGAAAACCCTTACTTCTTATTCAAGACAATTTCTGGTTTTCGTTGCATGCCCCGATCTTAGTTGAAGGTTGGAAGGACTATGTGACTATATTAATATCTTCATGCACATGTTTACGATAAATGCACACAGTATGCAGGCACACAAATCCACCTTAAACATGCTATCCAAGAACAACAGACTAACAGTGCATTTGGACTAACTTCAATATTTGTATGCGACACTGACTGACACTAACTTAAATGTAAACAATTCACTTACTCAATAAAATAGGTCGTCCATCCCCTCTATATTATCGTTCTATATGCTAATGCTGAGCTGCAAATAAATGCGACAACGAAACCTGTACTCACCCTTGCAATCTAATTCTTTAGTTTTCACTTCTGAAAAAAATATGTAATTCTCATCCAAATGTGATTTCGTTTTTCATAATTTACATTTCATTTATACTGTACTGTGCCTCAAATTATTATTAATGGAATCACTTCCGCAATGAAAAGTCTAGTCACGAGTCTACAGACCTGAAAAATGAATATAAATGTACAACAGGACGCTGACTATAGTCCCATTGACAACCAGGTGACTATTGAGGGCGATATACAGATATGACCTTGTGTGTTCATTCAAGCAAATAAATTCCAATGGAATCCAGTAATAAATCAAAATTATTTTAAAAGTACTCAAAACTCCCACAGGTATAGTTAACATGTCGTCTTTCATTTTATGTTCAATAATTGGTGGTTTGACTGATGACGTTGTGAGATATTCACACCCATAGAAGACCACCTCTAAAACGAATCATATTCCTGTACTGGTACTTGAAAAGTATAGCCATTTTGAAAAAATAAATCTCTCCAAAACCACCATTTTTGTACCCAATTGCATCCCAAATTCCCCGAATTGGAAGCCCCAAGTCCAGGCCAGTGTTCCACTGCCATTATGTCTTCAATCCCCCAATTCCACGACTCTCAAAACTGTCTTTATATAGAATAATTGTTTCACTTGTATTTGAATGTGAACATTTGAAAGAGTAACATTTATTCTTGAGCTCGGCTTATATATGGGTTGCACCTTGTGAACACCGTGTTAGTTTGTGTTAGTGTAAGGCCTATATGCCTGTGCCTTTTATCGTTCGTTGCCCTCTCAACAATGAAGGGGTTATTTGGGCACCAAATGTCTTAGACACTAAACCCAAAATATAAAAAAGAAAGTGTTTGTTAATTTGTGTGTTTGTAGCTTCTGATTTGTTTGTCTTCCGTTTTGCATGTAATACTTGACGTCAAGTCATCAGGCAGCATCGCTGTGCATATTGGTTTCTTCATCTTCTGTGTGTCTTCATGTCGAGTGACTGTATCGAGAGTCTATTCGACCCGGGGCAATGCAAGCCTAATGTGAGCAGTATGCTGTTGGCAGTAATACAAACGTTCACAAAAACCACACCTTAATTGCGTACGCATTAATAAGAATGTAAATAACTTTATTATCTTGACGCGAGTTTAACTTGGCCAAAAAAGAAAAATCAGCTATAGCTCAAACGCAGCAACTCGAAAAGCATAGGCCCCGTAGCCATCAACAAGTAAAAAGATCTTCAAAGTTGTAGAAGTCAAAATGCGAAGAGTACGTTGAGCATGAGAACTGTATCCAAAACAGAGCTTGTTACAACTGATAATGTAGTAACCAACTGATAATGTATCACCAACCGATAATGTCACACAAATTGACCGATACTGTATCATTAACCGATAATGTAACAAATATTGACCGATAGTGTAGTAACATTTTCTATACTATCGGTCAATTTCTGTGACATTATCGGTTAGTGAAACATTATCGGTCAATTTGTGTGACATTATCGGTTGGTGATACATTAACAGTTGGTTACTACATTATCAGTTGTAACAGAGCTCATTGTTAGTGTATTGTAATACAAAGTAAGAAATTGCAAGTTGAATTGTGATTTGGTGCTTTATATCGTATAGGCGACCTGTGATCACCGACGCTCACAAATCGTACATTTCAAGTCAATAGGTGCGTTCGTTTTATTTACACGTGATCCTCGCGCGTCTGCCACGGTGTCAACCACCACTGCCTGAGCTAGCGGGCGTGTCTTGGTGGCTGCCCGGATGTGCGTGACGTAACCGGACGATTTCGTGATAGGGAAATTAAAAATGGCGGAATCTTGAATATGAAGTGAGTATAGTGATAAAATTTAGGACACAAAATATTGCCAATTATTATTTATGCGGCTCTCTTTTATTTTGGGCTCGGAAATGACTGTGTCTAAGCACACCAAACCTCAGTGTATAACTGATCATCTTCGTCTGTTCATCTACATCAGTAGGGCCTGGTCTTTCACATACACTATACTCATCAACCTGGTCTGATGGCATGATGTGAATAATTGTCCTCCCATGCCTTATAACTTATCTTTGTTTTCATCCTGTGCAGAATTCCACTGCACATTACTTCTGGTATAGTGAAATTGTATCACCTGTGAATATTCTCAAAAGAGCCTCGCTCGATAAAATCAACAGTTTTAGCTTTGACCACTGAGTTGACTTGGGCTGATTAAGCACTGACTAAACATAATTAAATGTGTTAACCCACCTCATATTATTAACAAATAAAACAAAAAAACATGAAGTTTATTGCAATGTATATTTCAACATTCAATTGGCAAAGTAAGTACAGGTCACAAATTGTAAACTTTAACAATCATGACAATGCAACTTAATCACCCTGTACCGATGGGTGATATCACAATAAAAAAGTGTTTATGAACACCTCCTTTTTAAAAATTGTTATCACAATGTGATTGATTGTAGCTCCAGACATACAGTGTATCACAAAGAAAAAAACACCATCAGTCACACGAATGTATACAGGTTTCAAATTAGGAAGGTAGGCCTATGCTCAGGGGAAGTGGGTAGAAAAACAGTCACCCGACTAGGGACAAAATAACAACTTGTTCACAGTCAGTGCAAGAAATGGCCAGTAAAAATTAACAGTACATAAGATAGAATGTTTGAGTAATCATTGAACTGCAAAATATACATTGCTTTTATTGACTTAAACCGCCAAATTTGTCAACAAAATATGAACAGCTGATCTCCTGTGGGGCACAAGTGGCACAAATCGCCAGATTCCGTAGCTAACATTTCTCTTCGGAGATCTTCAGCAAGATGGCGGTATCCGCATACCGGCTAATGACACCACGCGTTCATGTTCCGATATTTAGGCAACAAAAACAGACGTTTCGTATAATTAATAACACAAATTGAATTTTTTTTATCCTCTGGTCTTAAATTTAGCCCAAAATGCCCCTGTATGTACAAATGCATCACTTTTCAGATCTAGGATGTGTAATTCCAAGTAAACATTTATTTAAGTAAAAGAATTAATCAAATCACACAAGTACTTTTCCAAAAATATGATAACAAATACAGTTTTAAAATGTTCTCCACGGCATTACGATTAAGGTTCATGATATTCATATATTCCCTTTGTCACTGATTTTTATTCTGTACACTTATGTGGCCAGACAAATGGCAAACAAAACAGAAAGTGTCCACATTTACATGATACAGATTGTATCAGCAATAATCCAAATCCAATTTGCTTTATACAGTGGCTTTATTGCATCTGTTTGAAATCAAAAATGGTCCGTCATCCGTGACTGAAGAGGTACAAATAAGGCAACTTAAAAAGGTGGGGGGGGGGGGGGTTTGGTGGTACTTTGTTACGTTTCCAATAATATTTTGCACATGTGTTACCACTATACATGTATTGTCTTTTTTATCCAACAAAATTGTTTTCATATAGAAAGAGTTTTTGCTCCTTTGAAAACAATTTTGTTATTTTCAGCAAAACAGTCAAGCAAAAAGAAAGAATCCATCCGCAAAATTGGAAAATCCGCCATCTTGGGGAAAAAAGCAAAGCGCGCCCGCCTCCTTCATTTCTATTATAAAAGCCCGGACAATAACCTGTGCATTTCCTTTTACTCGGCCTTCAAGATGAAGCAACTTTGACGGTGTAAACATTTTTACGTTTTACACATTAACCAAATGTTATGGATGACCCTTTTTTTTGGATACTCACTGTATGCCAAGAGAGAAAAGAAAAGTTAGTGTATTTTGATCCCGAAGCTTTTTCATGTTACTACCAGAAATGCAAAATTTTAACAAAACAGCTCAAACCCGTTTGAACGACAATCCTAGTGTCATCTGTGTGCAGAAGTCTAAGCGGTCCATGTTCAAATTCATGGCGGTAGAGACGTTTACCAGTTGATAAGTCCCAGACAGAAATTAGTTCCGGCCGTCGGGTATACGTGACAAGTCGATTGCAAATGCTAGTACTCCGCAATTCCACGTCTTCCATGTTCAGTAGTATGCCATCGCGACTCCAGACTACAATTTTGAATTCAGTGCCGGCAACAATCACTTTATCAGTGAACTGTACCGTGTTAATTCGACCGCGATAAAAATGATCTGGGAATTCGGACAGTGTTTTCATGCAAACATCAGATGCAGTTGTCCACACTTTTACCTCACCAGCATTATCACCAGTCATGATAGTGTTTTCATCAAGATGGCCACATGAAACATTGCCTTTGTGTCCTTTGTATATCCTTATAATTTTAGGTGTTCTCGTATCCCAAAGAAGGAATTCAGGATGGCGTAAGCTGGAGGTGATAACAAAGTGTCCATGACAACCCAACAAGTGACAGGATGCTTCTGGATGTGGATTATCTTCTGAAGTTTCAGTGTGCAGTATGGTTTCTGTACATGCACCATTATCTACACCCTCAACCAAATCACTGATATCCCAAATGTGTAAAGGGAATAAGTCATTCCAATGATAAGAGACTATGATTTTATTTTCTTCAAAATATGATATCCATGGCTGATATCGATCAAAGTCACTCCACTTACTCGGAGTAATCCGTCGCAAAGCATTGCCTGTGCTACCCTCAAATACAAGAATACCTCCCTTGAATACAGCAACTCCAATGTCATTCTTCAGATGCATGTGATTAATGACATGATTGACCATGTTAGTCTCCTTAGCCACTCGCTTGAGATCTCTGATCTGTGAATCGTTTAAATTGGAGACTTGAAACTTCCGCAGAAATTTTCTACTATTCAAATCCCACAGTCGCACGAACCCATAGTTATCACCAGCCGCGTTTGTCCTGCCATCACTTGCCACACCCCTCGCTTTGTAATATGTTAGTCTGGGCAAAAAGGCACAGTGCTCCCGGTAACGTCCCTCTGACCAGTTTCTGTCCAGATGCCAAGCTCTCATGCACACCTCCTTCCATTCACAGGTTGGTGCAAGATCTTTCAGGTTGCAGTCGCCAGTAATGACCGCCTCGGCCTGAAAGGTTGGAATGGAACCCCATATCCTGGTCCCTGTAGAGTGGATTGGCTTCTCTTTGAGGAGATCTACTTCCGTACCAAAACGCTCCCAATCTCTCAAAGATGAAGCCACAGGCTGTTGGTGTTGGTTACGTTTCTCCATGCCTTGCTGCATACAGCCAGGTGACACAAGTCTTCTACCGACAGAAAACCAATTATCTTCAATAGGATTTCATTTGGCAAGTAGTCGACAGGATCCAGAGAGCATGTGGATGGTTCAGATTGACAGACGACGTCGACGTCATTCGTATGTGCATCTCCTTGTGCTGAAGTCATTTTGAAAGATGTGGGAATCCTGTAATGACACAGAGAGGAATCGAATTTATTGAACAAAACAGTTAAAATCATGGGTGTCATATTTTCACATCATGGAAGTATCCATCAAACCAATTGAAGATATCGGTAACAGTGCAAAATTAGTTTTGGGAAACATTGCACCAACTATATAGTAATTCATTGTGTAGGGGCCTATATTGATTTTTTCCTGAGATGATCTGGGGAGAGACAGAGTTACCAGGGAAAACCCTTACTTCTTATTCAAGACAAGTGCTGCTCGTTGTATGCCCTGATCTTAGTTGAAAATCCGAAGGACTATGTGACTATAATTATTAATATCTTTATGCACATGTTTACAATAAGTGCACACAATATGCAGGCACACAAATCCACGTTAAACATGCTATCTAAGAACATCAGACTAACAGTGCATTTGGATTTTTCACACGCAAACACACGTTTCGTACACATTAATTAGAATTTAAATAACTTTCTTATCTTAACGTGTTTAACTTGGCCAAAACAAAAATCAGCTATAGCTCGAACGCAGCAACTGAAAAAGCATAGGCCCCGTAGCCATCAACAAGTAAACGGGCCTTCCAAGTTGTAGAAGTCAAAATGTGAGTTGAGCTGTATCCAAAGAAAGTGCTCATTGTTAGTGTATTGCACTGTATTGTAATACAATGTACGAAAGTCGATCCGAGTTGAATTGTGATTCGGCACCCTAGAAAGTTGTGACCACGTGATACCGAGTTATTGGATAGACTTAAAGTTGCACTTATTTACTGCATCCGTACGCTAGTCTGCGCACACGGTGTCCCAATACAACTGGAACCCTCACAAATACATCATGACCACTCTGAGCATGCGCGGAGTCTAGTCTTGGGTGAAGACATTGTGGATACGTAGTAACACGGCGCATGAGGGCGTTCCATCAAAGAACCGCTTCATCTCAAAATATCAGCCTCAAAAGTCTCGTAAGATAGAGTCTGATGAGAACTTCCAGCACCCCACTGGCCGATTGACCTATGACACAGGGATCAAGTCAATATATGTATTATCTTAAAAGTCACTGCAGTTCTGCGCGACCTGTAAGCGTATATATTCTTTGGCCAGATTACAGGGAGGTGGCATTGGCTAGGCGCATAATATCAACCAATAAGATTTCGAAGTACCGATGTCGTTGCATGTCCTCACATATGATATACGGGTACGAAGTCAGGTCTGCAGTCTATTGAGGACAACCATTACCATGGAATGATGTCCTTCATTTGCAGAGTGTATTACTTTCTGGCGTTTTGAGAGTCGAGTGTCGAGTGTCGAGTTTCCAGTCCGAGTTTCCATATGGATATCAAACTCGTCCCCAGGGCTTACTTTCTTTTCAAGCGCGTTTCCAATAGTTAGCCCTGGATTGTAGCCCGGTGTTTCGTTCTCACACAAGTACACCATGCATGCATACAAACGTACCCCATACTGAGAATTAAGATTGACGATGTTCGACGAAATCAAAGTATTGTTTTAGGAAATTTGTTTGATATAAGCCCAGTGATACAATAACTGGGGAAAAAACCCTTTATACTTCGACAATATAGAAAAATGTTATATCTTCATCAGACAGGCACATTGTCGATTCAACGAACGACAGGATATGTTGACTGCATCGCTTTCTTCACCAATTAACTTACAATTAAGGGCGATTTACATGTTTGAAACCGGAGTGCTGTGGAACGGTCACTTTTGAGGTCAAATGTCATCATGTGGCCACTAGTGGGTCATTTTTATGGAAGCACGAAATGCTTCTTTTTGTACAGTCTCCCTCTGACTAAAGCCACACCTGGTCAGTTGCATCAACGGGACCAGTCCTCATAATAGGGTCAGTAGGGGTCATTTCATTCGAACGCATAAACTTCTTTTGCCACATTTCTCAACCGATTTGAATCATGTATTTCGTCATAATATATGCATCCTTGATCCAAGTCAACGTAAGATTTGTAACAGATTTGTATCAATAAAGTTACCCAATGGTCAGTAGTGTGTTTTTTTAACGTGCAAACTTATGGTGGTTTTCTGAAAATATTTTCAACTGATTTCAGTTGCGAGCTCCACTAAGGTTGATTGAAGATTTGGATCAAGGTCACCCATGCAGTGGTCAGCAGTGGTCGTTATATGGAAAACATGCACAAGTGGTTCTTTCCCGCATTGTTTTTGACTGATTTCAGCTTTGGTTGTCAAATACACTCCCGTTGAAAGGCAAATATTGCATGTTTAACAGCATTAAGGAGTTTGGTTATCTGTTGTCTCCATGTTCAGGTTCGCATTTGGCACTAGTGCACAACCTACGTGGAGGATTAATACGCAAGTCGCCATTTATGCTAGACACGGATTTGGAGACGGCATTGTGATTATAGCCCAGCCTAGCGAGGACGTTGAACGCTTTCAGGAGGTACACTGTGGATACTTCTTCTCGGACGGATTCTGGGAATTTCCCTTGCTGTTGGGCTGCTTGTGGTGCTTGCAGCAACTCACGGTAAGTGGCTGAAATATTAAGAGCTAATTATTGCAATGACAGAATTTTAACCATAATTTGGTGGGTTTTTTTCGTTGTTGACGGCAGCGGATCTCAGATGTTCTGCTTCGTTTCAATTGCATTTACTTTGTTCTCATCTTGCCAATTTGTTTTAATGATTGATAATGGTTAATTACCCTAGCAGATTCAGTCGACGGCTCAATTTTACTTCAATTACTGGTCTTGGCGTTCCTTAAATTATCAAACACATCCACCGGCAAGACAACAATATGACATGTTCATCTCACAAAAAGCCTGATAAGCGAGTTCCTGTGAAAATTAGATAATTGTGCCTTAGAAAATAGCACAAAAGCATACCTTACTGTTGTTGAAATGGTTCGATTTTAAATATTGGTCCTTCCATGGAGAAATTGATGTATCAGTTAGTTTCACTATGTCACCGCTGTAATCAACTAGAACGTCTGCAACGGAAATGATTCGGCGACGTTGTCATAGCAACTATTGACAAGGTGTTTAAACTCTGCTGTTTGGTATAAATTAATGTTCGAAAAGAACCCCTAAAAATAACGAGATCCGCTGTGTTCTTATCTTCATGGGAACGATTCTGTTCTCTGCTTGTTGGAGAAGTAGCCTAGGTTTAGAACTTGTATAAAGCATATATCGCGCAACTGTGACAGACGTACACCATACGAGTACAGGCTTAACACTTCGGTTGTCTTTTTTTAGTTTCTGCAATAATTGCAATCTTAACGGAATAGTTACCTCTCTAATGGAATAGGCCAAGTAGAGGACTTTTGCAGTATGTGCGAGTTTGGGGATAAAATACGTCCAAACTTAAAATTACGTCAAAATGGATACACGGACAGAATAAACACCAACACGACTTGCTGAATAAGAGTGTGAAGCCTGCCCCACAAATGTTCAACGTACACTGTTTTCAAAATCCCCAACAAAATGTGAATATTCAAACCAATATAAAAACCAAAGTCGCTAGAAAGTAGAAACACTCTTATATAATTATAACCATATATGCAGTTATAACGCACAGAGTTCGCACATTTACCCTGTGATTTAATTTACCAAGCAGTATTAATTGATTGATTACCAAATGTGTGTGTCGGCATACTTTTTGTCAATCAGGTAAGCATTACAATGTACTATTAAGTGTGAAATAATACAAGGCTTAGGGTGGACGATAGAATACTGGTTTCTGAATTACGACCTTTTTCTAAAATGTAATAAAAGACGAAGGAAACCCCATAGCTCTGATTGTTTTGGATCACTCAGCATCGCTCCAGGCATTAGAGATGTTATACAAGTACCTCGATGTGTCGAGTGATAGAAGTATTCGACATTTGATACAGCCACTGAGGTGCGCCCGCAGCGTTCGGATATGATTTCATTTAGTGGAGTGTGTGTTGGAATGCCGACGTCATCAGCCAACAGACCAATCTACGGACGCCATGTTGTGCGCGCATTAGTGTCAAAACTGTCGAGAGATTGGAATAGTAAATCTAATAATAAATTCTCTTTGTTGGATAATATACACCAGCTAAATATGTGCACGATAAACAAATTATTGTATATATATATTTTATAGTCCATGCCCGTCGTCCATCGCGACAGGAACAACATTTAACTCAGCAGTACTGTTTATTTTTAATCAAAATCATTTCTGATCAATATAATTCATTCAAGACTTTAGAAAACGATAGTTGCACTATAAAAAGTGCGTTATATCGTAGTGAATGTTTTGGTGTGTAATGTATATAGGTAGAACAACTTGATGAGGTTGATGATTCGACTACACTGTCATGGTTAAAGGGAATATACAACATTTGCAAACATCAAAAAATAAAACTACCAAGTTTTTAAGAAATACCTTACTAGGATGTTAGTAAATGACAGTCTAAAGCATCCTGTAAAATTATGGCACCTGGTGTGGAGTCATTTTCAGGAAAATGGTATTTTTGTATACATTTCCAACGGTGGTCGGCCGACCACCGTTGGAAAAACCTAACTATATTTCAACTACTGCTCCAAATTTACCTTTTTTCAGTCCAAATTTTGTTTGGTATTGGTTACATGTTCATGAACGGGTGCAGGCCAGCTAGACTGGTTCCCTTACCTTACAAGTTTCTGGCAACTATAAATTGATCCATTTCATTTTGGTGGAGTCAGGGAACCAGACTACTTGAACAATTTTGTTTTTCTTGGTTTTTCCAGCATTTTCGAACATAAAACTTCAAACATGTCAGTGTAACAATATTTGATATATTATTCTAACCCCTCAAATACTCCATTGCTGAAAATTACAGCAAAAGCCAATGATGTACATTCCCTTTAAAGGGAATATACAACATCTGCAAACATAATCACAAAAACTTAAATATTGAAAAAACAAATACAAATTTGAAAAATTTAAATTTCATTTTGTTCTGTCCCCTAGGATGCAGTTATAGATAAAGTTTCTTCTTAATTCTTCTGTGTCGCATTGCAATGTCACAGTAACAACATCGTCAACAAATTGCGAAATCGTGAACAAAATGCGAAAATATCGTTTCTTCTAGTGATGTAACTAATAACGAAACAAAGATTTAAATTTCGTATAGTGTGATTGGATGTAAAGTGTATGGTGTCATATATAGTTTATGAGCTTTTTCGTTTTAATTTTACGAGGACATAAAAATGCAACCATTTTTGCGCATACGTTTATATTTGCTTTATTTTTTCAAAGTAGCCCCACAACCCAGCTTTGAAAAATGATACTTTAAATCTGAAGCATTTAATTCTTTTTTTATTCATACGAAACGAGTAAAAACTTTTGGTCTGGCAAAAGCTAAAAAGAAAAAAGAAAATACTTTCAGATTTTACATATGTTCAGTAAAAGCGTTTATAATGCTCGTTTATAATCTTCCTTCAAGTTCATTAGTGCATCACATTTAATATTGATTTTTGACGGAAAAAATATTAAGCAAGGCCACCCTGTTTTTGTCTGACATTGCACATGCATGCATAGGCAGCCATGCTACTGAAATAGACTCTTAACTAGCCCGCGGGCTTTTTCACTGGCCTACATGTTTTTCCCAAGGCGGCGAGAAAACGCCCCGTGGGCGTTTTCTCACTTTGTTGGTGGGTAGGTGGGTGGTAGTCTGGTTCCCAGACCAAATGATTCTGACTATTCCTGATGATTCTTAGGTTAGGTAGCCGCTTTATATAGTATCTATGCGAAATACATATAGGCCTACGGCATGCGACTAAAACGGGAGGAGCGTCTCCCGCTTTCGAAAGTGACGAATGTATTTCGTCGACAATCTCGGATAGCGCCCAGGTATTTCCGAGTATATGTTTTATTTACCCGCCATGCTTATTAAAAATCTAAAAATTGAGTTCATATTATATGTATTTATTGCTTGCGTGTAGAAAACTTGAAATTCAATGACGATTTTGTGGCCCAAGTATGCACTCTGATCGTACGAGATGGGAGCTTGCTGCGTCATGTACTATTTTGAATCTGACGACGGTTACCGGGATTTTCCAAAACTCGGCGTGGTCCCCATTTTGCCTTTGCCTGCTAAGTGCTATTGGGTCCGTAACTTTTGAGATTTTAGGTCAAATTTAGTCAAGGTTTTCTAACAGAAATATCAGACTGTATGATGTTATGGAGCAAGTGATTTTTGTTAAAATTTGATCGGAACGTATACAGGCTATATACGATGAAGCCAAATCGGAAACGAAGCCGAGGTTTGAAAAAGTCAATGTCGTCATGTTTATCCTTAGAGGCTATTACTGCTGGACCTATAATTTAGACATAGGCGTCGGGAACAAATGTAGGTGGGTAGGTGGGTGGGTGGGTGGGTAGATGATAGGTAGATGGGTAAATGGGCAGGATTGGTGTGTGGGTATGTGTGTGTGTGTGCATGGGTGTTCTGGAATTTACTACCTTACGGAGACATGAACACAATAGGGAACAAAAGATTGTATACGTCTCCAGAAGAACATTTCTATAGATGAATAAGTCTCCACAAGAATTTCACGAAATAGATATATGGATTTTACTCAAAAACTAGGAATTTCCAAGGTAGGTTGATCTGTCGCAAATGGAAGAGTTTTAGAAAAGGGATATTTAGTCCAAATTTCAGCCCAGGAAATTAATTCTGGTTAAAATAAGAGCATTTTGAAACTTCAATTTCACACTCGAAAACTTTACTACACGAGAACAAAGAAATGTCTCCACAGGAATACAAATTCCAGAATGGGTGGGTTGGTGTGTGGGTGGGTGGATTGTTGGACATGTTGGATGGAAAGTTTACATGGCCTATTCTATCTGGTTGTTTTATACTGTGTCCATGCCATGCGAGTATCACAGCTTTGCTCGTGATGATTTTCTTTCGACTAGCTGGTTTGGTGACACTAATGCGCATGCGTTCAATTTGCATATTAGACTTGCACAATTGTTTTGCAAAATACGCAGTTGTATCCAAATTCGCCCCCCCCCCCCCCCCCCAAACAGGATGGCGGGCAGGGCTGACAAATTAACGCTCTGATTGGATAGATTTTGCGTGACCTGTGACCGGCACGTCATCACGGCAACGACCCTGCGAGGTTTAAAACGGTCGTTAAGACTGAGCCATTCATCACTCGTTCATTCCCATTCGTAAATGTGACATTTTTTGGTTAAAAAGCATATTAATAAATACCTTGGAGAGTTGATGGTTTCTGATTGGTCGAGACTCGATCACGTGGCCGGTCATTAACGGTGATAATGGACCGGCTTCAAAGATCAAGCGAATACATGGCCCCTGAACCAGCATCGATCAAGCCCCGTTCAGCCCCATGCAAGCCAATGATTGGTCAAAATATAGTAACAGTCCTACGGTAGCTTTTAACAATTGAGCACTGCACATGCGCTCAACCCCCATCGCGTGAGACTGACGCGCGCGTACGCCCTACAGTTGCTAAGGATGCGTGCGTGCGCGCGCGTAAGGAAGTTTTGAAACGACATCGTACAGCAGTGCAGTATATACTGAGGATGTTTACGACGAAAGCGTAGATCCGATTTATTTTCTTTGAAACACTTCACCCACCGACATATTTACCTTTCCTAAACCGAGCATCTTTGTAATTCCGGACACAAGGAATGTGTAAACGAGATTTCAGCTTCCTCCATCAGGTAAAGATATGAAAACATTGTTGTAATTTGTTTCGCTACGGCAGCAGTTTCTGTTGAGTTTACGTCGTTATAGCTGTTAAGCTAAAATATGGCCCATGAACATGAACACAAAAAAGTCTGGAAATATTGCCGGAAAAAAAGTCACAAAATTGGAGCATTTTAACTGTTTATTTCGTCATAAAGGTATTTATTAATGGGAATAACAGTGTGAGGATCCGGTCTTCACTGTGTGATAATGACCGGGTGTGGGGTTGACCGCTGTTAATGGACCTCGACTTTGTCTCGGTCCATTAACAGCGGTCACCCCCACACCCGGTCATTATCACGCAGTGAAGACCGGCTCCTCACACTGTTATTCCCTTAATAATGTAGGAAAATCTGTAAAGTTATCTGTTTTGTAAATTTTCAAATCCCGTCGGTTGCTCAGGCAGCTAGACTCAGGCTCCGAACGTTTCGAATTCACGAAGGGTCAAAATGCAGTATCATTCGACCACTCATCTCCATATACACAGACATTCGACGCTCAAAATTTGTCCACATGGTCCGCAATGAAAAAGAAATCACATCCGGTATGGTGTTTCTATGGCAAACTTTTAGGATAGTATTTCAAGGCGCACATTGGCTAACAGCGTTCTACAGCTGCAACCAGATGCTTTATATACATAGGTCATGATACATTACCCAGAATCTCATCCCCACTTCGTTCACAAGATTCTTTGAAGCTCATCTGCCCTTCCCAGCGCCATGTTTGCAGGGCGGGGGTACGAGCGAAGTATCTAAACCCAAATGATATGAAGCATACCTCATACCATGCAGCAGTCATTCACAAAGCAAATGATGGACTTGAAACAGAACAATAGTCAATATGAAAAATATTGATGATTTTGGTGGGTTCTTAAAAAGAATGGACCGATCCAGTAAGCACCGCCCCATGGTATTCTGACCAATCACAGCCGTGATTCATGTCCGACATGCGTGCACAAAAGTCTGACATGCGTGCACGCGCGTATGATGCGCGCGGCAGGAAAATGCAGTGTGGCATAAGCCTTTTCGGAGTACCAACTGCGCGCATTCGTAACCTGTGACAACGCACATTGTTTGTCTCAAATGCCCTTTGACAGTACCCACAATGCACAAACAGCCTTTTTGTAAAGTCAGTGGCGCGATAATGTCAAAGGCCATTTGAGACAAACAATGCGCGTTGTCACAAGTTATGAATGCGCAGTTGGAACTCCGAAAAGGCTTATGCCACACTGCATTTTCCTGCCGCGCGCATCATACGCGCGTGCACGCATGTCAGAATTTTCAATGTTTTTAAATTTGGCTTTTTTTTACCCACCCACCCACCCACCCACCCCTATTTTCGATTTAAAAGAAAATTGATTTTTCATTAAAGATCAAATACATGCACATGTAGGCTATGTGTGTTCATGCACACTGTCTGCCCAATGCAGTGACGGCTAGATGAAGCTGCTCCCCCTGTTGCATTGGTGGCCTGAGACATTGTACTTCATCAGCTGATAGTTGGATTAGGTATGTGTACTGCAGTCCGGTGCTTAAACATTGGGTGTT
Organism: Patiria pectinifera; assembly: GCA_029964075.1. Classification (NCBI taxonomy): domain Eukaryota; kingdom Metazoa; phylum Echinodermata; class Asteroidea; order Valvatida; family Asterinidae; genus Patiria; species Patiria pectinifera. The sequence goes on from CM057142.1 coordinate 2,197,315, forward strand.
CATCGTCAGCAGTGAACTTTTAGAAACAGTTCCATCCTGCCACCACACAGTTTTGAAATAAATGTCGAACTACTCAATAGGTTTAAATAGGGGTTACATTTTATTTTGGGGGCTATGGAGATAATCTCTAACCACCCAAACTAATGTTTCCCCTTAAAAACTTGTTTGGGAATTCCAAATTCATATCTAAAATAGTATTTCTAGGCCATAATACCAAAAGATAGTAAAACTGTGTAGTTAATTCGGACCCCGTTCCATTACGGGAACAAAAAAGTGTGCTGGATCTGTCGGCATTTCGCGAGGATCTGCCGGTATTTGGCATTCATCCAGGATGGCGGCCACTTTTATCGTCGTGGGAATGCCGCATTCATACTTGTTCATTATGCGCTATATGCATGCAGCGTTAGCGGGCGCTATACTTAATGTACAGAGGCCGTTGTCTGCAAATGGGGACGAAGTTGGGGCAAGATTACCATATGCGAAGTTCACTAATTTTCCTCTGTATTGACTAACAAGCCCACAGATAGCAATTTCATGTCATCAAAGTCAATTTGAGCAGTGAGAAAATACAAGCATTTTCTTTGAAAACACTTAGAATGTTTCAGTCCACTCTCATAGGGTTTGTACACAGAGTGTTGAGTGAACTTCGTATATGGAAATCTTTCCGAAGTTGGAAAAGAAATGCAAATCGGAGCGCTCACGCGTAGTACAGGCAAGTCAGAAGATCTAGTTTTGTTTTGCTTTTTTCCCTTAATGACAAGTGAATTTAAATTTTCAATTATTTACCTTGACCCATGCACCCATCTACAATTTGGGGGAAAAAAATCCAAATTTTCAAAACATGAATGGCCCCTTACTTCGATATCAGGTTGTACCTTTCACAAACGCATAAACACTGTCAGTGAGTTACCTCCCGAGTGAAAGTTAGAAAAATCAATCGGTGGGACTCGAACCCACGACCTCCTGCTTTCTAGTGCAGACGTCTTATCACTCGGTCATCGAGCTTGCGGGATAAATTGGCTGGTCCGAATCTGACGTATATAGTCTCGGGCCAAGACTACACGTTCAATCGGTATTCACGTTCAGTCGGTATAGCGCGCATGCCGACTGCACGTAGACGAAAATAATCAAAATCCCGTCTTCGGCCGAGAATAATGCACATGTAGCAGCGGGTGCCGTAATTAAAATATTCAAAAGATGGAATTCGTGGTGGGTTGATGTAGATCAATATCACTTTATATATAAGTCGATGAAGTGCAAAACCTGATATCATAATATAGTAACCATCTATACAGTCACATGCCTGGAATAATCCATAATGATATAGGCCTACGAGTGTGGGAGGTGGGTATGATCCACTTTTTACTACAGGGTAGAAATATTTGGGGTAAAAACTCCTTAAATTTAATTCAAATAGGCACATAAAATTGAGTTGTGCAGCAATACGCAGTGCTGAACCAAAAAACAGCGATTTCTTTAATCAAGAAAACACCCTAAACATCTAAATATACCATCTTTCACTCCGCTACCCCTCTGTTTAGACATTATGGACCAAAATATCACATTTGTCGAGGTGATGACAAAGCTTTTCTTCATTTTTTTCTTACATCTAGGCGGTAGCAACAAGCGCATTTAATGAAGTCTGCCATATTGTATTGACACGTCATTAGTTTCCCAGAATTCCCTGTTGTTTTGAATAAATTAATAAATAATATTGGAGAGTTTTGAGCCTCGCGCGAGACCCGAATACAAGATGACGGCAGACGAAAGTATTACAACCGTCCCCACTTGCGCTAAAAACTGACGAAAATACACTACTTAAAACTAACTGCAGCGTGTTCAGACAAATATGAAACTAATCTGGAAATTTTTAGAGTGGAATTACTATGATGCAAAGAATGTCAGACAAGTCGACCGTTGAGACAACTCGACTCGGGACAATACGACCGTTGAGACAACTCGACCGTTGAGACAGGTCGACCGTGGAGACAACTCGACTCAGGACAACTCGACCATTGAGACTGCTCGATTTAATGGAAATGAATACACGTGGAGAAGAAAAAGTTGCACAATCTGTGGCAAGACATGCAAGACCGATCACGGGTGCAGCGCGGGCATACTCGATGTACAGAGGGCGTCGCGTACAGAGGGCGCCCGCGAGGACCGGGCTGGGCCCGGCACGCGGGCAGGTCGACCGGCGCGGCAAATGGGCGCACAGGCCCGGCACAAACGATGTCACCATGCACGGTACGGCCACGTTGACCGACCCGGGATGAGATAAGTGGGCGCACAGGGCTGGCAAAAACGATGTCACCGTGCACGGTACGGACAAGTTGGCCGGCAAATGGGCGCACAGGCCCGGTAAAAACTATGCCACCATGCACGGTACGGCCACGTTGACCGGGGATGCGCGCACATGGCCTTGAAAAAAACGAACGATGTGCACGGACAATCACGCTGCGCTATATCGGCTCTGTTAATGTTATATGTAACAAAAAAACTCATGTCATCACTCCCAAACGGCGATCAGCCGCCGTCAAAATCCCCAGTACTATCCCCGAAACTAGGCCCAAAACTAGACCCGTGAACGTGGCTTGTAAACTACGCCACGCTGTTGTGACAGTGTATTTCTGAACCTGGCGAAATTGTCCCTCTGACTCCCTCCATTACACACACTGGACGTTATTTTGCAAATGTAATAAGTACTCACATATGAAGCTGTCTTGAAATCTGTTTGTACGCCAAAACTTGCATTTGACGAAATTTGAGGAAAATTCTGGCCCCGGCTATTTTCTCCCAAGTGACACATGCGCATTGCGTTTTAATGTACCGTCCTTCGTATAATTCGACGGCTGTTTACTGTCGCAGCTAAAAGAGACATCGTTTTAGACAAGTTTCAAGTCCTTTCCTCTCTCACCGCACCGCACGCGGGCGGCGCGGGCGCACGTGCGCCCACGTGCGTGTGCGCACACGTACACGAGATGAGCCGAGCAGCCAATCGGGTGCGGGGTGTTTTTTTCGGGGTTGCGACATGAAACAGCCGTCAATTTGTCCAAGCGACTCGTCCGGGGTCATTTGTAAGGGTCACTTGTCAGGTTAAAATGAAATTTCTACACGTTCGTATGGGTCATTACTGATGGGCAAATTTCGTCAAAATTACACAGCCTAAACAATCATGCGAGGCGACTTGTCTCAACGGTCGACTTGTGGAAAGATTTCCATATACGAAGTTCACTCAACACCCTGTGTACAAACCCTACGAGATTGGACTGAAAAATTCTAAGCATGCTAAGTGTTTTCATGCTTGAATGCTTGTATTTTCTCACTGCTCAAATTGACTTTGATGACATGAAATTGCTATCTGGGGGCTTGTTAGTCAATACAGAGGAAAATTAGTGAACATCGTATATGGAAATCTTTCCCGACTTGTCTTTCCATTTATCACACATACGGTCGAGTTGTCCCAACGGTCGAGTTGTCTCAACGGTCGACTTGTCCCGAGTCGAATTGTCTCAACGGTCGACTTGTCTGACCCCCGATGCGAAGAAAATTCATCATGTTCAGGCATCAGATTAGACTGAGTAGGTGGTGGCGATAGACTAGTCTGATGTCGGTATTACGTGAAAATAAATTTTTGACAAAATTCTCAACTCACCCTGGCAAACTAATTCCTTCTCATTCCGATGTGAAAGAAACATGCCTCTCTGGCAAATCATTTTGTTTTCGCAGTGGCTATTGTTACGGCAGCCGTAACGCATTTCCCATTTTCTATCGTTACGGTAGACTGCAACTTTTATAAAAACATAACAAGAAAATATAAAATTAGAAGGACAAAAAGTGAATTTGAACGTTATGAAATTCGGACTTTATTTCCCTTTTAAAAAAATCCTTCAAAGCCTCAGGTTAGAAAAGGAAAAGAATTCGAGTGCAAAACTGAGATTCGAACCCGCAACCTCGCGGTGCAAAATCCTACCCTCTATCGCCTGAGCTGTCAAATAATTATATACCTGCGTGCGTATCCAAAAAGTATCGTAGAGGGCGCTAAACAACGACTGCCGTAACGATAGCCACTTCGATTTGTTTTTGGCCCGCCGGGGAAAGTGATTATTGCTCAACCTCGTCCCCAGTGCTTACTTTGTTTCCAACCGCGTTTCCAATAGTAAACCCTGGATAGGAAACTTTCTTCCTGTATCCTGATTGGATACCGCAATTGGCTAGTAATGGATTTTTATCGTGTACTTGGTGCTATATGTTCACAACGTGCAGTACGTGTTTTCGCGATCATTCGTCCACGCCCTCTCGAAAATACTAATTTCCTTTCCAATTTGCTCATATTAATATGAAATATGATACTGCATGTTGTCTTGATAAGATCGTAACAGTTTGATTTCAAAAATCGTGTTTTCGTAACTCACGCCGTGCTCGCGCTGCTACGAATTGACTTTGTTTTTACCCCAGACACCGCATACAAAAACAAACGCTAATGTGTAACGCATATCCAGGCACCAGACTGTTCCTCATTTGCATACGTCTGCAAAAATCTTGCACATGCAAATGATCCAATACCAGGGTGAGAGAGCAGGTAGTGGTGGGCGCGTACTGCTCGACACCCTGGGGACGAGGTTGATTATTGCTCACCTCCGCTCCCATCCCCAATGTGAAGTCTGGTCACAAATTCAAAGACACAACAAAATAATACAAATGCACAACAGGGTGCTGACTATAGGTTTCGTTCTCAACCAAGTAGCTATTGAGGGCGGTATGCAGCTGTGACCTTGTGGGTGCAACCTTGCATTAAAATTCCTATAGACACTTGCGCTAAATGCCCATACTTCAAAATTCTTTTTAAAATACTCAAAACTCTTACAGGTATTTAAGCTGCACAGAAAAATGTTGATCAACATGTCATTTTTCATTTTCTTTTCATTTTCTTGTGGGTTGACCATTTACCTTTCGAGAAATTCTCACCCAAAGAAGACAACCCTATTTTCCCCACAGGGTGCACTGAACCAATTCAAGCCCCATCCAAAACAGTGTAAAATCAACAAAGTTCAGGGCCAAATAACATGCACGCCGACATCACTGGGGTTTCTCAAACAAAAATTAAATTATTTTCTTGTCCTTCATCTGCCTATTTCTTTTCAATTTTTGGTGGGTTAGCCAATTACATTTTTTAATATTCACACCAAAACTTACTCACCCCCTAAAAAGTGATACTTCCCAAGGGTGCATGCAGCCATTTTACAAATGGTGTCCATCCACTTTCTCGGGCAAATAGGACCCATTTTTCAACCCTGATTTTATCAAATCTGCTCTCATTTGGAAGCCCAAAAACTGGGGAGTTGATCCTAGGCTATATTTACACAATTCTACCTTTTTTGAGCCAAAGTTTCTCCTTTTTCAAAAGAAATTGTGGGGGCACTTTTTATGCTAATTGGCTGGCGTAGAAATTCTCACTTGAATTAGTTCACTGCACCCCAAAGTAAAAAGGAAGCCATCTTGAAAAACGATACCTCCAACAACAAAGCAAAATAGCACCGCTTTCGAGCCCAATAGCATCCAAAATGCTAAGAATTGGAAGCCCCAAGTCCGGGCGAAAGATTCTTCGTCATATCTCTTCAATTCTGCAATTGTATGGCTCTCAGAACTCTCTAATATAGAATACTTAGAAGGTATAACTTTTATTCGTGAGCTCGGCGGTTGGGTTTAGGCCTATTTACCGATGTGCACCCCTTGTGACCACAGCGTACGTGCGTGCATGGCTGCGTCATCCTGCATGACCGCTCGTGACCTCAACAATGGTTCTCTGTGAGGGACGATCTGAAGCAGGAGCGTGTATGTCATGAACATAAAAAAAAACCCATAAAATTTATTAAACTGCTTCAAACACTTCCTTACCAGTGGCGTAGCACGGTCATTTGTATTGGGGGGGGGGGTACATTTTCGTGAAATGTTTCTCCAGACACTTGGCCTCCGTAAAATAAAAAAGCGGGGGGGGGGGGGGGCGGTACCATCTGTCGATGGGGGCGCTGTTAAAAATCGACGATTATGAACACTAACGGACAACATATGGTGCTTTTCAGGGCGATACAGGCGTGAAATTAAAAAAAGACACCCGAAACGTCATATGGCACAAAAAAGGGCACCACTTCTTTTAAAAAGGGCACTTGTTCAGCAAAAAGGGCACTTCTTAAACACAAAGGGCACTCTTTACAAATTATTAGGGGGGGAGTAAGCCGTGGTAAAAAAAGAGCATTTGAATGTAAAAGGGCAGTATTTTCAAAATATTGGGGGATACCCCCTTACACCCCCCCCCCCCCCCCGGCTACGCCTATGCTTTCCCTTCCGGATTAATAAACATGTATTTATATAAGTGGAGCATTGATTAATTCCACAATTAAAGGGGATCATATTATTTTACATATGGACACAACAATAATCTGGCACACTTCTCATTGCTTGGCTCTGTTGTTTATTAAGGGAATATATGTGTGCTCGAGAGGTTTTTATCACTCTGTTTAATACCGCTTAGAGTCTGGGTGCTGATAATTACCCGAGCCGGAGGCGAGGGTTATTATCAGTACCCAGACTCTAAGCGGTATTAAACAGAGTGATAAATACCGACCGAGCACACATTTATTCCCATTCATAAATACCTTATCCGTAAAAAAATATCAAATAATTCGTTCAAAACATCCCGATTTTGTTCAACAAGTTCACTTCATGCTTTTTGAAACATCCCTCTAGCAAAATAATGGAGTGTTCAGCTGGCGAGTAAGATGTAAACAACCCAACCTCGACCCCAGGGTGTCGAGCAGTACGCGCCCATCATTACCTGCTCTCTCACCCTGGTATTGGATCATTTGCATGTGCAAGATTTTTTGCACACGTATGCAAATGAGGAACAGACTGGTGCCAGGATATGCGTTACACATTAGCGTTTGTTTTTGTATGCGGTGTCTGGGGTAAAAAACAGAGTCAATTCGTAGCAGCGCGAGCACAGCGTTAGTTACGAAAACACGATTTTTTTGAAATCAAACTGTTACGATCTTATCGAGACAACATGCAGTATCACATTTCATATTAATATTTCGAGAAGGCGTGGATGAATGATCGCGAAAACACGTACTGCACGTTGTGAATAATAGCACCAAGTACACGACAAAAATCCATTAGTAGCCAATTGCGGTATCCAATCAGGATACAGGAAGAAAGTTTCCTATCCAGGGTTTACTATTGGAAACGCGGTTGGAAATAAGGTAAGCACTGGGGACGAGGTTGTAAACAACCCTTTTAAGGAGATTAACGCGCGCGTAACATGTTCTGCGCGATGTCACGCAGAACGCACCTGGGGCGTTGCGTTTTGAATTTCGAACTATAAAATTCTGATTCGCATGTAGTGTTGCGCATGCCTACGTGAGGATTGTGAACGTTCAACCAATGAAACGCTAAGAGGCACTGGATTTTTAGGAGTCCACATTTTATTGTGACACTGGAAAAGTGTTTAAGACCAGCTAGCCATGTCTTTATCATCCGTTTAAAACCGGCCACGTGACGGGCTCTCGACCAATAGGAATGCGTAAACTGTCTTAGGTATTTATGAATAGGTAATCAAATGCGCCTCATGTAAAGTCAAGCTGCAGACATTGTTTAATTTAAAAGCATACGTTTATAGTAAAATACAAGGAGTGCGTATATAACTATTATACAACTGGCAACGACACCACATTCATATCAGAACTCTGTATACCATTTTGGGAAATCTCGAGGGGGCACATGTATGCTTGAGTGGCATATTTATTCCCGCAAGAGGGGCACCCGAGTAAATCTTGGGGGGGAGTGCCCCCTCCCTACCCCTTCTGCGTGTTAGTCAGGCAAAATGAAATATGCCAAAGTAAGGTAGCACTTTAAATGACTAACTGGAATGAGAGTTTTCATAAGCTTTCGTAGCTACAACTATACTTCATCAGATGCAATGAAGAGGGGCATCATCATACAAGGTGTAAACCTTTTATATGATGATGCCCCTCTTAATTGCATCTGATGAAGTACTACGCAAGCTTATGCATACCTTCTTTCACGTTTAGTCATTTAAAATGCTACCTGACTTTTATGTAATAGACGTGTTACATGAAAGCATGCACAAAACTATCTTCTATACTAAGCAAAAACGTGACAGAAGTAAAAACTCTCCTGCAAACTGCTAACTGACTGGATTGACCTGAAGTGTGCAAATGAAAGCATTTATAGTCCCTTACATTTAAATCTTAACAATATCTTTATCAGAGGCAACAGTGTTTGTAAGTGTGTGTAGTTGTATTGTCTTTGTGTATGTGGCATACTAGAAAACGGCAATCCGAATCCAGTGGAATAAAGATGATCGCCCTTTCTTTTACATCAAGGGTGTTCGGTCATCCAAGACGGAAAAGATGCAAATTGGAATGGAAGCAAATTGACTACCCTTGAAAACCATGGAGCCACTTTGATGATGTGCGTGCATCATACGTTTTATAAACTCATTGTTTTGGATTACCTATTTTGGATACACCCTGTGCCTTTACCAAGAAGAGAAACAAAACTTCAGTGTATTATTTGATCCTGATGGAACGTTGTCATGTTCCTATCAGTAATGAATAATTTTAACAAGATTGCTACGACACACATGAACAACAATTTTGGTGTCATCCGTGTGTACTAACTTCGTCGGACCAAGTTCGAATCCCTTGTGATCATAAAGAAGTTTACCAGTTGATAACTCCAGGACTCGAATCGGCGTCTCTTTGTAAGTGTCAAATCGGTGAGTGACAAGTCTATTGCCATGTATTGTGCTTGTACTTGTCATTGCTAAACCATGCCTGTTCAGTAGTATGCCATTGCGACTCCAGAATACAATCCCGAAATTAGCGTTGGCAACAATAACTTTATCAGTAAACTGAAGCATGCGGATAAAATGCTGGCGTTCTGGGCCCGTGGACAGTGTGTTCAGGCAGACCTCAGATGCAGTAGTCCACACTTTAATCTCGCCAACGTTATCGCCAGTCATAATAGTGTTTTCACGAAGATGGCCGCATAAAACACTGCCTCTGTGTCCCTTGTATGACCTTACAAGTTTAGGCGTTTTTGTATCCCAAAGGAGGAATTCGGTAGACTTTACTTCAGACTGGCTCGTGATAACGTAGTGTCCATGGCAACCCAGAAAGTCCCAGGATGCATATCCTTGAAGATTATTTTCTGGCGTTTGCAGTATGGTTTCTGTACATGCAGCATTATCCACACCCTTAACCAAATCGGTGATATCCCAAATGTGTATAGGGAGAAAGTTATGGTTCCACCGATAAGTGACTATGATTTTATTTTCTTCAAAATGTGATTCATATGGATAATATCTATCGAAGTCACTCTCCTTTCCCTGGATCAGTTTCATAACATTGCCTGTGCTGCCCTCAAATACCAGAATGCCTCCCATGAATACAGCAACTCCAACGTTATCTCTCAGAGCCATTCGCCTTATCTGCCTGTCACAGTCGTCAGACATCGGTCGTTGTGAGCTGTTTAATTTAGAGGGTTGAATCTTCCGCAGAAAACTTCCACTATTCAAATCCCAAAGTCTCACGAACCCAAGCTCATCACCAGCCGCGAATGTCCTGCCATCACTTGCCACGCAACTTGTTTTCCTATCACTTAGTTCAGACAACACATGCAGGTGCTCTCGGTAATGCCCCTCTGACCAGTTTCTGTCCAGATGCCGAGCTCTCATGTACACCTCCTTCCATTCACAGGTTGGTGCAAGATCCTTCAAGTTACAGTCAACAGTAATGACCGAATCAGCCTGAAAGGTTGGACTGTTACCACTGGTGCTGGTCTCTGTAGAATGGATTGGCTTCTCTTTGAGGAGATCTACTTCCGTACCAAAACGCTCCCAATCTCTCAGCTTACAAAGATGAAGCCACAGGCTGTTGGTGTTGGTGACGTTCCTCCATGCCTTGCTGCATACAGCCAGGTGACATAAGTCTTCTACCGACAGAAAACCAATTATCTTCCATAGGATCTCATTTGGCAAGTAGTCGATGGGATCCAGAGAGCATGTGGATGATTCTAATTGACAGACAATGTCGACGTCATCACTCGAATGTGTATCTCCTGGTGCTGAAGTCGTTGTAGTCGAGATAGACTTCTTCCCAGTCGCTTGCCCCATCTCGTCACACGATGATCTCACTGGACGAGTAGTCGACAGGATCCAGAGAGCATGTGTATGGTAAACAGAGATTGTCGTCGTGGTTCGTGCGTGTATCTCCTTGTGCTGATGTCATTTTGAAAGATGTGGGAATCATGCAATGAGAAAGAGATGGATTGAATTTATTCAACAAACCAGTCCACCCGCAAGGTTTCAACATTCATATCAGCAATCTATTCTTCAGACAATTTGTTTTCTGTGATGATCTGAGGAGAGACCAGAGAAACTAGGGGGAAACCATTTATTCTATTACAAGACAAGTGCTGGTTTGTTATTGCATAGGCCTATAGCCCGATCTTGGTACAAAGTCATGTCCGACATGTCTGAAGGATGTAACTTCCTAGCCAAAAATGAATCTTAAGATAAATACACGCAATACTCAGGCACACGCAAGTCCAAGACATAACGTGGAATGGTCTCACATTCAAGAATAGCTAACAGAACATCTGAATACATGATTGCAAATTGTGATTATTTAAATGCTGAACACTTACTAACGTTAGTCAGTGGAGATCTCACACACTGATCCAGTCTGATTTTACCACACGCCTACCGCTGGTTAGCTTGAAATAATGACAAAAAGCTCAACTCACCCTGGGAAACTAATTCCTTCTTATTCAGATGTGAAAGAAACATCCAATTCCCGCGCCAAATTGATTATTTTCTGGAACACATCTTCATTTTATTTTCAGCTTTACATGATAATTGTAAAGTCACACCTCAATACAAAGTCCAGTCTCGAATTCAAAGTCCACACGAAATAATACAAATCTACAACAGAGCGCTGACTATATTCAGTAGTGAGTAGCGTACTTAGGCCTGTCTTTTATCGGTTGATATGCTCTCATATGCCACCGTCCGGCGCCTGGCAGACTGTATGTACGTCTGACTGGCTGGTTGGCTCCCCGGCTGCGAAATGTTTGTCCCAAACGTGATCGGACACTATCAAAAGAGGGCGCACTCTCCGCGTCATGCATATTCAAGATCCAGGGCTTTAGAGAAAAATTATATGACAAGGAATAATGGTGTTTAAATCACCGACGATTGGCAGCTGATTCGTGGACTGGTTGGAAGTAGTCCTGACTTCTAATCAGGTGGTCCGAGTTGGAATCTCAGTGAGCGTTTTTGGTCAGAAACATAAAATGTCAAGAAATATGTATTATTATTTACCAATATTATATTCACACACAAACGCACTAGTTAATAGAAAACTCTTTTATTATGTAAATAAGCTGTAAAAAAGCTGTACATAGTCTTAAGAAATCCGTCCCCTTATTAAGAAGGCAAATCAAAGTAAGCTCTGAATTGTCAACAGAAAATCTGCTTTCTTAATAGAAGGGCGAACCAAGAATGGTCTAAATTGTCACAAGAATTCCGCCCCCTTATTGAGAGGGCGAATCAAACAATGCTCAAACGGCGGCAACTTTGTTGAAATAATTTCGGAATTTTCCAACAAGAAATTAATATCAACGGGTTATTTCCTCAACTTTACTCGCACAAACCCCGTTCTTCCTAAAGTTCCGGTGGCGGCCAAACTCCATTCCATTTAACATAAGATGTCGTGGCACGTGTATGCTTACGCCCTTTTATCTGTATTTGTATTTGTTTCACGAGTAGAACATACTCTTCTTATGCTTCGTTCATTGGAATATCAAATTGAATTTCACTCTTTAATGGAAGACAATAATTCAGATCGCATTCGTTGCATGGTAAAGCAACAATGATAAATGAATCAGCAAGTGTGCACATTTACATTATACTAGGGTATCAGCAAACCGGTAATCCAAAACCAATTCAGGCGCGGATCCAGGAATTTTTTTGGGGGTCATGGGGGGCTGGTACCATATTTCAATAGGGGGCGCTGTTCAAATTCGACGATTATTAGCACTATATTACAGAATGGTGTACCGTATTTTGAACAGGCAGACATTATGCCAGTATAAAATTGTTTTGGGTGTCACAGCAAAGGGGGGTTTTCGACTTATTTTTTAGGAATTTGTATGGAAAACATTTTGTTTGACAGAGCTTGTGGGGGGGGGGGTTGACTCCCCCCCCCCCTCTGGATCCGCGCCTGAATTGGATAAAAAGGGTTTATGGACTTTCTTCGGAATTAAACTTGACCGGCCATCGGTGGCTGAATGGTTACGTAATAGAAACTTTCAGTAAACGGTTATATTCGACCCTGATGACAATCTCCTGAAATATGATGTTTAAAAGTGTTGACATTATTTTGTGGGCAAAACAACATGCCACATTTGCTCTACGGTTGCCTGTCTGCAAAACGCCACGGAACTCAGGGTATATTTATTATTTAATATACTGTTTTCCACAAAATCCGTAATGCTTAAGTCTATCTCTCGAGCAAGATGCCTTCACCGCCGTGTAACAATACCACACTTCTGACAGGTTTCTCTGTGATGCACAAGAGTCGAGTGGGCAATTTCTACGAATGTGGCCACTTCAGATTTTGCAAACAAAATCTCCATTTATTAATTATCGTCTACAATCGTCATGCTAGCTACAGTTACAGGTGATGAAAAATAGACACACCATTGCTACGAGACGAATGAATAACAATTTTTATGTCATCCATATGTGTAATGCAAGGTGGGCTGTCCCTGATTATCTTGTGATACAGAGATTTACCTGTTGATAACTCCCAGACAAAGATCAATTTGTCATTGGAATATGGGTCGAACGTGATAAGTCTATTGCCATGCATTTTGCCAGTTAAGGTATACTGCTTTGGCAAATGGTGCTTGTTCAGTAGTATGCCATCTCGAGTCCAGAAAGCAATTTCGTTTTTGTTAGCGGCTACAATCGTTCTGTCAGTGAATAGTACCATGCGGATCTTTGCATGGCATTGTTTTGACAGTGAAAATATTTTCATACAAACACCAGATCCGGTTGTCCACACTCTAATCTTACCAACACGGTCACCAGTTATAATAGTATTTTCATCAAGATGGCCACAGTAAACCTCGCTTTTGTGTCCCCTGTATATCCTTACATGCTTAGAAGTTCTCGTATCCCACAGAATGAATGCAGTCTCATCTTCAAAGGACGTGATAACCCAGTGCCCATGGCAAGCAAAACATTCCATGTGTTTCCCTATGGACACATTTAAGCTATCGGTGCAGAGTTTGGTCTCTGTACATGCAACATTATCTCCACCATCGACCAAGCCACTGATATCCCAAATGTGCACAGGAATACCCTCTTCCAAATTTCCTGTCCAGTCAAGCCTGTATGAGACAATGACCTTTTCTTCTTCCAGATACAGACCAGTAGGTAAATATCTATCAAAGTCACTCGCCAGTCCCCGGATCAGTTTCAAGACATTGCCAGTGCTGACTTCAAATATCAGAACGCCTCCCACGAAGGCAGCAAGTCCCAAATTGTTCATCATTATGATTTTAAATACAGCACCCATGTATTCCTTACTGTCATCAAAGAATGGTCGTGGTGGTCTGATTAATTTAGAGGGTTGAATCTTATGTAGCATGCATCCGCTACTCAAATCCCAAAGTCGTACATATCCAAAACCATCACCAGCTCCGAATGTTTTGTCATCACTTGCTACACAAACTGTTTCCCGAGGATACAATTCATACAACACAAGACAGTGCTCCTGGCAACGCCCCTCAGACCAGTTCCTGTCCAGATGCCAAGCTCTCATGTACACCTCCTTCCATTCACAGGTTGGTGCAATATCCTTCAGGTTACAGTCGCCAGTAATGACTGAATCCGCCTGAAAAAGTTGGATTGGTTTCATGTGTCTTTGTCGTGGAGCGTACGTTTTGTAGATTGGCTGCTTTAATTTGCGGAGATCTACTTCCGTACCAAAACGCTCCCAATCTCTCATCTTACTCAGATGAAGCCAGAGGCTGTTGGTGTTGGTGACGTTTCTCCATGTCTTGCTGCATACAGCCAGATGACACAAGTCTTCTACCGACAGAAAACCAATTATCTTCAATAGGATCTCATTTGGCAAGTAGTCGGCAGGATCCAGAGAGCACGATAGTTCAGATAGACAGACTGCGTCGATGTCATCCGTGTGGGTATCTCCTGGTGCTGAAGTCATTTTGAAAGATGCCAGAGTCCTGCATAAAAACCATAGTGATGAACAGAAGTTATTCAACAAAACAGTCAACATTCATGCAGGGTTTCAGACTTTCTCAGTATTTACGAAGCCAATTTTTATACAAAATGCATATAGATATCAGTATAGTGTAATTGCACCAACTGCTTGTTCATTGTGAATATCACGCTCCCTTAGCTTGAGTAAATCCAGCTCATCGAGAATTCGACATGTTACATGCTACATGTTGAATTCTTCATGGGCATGTCAGCCGGAATTACTCAAGGTAAAGTTCCCTGAGATGATCCGAGAAGATACTAGAGGTATAGGGAAAACCCTTATTTCTAAAACAAGACAAGTTTTAATTGTTGCTATTTACATGCCCTCAGGTCAGCAGAAAATCCGAAGGATGTGACTAATTTATCTTTAACACCATAGTCTATCAGTCACGATAAATACACATTATAATCAAGACAGAAAAATCTAAGTCGTACATTACTTCTAAGAACAATTTTTAACAGTCCATTTAGATTCACTTCAGTACTTGTTTATGGCACTGATGTGACTGAAGCAAGAACGTACATGTGAAAAGCAGTCGTGGAAAGCAAGACAACGCACCAGACGAAAATTGAACTCACTAGCGGCGCTTGTAAGCGGTGTGGTACCCACATACATCGCGCATTTTTTCCGATAATCATCACGTGATGCATTTTATTTGCATAATTAACTAAACAAGATGGACGACAGCCGTTGGAACTGGACGTGTTTATATGGACAAGCCGCCGAAATCGTCAAAAAATTTAACATTTTAGTTTTTTTGGTTCTGTCAAGTCGATGTCTCCAGCTGCGTTACATGTAAATTCCTGATGAGCTTGTTAAGCTGGAGTTACTCAAGCTACAGCTAAACATATTGTCAGGCTGCAAACAAAATGTGTTCAAAAATCTCAACTCACCCTGCCAAACTAATTGGTTCCACTTACGATTTTTAAAAAAAATCTGTCATTTCTCATCCAAATTTGATTTTCGTTATCAACATTTACATTTCATTCATGCGGTAGGCTGTACTGTTGCTTTTGTGAAATCACTTCCGCAATGTGAAGTCTAGTCACCAGTCCACAGACACGGAGAATTAACAAAATGTACAACAGGACGCTGACTATAGCCCCATTGTCAACCAGCTTTAGGCCTTTCTTTTGTTTGTAAACATCGGCGCCATTTTATATGGGCTGCCGTAAGCGCATGAATTGAAACCGTCGTTGGCAACATGTTTTTCCAAAAAAAAATCCTCATAACACCATCAACACATAGTAAAAAGGCATATGTAGGAATTATTTTGTAGCTTTGTTGAAAATGTTGTATTTTCAAGTATCAAATAATATTTTGGTGATCTGTAATAAGTCTTCTTCATTTTTGCAGCGTAGGACCTTCCATAGTTTTGCAGGCCGTGGTTCAACCAAGCGTAGAAGGGTCGCGGGCGTCATGCAGCATTGACCTTGTAGCGCGGCCTGTTCCTTACATGATCGGTGAATACGCTCTTAACAAGGAGTAAAAGGATGCATGAAAAGGTGACAAAAGTAAAACATAACAATGAATGAAACTGCTGCAAACTGCTCACTGACTGGATTGACCCAAAATATACAAATCAAAATATTTAGGGTCCTGATATTTCGATCTTAACAAAACCTTTGTCAGAGGCAACAGTGTACGTAAATGTGTCTTTGTATGCGTGTCGTATGAACTAGACTTGATTTCAAGTCGTGATGCAGTCGGGTTTTTGTCCATAGGCCTCTGATAACATCTTTCAGAGCGGCGCTGTGCATTATGTCTTTTCATTTTCTGGCTGTCATCATGTCCAACGACTTGAGAAAAAAAAGATCGTTTCGAGAGTGTCATGTTCTTTCACGGCAATGCATTAACATATTCATCCTCATACTACAGCCATGTAATACGTCTCTAGCACTTAATATAGACCTACATGACGCAGCAAAGCTCGCCCCTCGTACGAACCGAGTGCATACTTGATGCACAAAATCGTCTTTGAATTTCAATAATTAAATACAAGCAATGAATATTGATTTTAACTGATTCTTAAAGTTTTAAATAAGCATGGCTGGTAAAGAAAACCCATTTCAAATAAACAGGCGCTATCCGCGAGTGTCAACGAAATAAACTCGGCAAACTTCTTCGGAAACGGGAGGCATGCCTCCTGTTTTGGTCACGTGCCGTATATTGTAGCGGTTTGATTCATCAGAAATAGGCAGAACCTTTTCTGGAACCCCCACAAGTGCAACACACTAGAAAGTATTCTAGTCTTGGATCAAGAAGTTGTTGAATATATGACTTGAAGCTTTGCATGGCGGATGAGATAAATTATAAAGTTTTAACGTCGAGTTCTACACTCAACCAACCGGTTCTTATTAGAAACACACTTCTTTCGAGAAGAGATATCTTTCCAAATGGGGTGACCCGCAAACTTAATAATTTAAGTTGTTGAATAAATAATTCGATACGTGGTAATCGGCTGCTTAAGACCGGTACATATAGCAACCTCAAATTAACGAAAGGCAGATGTATTGCCTGAGACAAGAAAAGGCACCCATGATTTTGCAATTGCATGATACTTGATACCAGTAACCTGTCATTGCTTAGCAAATATGTCTGTGCTAAGAAGATTTCTACGCTCAATGGCTCAATAAAATAGTTACAAGAAATGTATGTATAGTACAAAATCATAACTGTCGATTTAAAATAACCGTTGTGGATTTAAAATAACCGGGGAGTCAGGTTGGCGTAGCGGTACTTTCCTCGCCTTCCACCGCTGTGACCCGGGTTCGAATCCCACCTGGGCCAATATGTGGATTGGGTTTTCAGTCCCTGCCTGATTCCGTGGGTTTCCCCAGAATATTCTTCTGGGCTTTTCCTCCCATCTCTAAAACTGTAACTTCTTCTCATTGTCTTCTCTCCACAGGTTTCTTCAGGCTTGCGAGCTACAGTGCCTAGGGCGCTTTTGAGGAATCCTTGGTTTCATTACCAGAAATGATTAATAATAATAATAATAATAATATTATAAAATAAAAAATACCCGAAGTTCACAGTTCTGTAGATTAGGTATTTGTGATAATGGGACAGGGAGGAATGCGTTCATTTTGGTGAAGGTTTTACAAAAGTCTACAAATGGGTCACTGGTGTCCATGTATCAGGAAAAGGTTTCGTCCGAAGGGTAGACAGGTTGCTTACAGTGGCTTCGTCGACCGCAAGGTCTCCAATTTCCTACGTACATGTAATTCGGGCGATTCACAATGAAGTACGCCACCACTTGGCCAAGGAGAGTTCATTTCCCGGTGCATTGTGGGAGATGGTCGCCAAATTTGCAGCGCGCGCGGGGCATTTGAAATTGTTCGTTTTTCCGGTCAGTATAGTTTCGTAAGCGTATGATTCAAGAATCTGATAGCCCTTCTCTTTTCTTTTCATCAACATGGTGTTTTTGTAAGACGGACATGAAGCCCGGGAAGGGACAGGGTGGAATTTTTTTTTTTGTAATTTGCTAATTCGTTCCCACGAATTGCTAACTCGTTCCCACGAATTACTAATTCGTTCGCACGAATTGCTAACTCATTCGCACGAATTGCTATTTCGTTCGCACGAATTGCTATTTCGTTCCCACGAATTGCTAAATCGTTCGCACGAATTGCTATAGGCCTTTCTTTTGTTTGTAAACATTGGCGCCATTTTGTATGGGCTGCCGTAAGCGCATAAATTGAAGCCGTGGTTGGCATCATATTTTTCCAAAAAAGTCCTCCTAACGCCATCAACACATAGTAAAACGGCATATGTGGGAATTATTTTGTAGCTTTGTTGAAAATGTTGTATTTTCAAGAATCAAACAATATTTTGGTGATCTGTAATAACTTTTCTTTGTTGGACATTTTTGCATTGTTGGACTTTCCATAGTTTTGCAGGCCGTAGTTGGCAAAAATGCAGTTTGCCAACCAAGCGCAGAAAGGTCTATTTCGTTCCCACGATTTCCTAGTTCGTGGGAACGAATTGCTCGTGGATCCGGGAACGAGTTAGTAATTCGTGGGAACGAGTAAGTTGATCCATTGATAAGAATTCCACAAATTATTTATTAACGTCGAAACGCATATTATCTAAAAAAAATCTCTGGTCCCTGGGTGTGATGTACAAAAATTGAGTAAGATGTTCAGAGGATCTTTCAGAAAATAACGGAGATTCAAACAATGCTCGTTTTAGATAAAATACACAGTGCACACTACACAAAATCTTCTTTTTTTCATCAATACATTTTGTTTCGTGTGCATGGCAAAAAATAGAATACAAATAAAGCATAGTAAACGCATAATGTAAGGGTAAATATAGCAGTGACAAAACCTAAAAAACTTGTGCGACGCTTGCGAAGTTACTAAAGACAAATTATTTATATATACACATTTTTACGAGGACATACAGTTTCCATAAAAACTTTGTATTACAAAAGACAATATTTATTTTTGCCCAAAGCTCTTAAAAATGAAGATGTTCTGTGTAAAATGTTATGGCAGGGTAATTATCATGCTTACGTAGGCCTATAATAGACATTTGGGTCAGTTGAGTGACAGAGCGTTGGATTTGTAGTCATTACAACATAGAAGATATATCTGCATTTACAATAAAAATTAAAATTCACAATGAAAATTAAAATGTTGATGTCTTTGAGATAATACTTTAAAAAGAGCAGAGTACCCAGCAAACACTGTTGAGGTAATCCACCAACTCGGTTTTAAATCACCCAGGACAATTGATGGTACACTGATACTGATAATGCAGCAAAGCTTGCTTACCAGTAAAGAGCCACCCTTTCACGCATCGGCGTCGCGAGGGGTGGGGGGGGGGGCAAGGGGGCGCCCCCCCCCCCCGGAAAAGCAAAAAAAAAGGAAAGAAAAAAAAAGAGGGAAAAAGGGAAAAAAAGAAAAAGAGGCGCAAAATCATATTGTTGATAATAAAAAGGGTGGGGGGGGGGTAAATGTCCTGCCCACCCTCGAAAAAATGATCATTGGGGACAATGCTGGAAAATATAGGGTTTTTTTTGGGGGGGGGTGGGAATGGGCTTTGCCCCCCCCCCCGAAAAAAATCCTGGCGACGCCCATGCTTGCACGAGTTCCGTATCGTTGTATATGTAGTTTCAACAGCTTTAAACAAATCTAAACACTATATAAACATGTACCAACTGTATTGCCTTTCTCCTTACACGTTTGGACTATCTTGTCTGCTACCTCCACTAGTTCCGATGAATAAGAGCAGTTCGAAAACTATACTGATCGCCAGAAATAGTAGATGTATCTTTAGCATATACAATTCGTCAGCGACACCACGAACAAACACCCAACTGGACTTGTGTTCGTGATTACGTGCGCGTATTTTACAGAAGTGATTTCCATTTGCACGAAATAACTTCATGCATACACTATGCGCTGAATCGGTCATTTTTCCTTCAAGAATACGGTAGTATTTCCGTACGGTAGTATTTCCGTAACAGTGTTGAAACTTTCTGAAAGCGAAAATCGTTCGCGCCAGTGTCCTATGTGCGCGCGCACACTTGAGTGTTACTGGACTTGGGTGTTACTTCGTCGTGTCGGTGAAGAATTATTTACATTAAAATTGAAATCAGCAGGATTTTCCTTCATGAATATCGCTTGATTTAAGACAATTGTGGCGTCCCAGACTGGTAGTGCTGCATTTCCGTAACTGCACTTCACTTGACACGTATGCAGTCAATTTAGGAATTAATCGTCAGGCAAAAGAAAGCATGAATCAATAGTATTTATTTAAGCCGCAACATCAGACATTGCATCAAAAATGTCAGTGCATTTCATATTCATTTCCGAGTTTTCCATTTCTACCAGTATTGTAGAATTACAACATCGCCATCTTCAAATTTAAGCACAATCTTTGTGTCGTCCATATGTAGTGTGTTATCGCCCTTACCATCGAATTCGCGAATTAAAAGACATTTGCCAGTTGATACTTCCAATACAGAAACTTGCAGGTTGTCCAGCGCATGCAGTATTAAAAACCTATCCCCGTGAACTTTATAGTCTTTCACTGTTGAACGGTATTTATTCAGTGGTGTGCCATCGCGGCTCCAGAATACCAAAAATCCAAAGTTTTCTTCACGGGCCCACCGCCGCGGCTTGAAAAAGGCAGCAATTCCCTTGTCATTGAACAAAAGGAACTTACACGTGAAATTGGAATATTCAGGATGTTCCGTTGATAGTGTTTTCAAGCAAAAATCAGATTCAGTTGTCCACACTTTTATCTCGCCATCACTATCACCAGTCATAATAGTGTCTTCATCAAGATGGCCACAGCGAACCTCGGCCGAGTGTCCCCTGTACATCCGTACATGCTGACTCGTTCTCGTATCCCACAGTATGAATGCAGTCTCATCTTCAAAGGACGTGATAACCCAGTGCCCATGGCAAGCAAAACATTCCATTTCGCGCCTCATGGACACATTTAAGCTATCTGTGCAAAGTTTGGTCTCCTTACATGCAACATCTCCCCCTTCGACCGAGCCACTGATATACCAGATATGTACAGGGACACCTTCAGATTCCCTTTCCGATTGAAGGCTGTATGAGACAATGACTTTGTCTTCTTCCATGAACAGACCAGACGGCTTGTATCTATCAAAGTCATTGCCGTGCCCCGGCCGGATCAGTTTCAAAACCTTGCCCGTGCTGGCCTCAAATACCAGAACGCCTCCCATGAATGCAGCGAATCCTATGTTATTCTTCAGAACCATTTTATGTACTCCTTGGTATGTTGACGTGATTAATCCGGAGGTTTGAATCTTCCGTAGGAGACTTCCACTATTCAAATCCCAAAGTCTCACGAACCCAAGCTCCTCACCAGCCACGAATGTCCTGCCGTCACTTGATACACAATTCGTTTTCACGGCACTTAGTTCAGACAAAGCAAGACGTTGCACCCAGTAACGGCCCTCAGACCAGTTCCTGTCCAGATGCCAAGCTCTCATGTACACCTCCTTCCATTCACAGGTTGGTGCAAGATCCTTCGGGTTACAGTCGCCAGTAATGACCAAATCAACCTGAAATGTTGGACTGGCACCACTGTTGATGGTTTCTGTAGAGTGGATTGGCTTATCTTTGCGGAGATCTACTTCTGTACCAAAACGCTCCCAATCTCTCAGCTTACAAAGATGAAGCCAGAGGATGTTGGTGTTGGTGACGTTCCTCCATGTCTTGCTGCAAACAGCCAGGTGACACAAGTCTTCCACCGACAGAAAACCAAATATCTTCCATAACATGTCATTTGGCAAGTAGTCGACAGGATCCAGAGAAATGGACTTCTTCCCAGTCGTTTGCCCCATCTCGTCACAATATGATCACATGTGGAAAGTAGTCGAAGGGAACCAGGGAGCATGTAGATGGTTCAGAATGACCGAGAATGTCGATGTTGTCCGTATGTGTATCTCCTGGTGCAGAAGTCTTTTGAGAGATGCCAGAATCCTTTAATGACAAAGAGATGAATTGAGTTTATTCAACAAAACAGTCAACATTTAATGTTTCAAGTTTTTACATTATGAAAGTATTCATTAAACAAAGTTGTACAGATAGATATCTGTAGTGTATTATTGGCTAAGTATCCGGGGAAACATCGCGCCAACTACTGTGCATCTCGTTTTTCGGAGATGATCTAAGAAGAGACCAGAGGCACCAGGGGAAACCCTTAGCTCTATTTCAAGACAAAAGTTGTTTTTCTTTACACGCCCCGACCTTAGCTGAAGGTCCGGAGGATGTGACTAAAGGTTGAGTAAAATAGAAAGATACCCATTAATTAATGATTTTTTTATCCTCAAAGAAATCAAATTTGAAACACCAATGAAGTATATCTGAAAAAGATTATCTTCTTCCGCTCATCTCAAAAACAGAATTACTGAAATGAATCCATGATATCACGAGTGATAAACGTTTTACTAAAAGAACCCTTATAGCTGTCCATGGAATGCCATTATAAGCTATTGGGCTGGGTGAGTATTACAGATTACAGATTCATCGGTTCGTTGAACGGTTAAAAGTCAACAAGTTCACACCTAGTCACACCTACCTGGGAGTAGAATTAAATAACAAACTGAACTGGGCCGAACACATAAGTAACTCTACTACTAAAGCAAACAAAGTTCTTGGACTGTTGCGCAGGAATCTGTTCAGCTGCTCCACCAAAGTTAAAGAAACTGCATATAAGACCCTGGTCAGACCCAAGTTAGAATATTGCGCCAGCATATGGGATCCATACCATCAGGACCACAAAAATAAACTTGAAGCTGTCCAACGCAGAGCGGCCAGATTCGTCTGTAAGGACTTCAGGCGCACAAGTAGTGTCTCATCCATGATCACCCACCTCGGATGGAAATCATTGGAGGAACGCAGAATCATATCCAGACTAACCTTGCTCTACAAATCCATTCACCACAAAATCGCAATTGATGTTGATCAGTACCAAGTTGATTCCAATCGGGATAAAATGTCAACTAGAAAATCATCTTCATTATCCTTTATTCACCCTACATCTAAGAAGGACTGCTACAGATACTCTTTCGTACCAAGAACAACAGCTCAGTGGAACCTACTTCCTACAGAAGTCAGGGAAGCTACTTCAGTGGAGTCCTTTAAGTCAAGACTCCATGAGATGCAGTTGTCTTCAACACTAAGGGGGCCTACTAACAAAATTGTTTAGGGATGCTGCTAGCCACCACGCGCCTGCAACCGTATATCCCATAGTGGAGTTTGCTTGCAGTACGCTACAGATACAGATACAGAAGTTGTGCTTTATCCCTTTCTTATTTTACTGAAATTGAGCCAGCCAAATAGTTTTGTAATATTTTTCAAATTGGGTAACTTTCTTTCGGACTCACCCTGTATTTTATCTTAACACGATAATCTACCATGCATGGTCACGATAAAATACACACAATACTCAGGCATACAAATCCAAGTCGTATCCCCATCTCAGGGCATCTAACAGTCCATTTGGATCAACTTCAGTACTTTTATGTGGCACTATGACTGAATCTAATACTGAAATGTTTGCTATTAACTTACTCAGTAAAAGAGTTCGTCCATCGACTCTCTAGCTAAATAAAGTAACTACTGCTTAGCTGCAAATTAAATGTGACCGGACAAAAATCTCAACTCACCCTGGCAAACTACTTCGTTCCACTTCTGATTCGACAAAAAAAACCTGTAATTCTCATCCGAATTTGATTTTGTTTTTCAACATTTACATTTCATTACTCTGCCTTATTATTTGTGAGTCACTTCCGCAATCTGTAGTCTAGTCACCAGTCCACAGACCTGACAAATGGAATACAATACAACAGGATGCTGACTATAATATATAACCCCATTGTCAACCAAGTAGTCATTGAGGGCGATATGCAGGTGTACCTTGTGAGTACCGTGCATTTCCAGATCAGTGAACGTTTTCGTCTGCAAGAGGCATGATTACTACCAGAACTGAGACTGCCCTTTAACGTGTTACTTTATAAGAATTCCTAATGTAGTGGTCGGCCCTGTTGTATTAGAGGGAGATCTGTCCACCCATAAGGAGGATGTGACGAAGTCCACTGGACAAGACAATCATCAAACGTCACACAGAATTTCCATGTAACGTGAAGCTGTAGCTGAATTAGTAACCCCATGGAGCTATAAACACATAGCTCCATGGTAACCCATGGAAAGCAGAAAACTACTAATTTGAGCAGTGTTATAGTAATACTAATACTAATGTGAGCTGTATGCTATTGCGTATATTGGCACAAACTCAAAGGTTCATAAAAAAAACCCAGACATTTCGAACAATAAAGAATATATTAACTTTTTTTAGCTTGACGTCTTTACTTGGCCCCAAATACCTCGCAATTAAATCAGCTGAAACTCGGCAACTCCACTAAAGTAGCCATCAAAGTAAAAGGGCCTTCCAAGATCTAGGAGTCAAAATGCTCGGAGTTGAACTTGGGAACTATCCCCGAAAACAATTAATTTGTGTAAGTGTATTGTAATACAATGTAAGAACTTCCGAGTTTAGTTGTGATTCGGCGGGCGACCTGTACTGTGACCACCGGCGATGATAACGATTATATGGAAACAATGGCTTTTGGTTCAACTTTGCCGACGGTTCTGAGTACTGTCAGCGCAGTCTTTGGAAACCAGGCTTTACCCAGACTGCGCAGACAGTCTGTACATAGCACCGTCGGCAAAATTGAACTGGATTTAACTCTGTCGATCGTCTGCGAGATGGGTTGCGTCCGTCTGGGTTGTCGGCGACACTTCCGGATTTCCATATGTCTGCGTTGCACTATGGGTCCTGTTTGCGTTTCACTTTGCGTTTCACTAGGCTTGGCAAGTCACATGAAGTATTCTAGTCAGACGTCAAGACGCTGTTAAAACGTGGTCACACGCCGCATGAGGGCGGTACACCATGAACCGCTTCATCTCAAAATCCCAGCCTCCAATTCTCGTAAGGCATATTTAGAGTCTGAGAACTGCTAGCACCCATTGACCTTTTGACCTATGTCGCAGGGGTCAAAATAAAATATATGTATTCTCTTATAAGTGGCGGCAGCTCTGCGTGACGTGTAAACATGTATATTACATTTATTTGGGCCAATCAGACTGCAGGGAGGTGGCACTGGCAAAATGGAATTTGAACTGTTCAAAATGTTGCCCACAATTTTTGGCCGCAAAAACAAAACATTTGGGGGGACTAGTTTGACTTTGGTGGCGCCATTTTCACCCCTATTATACTACTCGAAAATAGGCCACATACATATCACAACTGTCAAATTGTGGGACTAAAGAAATGGCAAACTCTAGGAGGGGGAGGGGGCTAAAGTCCCCAGGGTCCCCCACCCCTCCCCCCCCTTGGGTGCGCCACTGCATTGGCAAGGCGTATAGCAACCAAAAGGGCGTGGCATGTCCTCACATATTACATACATGTGTGATACTAACACGAGGTCAGGTCTGCATTCTATTGAGGACCACCATAATCATGGAATGATGTCCTTACACTGCAAATGCACTGCCTCTGTTTTCATTGATCAACTCCTCTTGTTCATTATGGTGTTCATTATGGTGCCATTATCGTGATGTTTCAACGTTTAGGTGCATCTGAGTAGGTTTATCCCTGAACTTCGCTCGTATAAGAAACGTGCACAAAGGGGTTTCGCATGGAGAAGACGAAGGCAAAAAGTACAAAGACATATTTGCTCTGCTGATGTGCTAAACCCCAACTTAAAAGTAGCCTATTGGTAAATGCCTTGAAATTCATCCCTTCTGTCACAAACTATGTCCCTGGTTGGACCCCCCCCCCCTCCCCCTTCAAAAAATCCTGGATCCACCTATGAAAAATCACCCTGACAAACTGATTCGTTCCATGTCCGATTTGAAAGAAATATGTAGGCCTAATTCTCATCCGAATTCGATTTTCGACTTGAATTTTACTTGGCAACATATTTTGTGCAACTTTCTCCTTTTAAATGTATGCAACTTTCTTCTTTAAAATGTATGAAAACATCTCGACGTCGCTTTTTGGTCAATCTAATTTAAACGTGCACTTCTTTAAGGATTCAACTTTCCCATGCTTTTCTGGAAAATGAGTGCACTGTTGCTTTGATATCATTTTAGGAAGACACTCTTAGGTTAACTGGTTTCTGTTCAATTGTGAACCCAGATTGTGAACCAAAAATTGGCATTTCTCAGCAACCCAAAGTGTTATTTTGATGATTTTGTTCAGTATTTGAAAGAAAAAGCTCTCAGCTTTTATCCGATACCCAAAACATACACATAATCGTTTTCATTATTCCAAAATATTTGTTGCGTCTGCATGGAAAAATAAAGTACAAAAAAGGCATAGAAAACGCATAATATAACGGCAAGTAAGTACAGGTGGCAAAACCTAAAAAGCATAGCTGGTGCGGGGCTTGTCAAGTTACAAAAGACTATACGACAAACAAATTCAGCAAACAACTAGGCTGCATACAAACTATGCTTTACAGAAGACAAAGTTTGTATGTGTTTGCTTAGCCTAAAGCTCATACAGAATGAACGTGTTTTGTGTTAAATGTAATGGTAAGGTAAATATCATGTTTCGTCCGATTGCAGACCATACATTACACAATAGTATTTACATTTAGGTCAGTTGAGTGACAGAGCATTCGCTTTTACAGATAGATT
This sequence comes from Patiria pectinifera, assembly GCA_029964075.1. NCBI lineage: Eukaryota > Metazoa > Echinodermata > Asteroidea > Valvatida > Asterinidae > Patiria > Patiria pectinifera. Next base: position 2,223,884 of record CM057142.1, read on the forward strand.
AATTATCAACAATGTTGTAGAGATAAATAAGTCATTGTTACAATAGAAGACGTATCTGCATTTACAATTAAAATATTTGGACGTCTCTGAGATATAGTTAATTATTAGAAAGAGCAAAGGACCCCCGCAGAGAACACTGAGGTACTCTGCAAGAGATCGGTTTTAAATCAGCCAAGACAATTGGTACACTGAAAATGACAATAGCAAAAAAACGCGCTGACCAGTAAAGAGCCACCTTTGTTCGACTTCCTATCGTTATTCAACAACTTAAGACAAACGTAAACATAATACCAACTAAATGGGCTTTCTCCTCTCACGTTTGGACTATCTTGTCTGCTATCTCCATCAGTGCGGATGAATACGAGCCACCTGATCAAAACCACATTGATCGCCAGAAAGATTTGATTTATCTTAAGAACATATTTATTTACCCAAAACAGGTCTTGTACTAGTTCACAGGTTTTTGAGAGGTTTCGAAATATACCAAATACTACTGAAATCTTTCTGTAATTACTGACAGCAGCACGATTACCTTTTCTAAATATCGGAATTACTTTAGGAATGTTCAATCTGTAAGGAAAAAGACATGTCACTTTTATGCATAATACTTATTCTAAGATGACTTTGTGGTATCCAGACTATAGTGTATTGCTTTCCGTTACACCACTTCACAGCTAACTTTTCCCTACCATCTTTTTTTTTGGGCGTCGATTCGTTATTCTGAAAGTTACCCTGCTAAAGTCAAGTAAAAAAAGGATACGAATGAAAAATCAGCCACCATTGAACAAATATCCTTTCGTAAAAGTGTTTTAAATATTATTGAGCGAACAATCTTGACAGGTATGTGGCCAACGTATGCATATAATATGCATTAATCGTCAGGCAAAACAAAGAGACGAATCAAACCAAAATGTTCTTGTGTTTGATTCTCTTTTCTATTTCTACCAGTATTGGAGAACTAGACAGCTGCCACCAACATAAAATACCAATTTTGTGTCGTCTATATGTATGATTCGATGGAACTCCCGACCGAGTTCGCCTTTTTTCCAAAGGCATTCTCCAGTTGATACCTCCCACACTGATAACTCACGATTGTATTTAAGCCCGCTCCGTGCGACTAGTCTATTCCTATGCATTTTGGAGTTATACGAAGTATACCCTCGTACCTTGTGCTCGTTCAGCTTGATCGAGCCATCGCGACTCCAGAAAACCAAGTATCCTTTGAGGTCATATTGCTCGCCTACGAAGGCAGCTATCCCATTGTTATTAAACAGTATCAACAGTACGCGGTAGTTCCTCCTAGGGTCAGGATGTATTGGAATTGTTGACAATGTTTTTATGCAAATATCAGATTCAATTGTCCACACTCTAATCTCGCCAACACTATCACCAGTCATAATAGTGTCTTCATCAAGATGGCCACAGCGAACCTCGGCTGAGTGTCCCCTGTACATCCGTACATGCTGAGACGTTCGCGTATCCCACAGTATGAATGCAGTCTCATCTTCAAAGGACGTGATAACCCAGTGCCCATGGCAAGCAAAACATTTCATGTGTTTCCCTATGGAAACATTTAAGCTATCTGTGCAGAGTTTGGTCTCCGTACATGCAACATTATCTCCACCCTCGACCACGCCACTGATATCCCAAATGTGTACAGGGACACCTTCATGGTCCCTTGCCCGTTCATGACTGTACGAGACAATGACTTTGTCTTCTTCCAGGAAGAGACCACTACGTGTAGGCTGATATTCATCAAAGTAAGTCGCCGTGCCCCGGATCAGTTTCAAAACCTTGCCCGTGCTGGTTTCAAATACCAGAACGAATCCCTTGAATACAGCCACCCCTATGTTATTCTTCAGAGCCATTTCATAATCGTTTTGGAGTGGTGCATTGATAAATTTGTAGGGTTGCACCTTCTGCATAAAATTTCCACTATTCAAATCCCAAAGTCGTACGACCATACTATCATCACAAGCACCGAATGTCATGCCATCACTTGCTACACGTTTCGTCGACCATTTAGAGGCGCTTACTTCAGGCAACGCAAGACGTTGCTCCCGGTAACGCCCCTTAGACCAGTTCCTGTCCAGATGCCAAGCTCTCATATACACCTCCTTCCATTCACAGGTTGGTGCAAGATTCTTCATGTTACAGTCGCCAGTAATGACCGAATCCGCCCGAAAGGTTGGACTGGTACCGCGTTTGCTGGTCATTGTAGAGTACATCTCGTACATTGGCTTCTCTTTGCGGAGATCTACTTCCGTACCAAAACGCTCCCAACCCCTCAGTTTACAAAGTGGAAGCCAGATGATGTTGGTGTTGGTGACGTTCCTCCATGTCCTGCTGCATACAGCCAGGTGACACAAGTCTTCCACCGACAGAAAACCAATGATCTTCCATAGGATGTCGTTTGGCAAGTAGTCGACAGGATCCAGAGAAATAGACTTCCTCCCAATCAATTGCCCCATCTCATCACAATGTGATCTCATCTGGCAAGTAGTCGACAGGACTCAGAGAGCATGTGGATGGTTCCGAATGACAGACAATGTCGACGTCGTTCGTCCGTGTATCTCCTGGTGCTGAAGTCATTAACGCCAGAATCCTTTAATGACACAGAGATGAATTGAATTTATTCAACAAAATAGTCAACATACAAGTTTTTATGTTTTCACATCCTGGAGTATTCATCAAACCAATGTTCATAGATAGGAATCTGTAGAGTGTATATTTAGCAAAGTCTTCCGGGGAAACATCGCACCAACTACTTGTCCATTGTGTCTCTTTGTCCCGGAGAAGATCCACGAAGAGACAAGAGGCACAGGGAAAACCCTAAGCTCTATTTCAAGACAAATGTTGCTTTTCTTTACACGCCCTGACGTCAGCTAAAAGTCCGAAGGAAGCGACTATTTATTGTAACACGATAATCTACCATGTTCACGTCAATGTCATCCAATAACAACTAACAGTCCAATTAACCTATCGCGGTAGAATCACATCAACACAGCTCATGAAATATTGGCCAATTACATGATATACAAATGGACGCGGAACGCGCAAAATTTTAGACAAACAAAACTTAACGTACAACATTCCAGGGGGTTGTCTAAGGGGCGTGGCTAACTCGCAAACGGCAATAGGTCAATTGGATAAATTTCAGTACTTTTATGTTGCAATCTGTGTGAAGTTAAAACTTAAATACTCAGTAAAATACACTATAGTTTGTCCATCAACTCTTTCCCTTAGAAAAATGTCCCCCTATATTGTGTGGATTACTGTGGGGCCGTCATCGCGTTATGGGCAAGATTTTTGTTTGGTTAGGGAAATTAGGACCGAGTCATGGGGACTTTCTGCTGCCCCCATTATACCCGATAGCGTCTTCGGTCCCCATAATACAAAGGGGACAACGCGTGTGTAGTGCCCAAAGTTATGGAAAAGAATCTGTGGTCACACGGTGTGCGACACTGTGGATTTGGAACAAAACCAAAGTGACTTTACGGTGTACACACAGAGTCCACACAGTAGGCGGTTCAAATACATGTATCAGTAACTCGACTCGAACATAAATTTGACCAAAATCAACTCGACCCCACACACTGTGACTCGACTCGACTTGGCCTTCTTAATAATAATATGTGGTGCTCATATAGCGCGTTATACCTCGGATTTCAAAGCACTTTACAATTATTATCCCTGTTAATCAGGAATGATTAACCATTGGACCACAGCGCCCCACAATAATGACCTAATGACTCCACTTGACTCGCCTCGAGTCACAAAATTTAGTGACTCGTTACAACAGTGATACATTAGCATCCCCAGTGTATCCCAAAGTATGACCACATCATGATCTTAGTGTCCCCACAAGTGTCACCCATAGCGTCACCCATAGCGTAACCACGACGATATTATAGTGACTCCAGTCTCCCCAATAGTGTGACCACAGCGTGATCATAGTGACTCCACAGCGTCCCAAATAGTGTGACCACATCGAGATCATACTCATAGTGACTCCACATTTCCCCATAGTGTGACCACAACATGATCACTGTGTCTCCACAGCGTCACCCATAGCGTCAGCCATAGCGTAACCACGACAAGATTTTAGTGACTTTATATTATCGGAATCAATGTCACGATCATGATAAGTTGATCGTCACATTGATTCCGATACGACATGAAACAGCCGTCAATTGATCGGGCGAAACAAGAACCATCTAATCGTATGCGCGCATGCGTTCTACAGCGTTCTGCAGAGAACAGGTACTCGACCAACCTCGTCCCCAGTGCTTACTTTATTTCCAACACGGTTTCCAATAGTAAACCCTGGATAGGAAACTTTCTTCCTGTATCCTGATTGGATACCGCAATGGGCGAGTAATGGATTTTTTTGTACTTGGTTATATATATATTCACTATATTCACAACGTGTTTTCGCGATCATTCGTCCACGCCTTCTCGAAAATACTAATTTCCTTTTTGCTCATATTAAATAAATAAATGATGATACTGCATGTTGTGAGATCGTAACATCGTAACAGTTTTTGAAAAATCGTGTTCGTTTTCGTAACTCACGCGCTGCGCTGCTACGAATTGACTCTGTTTTTACCCACCATAGATAAAAACAAACGCTAATGTGTAACGCATATCCAGGCAGGCACCAGTCCTCATTTCATTTGTTTTTGCAAATATCTTGCACATGCAAATGATCCAATACCAGGGTGAGAGAGCAGGTAGTGGTGGGCGCGTACTGCTCGACATTCTGGGGACGAGGTTGGTACTCGACGGACTATCATTTTGCGCGAACAGCTGGTCGAGGTACCGGTACCAGAGACTGTTGTGATCATGAAAATTTGCAAGCCATAATTCTCTCTCCAAAAAAGTCGAATTTATTTGGAATGCCGATTGTTACGTCGATTGGAATATTCACTGTATTCTTCACGTGTAAGTACTTAATATCATAGGACAAATGACGTTCAAGGAGAAAAGTTTGAACACGAACGTTTTTATTACACAGTTACGCATGGCGTTGTTATGTATTGACATTTTCTATTCTGGTCGCACGCAAAAATGAGGGGTTTTTTTTAAAGAATGTTGCTCAGAGTCCCTAAAACCCAATTTCACATTGAAATCACTCCTACAAGTAGATAAAGCTCTCTTCTTTTATAAAATGGCAACAAATTAGCCAAAACGTACCTCAATTGTTCCAGACAGATGAAAATTTCAAAACATGATTTTCAACACGACTCTCGTGCTTGCGCCATTTTGAGAACTATGTGCTATTTTTCATGGATGTCTTATTTCGATTAATACTGCCCTCTTGTGTCTTCTTAGTCGATAAATACCACCCTCTATTTACTAGATAGGATATGAGAAGCTCTACAGGTTTTTTTCTGCATCAAAATCGGTCAAGAAATGATAAAAACAGGTAATTTTTGCCAGTTTTGACCAAAAAAATTCAAATTTCCCATTTTTTAAGAGGCTAGAAATTCATCGATGGGGGAGGGGGATTCCTTGAGACCTAGGCTATATTATAAGCTCCTTTGTTTCTTTTTGTGTAAGAAAATGTGGATTTTGTTCCTGCGAGAGAATGTTATCAAGGCAAAATCAGCGTTTGAAAAGGTGAATGACATGATAATTGATATTCCGCGCTGCCCTGATTAAACCGGCCGAAATTCGCCAGCCTCAAGTGCTGTTCCTTTAATGATGGTAATATTATAATGTGCAGTTTTATGCTTGCACCGTACCAAGTATTGAATGTTTTTGTAAATAAACCTTAATGCCCATATATGACCAACAGATTTAATAAAATATAGGAAGTTGATTTCATCATTATTTTGTTTTAATAAAAAAAAATCAATGAAATCATCATGATATAAATATGGGAACTACTCATACTATAGTGATAGGGAAAGCGGGTTGGTCAGGGATGGGGTGTGTTGGGGTGGGGTGAGCCGGGTTGGGGGTGTGTTATGGCGGGGTGGGGGTGACAAAGAGTGTGGAAATGGTGTGGGATTGGGTGGGGTGGGCTGGGGGGGGGATGGGGTGGGGTGGGCTGGGGGTGTGTTGTGGGTGAGGTGGGCCGGGGTGGGGTGTGGTGATGTGGGGTAGAGGTGGATTATGTTGGGGTGGGATGTGTTGGGGTGGGGTGGGGGTGATACTGCAGTGATAAGTGATAGGGGTGTGGAAGTGGGGTGGGGTGGGTATGTAAAGGTTGACTTAATATGAACTTAAAATAAACAGTGTCATTTCCAAGTAAACAGTCATTTCGACTTAAATGATGCCCAGAAGAGTTCCAGGAGTATGGTGTCTTTGGGAGGGCATAACTCCTTAACAGAAGCACCTATGGCAATATCGTCTGCACTTTGCACCATTGTCTTTCTCCTCTCCAGAGCTTTGGTTTGATGTAAAGTTCAGCTGTATTTGAACATAAAATGAACAGTATGCTCATTTAATAAGGGACACAGTCACGTTGACTCAATACGACCAGAAGAATTCATTGAGTATGGTGTCTTCGGGAGGACATTACCCCTTAACAGAGGCAATTTTGCACCATTGTCTTTCTCACATCAAGAGCTTTAATATGATGTAAGGTTTAACTATATTTGAACTTAAAATAAACAGAATGCTAATATAATATGGGAATTTAATAAGTGAACTGATGACCAGACGAGTTCATGGAGTATGGTGTCTTCGGGAGGGCATATTACTCCTGATAGGAAGCACCTATGGCAATATCGTTTGCACCATTGTCTTTCTCATATCAAGAGCTTTAATTTGATGTACAGTTTGACTAGATTGGAACTTAAAATAAACCGTATGGTCATTTCTAACAAAACAAACACGTTGACTCAAAATGACGACCAAAACTTCAAGAGAGTTTCATGAGTACGGTGTCTTCGGGAGGGCATATCTCCTGAAGGGAAACGCCCATGGCATTTCTTTTGCATGTTTGTCTTTCTCCCGTCCAGAGCTTTAATTTGCAGTATAATTCAACCATATACTAAACAATTAAAATACAGATAGGCCTTTTGCTAGTTAAACTAGTACGCCAAGTTCGCGAGCTAGTGCCCGACCTGGTGAGTCAGTGTAACTGTACGAACGCCCTGTGCCTTTGGGGAACCGGGGCATTTTATGATAAACTGAACAAACACAAATTGATAAAGTACGCCTGACTAGTGCTTAACTGAACTCACCCTGGCAAACATCCGGCATCCGACTTATCCGATTGGAAAGAAATCTGTAATTCTCATCCGTATGTGAGGGTCTAGTCACCTGAGCACAGACACGAAAAAATTATACAAATTTACAACGGGATGCCGACTATATAGTTCCATTGTCATACAAGTAGCTATTGAGGGCGCTTACAGGTGTGATATGCCAATGCTTGCGATAACCGGAGGTTGTTTAGGGTGTAATTCGAGGACACACATTGTGTAATTGAGGACATTAGTCAAATCGAAGACTTTCAGCTTTTACGTTTACAACAATTTGGGCAAAGATAATGGGCCTATGCAGCTCCACCACTATGTCAACGTCGAAAAATGTCACAGCAAGACCATATCTCTCCTCCGTAGCAAAATCGAGTCCAAGCTTTCATGGAACAAACATATGGACAAAATTACTAATAATGCCAGTAAGATTTGGGGTCTCGTTCGCCGTAACTGAAAGCACTGCTCCAAGGACCGGGATGAACGCGCATACACTGCCCGAGTACGTCCGCGTCTGATTTACTGCAGTTGTATATGGGACCCGTATACAAAAACCAACATCAACAAAATAGAAGCCATACAAAGACGAGCTGCAAGGTACGTCCTCAACATATACCATCCCACTGAAAGCGTGTCTTCTATGATCAAGGAACTGAAATGGGAGTCACTGGAAACCCGTCGAAGAAACTCCCGACTATCAACAATGTACCGGATCTCTCACGACCAACTTCCATCCAAAAATATCTTTTTAACTCCAGCAGCCTCAGGAACACATGGTTATCATCAGTTTAAGCATGAAGGTAGGAATAGGAGTTAGCACGAAAAACTCCCTGGTTTTAATCCATGGTTTAAGTACTGCCACATATCTACCCGCACCGACGTCTACAAATACTCCTTGTTTCCAATAACAATACCTACTTGGAACAACCTCCCTGCATCAGTCACCTCTGCTTCCTTTTCCCAATTCAAAACCACCTTCAGTCTACCTTAGATATAAATCGGTGTTACTCGCAACCTTGGTGTGATATCCCGACGTGGGGACTTTGCCAAGTATCAACGTACAAGTAGAGGTTAGCGATAAACAGTTTTAATATTTGAAAATCAATATAAAATCAACCATGATATATACCAGAACATGACCTTTGTGGCAATTGGTAGCATAATTCAGAGTCTTCATTTCTGTTATTGCGTGCAAAATCACGTGACCCTTCCTTCCGGTTGAAACCATAAGTGCCTTGTAATTCAAAAGATGTGAACTTGCTTTCAACGATAACGATATATGCTCTTGCTAAGTTGTTCTATACAAAAACAATTACGGTAACGCCATAACGTTTTACATCGCCCTTCAGCGGCATGTTTAAAAATGTTTGAATAATCAGTTGATGAGTGAGGCGTAGTTTGCTGAAATCAGTTTTTTTTGTAATGATGTATACAACCAGCTTCATGCTGACTACAAGTTGAGGGGGGGGGGTGGATAGTGATGACGTCACCAGACCTGAAGTTACAATGAAAATACCTTTAAACCTTAAAAAAAAAAAACTACTGAAAAATCAACCGCGAGAGATTTAATCCAGATTTTGCTTCAAATCGCACAGTAAACATAGCTCTCAATCTTTCTGTTAATGACATCACGGAGACGTCATCAAGTATCAGATTACAAGCAACCACAGATTTCTAGATTTAATCTTTGAAAATCTGTATATGATCAACTGTGAGAGATCTGATTTTGCTTTTTATGGGAGTTGATAGAATAATCCAGGATTTACATTTTTGATATTACGTGCAAAATCATGTGACCCTTCAGGTAAAAACAGGAAGTGCACTGTAATCATAGGCGTAGCCGGGGGGGGGGGATATTTATCCGGTTTTGAACAGTCGGACCCCATCGACAGCTGGTACCCCACATTTCACGGAGGCCAAGTGTCCGGAGAAAAAAAACGTGACTACATTGCAGCACGGATGTGCAAGTGCCCTTTTTAAGAAATCCCCCCTCCCGATAAAAACGACCTTGCTACGCCACTGGTAATAACTTAAACTACAGGTCCGATGGGGTTGAAAGTTGGTATGTACCTAGACAGGGATATGTTAAAGATGATATTTGATGTGAGGTCATGATGACATCATCACGTGACATGTGACGTCATAATTCAAAACTCTATGAGAATGTAATCAAATATTATATGCCAGCATTTATTATAAACAAAACTACAAATCCTTCCTGAATGGAACTTATACTTGAAACTTTACATGTCACGTCACAACTGTGTCTGTCCACAAACATAAATCTAGTTATATTTTATCTTCTACATACACATCACGGGATGTCGATTTCCGCAGGGCAGTGCATTTGGTCTTCACTCTCCCATTCATGCTCATTTCAGGTTATTTGAATGTATATTGTTGGTAATAACTAAATAATCATAAAATTATTCAAATATAATTCATCATAAACATCAGACTGGTCTTATTACACCAACCGTATGCAGAAATGAAAAGGAGATTTATGTATTTCTGTCGAGACTAGACGAGTGCTTCACATTGCGGCATGTAAGGAATAGTATCCAATGAATGATTTCTGTAAATTGTTTCCTGCACCGGATCTAGGCTAGTCAACTAAATTCCCACAGAAGAAAAACATAATAAACACTAAAATGTTCAAAATTGCTGTGAATACATATATTTACCAAGAGCTCACCAAACTTTCAATGCGTTCGGAATCATTAAATCACACATTATCATGAAGGGCAAAACCTAATATTGAATTGACATCTCCCCGATGCAAAGTCCTTCTTTTGAATAGCACACATTATCAGTTGACTACAAATATTGCAAGGTCAATAGAGTGCCGCTTTTATAAAACACAATTTTCGTGTCATCATTGTGTATTAAGTCCAGCTCCTCAGGACCAATTTTTTTCCAATACAGACATTTACCAGTTGAGACATTCCATACACAAAACATATTGTTATACAGTTTCTGAGTGACAAGTCTACCTCCATGAATTTTGCCTGTCCATTTCACTTTGGACCTTTGCTTGGTAAGCAGAGTGCCATCTCGGCTCCAGAAAACCGCTTGCGTGATACTTAGGGCAGCAATACTGTCATCGTTGAATAGTAGTGTGTGGATACGATTAGTAGGAGATGTTGACAGTGTTCTCGTGCAAATGTCCGATTCAGTCGTCCATATTTTTACCTCACCACCCAAATGATTCGCTGTCATAATGGTGTTTTCATCTAGACAAGCCCGACGAACCATATCGGTGTGTCCCTTGTATATCCGTACATGCCTTAGCGTTCTTGTATCCCAAAGAATAAATGCGGTATCATCTTCTTCGAAGGACGTGATAACAAAGTGTTTACAGCAAGCAAAACATCTCAAGTATTTCTTTGTGAGCACTCCACTTCTCAAGCTATCAGTGCAAAGTTTGGTCTCCGTACACGTACCATTATCTGCCCCCTCCACCAAGCCACTGATATCCCAAATGTGTACAGAAGTACTTTCGTGGCTTTCCGCTGACAAGGGAAACTCGTACGAGGCAATGACTTTGTTGTCTTGGAAATGGAGATCACGGGGAGACATTTCATCAAATTTACTCGCTGTTCCGCGAATCATTTTCAAGACATTGCCTGTGGTGCTTTCAAATATTAGAATGCCTCCCATGAATGCAGCCACCCCTATATTATTCTTCAGGATTATTTTTCGTATTGACTCTTTGGCTCCATAGTACGGCGGATTGTTTAATTGATCTACCGAAACAATTGATTTCGTGAGTTGAATCTTCTGCAGAAGCCATCCACTATTTAAATCCCACAGTCGCAGGTACCCAAATTGATCACCTGCAGCGAATGTCCGGCCATCACTTGCCCGATTTGTCATATGTTTATGGTCAGACAACACAACACGATGCTCCCGGTAACGCCCCTCTGACCAGTTCCTGTCCAGATGCCAAGCTCTCATGTACACCTCCTTCCATTCACAGGTTGGTGCAAGATCCTTCAGGTTACAGTCACCAGTAATGACCGAATCAGTCTGAAAGGTTGGATTGGTACCACTGGTGCTGGTCTCTGCAGAGTGAATTTGCTTCTCTTTGAGGAGATCTACTTCCGTACCAAAACGCTCCCAATCTCTCAGCTTACAACGATGAAGCCAAAGGCTGTTGATGTTAGTCACGTTCCTCCATGCCTTGCTGCAGACAGCTAGGCGACACAAGTCTTCTACCGACAGAAAACCAATTATCTTCCATAGGATCTCATTTGGCAAGTAGTCGACAGGATCTACAGAGCATGTGGATGGTTCGGAATGACAGACGATGCCCCTCGTATATATAAGTGTCAATGTTTCTCCTTCAGCAACAGCCATTTTGAAAGATTGTGGTAGAATGGCAATCCTGTAAATCACGGAGAAAAAACATATTTTAATGCAACAAAACACCAAAAGTCCTGAATATTTTCGCAGTGTTTTCAGACACTTTTGAAATGTTGCTCAGTATTTGCAACGATCATGGAGGAACAGCATATACAGAAAGTCTCATGATTTTGAGGCTATAACACAAGTAGGAAAGAATGTTGCATCCTGACTCCACTTCAACAAAGTCTATGGAGAGTCAAGAAAAAATTCAAAGTATTTCCTACCAAAATTGGAAATGTTTCTCAGTCCCAGATTCATGTCGTTTCATCATTTTTGCAATGACTGACCTTTATTGGGATGATATATGAGAAAAACAGCGTCAGGTTGCAACATTCTTTCCAATATGTCCAATGACTGACCCTTATTGAGATGATAATATGAAGAAAAAAGTGGGGTCATGTTGCGACATTCTTTCACACAAGTCATAAGTAGTTATGTAGAGTCTGTACTACTCTTACTTTTTGTTTAATCCAACCAAATTTTGACTATTAAATAGAATTTACTGGTTTATTTTCGCACAAAAATGTGTTTAAATTTATTTTGGCTTTTGCCAAGGACTTCGTTCCTTCCTTTATGCTGGAACGCTGTAACCCAGTTGCAGTCTCTGGCAGGTCGTAAGCCGTGTCTCTTTGACATGGTCGGATTGTACTTGGCTGCGGCTTGAACTTGTGTCTGCGGCTTGCACACGTGTCTACATGGATGGTCTACGTACGTACGTATGTAGACCCGTGAACGTGGCTTGTAAATTACGCCACGTTGCGTTGCCATTAGAAAATTAGCGAAATCGTCCCTCTATGACAAAAACTGCACATTACTTTACCGTGTGATGATAAGTAATCACATACAAAGCTTTCTTGAAATCTGTTTTTACGCCAAATCTTGCATTTGAACGAAATTTGGGGGAAAATGTGGCCCCAACCTCGTCCATGCAACCTCCTGACTGACTGGACTCACACCAACCTCGTCCCCAGTGTTTACTTTATCTCCCAACTCGTTTCCAATAGTAAGCAGGAAGTCGAGACGAAGTTGGACTTTCCCCAACTGACGCATGCGCATTGTGTTATACCGTCTTGTTTTGTAGGATTCGACAGCTGTTTTCCGTCGCAGCTAAAATAGACATTTTTTTAGACAAGTTTCCAGTCCTTTCCTCTCTCACCGCACCCGTACACGGGCGCACATGCTCGCCGTGCCCGTGACGCCAAAATGAGAGGAAATCTTATTTTTATTTTTCTGAACAAATGACAAGGACGTACTTTATAAATACATGGAATTCCTAAGCAAAACCTGCAAAACAAATTTACACCTTACCTTTGAACATTTAGTTCTTGTGCTTAAATTTATTCAACAAACAGGTGGATCTGGCTTCCTATAAATTGAATTCATCATATGAAAATAATTTTGTCTTTTTCACTTTAATATTCAAATTTTACTATAATTAAGTTTAAAAATGAGGTCATTACACTTTTCACCTCTTGTGCCAATACATTGGCAAACTTGAACAGTTGCTCTTCATGCTCTAGCTTTATTACACTTGTTACTAAAATCAGAAAAAGAAGAAGAAAAAAAGCCAGGCATGGAAAAGATCTTTGCTGATCTTGTTGTTGAACTGGGATATCAATTCAGTTAACCTCAAAGACAATCCATAGGTGTTCTAATGGACAAAAAAGATGTAGTACTAGTAGCCGTCCTCCCCACAGGATCTGGGATACGACATGAAACACGGACACTCTGTCCAAGCGACAACCTAAATGATAATAGACCTTTCTGCGCTTGGTTGGCAAACTGCATTTTTGCCAACCACGGCCTGCAAAACTATGGAAGGTCCAACACTGAAAAAATGAAAAAGAGTTATTATAGATCACCAAAATATAATTTGATACTTGAAAATGCAACATGTTCAACAAAGCTACGACAAAATAATTCCTACATATGCTTTTTTACTATGTGTGGATGGCGTTATGAGCATCTTTTTGGAAAAATATGTTGCCAACCACGGCTTCAATTTGTGCGCTTATGGCAGCCCATACAAAATGGCGCCAATGTTTACAAACAAAAGAAAGGCCTATTAAGTATTATGCGTCACATGAAGCAGACAACGGGTAGCTCGGAGGCCTCCGATAATTTTGCACGCAAATGACCCTGGGTACTTGTCCAGTTATTTTGTATTTCTACACGTTCGTATATGGGTCTTCCTTTTTTGGCAAAATTCTTCGAAATAACAATCCTGAACGCGCGTGCAGGCACAAAAAGATTTCTAGGTAAGTACTCAACCTGCATACGAAATGATGTACCGCGGAACAATTTCGCCAGGTCTATAATGACACCGGAACGTGGCGTTGTAATACAACGCCACGTTCACGGGTCTAAGTACGTATGCAGCCGCTACCATACTCGTCTCGTTTGGCCTAAATGGGAACGTGGTCTTAAAAGTAAGTAAATACCCACTTACTCTGTACACTCTATTTCCTTCTGCTATTTCCGATCAAAAATTGAGAAAAAGTATACACAGCAGCCAGCACCGCAACGTCGATCGCCACTCCCCAGTGTGGAAATTGGTCTAGTGTCCAGCCTATGTACACCATACCGTGCATTGAACAAAATGCAAGATAAGATGCTGACTAATGTGCCGTACTCAACCATGTGACTATTGAGGGCGCTTGACATTCTAGCCAGTCATCACTTTCCATTCTCTGAAGGAGAAATTCACATTGTTTCAAAATGTCTCTCGCGGTTTTTTCTCACTCAAGGTGAATTTCTTAAACGATTGTTTGAAAGGTTAACAAAATCAATATGAGAAAAATGTTAGTTAGGTGATTTTTTTGTGTCACGGTTGCAATTAATAATTGTTTATTTGAATTAAATGTTATACTTCTTAGTGGAAATATTTTTAAACAAAAAAATATCATCCTAGTTGCATATATTTTAATATGATTACATCCATTCTTTAATAGTCGTGTCTCATATCGTATGCCAATAATGCTTAGCTCGGTTGGATAATCTTTACACGATCAATTCGGGCCTTCATGCAAATTTACTGAGTCAGAGTTTTAAGGCGATAGTGTAGTAGAGCTATATTGGTTGAAAAGATTGTCGTGATTTTATCAAATGCAATGCACAACATGGATGATTTTTGTAATTATCAAAGGTATTTTTTTCGAAGGAAATTTAATGTACATGATAATACCGTGACATTAACGAAGACATTGAATGTTGGAAATAAAACTTGTTTACATCCAACGCGGCACCATTCTCCTTGCTCGGCCCATACGGGCCATCGGTCATCTGATCCACCCCCAGTCAAATCCAGAATGTGATCTCGGTATACCCGAGTATAAATTCGGACGCTTGGGTCGCTGTTTATAAGGTTTCAGGCGCCTTTCCGACAGTTTTATTGTCAAATATACGGTAAAAATAATATACATTTACTTCACCACTTTTCTCTCTCTCTCATTTCCCCATTTCTTTACATTTTCCCCTTCATTTTGATCATCCGGAGGGCGGAGTTGGTGTGGGGGTGGGGTAGGGTGGGTTGGGGGTTCAAGTATTCCCCTTGCCCCTACCCTTTCGCGACGCAAAACGAATGAGTCCTCCAATCGTTGGTGTACAGTGTAATAATAATTAATAATTCATGATTAAACAAAATAAGTGTACAATAAAATAAAAATAAAATTACAGTAAAATATTAATTAAAATACAAAAATACGACAAATTAATAATGACATTAAAACTTAAAAGTAACATAAAATTACTCATAAGAAGATTAGAACGACCCATTAGAACGACCCACCATTTCACGTGTTAATAAAATAAAATCAGTAAGATGAAACTTCAGTAACAGAGACTTCAGTAACAACACCTTTTTAGTTAGAAACTGAAAGTTATCAACACTTTAGCTCTCGGGTGAATCAGAGGAGAGGGCAGGCAGCATTAAGCAGCGATCCCAAAAGCACGATCCCAAGGGTAACTTTGGTACGGTTCATAAAATATCAGCGTACACAGGGGCGTCGGAACGCTTTCCAAACTGGGGGGGGGGGGGGATACCAAAAAGAGGCACTTATCCAGAAAAAGGGGCACCTTCCGTTGGAGCCCAAAAGTGGGTCCACAAATTCAAAGCCCGATTAAGGGCCCGGGGGGAAATAGATTTTAGATGCTGCTCTGTGGTGCGATGTAAGGCAATTTCTGACTACTTTAAGCAATTTTGGTGAAAAGATGGTGATGCACGTAGTGGCTGCCTTTTTTTGCGACGTCACTTTAAAAAAAAATGGGTTAGTGGTTTTTATTTGGGGGGGGGGGGGGCATGGCGCGTTGACCCCCTCCCCTCCCCCGGATCTGGGCCTTCGGCACACCGCACACCCTCCGCCCCCGGCCCCGGCAGTAACCCGTGTGGGTCCGCCGTGAATTTGACTAGCTATGTAGAGACACCATTTTTTTATCACGAGAGGGGCACTTTTGCTTTTGATGGCCAGCTTAGTAACCATTCTATTCGCGTGAGGAGGGGCACTATTATATTTGTAGGACACTTTTCCATGAGAAAGGCTCCATTTTAATGTTGCAAGCAGGGCACAAACACAATTGTGCTTTCGAGGGCCGGGGTAGTTTTTCCATCTCGAGAAGGTGCACAATCTTGTTAATGCGTGATACTAACTTGTGTTTTTGAGGGTCAGTTTTCCATTACAAGAGAGGAGACAATTTTATTTGAAACGCGGTCATAATGCTTTCATTGTGTGCGTTTGAAGGGAACTTTTGTTTTCATTTGGGGGGGGGGCACTTTTATAACCGCGAGAGGGGGAGTTTTGTTGGCCTGATTTGCAAGTAAATATAAAAGTCATACAGGTGCACCTTTTAGTTGCAGTCAGGATTTGAAGTCATTATGTGTGTAGCATCGATAGCCAAAAACGAAAGTGTCTGTATATCTTTTGTGTGGACGATTACTTATCATGAAAACTTACACATATAATGGCCAGTCCATTTAACCAATAGATATCCTATCGGCAATTTAGAAAACATACGATGTCCATTACTTGAAACATTGCACTTTTTATGGGCTGGAAATTAATTAAGAACGCTGTTTTTAGGAAACACAATATTGTCAGGTCGCGCGTCGTTGTGTGCAGGTCGTATTTCCAAGTCACCGTCATGATGATACGTGGAGTATATTATGCCTCAAGGATATCAACCTTGTATCCATATACACTCTAGCAGTCGATCCAGGGGTGCATGGCCAAAGTGGGAATAATTCAATTTACAGCCAATCAAATTAAAGCTCTGTATAGGTATAAAGGCTGCGATTGGCCAACAGGGGTTACTTAGCGCGCGCTCAATCGCTTCCCAACACAAGCTTGAGGGTTGGACCTACCTAAGTTCAAGAGCCCCGCCCCCAGGGCAAGGTAAGGAATAGCGTGTAACGTAATGCTTGGGGTCGATGTTTGGCTTGGAGTATGTCATGGTTCTGGAGATAGCAGCTTGTAATGAGGTGAAGCATCGAGTTTCAGCTGGACCCCTCTCCTCCCATTATCTCATCTCTGTGGAGGGGGACCAAGGAGCCAGAGGAGGCAACTTCAGGCCAGGTAGATCACACACGCACAAAAAAAATCATTTTTAGACCACTTCTTACTTTAAAAAGATGCCACGGGTGAACTCATATTATGTGCATATGTGGCAGGGCCAAATTTATCTTGTATATTTTTCATGTATGTAGTGTATAGTATATAGGAGTAGCTCCCCTTTAGAACAAAAAGAAATCATTTTAGTTTTACTTAAGATTCCCCCCCCCCCTTTCTTGGTAGTGTGTCCCCCTGGTTGTTTACTTTAGCCCACATGTTCCCCCTATATAAGCTGCCACATGGTCCAGCCACACTTTAGTTCAATCAGCAGACCAACAGAGACAACTTCATAGTATACCGGTATCTTATGTTCCTCTTAACTGGAGAGCCTGTCCTGTTTGAGCTCTGTCTGCTCGAGTCATTTGACTTTATTCCTGCTTGAGTGTTCTTTGAAAGATCCACTATTCACACTGTGTTGGTTTTGAATTTTAGGGTTTAAGTCTAAATTTCTTGGTTTTTGGTTTAAGGTTCTTGTGAATAAATTCTTTTTGGTCCTTTTTTTTGTTCGAAATCTAGAATTCGTTTCTGGTCTCTATTAATTCAATTTCCTCGCGACAGTTCCCTTCAAAGATCCTGAGGTTACTTTAGTTTTGCTAGTTAATCCCCATAGAGTCTTAGTTTTTCGCGAGTTTCCCCAAGTGTGTCATTTTTCACGGTTACACATACAAATCCAACCCATGCCTGAATTCGCGAACTGAGAAAAATCCTCCCTCCCGATAAATATCACCCACAAAGAAACTCGTGCAGAGTGGATGGAATCAAGATTGATACATATTTTAACCAATATGGTCGGCCCTACTTTTCTTTACCATTTCGGGTTCAAAGAAAAGATGAACAGGTCATTTGGAAATGATAAAATATGTCAGGGATATATAGGAATAATCTGCTAAATCGCAATACAGGAACCCTTGTTTTCGGTTGTGGTAGTGTAGATTTCATCATTCGGAATCGGGGATATCGCCTAACGCGTGGCAACGCCCCCTGGAACTTAGCCTCCTTAATTGACATTTTCAACCCACAAAACTGGAAGTCCTTTTCAAACAAATCCCCCAACCCAACACCACCGTCTCTCCAAAACAACACAGTTCTACACTCATCATATTGCATTTATCACCGATAATGAACCCAAAGCTAAATGATGGGAAAAACTTCTCTCCTGGGACTCGAAGTAAAAATTGACTTGAAAGCGGAGGCAAACAAAGGAGAAAACCCAACGACTTCATTGTAAAAGCATCACTCCGCCATAATGGTGTGCAAAATAGAAACACAAGGCTCCTCCTCTGGATTTAGTTCATTTCGTATTCTGACTATGGGACCGCAGATTCATATCTCTCGGCAATTTTGCAAGTACATTGTACTTTAGCGAATATCTGAATAAACCAAGGCAAATAAATAGTTGCTTGGGCATTATCTGCGACGAACGAGGGGATGGTTGAGCGACAATGTAAAAAATAAAGAGTAACGTAGCTTACTCCCTCGCTTCCGATAATGCAATAATGATGCACTTTTTTGCCCCTCACAGCTTATAAATACACAACCGGCCAAAAGCACATGCAGCCAAATACCCTTACCTTAAATATCATTTGCAATTCTCGTTTCTGACAATTTCCAATCATTACGGGCTTACGGGGGAATTAATCCCCGTGAATGGACTCGAGATTCTAATCACAACCACATGGTTCTTGTATCATATCAATGGTCATTGCATCCGGTATCCCGTCAATTCTTTGAGTTATCAAAATGGAAAAACAAAATGTTACTACATGTACATACACCACGCACAGCAAAGTCCCTATGGGCAAATTCCGTTTACTCAACACAGTCGATGGGCTGCACAATTATAATGATATTGCGTGAGATGTTTTTTTCTCTCTCTTTTTCATGAGTCTAGATTGTGAGTAAGTGGAGTGTATCGGCGACATGCGCTGAATCAATCAGATTAAAGCCTTGTAAATTAATGCTTTAATAATCAAGCGATTGCCTTTACTGGGCATGCATGTCCTGATGGGCCTCGAGGGACTGGAACGGTGCATGAATGACCGCCGCCTGCCATTTTGTCCTCTGTGTAAGGATTGCGAAGTTGAATGTCCGCAACTTGAAGAGGATGTCCTCAGTGTAGTTCGCAAAAGTCGTGTCCCTCCTAAAGTCTGTCTGGATTAGTACGACTATGCGCCCCTTGCTCGGTTGAAAGCATATATAGGTGAACATCCGGGAGCTTCTCACATTGCCTTGTCTAGTTCCCAGACCTATTTATTTAAAAACTCATGGTTCTTGGGTTTGGCGTGTTGAATGGTAACTCATCGCAGCCTTTCTCCATTGAAGGGGGCCGTCGTGATAGAGCCCATGTATTGCTCTATATTGACAAGTGCCAGTTTACTGTAATAAACAGCGTAACGACGCGACAGAGTTTGGCAAGCGGTCGAGAAGTGTCTGGTTTTAGTTCCAAAATGGCGGCGAGTATAATTTCACGCTACTGTAGAGCGTAGTATTCAGAGCATTATAAGTATCAAGATATCGGCCTAATTCTTCTTTATAATTCTTCTTTATAATCTGTCAACATTAGTGTAATGAAAACTTTGACAGGTTCAATGGAAGCCTACAGGCCAATGCATTTTGGAATTCACGTTGTGTCACTTTCCAACTTCTATGGGATTGGCAATCCCCTTGGAGCAAGGATGAGTTACTTTTAAAATAAATCGGCCCTGAGTGAGCATTTTATTTTATTTTAAAGTCCTTCCTGTAACTAGTGGTATGTGACATTCCATTTGGTATATGGTAATGTGTGGTAACAGTCAGGTAAAGCATGGAGGTAGAATTTAGAGCAAGCGGTTACAAAATGTATGGAACGCCTTATGTGTCGATTTTTATGATCATTGGTTGGAACACGCGCGGGATTACGTAAGTCCTGCATCGCTTGAGCGAATCGGAGTAGTCGGCATTTGGTCTGACCTGAGGATCTACATTCACGTATGCAGAGCCACGGTCGAACGTCTTATACATCCTAACATGCAAATTGTACTGTGCACGACCCCGCGCACAAACAATCGGAGTCGACTTTAAAAGTGTGACGTCATTTCGATCAGAAATGTGGACTAAGCTGTTGATTGGTCAATTTGGACGCCATGTTTATGTAATACAACAACGGGTTACCAAAGAGTTGATAAAATAGGCGCCCGCTGAATGGTCAGAACCTCGAGGTCAAGACACAGTCTTGTTTTGCATAAACAATCGCCGAATATGCTCGCATAATAGACCCTTGCTGTGCAAAGATATATTTCATAGACTACAATTGGTTGGTTACAAAAAAAGGAACGGGTACTTATATTAACGGTATTTGCTCTTAAGGGGATTGGGTTGTACATTTTTGCTTTGGTACCATGTATAGATCTACTGATGATTGCAAGTGGTAGGCATATTCGTGTACCAATATAATAACCCAACATATTTATAAAAATGATAACCTATTGTTCTGGTAAGAAACTCCATTTAGCCTGCATTGGTATTTACGAATGTTGAGGTAACTGACCGCTTTAATGACGTTAGGTTCTCTGTTCTGATTGCAAAGGGTTAAAAAAAAAAAACAGGCATCGACCGTTGTCAGCATCTCTGCGTCAACGTGGCAGGTGCCATTTCACCATTCGTCAACTTACAATGTCCACAGAGATCGCGACATCCTGACCAGGGTTGGCAAATTGAATCAACAAGAACACCATTCAGTGTGATTTTTCCCTCGTTCTGATGATCCGAACCGGTTCCCTAGACATAGGGAATTGTAGTCGGGGTGTATGTATATATATTCCCATCGTGCGTGCTCTCGCCTTTAGGTCTGTACTAATTGCTGGTCTCGAGACGACGAGAATGAAGGAATCGATTTGGCTACCGCACTGCTCGCAAGCTTGCCGTCCGCGACCACTCGGTCATAAATAGATCACCCATCCTGCCTTGGTGTAGCCTCGGCTATACCTGGCCCGTAGAGAGACCAACATGTAGAACATGACATCGATTGGTTGGGATCTGGTGCAGTCGGGTCATACCGATATGTACTAATTCCTCACAGTATAGTCTTTCTAAGATGTGCCTGTCACCTCATTCTGTCGTTGCTCTTGTACTCTACAGTGCATCACTAGGTACTGCGAGTACGCCTCTTAAGTGGAGGATGGACCGAAGGCATAACTGCCTCAAGTGACACCTCTGAGGTTGTACATTAACTACTGAGGACATCTAAGTGGAGACACAGCAACGACCTCGTTTTTGGTCACTGTGCTAATGAATACCTAACATTTCTCCTTTTTGTTTTCTTGCAGGAACCCCAGCTTATTTGGGTTCAGGCAGTCTTGTAATCGCCACAGGGGAGATAATTCAACCTGTTAACCTGATACCCAGGTTATCTATAGTTCCCCTTGCTGGCAAATAGTGGCTTACCCCTGGAGGAGGAACATTAGCAGGGAGACGACAACGGGAATCATTACCTAGAACACCAGCTCTACCAGACCAGGACAGACGATCCCAGTCGCTGACTGGACTGTTTTGGGAGGACACACGATCTCCTGGAGTCTTCGGGGGGAAGAAGAGGAAAGAAGATGCGCGTTCCAGCGGTTGCTCTTCGGTGTCAAGTACGTGTGTAAATTCTGAAGTTACGGTGTCCGGTATATGAAGACGCCATCGTTGACGTATCGCGCCCGGGGCAAAGCAACCTCATCCACCGCCGCCAATCAAGCGGCGTACCGCTGGTCGGAGATTCACACGCGCGTTGTTCTCGTCAGCTGCAGTATGTCATAGGATGATAGGTTTAATACCTGGTTTGGGTGTGTACGGACGACGACTACACGTCTAAATCTCAGTATCATGAACGCATGGATACCTTGACGGGATACCTAATCTGCAGCTGGAGTTAATCGGAAATTTAGGCAGCAAAGGTGAGTAGCAAGCTTATCCGGTTTTTGATTATCTTATTCAAGACTTGTGAATCAAAACACTGTCGTGATCAGTCCCATTGAGCCTCAACAGCTGCAACGCGTCATGTTCAGCCTATGTCCGTGGCCATATAAGAAAATACAAGAATAGAACAACCGTCGATTATTGTCGAGGAAAAAAACCAAAACAACAGAGTTACAGATTATACGAAATATCGTTTTGAATAATCAAAACGATATTTTGATTATTTAAGAATGCTATTGAACAGTGAATGGTGTTATTCGCCGAGAGTAATTTACCCAGGGGTAAAATTTCTTTTGTAATCTGTTACCCTCGTCTACTTTTTACAATGTGAACATCGTGTTCTAGATCTATGTATATAAACTGACTACCGCGAAAGAAGAATTGGCTGCTGTAAGGTTTCATTACAAATGAAGAACCATAGGATGTATTTCTTTCTTTGCTCTTTGGTCTGTGATAATGGGTGGCTTTTTTTGCATTCAGTTCTCTCATTTTGCGCCATCGGATTAAATTTTGTGGCAGCACTATAGTTGAATGACAGATTGTAAGGATTTTGTGCTTGCGTATACATGACAAGCTTATACTGAAGCTAGGAGTTGAAACTTTGGGTGGACTGGGAGTTTTAGCCTTGATCGTGAAACAGTCATCACCAACACGTGCAGAATCACACTCTGCTTATAAAATTCTCAGTCAGGTGTGACTAGAAAACAGTTGAAGGGTCCATGCAATGTAATTTGTTTAATGCAATCCTTGAAAATGCACTTTTGTGTGACAATTTAACCTTATGTTTAGTTTTCGTTTTGCATTTCCAGAGGTATTTTTGGTGCCTTTATCGGTTTTATGCTAATGCGAATTTCCATATCATTGAGCAAAAGTGTGGTGTCATTTCAGGTAGAAACCTGTATGCTACAGCTTTTTCAGCACCAAAAGTTGCCAGAATTATGAATATTTTTGTGTTTAGAAAATGTTCTTTTCTTTGGTGATTCCTTGTTGTGTCAATAGATGGCAGTTAGCCAAACTTTTCACACAATGTTTTCAATGAACAATCTTTTTGGTTCACAATTATAAAAACCCCTAAACTGAACAGTGTCTCCCTGAAATGACATCACGGCAACAGATAGCTCAGTGTTATTGTTTGGAAATGCATGACAGTTTTTTTTTAATGTTTAAAGAAGCAAACTTTTCAATAAAATTAATCAAAAAGGGATGTTAAATAGTTTTCACATATTTAAGAGGAGTGAAAAGGTTGCACAAAATGTATTCCTCGGAAATATTCATCTCATTGACCCTTTACGTTTTTAAACTGAAAATCAGGAAATGACCAGCCGACCGTATGTTGTCAGTAGCGGCTAGATTTCCAGATTGTTCTTAAGAATTACAAACCATCTCCATTGTAACTATGTTGTTTTGCGGGAGAGTAATCCCAAGCAGCTCGTCCTGTCTTGCAAATTCATCACAGCACTAGTGTTTTGCAGCCGTGGAAATCAGTAATTGACATGTGGATGTGAAAAACAATCGACAATAATTTTGTGGTTGTTATTTTGGTTAGTGTCACCCACCGTTCCCCCATGATATTATCCGCCCAAGGCGCATTGTCAATCATTTTCAATAGCAGGGGTTCACGGACCTTGAGGGCGTCTTGCCTTCCTCATCCCATGCTCCAGTCTATACAGGGTGAGTAAACAAAAACGAAACGTAAATATCGGGAATATTGTTTCATTGAAGTTCTGCATGTAGAACTTTCACAATCTAGAATCTGAAAGCCCAATTCATCAGCTTTCTTTCAGTACAAGAATCATTCAAATCAATCATTTACTTTTCAAGTTACGGAATTTTAAACACAACCGTTTTAAGGTTCTGTCCACGGATCGCAAAACGAAAACAATTCACACACATCCCTATGTGATTTATTTTCATTTTGCTAAGTAAGATTTGAGGCTTTGCATGGTGGAGAATAATTTCTCAACTAAGAGAATGGTTTATACATCTGGTTCTTTTCAGAACCATTCTCTTAGTTAAGAAATTATTCGCACATGGTGTTTCCGCAAACCTTTCATTATTTTTCATTTTGCTGAAAGAACACTCAATTCTTTTGTGATCCTTGGGCAGAGCCTTAAAACGGTGGTTGTGTTTAAAATTCCGTAACTTGAAAAGTACATAAGTGATTTAAATGATTCTTGTACTAAAAGAAAGCTTGTGAATTGGGCTTTCATATCCTAGATTTTGAAATAGTACATGCAGAACTTCAATGAAACAATAGTCCCGACATTTGGGTTTCGTGTTTTTTTACTCACCCTGTACATGATTGGTTGAACAAAAAAGTCCCTTCGTCGCTAGCACTACGTAACTAACCTTCAACGATTACAATGGTCTCAAATGACGTCAGGCACCTCTGATCACATCTGTGGGTGAGGGGTGGGGCTGGACCTCATTTGACGATAGGGGGCGTTTTCCCCCCTTTTCTTCTCTTTTTTTCCATTAGTATACTTCACGAATCTCTGGAGCCAAATGCATGGGACGCGTAACCCACAGCACAAAAACAAGTTGCCTATTTGCTGTTTGGTTTAACTAAAATAAATAAATGGACAACTCTGTTATCATTCTGCGTGGGATGGGGGGGGGGGCGATCCGACAGTCTTGTGTTTCACATTCATTCTGTTTCGTATCTTAAGCATTCTATTTCGCAACTTTATCATTGAATTTTTTTTCTTAAGGTATAATCTTCTATCTCGCATAAAAACTCAAGAGGGTCTCTATTAGATTCTTCCTTGCAAACACCTCTGGGCTCTTATGGCGTCGTTGTGGTCAATGTCCACGCATAAGGACAGACAGCGCTAGAAGTGATTCCCCAATTAAAGAAGTAAATCCACGATTATCTTCATCCTTTAATCATGCATTTGGCTGTAATGAAAATCGACAAGTGCAATGAAAGTGATGCATTAGTGGTTAGATTTAATTAAATTAATTTGATGGATCGGTAATCCGGTGTCACGCAGCATTCGAAGGAGAATCGGCAACTTTCTTAATAAGAAAAGTGAATCGTTCTGTCTGATTAAACTAAATAAATTACACACATTTATAACTGAGCCCTGGCTTGGCCATTACTGTTTTTACGTTAAATTAAAAAAAAAAATCTGTTTGACAATGTTCACTTTTTCCACCGAATCTTGAATCACAGTGATAAGTCTATCATCGGTACTTTTCTTTAAATTACATTTCACGTAGAGAAGGTTCGCCATAATGCATACTTCATCAGCCCTTGGGAGAAATCGGGCATACTAACAATATACGAAGACCCCCGTAAGTGGTGAAAGCATCGTGCTAGAACAGTTGCTGTGTACAAAAGCATTCACAATAGTTTCTCCATTGAAGGAGGCCTCATATACGTGTACAGTGATAATGTGCCTGACTGGATTCGTCTATTATATCAACCACGTGGGCATTATATACATTCGGATGCGCCCTCTAGCGGCTCAGGTCTTTCAAAGAAATATGAAAACTTGTCTGATTATCGACTATTTTATATTAACTCATTATAGATAGTGATTCCAGGTTATATCACCATAAAAGTCACGTAGAAGTTATTTCGATAATTTACAATATTTTTCTTTTATTATTTAAATTCAAAACGCGTACACATTGGCGGCTTGTTTTCCACTTGCTGCTCTGTGGCCATTCAAGCATGCCCAAATTGGAAAGGAAATACATAAATATTAATGTTCCATCATGCATTATTCGTCTCATGAATGACTCTTGCATGGGTGCAGCGATGCCATGTCGCGGTGTCAACTGCTGACGTCATAGTATACACTGTCTACAATTATTGTTCCATGGCTGAGCAATAAGTGACCAAAATTTGGATTGAATTTCAAGTATAGAATACAGTAGCAGATCTAGATGGGGGTTCGGGGTTGCAACCCCCGCCCCCCCCCTCCCCGTTCAGCCGCTGCCTAATGTTGTGATACCAGTAAAATGGGGCCAAATATGATACATTGTGAATGGAATGCTAAAGTAAAATTCGATTTATTTAGAAATTGCCTTAGAATGCGGGAGAAAGCATCGTAGATTTAAAAAAAAATTGCGGGGCGGGGGCATGCCCCCGTGCCCCCTCCCCCTAGCAAGCGTTGGCTTCGGCACGCCTTCATTCACCTCCCCCCCCCCCCCCTCATGTCGGAACCCCCCATTGCTAGATCCGCCCGGAATACCTCGCGCGAGATTTCATGTGTTAATGCATTGACACAACGAGGTATGTAGTGTAAGTGAGCGTTTCATTCGAATCACAAAATGCGCAGAAATTTGCTATCCATAGGCCTAATTTCGCAGAGTTCCCTACAAAATGTGCCTTTTCCTTTTAACTTGTTTTGATGCATTACAAATTTACAAGTAATTATGCTCGCTGAAAGTCATTTGCAAATGGTGTAGGTAGGCCAACCCATGGACTGAAAGTTAACCATCTTTCTGACTCGCGCACAATAGCAGGTGAATGGAAGTAGGCTGTTCATCTGCAATGAATCTTGTAAAGAAAACGAGCTGTAATTTTGTTTGGTTAAACAGTGGTAAGCCCTATATGTATATTTTTATTGCCGAGTTGCTCTCAAATAAGAGCAGGACACCAGTGGCAAGTTTGTTGGTGCTGTATGTCACGCAGAGAACTTTGCTAATTCCAGAAGTTATTTTCTTAGCTCTAAAGGTTACCAGCCAATATTTCATGCTTATGACTGGCTTCCATCAGCTGACTTTTACTTTGCAAGAAAATTTGATAAAAATAGCGTTTTCTGTAAAGTAGCGTAGTGATGTGAAATTGGCACATCAGACCATACACAGCGAGGCAATGTAAGTCAGACCAAGGAGGAATAAAAACACATTCCTCCATAGTCAGACGATGTTGTACTTTAAAGGTGATGAGGAAGTATGCATTGGAAACAGCCTCCCTTCAAAAATCGAGTGCAACAAACTGGCACAAACATGCCTTGTCATTTTGACATCTCGGGCAGAAAATACAATCACAACATCCGTCTGTAGACATGCACGCTCGATCATCCTCCTCCTCAAAGGTCACGTCAGATACTTGCTGCCCCCTGGACTCAATTGGACACCGTCCCCCATCTTTCAGACTTTCCAAATATACCTGCCTGGTGCCGCTGAATTCCTCATTTCTAAATTTGGCGGCAACTTGGCAGCCATGTTGTCTGGCTGCATTGATTGTCTGAGCATGGTGCATACCCTCAACAACTATTCATATTTGGTGACCATGAACTCGTTTCGGACTAATCGATGTCTTAGGTCTATCCCTACTCTTCACATCTTTAAGTTTAAGTAAGTCTTAAGAAAAGGAATCCAGCTTTATCGCTACAAAATAATACCCAGCCTTGTCCCCACCCTCCTTCTGCTTGGTTCGTTGGTCTGCTTGCTCCATTACTGGTCAAGTAGCCTCTTGAGGTAGATAGCGGTCTCCCGAGTGTTTCCGTGGAGATTCGCGCGCTTTTGGCGGGAATGCCTGGCTGTAAAGGAAAGATGGACTGCTCCAATACGAGGCAGGGTTAGCTGGCGCCTGTACTCGAGTTGCCCACTGGCAATAATCATCTTGCTACAAACATTCAAGCGAGAGGAGCCGAGGAGAGAGTCCACACATCGCACAGACACATCTTACACGCATCTTGTTCTTTTCCTCATTTTCTTGTTTCTTGACGCGCGGGTGATGCAAACGAGCAATAACCAGCTTGTCGGGGGACATAGCAACCCGTGTAACAATGACGAATCGCTACAGGATTTATCAGTGCTGGATTATGATCTATAAAAAACTGTAAAATATTTACCTTTTTTAAACATTTTTTCTCTCGGTTGTTTCCCGGCGGCTAGGCGCGCCGCCGGTCGTCTCTCATCTCTCAATTATGTTTGTTATCGATGTGCTCCAAGCCGAAGTTCATTTATCAAGATTCACGCAGTGACAGTCGGAGGAATAAAACCTGCTCAGGGAAACATGAACGTTTCGTCGCCTTGACGTGCGTGAAGACACGATTTGGAGTTGATGCAGTCCATCAATTTTAGACCCTTGCCTTTTAGCGGAGCGCTTGGCAGTCAACGTAGATGTCTGCACAACGAACTTTTCAGTTGAATCGGGCAAGACTGTTTGGAGTGCGCTCTTATTACGGGAACAGTTTGTTTCAATAAATTATTTACTTAGCGTTTCGGAACGAACGCCAGTGGAGCATCTTTTGGTGTTTTAACTTTACGACAAAAATTGGATTTCAAGTCAGGAAAATGCTAGAAATGGATACATATACCGTTTGTAACTTCTTATCGGGACAATCGTCAGCATGTAAGTACCATTTTACACTGGTTTTTACTGCTGGGACAATTTTGAGTCTTTGAATTGAGAAAACATGAAGAAACCGAAACGAAACCAGTATGGCTCGTTTGGCCTGTAAAGTACCGTGCTAACATTTATGGGTTTATCTCAATTTTGTTTATTATATTAGTAAACATACTTTGGAAAAAAAACACATACATTATAAATGTAATTGTTTCTCTTTGTCTTTTAACAGCCTTTTATAAGCATTGAGAACAAAATGACAGTCTTCTTTCCTCCATGTATTTGGGCACGGGGGAATTTGAATTAACCGAGGTACTTTGTGTTTTGTTTTGTGTTGGCGGGCGGGGGGATGCTACTTCACATACAAGAACATTATAACGAGAAAAAAATCTAACTGAGGACAGTGGTGAACCTGAGGGTGCCGGTGGGGCCATTTTGCCCTCGCTCTGAATTTGAATAAGGCAATGAAATATGTTTATTTGTATTGTTACAACTTTTACGAAACCTAATTTATTCCCCCACAAAATCCCCCCTCCAAGTGCCTGCAAATTGAACACCAATCACGCTGCTGTCCAAAAAAGGAGCACCTCTTGGCTCTTAAAACATTTTCAATTAAGCAGATGAAAATAGTTTTAAAATGTGGAATAAGAAGGTGCACATATTATTCCCATAATGGCAAATTTCGTGTCGGTTATCGCGCGAAGGAATTTACAGGAGCATATATTTTAGGTTGTCCAATTCGAGACGTTCGATTGATTTAATCTTGATTCCAGTCATCTTGTTTCGAAAACGCTGCTTCAAACATAGTGTGTCGTTTGAAAGCGTAAGCACTAAACATTAGCGACCTCCGCATGACAGTGCCCCTTCAAAGCTAAGACTTAGGCCCGAAAAACATGTACATGTACATGTTAATCTATACTGCACGTCAGATGTCTAATATGGATATTGAGTTCTGTTCCATTGAAGGGAATAAACAAGACATTTCCCCATCCTCACACGTAAGCTCGATTTTTCTGTGTGATCATGGACGGTAGGTGCTTTCTGTCATGTCATTGATGCTCCCACCCCGTGCTTAGTTCCTGTTTGCGCATCATTAGCTCGTATTGCCCTGTTCTTCTTGTCAGGACGGTGTGATGAAAGGCTTACAAAGTCGAACCGATCTTTTCCATTTAAACACTAACCGGCTTCATCACTGGACGGGGACTTAAGCTCGACAAAGGCACGTGCCCCAGCATCCACCCACGTCATTTTGATCACAAGATGTCGATCAGAGGAAGTTAGAGTTAAAATACCAAAGCCACGATGCACGGTTACTTGGGGCTTAAAATCCCTGACAACTCCCTCCTGGGCCGTATACAGGCCGGTAAGGCACGGCCTACAAGCGTGCCTTCCGATTTCAAGATCATTTTTCATTTCTCCCGGGCGCTATTGATTCATCTTTAGTATGCACTTTACGCAAGCCGCTATGGATCCAGGGGGGCCTTCGGGAACAAACCACGTTGTTTGGGCGGGAATCTCGCGAGACATCCCGAATGCACGCTTCGGTCAAAAACAAAATAAATGAATTTTGATGTCGTAGTTGGAATATCATCGCTTCGTTGCCTCTTAATTAGAGCACCGGTTCCCGCTGGCCATATTGTGGTTCTTTTTAATAATTTCTTCGGGGAGAGAATATAATATACTCACCTTGAGGACAATGTTGAAATTGAAACTTCTATCTGTGAGTGAAGGAATGCATAGTGGCCTGGTCATTATTACGATCGACTGGGCTTACATGCTTCAGTCGTTAGCTAACACGCTGCAACTTACAGCTATAACGTCTGCATCGCGTCAGAACGCCAAGCATTGACCCCTTCAAACAATATTATTACTTTGACGCCATCTTGGATCTTGAACATGGAGATCGATGAATCCCTTGTTAAAAGGCCATCTGTCTTCACGTTCGAGTGAACTAAGAAATCTGCTGAAAAGCTGAGTAGTATAGAAGTGCGAAGCTGTCGAGCTTGTGTGAATTGGAAGGCGCGGTGATGCGTGTGTAAGGAGGAAGTCTACTGGAGGACAATCAACCATGTCTTGAGTTCAAAGTCAAGACATGCACTTAAATCGTGAACTTGTCATGCCAAGACAAACATGATGCAAGATTTGTTTCCGTTGTTATTCACAAAGAGACTTAAGGAGAGCCATGGGAGATGAGAGCATAATATTCTCAAAAAATTCGTAGGTTCTCAACTAATGGATGATTTTTTTTTGTATAAATGAATTTAGTATTCTC
Source organism: Patiria pectinifera (assembly GCA_029964075.1). Classification (NCBI taxonomy): domain Eukaryota; kingdom Metazoa; phylum Echinodermata; class Asteroidea; order Valvatida; family Asterinidae; genus Patiria; species Patiria pectinifera. The sequence goes on from CM057142.1 coordinate 2,254,625, forward strand.
AAATATCAATTGGGGGTTTTTGGTTGTAATGAAAAATCAGATTCACATCGTGACATTTTAACATTTTATCGTAAATAAAGCCCGGTTCATACTGCATGCAAATGCGAATGCGAAGCAAATTTGACTTCATGAAACATTAGCCGGGCTTAATGTGAACGAAACTACTACAATTTCTGTTTAAACCCGTTAACCATTGTCACTTTATAAGACTAACAAACTTCTGGGGAGCATTTGGGGGACTGCCCCCAGACTAGTACGCGGCTGGTTGCGAGTCAATATCCATATGCGTGGGCTGGCACAACGTGGTGCGCGAAATTTTTAGTAACATGATTTGCTTTTAGCCAACACATCCCCGTTCATTTTTCTTTTAGTGTGAGCTGGAGTTCATTATTCTGTTGCCGGGAAGTTACTCTGCAAACGAGAGGTTTTGTAGGTATTTTTGGTCTATTTTTTTTTGTTGTTACCCCGTCCGCGAACTCAAGAGGGCTATTTTTTTAAAAGTCCGAAAATACATTTTGCTTTTAACGTGGAAAATTCATCCGTTTTCACTTTGAGCTCAGCAGTCGTTACCGGTCCATTTGCAGTATCAAAACATTACGAGTCAAAGATAGAAATAAAAAACCTACCCATGCATCTTTAAAATTGTGTAATATTAAGTTACATGTGATTAAGCGGATTGTTGCAGTTATTAGTATGCTTGATGCGTGATATCGAGTGGCGTCATTTATAAGATGTCCGTTCCAAGAATTACCGAGTTGTGTAATACTCAATGTCGTGGTTAATATTAATCCAGCCCAAACGGTTATTTGTAACATGATGCTCGCTGGGTTTCCCAATGGTCGACTTAGAGTTCGTCTCGTCCCAGTTGCAGACTGAGAATTTGAATGGAAGACGGAACTCACCCCTCGTCAGCATAGATACAGAAAAGATCAAACTCAACGACTGGAAAGCAGCGCAACTCCATCAACAAGAAAATGTCTTGTGTTGACACAGCCGCCAGGAAAGTGTCATTTCTGTTAGCGGAGGGCTAGCCGGCGTTTACATAGCAATTCTGGATCTCCTTAACCCCTTCATGTTGGCTTGCCAGCAAAGACGGATGGTCGTGGACGAGGCGACGAGTTTTCAGGGCATTTGCGTTGTCTGGGAGGCTGCGTCGAATGAAGGAAAAACTTCAATATCTCAGGCGCCTAACGGTCATCTGTACTCGCAGATTATCACTTATCGCAGACAAGGAAATATTCTGTGTTTATGATCGAGAGAGAAAGAAAATGAATGGTTGCAGGTCAAACACGACAAGCAAATTTTGGATGAAATAATTGATGTATCACATAATGAGTTGCCTTGACAGTTAGGCATGTACGTCTACGGTGAATCTAGCACGCACGGAATGCAAAACAAGGAAAGAAGACCTATTTTTTTCAGTACGAGTCTCGTGACCGCGTGAACTGTATAGAGCGTGGAACATCTAAAGCCGTTAGCAAATAACGGTTTGCAAAATACTCGACAACAAACGCAGTGAAGAAATTTATTGATTGACTGGACCAGGGAAAAGCGGGCATTAAACATTACAAAACCTTATAGGTGGAATAGAATAAGTCTGTCTTAAAACGAATGTGATATTTGAGAACATTTTGTAGTTTTGCCAATTTGTTCTTCAAATTTCAGAGATGGTCACCCATAAATAACGCCCTAAACTGAACCATGAATTTGAATTATTCACAGTGTTCTTAAAAAGGTGTTAATTTACCAAAACGATTTTTAAAGACAACGTAATGTCTTTTAGGCTTATAACTTTGCGATACCAATATCGAACAAATTAACTTTCTCCATAATGACCCTACGTCAACCTTACATTTTCAACAGCACAAGACAAGGAAGGTATACAGGGTGAGTAAAAAAAAACAACGGAACCCAAACCCCAACAATTATATTTCATAGTTAAAAAAAACATGTAGAACCAAAATTAATAATTACCGGAAAGCCAATTTCATAAGCTACATTTAGATGAGAAAAATTACTTAAATTGCTCAATCCGCGTTCAAAGAATATCACCATTTAAACACAATGACCCTAAAACCTGTCTCGTCCAGAAATGCGATTTCAACAATCGTCGTCACATTTGTTTAAAAGTTAAAAATATTCAACAAAGTCCTTCTGAAAGCCCGTCTTTAAAAAAAAAAGTGGATTTTGTAAATCATATTTATTGTTTGCCTAACCAGGGTTGTTAATAACGATATTGTGTACTACAGTTGTTTACAGTTGTTGAACAAGTATTGTGTGTCATTTTCTTTGTTGTTCCAAACAATCAAAACACACAATTTGGACGAGACAGGTTTTAAGGTCATTGCGTTTAAATGGTGATTTTTTTTAACGGATTGAGCAATTTGAGTAATTTTTTCATCTCAATTGACTTTCCAGTCATTAATATTTTTGGTGTTGCAGATTTTTTTTTTATATATGCAATACAATTTGAGGGGTTTAGGATCCGCTTTTTTTTCTCACCCGGTAGTAAAAGAGTGCACGAAGTTCGTTTCAATAGAGTCAGAATGGTTCTTCACTCGAGATCTTCATGTTTTTGGTCTCATGGGCAGAATTGAGCTCATTCATTGGCGGTACGGGGTAAACCCTTACGATATTTTGAACAGTTCATGCCGAGAATTATAATAGTCATAAGTGTGCGTGTTGGTCGGTCGGTCGGTCGGTCAGTCAGATAGGTACAAAGATGACTACACTAGGCAGGTCGACTGGGATTAGCAAAAATTATATGACATGCATCATTCCTCATAAAGGAGTCATGCAGTGGTATTTTCTTAGGGGTACATTTTGTGCAACTTTCTCTTCTTATATGTGTGAAACTATTTTGAATCCCTTTTTAAGGCTAACTTTAAACAGTGCACTTTTTGAAACATTACAAATCCTATGCTTTTCCTCACAACTGCGGGCGCTGTTGCTGTGATGTCACTCCATGAAGACGCTGTTCAAATCTGAATCCAAAATTTGCTCATTGAAAACATTTGTGAGAAAGGGTTGCTCATTGGCATTACTGCCATGTACTACGAACCCCCAGAAATAGCTATAACAATGAGGTTTCTGCCCGGAATGACATCACAGTTTTGCTTATGAATATGGAAATTCGTATTTGCATAAAACCAAAAAGACACCAAAATACCTTAAACATGACAAAACAAAAATTGAAAATAAGGTTAAATGGGTGTATTTCTAAAATTTCTAAAAAAACGGGTGTATTTCTAAAATGGTATTTTTTAAAAAATACGTTGCATGGGCCCAAATACAATAGACTGAGCTCTTCATGTACATTGATGTGTGGTAAAGTGACAATGACTGACTGCCTGATTTTCAACGTCACAAAGTGTGTGGGAACTAAACTAGCGTTTAGCACTGGTTTTCAATGTGTCATTTTCGGGGTTTTATGCATGGCCGGCTAGCAAGATCTGCAGTTTCAATTTGTCACTGTCATCACAAACTACCACCCTTTCTATGTTATGTCTAACAGCGTTGTGTTTTCCCTTGATACTGATAGTACCGATAATCACCAATCACTGAGCCAAATCTGTATATCATGCGATAAATGACTGTCGGAGCTATTTTCGATTTTTACCATAAATAAAGTTCATTTTTAATTGCCCTTTTCCAGCAATGTATACAAAAGTTATGGAAATATCGTGGAAAAAATTGGCCCACGCTTACATTTGGAATAATAATTTTACAAATCTCGAATTTGTTGAGGCTCAAATAAGCCCCAAATCAGTTCTTGCTGGGTAGACTACAGTTCCCACAACGCCATCAGCATGAATAAAGTATCGAGAGGGAGCCATGCCAGACTACTTGCACTAAGCAGATCCGTTCGTTGGTGTATATTGCACATTGCTTTTTTTTCAGAGGGTTGTTGGCTCCCAAAATAATATTGAAAAATGTTAATAGTTTTTTTCTAGTTTATGAAGTTAATAATACAATTGAAAGTTCACGAAGAGAAAAAGGAATCAAATTTATTGAAGATCACGCGGACAGTTCGTCTTTAATTGAACTCCACATCTTATATTTCAAATTGAGTGTGGTATATTGCAAATTGTCTGTTTATCTAGTTATGTCACTTCAAAAGAGAACCTTTCAGAGTATTTTTTGGGGGTTCTCGGTAGGCATTATCATCGTACCTTGATTTATGCTTGCAAGTGTTTTATAATAGAGGGCGCTCTGACGACAAACTTTTTAGTTGTGGTGAGTTTTCTTTTTCTTCAAATCGTCAACCCATCGGTTCTCAAAAACAGTTATTATAACTGTTCCTAATTTTTTTTCATGAAAAGAATTTTGGTGAAAATATCGAGTTTAGCGAAGCCAGTTGCTACTTTTTGAATTTTCATGAAAATATTTTCACGCATGCAAAATGTTCCTGCTAAAATCAATGAGGGCGCTACTTCAATCATTAAAGGGAATGTACATCATTGGCTTTTGCTGTAATTTTCAGAAATGAACTATTTGAGGGGTTAGTATAATAGATCAAATATTGTTTAAGTGACATGTTTGAAGTTTTGTGTTCAAAAATGCTTGAAAAACCAAGAAAAACAAAAATGGTTTAAGTAGTCTGGTTCCCTGACTCCACTAAAGATAAAATGGATCAATTTATAGATGTCGGAAAATTGTAAGGTAAGGGAACCAGCCTAGCTGGCCTGCACCCATTCATGAACATGTAACCAATAGCAAACAAAATTTGGACGGAAAAAAATGTAAATTTGGAGCAGTAGTTGAAAAATAGTTAGGCTTTTTCAACGGTGGTCGGCCGACCACCGTTGGAAATGTATACAAAAATACTATTTTCTTGAAAATGACTTGACACCAGGTGCCATAATTTTACAGGATGCTTTAGACTGTCATTTACCAACATCCTAGTATGGTATTTCGTAAAAACTTTTTTATGTTTGCAAATATTGTATATCCCTTTAAGTGCATGCAATCGGCAGGCAGAGCAGGTGCATGAATTAATTAATTGAAGATATGAGCTTCTCAGTTTCTGTAATTCAGTATAACCGTTACTCCTCAAGTTTCAGAAAGGAACGAACATGTTGGAACAGTACAAAATATCGTGTTTTTATGTTCTGTTCCAACTTCTAACTCTCTAAGTTAGAGGGATCGCCTAAAAGAAAACGGCGAATAGAAACTTTACTTCCCTTCGTTTATTACTGAATGGCGCCCTCTATCGTGATTGAGGTTGCCTCGTGCTTGTCACTGATGATCCTTGTTGACTTTGGCTGGCGGCGACGCACTCGTAGCTCCAACCAGCGAGAGAAATCAGGTTGTTGTAATCATTGATCGGCAGAAAATCTCGGCCTGCAATCGGGCTTATCCCTGGGAGGGGGCTGGCTCACGGTGTGTGTGCAGTGTGCGGCTGAAATGAATTGTTGATGATTGGACATATCGTCCAGCAGTGCAGCGTGCATCAGTTCATCAGTCGAGCCGTCAGACGCTACGTGTCTCTAGTCTGTTCCGCTGGTATCAACTTCCTCACACCATTGTCACTGGAGTTTAAAATGCTGACAAAACTTTCTTATCAACGTTTCATCTCGCAGATGATTTCACGAAAAACTCAGTAGTTCAAAGGAGCCGCGTGTTTCAGGACACTTCTGCAGGACACTTCTGGAATTTTTACGAATGCAAATTGACTGGATAATTTTTCTGGATTCGTTTCGGATGAGTTGAAGTCCGGAGTTTGGGTTATTTTTCCCCCTTTAGTCTTCAGCGAGTGCCGTTGTCATGGCTTCCGGAGCCAGCAGGGCGGGTAATCTTGCGCCGACCACCGAGGAAGTCAATAGTTTCAAGGACAAGGTAACTAACTGACGCAGTTGGTGTTCAGGAATTTCATTTTTGGCATATTGAAAATGGCAAGGTATTTTTGATTCGGCATCAAATTACTAAGTTTGCAATTTGACCAAAAGAGTTTGGTGCAACTAAGTCCAGCACTCAGTCTTAAGATTTGATGGGCTTGAGCCTTTTAAGACCCCATATCCATATTCACTCAAGTAACTGTCAAAGGCGCTCTTGAATTGATTAACAATTATGCCATTATGGCCTTCACTCAATTCTTCCTTACTTTTGTGCAAAGTATTAATTAGGCTACCAAAATTGATTGCATACATTATTTTTTCAACGTGTACTTTAATACGTTGTTTTTTTTGGGAGATACGCAAAAAAAGTATAATTTCAATAGGATGAGTTGTAATTCATGATAACATGGATAAAAATGTTCACTGTCGCAAGATATAAAATGGAAATTTCTGATTCAGTTGATAAAGCACTGTTACACACTGGTTTTTTAGTCTTTGCCAATGGATGCATTGTGTCATGTTGTATGATTTTTTATTTTTTTTTTTTTTTTTTTTTTTTTTTTTAAAATGCGACACACATACTCTTATGGGATCACTTGATCCAGTACAGAAGTAATTATGGTTTTCGTGACATTATGAATTCAAATAAAAAAGTTGCCTATTGGAAAGTTGCCATGTGACTCATGAATACAAATTACATGAAGATTAACATAGGCATCCGTAACGTGTAAAAACTTGTTTGAGATTTTTTCAGCCTGTCTGTGAATCCACTCATTTGTGTCTGATACTGGGAGATTAGCTCAAATTGTTTTTTTTTCCAAATAAGCTACTGTGAGAAAATCCAGTTTGTCACACTTTATTGTAAAAGAGATTCTTAAAGTTTAAAATCATGGTAGACCACACTCACAGTTTAAATTTATGTTCATTTCATGCATTTTTTTTCTGTAGTAGTTTGGACCACAGAGGGAAAAAACAGACTTCGACTAGCTCTCCAGATAAAAACTTGTACAGAATTAATCAAAGTTGGTGTCAGCATCATTCAAACAAGTAATAGTAGTGCAAAATCTTATCCCCATTTTTTTTAACCATCTCTACATTAAAAAAAAAAATGTCTCACCAGATATTTTCAAGCCTCAAAATGCAAGCCATTACATTTAATTAGTTACACAAGTCACACTATTTTGGGGGAACTGTACTGGCTCCGTCTACCACAACTGCATCTATGAATAATTGCAACTCAAATTGAACACCCCCTTTAGAAAGTCTGCTAAAAGTATTATTCACGTTAACACTTTTGCAGAAGACACAAAAAGAGACAAGTACTGCATGTGCATGCCCCTGAATATTTCAAAATAACCACGCCAAGATTCAAGAACAGTAGGAGACATTTTTTAGGGTGAAAAGCTCGCCAGGGGGGTCTGCTGAGAAGGCCAAACTCATCAAATTAAGAAGATAAAAAAGAGTGGGCTTGAAAGATGCCAGCACCAAACGGCGCCTTGAATGGCTTCCCCAGTAATGTCCAGAAAATTACCCAGTGTTACTGGCCGCACAACAGGAAGTGGGCAGGCATTTGGACCTGTTTGTGCCCGTGTTTGTCAAAATAGTCTAGCCTCATTGGTTGTGGCATGCATTGTGAGCTAACAGGTCCAACACTGGTGAGATGTTCTCCTTTGTAAAGATTTCATCATGGTTTGGATATTTCACCTTCCATAAATCACTGGGTTTTTATTAGACTTAAACAGGTGTTGGCATGGGATGACATGGATGGATGTTGATACCTGATAGGCTGAAAGTTCTGTTCAATTGGACTTGAGTTTCTAATCGGATACTCTATAAATTGGAAAATATAGGCCCCAACTTTGTTAACTTTCATCAGGTTCCAGATTATGGATTAACATAATATGACCGGCTCCACAAAAAAGGGTATTAAGTCGCACTGAGCATTATTGTGTAGTGGCCCGCTAAACATTGAGAGGGTAAAAATTTCGTCAAAATGTGATTTTATATTTTTTTCATGAATGACATCTTTAGGCCCTACAGTTTCAGGTTTTATTCACAGAAATGTTAATTTTGATGAACAAAGTGGAAATAAACAACCATTTGTGTGCATCGTTTTGTTATTCTACAACAAAGCCAGCTACCGGTATTTCAAAGCCTGTTATCTCAGTTGTGTAACTTGAACTCCAAGGAAGTAATTAATATGCAAATACGTCGTATCTCCAGAACGAGAGGGGCTATTATACATGTATACCAAATGAAAGCTTACATTGTGGGCTTTCCAACCATGTATACTTTTATGTATAACTCCATTTCACTTTTTTGTGACATAATACCCTTTTTGGTGGAGCCGGTCACATATTACAGTAACTTTTCAGAAAAAAAGAAAGAAAGATTTGAATTCATTTATGGAGAATTTTTAAAATGAAAACCGGGCTACATGGAAAAAGAAAACACATTCACGTTTATGACACTTGCGAAAATGCAATTTACACCGTAAAGCTGATGAGCTCACTGCACACACTTAAATCTTCCGAAATTTAAAGCTTGGGGTTGGGCTTCTTTAACGGGTACCCAGGTACCCGTTTTGTTTTCAATCGGGTACCCGATGCCCGTACTGCCCGTAAATGTACACCCCTAGTAACTAGATTGAAAGTACTGGTACAGTGTAATAAGTAAGGGTCCCAATAATCTAGGCTGATATTGCTGTGGCAGACTGTCACACGCCTGCAGCGTGAGACCTTTTCTGAGAAGCAGGAAAAGTGCCCATGGCACCCTCAAGCGCATGCGCCCGCTTTTCGTTCCTGTTATTGTGCAGTATGATTTGGGAGTTGCAACATGTACCGGTATATCCACAAAATCCTTGGAAAATCCTCAAATGTCGAGTTCCTACAAGTGTGAAAACACAAGCAGTTGTCGGAAAGAAAATCGCCCCATCCCCCTGTCTGATATTGTCAGAGTTGGAGCCAGGAACAGTTAGAAGGAATCGGGAGGTGTTAGGCTGACCGAGGTGTGCATTACGCTTGAAACTCGCTGAATAGTGGGATCAGGATTAACCAGTTGCTTAACTCATGCCCGGAATGTGTTGTGTGTGTCTCCTGACATGATGAACTAGCTTGAACTGTTGACACAATGGATGTTTGTCACAAGTCATTAAACAAGGGGGCTGGGTATGAAAGGTTTCCCATGCAGGCCCCAGACCTCAATTTCCTCTCTGCGGAGTTTTTGTTCATCGGGGCTGTTTGTGTTGCCCCTAGCGCCCATGGTACATGCACTTATTGAGGCTTTCACCTGTTCCGTAGAGGTATGGTAATATGGTATAGTACATGATGCATATACAGAGAAATGCACTCTTTTCAGAAATTATAGCCTATGCAAATTTTGTAAATCATATGGAAACCATTTAAATCCAGAAACCATTGGAAGGAATTGTGAGCTACATGTATTTTTATGATCTTATTTCTGTGTCGATCAGAAATTTAGGCAATCTTTTCCTCAAAATTTTAAATGAACTTCAGATTACAGATGGGCCTGTGTTTGTGCAAATTTATCTTTTTCAAGCCAACTTGCATGTGAGGCCGTTATAGTCTTATGCAAGTATGGTACATACGGTAAGCATGAGGAATACACACTGTTCCTTGGCTCATCAAGCAGATACTTAATTCTGAAAGCTACATAAGTCCGTAACACTTGTTCGTGTAGAGCCCGTGCCGCCTGAGTGAAGTGCTTGTTCCATGCATGTAGTACTTGTACACAGCAGTTCTCTCTGACTCTGAAAACGATGGAATTTGCCCCTCGTCAAAGTACGGCATAACTCAGGAGCTAGGGATGCATGCATGTTCCTGTACTCAGAAAAATATATGTAAGAAGTCAGTGGAGGTTGTGTACGTGTACATACCGTAAAATATTAAATTTCAGAAACAAGACTATTGAATTTAGGAGTCACCTGCACTCAGTACACCAAGATATCTGGAGAAATGCAGATTTTTGTGACAAATTAGTCAATTTGTCCTTTGTAACCGTTCTGATGGTTTCTGTTTGTCACGCAGCTAGAAGAAATGTACAAGCCTTCAGCGAGCGTAGCAGGATATAGCGCAGCAAACAACGGACAGCCAGCAGAATCACGTGACAGGGACGTTATAATGCAGAGGATGGCACAGCAGGGCGTGGCCCAGGAGGGCGCGGCCCAACAGGGTGCGGCCTCATCCCTGCACGATGTTGTGGTAATGGGTCACTCTGGGCGGGGCCAGGTTGGGGTGTGGTGTGAGCGATGCAACAGTCGTCTAGTTGAACTCAAGAAGCAAGCTTTACGACTCATGATCATGCATCCTAGTCTCATACGACTCGCTATGAAGGTAAGTCCATTTGTACTCATTTTCATTAGAAGCGTCAGAATTCAAAGATGTCCTTGTCTCAAGAAAATTTGACAACTAGGGTGTGTTCTGTCGAATGAAGCAAGCAATTGGTGCACAATATTCCTGAATATTCTCAAGATTGTTGTGCAACGTTTGTATTTTTCACCTGCAATCTTGAAACAGACCCTACAGCCTAATTTCATGGCTCTGCTTACCGCAGAATTCCGTGCATAAATACGATGACCATTTGGTACTAACAGCACTAGCAGACAAATTCTGCGCTAACCCTGTAAACACTGAATCCTTAGTTATGGGATGTACAATGTACACATGTGCAGAAGCCAAAATTCCTCGCTAACCCATGAAATACACTTGCCGTCAGCACAGAATTTTTTGCTAACTTTTCTGCCAAGAAATTGGGCCCTGGTCAAGTAAACCGCAATGACAAAGGAATGCTTTAGTCACAATTCACTGGAATACCGGTAGCTTGTGACTTGGCTGGAGACTCTGTGACTTTTGATGGACTTTATGTGATGAACTCAACTACATTGTACGACACTGTGACTGTACACTAAAGGTTCCAATCGTACGACATCAAAGTACCACGTACGTGACCATCTAGTTTCCCTGTGGTCTGCCACCATTGCAGAAGGCAAGCGTTTGGTAAGCAACAACGTCTTTCCATGTGAACTAGACAATATGGCTTATTTCTGTGTAAAATAACCGCAAATTCTTTTACCAAATTGCATAGTGGTCACTACCTGTGCCGTGCACGGTTGTCATATCGTGCCGATCCAACACTGGGTGTTGGCCCCGCATTGTTTTTCTCACAGTTTTTGCCATCCATCACAAATTTGAAGGCTTGCCTACTACCGTTACATGTACCTACTGCGCATGATGCTATACGAATGTTTCCTATAATGGTGAGGTGGACTTTCCACTACCCGGATGTACGTGTAGGTCAGGGCTGTGAGAGAGCCCTATGACAACTAGTTTTCCCTGTTACGCGATTCATTCCAAAATGTCTTGACCTGCAATGCATACATAAAATGGCAATCTGTGTATATTTTTGGCTCTTCTCGTAAAGTCCTGGTAACCATTTAGTGGTGAAGATAGCATAAACAAGTATCATTTCGCTATTAGTTGCCATGGTGATTAATGTATCTAAAGCCTTACTTTTTTCACTGACGGTGTTTTGCCCATCAGCTGACTGTCGATTGTGTCCAAGCAGATCCCTAAATCAGCCGTCCTGTTCGTGAAACCTGGCTCAAAAAAATGTAAAAACCACTTTGATTTTATTCCATATATATACAAATACTTCATAACCTTCAGAAGTGTCGCACTTCATTTGCCTCAGGCCATGCAGAAATACGATCAGGATTGAATGATATTAAACCTATCTCTCAATGCTGGAGATGTTCCGTTCTGTTTAGTTTAATGGTCTGATAATTTGATGAAACAAAATGACGAACGATCGCAAGCGTGGTTTGAGACAATGATGATATTGGTCAGAATGCAAGTATAAGACAAACTGTACAATACTGTCTGGTCTAGATATATTGAAAAACTGTCCTATAAATCTGTAAGATTCATGGGCAAAATTGAGTCTACGGTTTTTAACTTAGAATGTTCTTTTCAAGATGGGAACAATTTGACTTTTTTTCCCTGGACCATTGAGAATGCAAAAACATTCATGAATATGGTGACTTCAGATTTATGCCAGGTAATGTTCTTTTAATTATATAGGCCTATGCAATGTTTTTGTCATCAGATAAGCCCTATGTTTGATGATTATTTTTCAATTTTGTTTAGGCACTGGTATAGAGAGTAAGGTGGAATAAATGTCATCAGTCTTTGTTGAGTTCTTTTTGGAAACAGAAGATTTTTCTAATTCTAGAAATTTCAGCTTGGTAAACTCTCAGGCCTCGTGCATTTACCATTGATTCGGCCCACTTTCCAAGATGATTAAGAACTGCCTGCAAACTACATACGGTGGACTCATCGTACATGACCATTTAAATTTGGATAAATTGAAAAGCAGAATGCCTGTGTCATTATGAAGCGCACTCATTTATCGTCGCACGAGCCTCACTTTTGTTAGCCAGGCTTTGACAAGATAACGTGAAAGGCTAGCACGCGACTGGGGGACCCTGCTGCGGCACGAAATTTTCCTTGTTAAATACCTGCTGCTTTTAAGTGTCGTTTTATCGTTGATTAGATTTAATGGTGCCTCACAAAAATCAAAATTAATGGTCACTGGAGCCAGAGGGGTTAATTTTTAATCAGAAATCTACTCAAGTCGCTGGAAAAGCAAGAGTAATTTAAGCCTTATCTTGCGGTGTCGCTAAGATAACGGGGCACAAGAGGAACAAGGAAGCATATTTTGGTCACTGGGTAACCAGTCAGTTTGACCTCACCTTTGGCCGACAATTACTCATAACTGTATTCAGAGATGTAGGCCACTTACTGATGACGCTGTGTCAGACTTTACAATAGTTGATTCATTGTCTTAGGCTCCGCCATTCCATTGTAGCGTTATTTCAGAAAGCCTGGCTCGTTGACAGTTTATGTCTGCATCAAGAATTGATTGTGATTAAAAATAATGTTGCTCATAAACAAATTTATGTTTTTGTTTTGCCAACTACTGTTAGAGTTATGCACTAACAGATGAAAAAGAAATTGCCAAAAAAAAAAAAAACATGAGAAAAGAAAGAAATAGAGCACTTCTAATGCAACCTGAAGTACCCTCCTCGCTAGAATCGTTTTACCCCGTTTTTGGTTTCTACAAAAAAAAGGAGAAAATCGCCGGTGGATATAATTATATCTATGTTGGGCTCTACCTGCTGGAATTACCTGCGAATCAATCAACCTTGCTTCCATTGCCAACAAACCCAGGATGCCGTTGCTGGCTGGCAGCTACCGTTATTGGAAATTGGACGCTCGGATTATGACATGTTGCCCCCGGCCACTTTTTCTATGGATTTTAATCCCCTCCTTCCACCTCCAAACTCAAAAAATTCCAGGGGTAATTTTAAGCTAATTTGTACAGAAGAAGGTACACCTTAAGCCCAGAAGGTAAAAAAGGAGAGAAATAATCGTTTTGAGTGAAGTGTCTTCCACTTACTGGTTTCCACCTCGGTTTAGTAAATTCCATTAGAGCTGGGGCATTTCAAACTTGAGCCTCTATTACCGCTGGAAACACTTTTACAGATCCTTGTGTTTGCATACAGTATTTACCCGAGCACTCATTAGCTCGCTCAAAGCAAGTAAAAGCTAAATCGGAGCCCGAGTTACTGTAACTGTATTATTTTTGTCATCATTACTAAGTAAACCTCCTGGTATTGTTTGTCCGTGGGTTTATCGTATCACCGGCCTGTTTAAGGAACATGCAGCTTTTTGCCTCCTGTCCTGATGCTGTGTGCTTGTCACACGATTGCTTGATCAAGATTGCCTGTACTTATTGACACAGGTGGATTGTGCTGGTGTTCGTGTGGGGGCTGATCAAGCGAAGCCCAGACTTCACAACACCCTGCCTAAACAAGACTTTTGATTTAGTTATCATGTTCATGCACATGCGGTGTATTCATAATCTTTGTAATAACAGCGGCATTTGCATCCTCGAGCTTTGATCCTCTGGTAACACGAAGATCAAAGAAAATTCATAAAAATCCTGTTACCCCTGATCGTCATACTATTATGATCAACTACAAGCCATCCGACTCAACGTTATAATCTATTAATAATATTTCATAATTTTTTTTTCGTAATTTAATATTCCAATTTTTGATCTCTGTGTTGAGTTTTGTTAATTTTCCTTTCCCCCGTGGGCATAGGCCTACAATGTACAAACAAACTTGAATTGATAATGTACATGCTTAGTTCTACATGTAGGGCCTACCGTACATGTTGTATAATAATATTAAAATGACACACATTCTATAGTGCAAGTACATGTAGCAACAAATGACATTTGAACCCAAAACAATTTTTTTCACTGAGCAAGACTTCTTACCACAAGGCCCTGCTGCATCATATCCTAAGACTCTAATTTGTGGATCCTCCAGAACTCACCAGAGCGCAGTTCCACATTGTCATATGGACAATTCAACAGCGAGCTTAATAAAAATTATAATCACAAAGTGGATTTTAAACTAATTAGGCCTACATGTATAAATGTTGATCAGTTACCGGTACTTACTACAATGAATTACATACACATGTAAAAAAGAAATTATTCATCCTACTTTTGTTGCTGTAGAAGAACACGATGGTGTGGGACGTACCGGTACATGTGTATCATGTATTTAGACAAATTGATTTTTTTGTGTACTTATTAATTAATAAATTTTTCAGTTAAACGTAACAGTTGAAATGTTGAACATTGTAAAAAATAAACTCTATTTCACTAAAATACAGATAATAAGCTTCAAAACGGTGCACATGTTTCATTTGTGACATTTGGAATTTTTAAAAAATTTTTCATTGAGGTTTATAATTCAGTGGTTTGCCCATGAGTATAAGAATTAAGAAAAAAACTCAATTTCACAAAACAACACAGTCACCAAAAACTACCGGTACGTTTAACATATGCCTCTTGCACTTGTAGAGTCCAAAATAAATGGTTTCATTGAAACGCCAGGAGTAAAAACAAAGAAAGCAGCATACAAATGTACAGTCAGCTCCAACACAGAAAATGCAACCTTCATTCAGACTCGGTGAAAGTTTTGGACAATTGTCTACACATGGCACAGCTCTGTTTCCTAGTGTTCAAGTCAGAAAACATGAGTACAAAGAACTGAAACTATACGTGACCCATTTCATCTTAGCTGATTGTTCCCTACCCCGTGACACCGTGAACTTTTTAAGTGCCAAGAAGGTTTTTTTAAAACCCAGTCTTCATTTCAACGGTGGACTGAAATTTAATTAAATTTCAAGTATATCCCCCTGTTGTTGACAGAGTTCTTTTGGGCAAGAATCAACGCCGTCCATTGTGCAACGACCAACTTGGAATGACTCAACTATTGACGATTGCCCCTCGATTGCCCCTCGATTCGCGTCAAAAGAAAATAAGCAAGTCGTTCATAATCCCAGTACTTGCATGGAGGCTTTTGTGTGGGTGGGGGGTCGATAAAGGGGTCACTCACAAATGGAAAAGCACTTAGCAAAATATGGGAGATTGTTCTCGAATGAATGAAACCGGACAAAAAGAAAAATGAGTGAATAATTTTCATTGTGGGTTGGAATCGTTACGTTATAGTCTGTGAGAGTTGCCCGACTGGTCACTCACCCTTTTCAACATTGAATATGTTCTTGGGTTGAGATACATGTACCTTGTACGTGAACAAGATGTGTGTTGGGGTAGGGGGGGGGGTGCCGACTGATGGTTGGGGGGGGGTGTTCTAAGGAGTGGGTCAATTTGGTACTGAATGTCATGTGTAACCAAAAAGTACTTAAATAAAGGTGGGAAGGGGGTTTGGAAATTTTTTTTTTTGAATCAGAGAGGGCATTGTGAAAAATATGTAAGAAGAAAAACCTCATGTTTATTTTCGTGGAAACAGAAATGTATCATGACTTTCAATGAAATAGCAAAGAATAAGCCCCAGTGTCCGTTTAAAAAAATAAGGTTCTGTATTGTCAACCTACATAAATTCACATGTAAAATGTACCGGCTCTATGGTTCAAAACATATGCACACATTCCCCAGACAATTGTTCCACTTCATCAATTCTTGCGCATTTGTGCTGACTGCGGCATGTTTACCTCCCATTCCGCCGCGAACAAGGTCTTTACTGAAGTGTTTACTCCCCATTTCATTCATCTCCAACCCAAAAGCACCCTGCTGTGTGCTTGCATACAACGCACCCCACACAGGCCACCGACTTTCTAAACCGCAACCTTCCTCCCTCTAAAAGAAGTCTTGTCTATTTGTCGGCGGGGTTTGTAGCACCCCTGCCCACATTTCATCCAACAGTGGAAGGAATAATAAGGAGTTGATCACGGCGAGTAGGGAAAACCTTTGAGGATTCATGAGGCTGTTTCTTAGGGACAATGGAAGCAATGGAAGGCTCTTCAACCAGCTTATCTTAGATGGAGTTAATAGGGTCTCCTTAAGACCAACACACTTAAAGAGGTCAACGGCCGAGGGTACTCTATCCAATGATCACCCATCTCAATAAGCTGCGGTTTCCATTTACCTGGGTGGTTTTTTTTTTAAAGTAGAAATAGGGATTTGTATCACTTCATACTGGATGCTTGTTAAAAGGTGGAAACGTCAACAAGGGACTCTTCTGAGTTTTGTAAAAATCTGGGGGAAAACACACTGACAGACAGAAACCACACAAACACCCCCTCCCTTTCTTTCTGATGTTGATGTGAGGTATTAAATAGCCAAGGTTGCTTAAATGTTTTGGAGAACAGGATAGGAAAAGAGATTTAAAGCTCATTGACTTTGCCAAGTACCGGTACATGTTAGTACCATAAAAATGCTTTTCATTGGGGACGTGTCCGTTAATTAAACCGTTACCAAGAAAAGGGCATCTTTCTCCCGCATTTATGTTAAAAAAAGTGACAGTTGGTGTAAGTCTAGCGCGAGAATTTTCAGAATGGACAAATGCGTCAGTGAAGGTAACAAACAGAAATAGCCTGTTTACCTGGTACGGCTCTCGCGCCCACACGAATCAACGATGCTTGGCCTGTATTGGTTGCCCACAGCGCTAAACATACACAATGCATGGATGTTACAGTATACATGTAGGCCTACATGCGTTTTGTTGTTGCACGTTCAAGCTTCCCACATTTCATTAATTCTGCAAGGGGGAATATCATGGCAGGGAGAATATAGATCATGGCATTTTAGGGCATGAGTTGGCATTTACCAACTAGCATGCAACTGCACATATTGGCTCATCTCCTCGGTTCTACAATGTACCGGTAAACTTCTCAGAACGTAGGCCATAAAATAAAAAAAAAAAGTGGCAGTGAAAGAGAAAACACTGTAGAAAGTTTGGTGTAGATTTTTGCTTGGTTTTCTGGCTCCCAAATTGCCGATTCCTGGTACTAGATATCATAATTTAAAAATTGCCTTGAATGTGGTGATTTGGGGAATTTTAGAGAATGCAACGGGCACATTGATCCTCGCCCCCTCTCCACACCCCCCTAACTCCTCCCCCAACTCCGCCCCCCCACCCCACCCTTGGATTCATCTGTTATTGCACGCACAATGAATTGCAGGTGCCTTTGTGTGAAAAACTGATTTAATAGATTCAGCTTTCAGACTTTCCTTTGAAAGGTGTTCTTACTTTAATTCAGGATTTGGCAAAAATTAAATTTTGAACCTTAGGACAAAACAAACCCACAGTTTCAGAAAATGAGATTAAAACAGCTATTCTAAATTTTAAAAATAAACAGTGAAATGCCTATTTACATTGTAATCTGTGCTTTTTAAAATGAAAACCAAATGCCTAGGAGACTATTTTCCTCCGATTTTGCCAATTACACCGACCCGATGTGCCCCTTAGCATCGTATGAGGAATGGAGAATATTTCCAATCAATGCCAAATGGTAAATGAAGACCAACTGCAACAGGTAAATGATTTCCGGGGAGATCGGACTGAATATAAAACGTCTTGCCGAGGTCAAGGCTTGGCAAGGAGGCTGAGCTCTCAGCTGCAGATACAGAAACGATTCACCTGCACTTTTGTTCAGAATGGGGGAGAGAGAAAAATGAGAAGGACGTTTCGTCAGGGACTGAAATTTACGACTGGGCAACACTAAGGGAAAGGAACTCTACAACAAATTGGCCAATTATCTCAACTGGAAACCTCCACTAGGTTCAAGGATTTATTTTTCTGCTTTCTGTCGTCCACAATTATCTGATTCTAATTACTTTCAATTTTGACAGTTCTCAAAAACAATTTCAGCAGCCGTGATTTACGAATATGATTTCATATTTTGGGAGCTGCAGAAATACCAGTTTGGTTTGTCAGTCATTAGACTGCACAGCTGCCTGGCGATGAACTGTCAAATCAGTTCTGCGAATTGTTACTTTGAAGGGTTAGCCGCACAGGCCCACAAACTGTGAAGTCTGGCAGGAGATGCTGGGTTTGAAGATCATAGGAGTGAATCATCAACACCCATACAAAAATCAGGTCTAACAGATCACACCAAAACCACATAATTCTGGGATTCTTCAGACATGCCATGTGTGGTAGACATCAATCAGATTTATTACTTTTGTCACCAGCCAGCCCCACATTTTCTTTTTAAAGCGAAGGAACTCACAATATTTGGACAGTCGGTCCACTGTTTATAAACTGAACATTTTCTACCCCACATTTCTGTTTACACTGTGTAGCATCTCGTACTAAATGAAGTAACTGGTACGATACACGATTGGACCAGTTTTTACGAACCTGATGGCACAGAGATTTGGGACATGACGATTCATCAATGTAAATTGTCGCAGAAGGGAATGTCATGCATCATGGTACAAAACTCTGAATGAACTGCAGGGACAAAGACAGTTTTAGGCACCAATAATCCGAATTTCTCATTTTGAGCAAAAAAATACACACAAAAAACTAAACCTTCTAAACGAAGGTAGCGAACTATTTGCAATACTCTGTATCATGCTTAAGCATAGCAACTGTTAAAACAATACAATCAGGCCCAACAAAAACAGTGCTGCTTCTGATTACATGGCATTTGAAAATAAGATAGGTAGGTAGGGATTTTTTTTTTTCCATATTTTTTTGGTGTATGATCATATGGAGGCGTCGGCGTGTACATGTAGTCTAGGGTAAAAGGTAGAAATTGATGGTTTTGGACGTGTTTTTCTCATTTTTCCAATATAAAATTAGGGTAGGGACTGTCAGAATAGGCTAGGTAGGGAAACCGGAAGCAGAATTAATTTTTTTTTTGGCCTTATGTATCATGATACGTGTACATCTGGTAAACAGAAGGAACGATAGTACTGGACAAATTTCATTGAATGGAGAAATTGTTTTACTGCAGCCAGAATAGGAGACCATGTCACCGTCCACACTACCGGTACTTGAATTTTGAGTTTGTACCCTGAAAACTTTACGTTTTGTTCGGAAGTTGCTATTTTTCTAGCAATAAGAAAGGTACATAGTATGTATTCACACATTTAGAATAATTTGCAGACCAACAATAATTCAGATCTTGCAGAGTCCGTATAAAGAATGGTTCCCCCACCCCTTATCAGAATTGATACCATGGAGACCAGAACATCCGTCACAGGATGGAGGTCTGTTTGTGCGCAAAATCAACCCAAATTTAGAGCCTGTTTGAAATGGTTGTGGACAGTTAAAATAGAAAAACAAAAGTTGTTTTCTTCATATAAAAATTAAACATCAAAATTTGGACAACACATTTAAAAAATGTTTGATGTCGTTTGACCGTGAGGCTGACTAGGAAGTTCAGACCAGAAGTATGAATGTGATGACTGCTGCCTAACGGCAGGAACGTGTGCGACATTATCAGATAAATTGATAAATCCGGATGTTGTTAATTTTGAAATGCCATTCGACATAAACATCCACATTGCTCACGCAGAACTGCATTCAAATGTCGGAGAGAAAAAGACTAACTGAACTTATTGGACAATTATTTGACCGTTAGTCTATAAATGCATTACTCATCGAAGTCTTGTGTTTGTATCATTCTTTAATTTCCCCGTATTTGTGGGACTTTCGTTAAGTGTAAACACAAGGAACATGCAGAGGTCATTTTTTAGTTTTATTCCATAAAACAGAAAAATTGATGCCGGGACAAAATAGCATTGTACTTTTAAAAACTGTTATCTGTCTTACATGAACATGTAGGCCTAGTTTTCTTCGCATAAATCTTAAATGACTTTTCTTCCCATTTTTAAAAAAAATACTAATTGTTCATTCATTGTTTATTCTGATCAGCAGTGAACTGTTTGATTGGCCAGAGTTTTTGTGAAACATGTTGCGTTGTGGTTTTTAGCTTTTAAAACCTTCCTATAAGATGCAAACATACATTATGTGCCAAGTTGGGCTTTCAGCCAAAACCATGCAAGTGACTATTTTCAACACAAGAGCTCTCACTGTCTCAGCCTACAAAAGCAGGATTGACTGGCTGTGACTGTTTTTATGTAACTTGATACGGTACATGCTGTGGCTGTGGGTGATTGATAAGCCAGCTGTGCCTGCAGTGTACTTCCTGCCTACTTAAGTCTGTTGACTGAATTTGAAGTACCACAGTGCTTGCTTGAAATAATATGATTTGACTGTTGACTAGTCTGTGACTGTTCAAACAGCAGGAGGGTTATAGTCATTTTAAGTTGATAAAGTATATGAACTGTTAAAACCTCAAGTGGGCTTTTGAACATTAGACAAAGTACCGGTAAATGTATTGGGGGGGGGGAACAAGGGAACATTTTACCTCGGTATTTTACCAACATGTTTAGGAAGTGGAGGTTTATTTTATCATCCCCTCATAAAAGCCATTGCCCCGTAGGTTATTTTGGTGGCTGTTTTTAAAGGCAAATTTACAATACAGTCTCTTGCCTCTAAGTGATGCGGGGAATAAAATGAATAACCTTGTGCTCAACCCAACAATACCGCCTAATGGAAAATGTGTTTATAATCATCTCCAAATTCGCCACGCTTTGGTCATGAAATTGCCAGAGCCCCAGAGAGTGTACCCTCATACGTTAATCTCGTCTGTCACTGTCTCCAAGAAAATTGATTTCAGAAATCAGACGCAGATTTAGCGTTCATCAGGAGTATCATCCGTGGGCTGGCAGTGACTGAGCAAAGTCTTTTAAACTGAATCAAGTTTTTCAAAAAGTGGACTGTTGCGATCAATCAAATTTGATGCATTAAGGCAATAAACATGTTTTCTGGATGCTGACCTCTCCATGCTGTCAAACATTTTTGAATCCCCTTCAGGCACTTTAAGAAGATGAAGTTTGTCATCTAAGCGCTCAACCCATCTTTCATTTCATCTCATTGTTTTTATTCCATAATTTCTTTCAGAAATTACAGCCGGTTTTGCTTTGTTTGAAGGTAGCATATTCTGTCCCTATTGTGTTTTCTTTTTGAGTCAGCTTGAAACCATTCAGTCCGGAATGCTCATCCTTGGGGATTTTCTTGTCAAAAAGAAGAAGAGTTTTGGCCTGCTTTGTTGTTCAGAAAGAAAGGAAAATAAACAACAGGGAGTAAAAAAAACGAATCCTGAGATTGGGTTACCACACGTGTTGGACAGTCCTCACATTGTGAAACGCAGCGCTTCTATAAATAAATATTTCACAATGAAATTGAAATGACTGTCTGCGCTGAAGGGACCGCAGCCTCAAAGTTCTTTTCTTTTACGACCTAGAGAGAGAGAGGGAGAGGGTTAAGCTTCAAATACATCAGCTTTATCTCTGCAGGGTGGTGGGACTGTCCGACTGTAGGACGGTTTGTTGTCATCCATGTACACTTTTTCATATTATAGAGTTGCATTTACATCCGTTCAAAGATGTTGGTCATTTTAAAGTTTACGGACAAGCAATTTAATTGATCAATTAAAAGAGATCGGAAAAGATAATGTGAATAAAATTTAGTTATTCTAATCGCACTGTGATGAATTATTTGGCCACATTCAATGTCCTGGTGGGTGCGCAGTGAATGAAATTCCTACTGCATGAGGGGGATACAAGGAATTTGTTGGGTGACAATTATGCGAGCCCCTACTGGTAAAAACCGCCTGGCATCTCATTCGTTGACAGAAGTTTACCTGGCATCCGTTTCAGTCGTGGCCCCGAATCAATTCCTACACCTGCACAAGTTTGTCATTTGCCTGGCAATTTTTGCCCTCCCGGTCTAGAGGGACTAGGTCGAGGGACAAAATTGAAATCAATAACAAGGAATGATTTGCCACTGACGGGCTGGGTTATGATTGGGGTGTCTGTCTGTCGTGGAAGACGTGTTTGGTGGATGGATTGTGCTTGTACTTTATGCTTTACTGGTTACATTGTTTTCTGATCTGTAGCCAGGGTGGGGTTATTACGGGCAGTGGACACATCTTTTTATGTCAGTTTTCACTGATTACTTTGGTGCAACTAGTGTGAAACCTTTTGAAAATCCACCCACCCCCTTTAAAACTCCCTAGATCCGTAAATTGTAACTAAAATTTTCCCATATTTGGACCCACAAAATACCGGTACATGCACCGTAGGCCTACCTTATGTGATGGTGTTGCAAAAATTTAAGAAGAAAAAAAGGCATGTACCCAGAAAATACAGACTTAAAACTTGGAAAAAGGCTGTCAAGGACTAAACAAAATTATGTAAAAAACACTCTCTTCCCAAAGTAACTGCCAGTGAGTGATTTCCCCTGATGAACATCACAAAACTGTACAACTTTTTGCTGTGCAAGATTTCATAGGTTGCCATAATTAAAAGAGATTTTTTTATACAAAGTAAAAGAAGAATTGCATGTCGGTTTTCTGTACAAAATGTTCAAGAAATTGCTTTTGACTGCAAATTTATTCAGAAGAAAAAAAAAGCATTTGCACACAGACCTTTAATTAAAAAGAAAACTCACAAAATCAAAGCCAGGCTACATTCATGACCAACACTTGTTACTGCAGTCAGACATCATCTCCCTCCTTGGTTTCCAAAGCAGCTGAAACAATGTTGAGTAATCGCCAAGATACGAGGGTAAAAAAGTTTAAATGTCAACGTTCTAAGGATAATGAAATGAAACCTTCCAAATCAGGCTTGGTCTACAACTTAAGAAAGGATAAACCTAGATACTTCTGCCTCCATCCTTGGAATGAATCGGAGGAGGTGAAACTGATTCCAGTCCGTTCTGTCTGACTGACGACGAAGTGCGGTGTCCCCCCCCTGTTTGGAATTATTTTCTCATCAGAGAGATAATGATAGCGTAGGGCTCATCCGATTGTAAGTGACATTACCACATGCCATCACTCTTGCAAACGAGTTCTGGGCATGTGTACGTGTTGGAACACATTTTGCGGCAGCGGTTTAAATAGAAACGGAGCCGTACACAACGACTGTACATAAATGTCTGTGACCTTTAATTAAAGTGTTAAAGCTGTCCATAATAAAATCTAATTTCTAAACCATCTTTGAATCTTGAAGACTAGTGAAGCATTGTAAATGTCTGTTAATTTATATTTTTTGCCAATCTTGCAAAATTTACACAATTAGGCCCTATATTAGAGTGTTTTTTGTTTTTAACTGAAGTTTTAATCAAATAAATTGGGTTTTTTTGTAACAGTTTTCTGTGTTAAATTCAGGTGTCTTGAGGCCTTAATAGAATCAGATTTCTTTTCAAAAATTAATACTGTGTAAATTATGAAGT
Organism: Patiria pectinifera; assembly: GCA_029964075.1. Taxonomy (NCBI): domain Eukaryota; kingdom Metazoa; phylum Echinodermata; class Asteroidea; order Valvatida; family Asterinidae; genus Patiria; species Patiria pectinifera. The sequence continues at coordinate 2,278,175 of CM057142.1, forward strand.
TAAAGATTGACTGATAGTGCGGATGAAAAAAATGTTGTTTTGGCCACAATAGTGTTCTTATTTTAAGTTTTACATGTACTGTACATGTAGTTTTGTTAATATATGTAAACAACTTTCCCTTACCAACTTTCCCCTATTTTTTCTTGGGGGGGGGGGGGGGGGGGGGGGAACTAAGACATAATGATGTCATGCTTTATTTACATACCGGTATTGTGCTTTCCTATGGGAGCCAGGTGGGGACGAGCGCCAACAAACTCCCATTGGAAAGCGCATGTAAACAAAGCGTGACATCATTATGCCTTAGGTTTTTGGGGTTGACCAGGAATAAAATACAGTCTTTGTTTAGTGCATGCCCTCCCTATTTGTTTAGTTGAGTCTATGTCACGACCTGTACAGTCAAAGTGCTGTGCACTTCAAATGCTGATTGACAATTGAATAAAACATTGGAAAGTTGATGTACCGGACAGATGAAATATCATTGCAAATAAAGACACTGGAGCATGGCTATTAACTTCATCTGATTAATTTGCACGCTGCTTGACTGCATGAATTGGTCATTGATCTCAGAATGCACAATTACAGTGTGCATTGTACAGCAGGCTACAAAAGTTCATCATTGTGCCAAAATGAATGACACAAAGTTACACCCGAGCGCCCAATGAGGTGAAAAATTAAGGTGGGTATCCCTTCCATTTTTGTTATTGGCTGTTAAGAAGTAGTATGAAATCTTTTCTTGAAACCTTTGTAGGCTACCGTACGGTACATGTATGTAATACAGGGTGAGTCAAAAAAAGCAGAACCCAAACCCAATAAAATTGATTTCATATTTAAACAAATATGAAGCACCAAACATGACATTGACTGGAAAACCAATTTCATTTGCTACTTTTAGATGAAAAAATTACTGAAATTGCTCAATCCGTTCAAAGAATATATCACCATTTAAACACAGTTACCCTAAAACCTGTCTTGTCCAAAAAAAGCAATTCATTGTGTGTTTTGACTGTTTGGAACAACAAAGAAAATGACACAAAACTTATTTCAACAACTGTCACCAACTGTAGTACACAATATCTTTATTAACAACCCTGGTTAGTCAAAATTTGTTTTATAAAATCTACTTTGTTTAATGGACGGGCCTTCAAAGAGATTCTGTTGAATATTTTTTAACTTTAAACTGAGATTTTAACGCTGGTGATGTTTGAAGACAATTGCGACGACGATTCTTGATATCAAATTTTTTCTGGACGAGACAGGTTTTAGGGTCATTGTGTTTAAATGGTGATATTTTCTGAACAGATCAACCATTTTCCGTCATTTTTTCATCTAAAAGTACCTTATAAAATTGGCTTTCCAATCATTATTATTTTTGGTGCTTCATATTTTTTTAAATATGAAAAAAAAAACATTTTGGGGGTTTGGGTTCCGCTTTTTTGGACTTGCCCTGTACGTGTAAAATCATTTTGGAAACTACTATACACCGTACTTATAATTCAGGTGTTGATGAGTTTGTGTGGTCGTTTTTTCATCATTGGTTCTGCCTCACGGCTATATTTATTTTTTTCTTTACCTACTCTCCAGGGTGGGAACTCCCGAACCATATGATTTTAGTCGGCTTTTATGTAACCTGATATGGAAAAGTGCACAACCCCTCTGAAGGCACATGTCTGGGGAATTGGATGTCCATTGTGTGTTCTGATTGTATTTCTACTAGTAGGGCATTGTCAGGCGTTTGGCAGGGCAAATATGGACCACAATGGGGCTTGTTTATTATGGACTGCATTGGGGGAAAATGTCTGGGGTTTTAAAGAGCAGTATATATGATACTCTGGCAGCATTATCGGGTGTCAAAAGCCGTGGTCTTCAGCTCTCCATAGGTGATTGGCCGTAGTAGGTGTTTTGCAGGAGGCAAGGCTGCATATTTCTGTATGGATATTGTTAATTCGATCATACTTCACAGTGAAAATGTTACCCGGTGAAGAAGGCAAATGAAAGGGGTTGCCACTGATTCTTCCTCCCTCCCCCCTCCTCCGACCTCTCCTCCCCCCTCCCCTCTCCCACCTCCCCATCAATCCCCACACCCATCAGCCTTGTCTTATCAACACTTGACCTCTTGTCAGTGGCTCAGCAAGACTTTTTTGCCACTTGAGTGGGGCATCCAATGGGCTATCAGCATCCCCTTTTGGGGGCGGGGATATTTGCAGTTCTCGGAGGGCTAGCTTAGTGTCCTTTATGTCTCACTAATTGGCTCACTGACTCAATGTCTTACTGTCACTTGTGATCCGGGCAGTGCGATCGTATAGGATTACCATGTAATGCCAATGCATGGGCTGTTAAAATCAGCCCATTTTCTACCAGTTGCATGAAAAGACTTAAAGGAAATTCCGTTTAGAATCAATTGAATATAATTTTGTGCACTCTAGGACCAGCTTTGCTAGGCTTGCTTAGTTTTGTTTTAACATCACAATCTTTCCCAGTCAAACTCCTAAAGCTCAGATGCAATGTCTAGTCCAAGTGACAACAGCATTACTTCCCAACTGGTTTTAGGCAACATTTCTTAATTGAAAGAATTCCAGCAGCGTGTGCTTTTGTGATGAACCCTGATGACACAACTTGACCCAGACAGTCATCGCACATTCGCGTATGGTGTGAAGGCAAACCCATTTCCCCTGTGTTTGACAATAGTGTAACAATCACAGCCAATAATGACTTCACATTTTGTTTTTTATTATCTACAAGTGAACTGTGACCTGTATAAAGTAGTAAAACTTTAAAACTACCGGTACAAATAAGAAGACAATGTGTGCCATGAAGTTTGAAAAGTCAGTGCCAACATTTCTTAGAATTTTCTACCAACCAACCGTGGACTATTACCAACCACACAACTATGGACCAGCTGAAGCCGCACGAAGATTAATGATATTTAGAGTACACTTGTAACACTCACCAACATTTCTCATGAAAGTAAATTGGCCGGATAGGATTTCACTATTATTTATCTTCAACAAATTGCCGGGGAAACTTACCAGACTAACTTGGCACCTGGAATCCCGAATCGAAATCGCACATGCGTCTCGTAAATCAACGCATCGAAACCTGCCGTTGAACCGTGAATGAAAACTATGCCTAAGACATTTTTCCTGCAGTCTTTCAATGTCTGGTTTCTAGTCTTGGTGATCCATCACTGTAGCCACATCCCCTGGCCAAGTTGTCAAAAGAAAAAAAATAAGTGACAATTTCTCCTTTAGCTGATGTGCCATAATATTTTGAATAATTGATGTCGTAGCCAGTGTAATTATTGACTTTTTGGAGCACTGTTTATCGTCCTGTCAGAGTGGTACATGCAGTAGTAATGACGTCCAGGTGTTATAGTGTCTGAAAATTTGATCTTAAGCAAATTTGTCAAGAAATGTGTACATAGACCTTGTGCTCATGCCCCTACCACATACATATTGTGTATTACTGGAATTGTAATTTTGGAAAGAAATCCTAAGATCGGTTGATATTTAATGGGAATCCGATTGCGAAGCGAATGTCCTGCCATGAAAAATTTGCTGTCAAATAACTGAAGCTGGAGTTTGAATATGTTCAACTTTTGTGACTTCGTAGTGCAAAAACTTGGCATGACATCACAACTTTCCATTCATATTTTGCGCCGAGTAAGAACCAGGCTTTATAAGAAATCTGTAAAACTTGGTTTGATATTACTAACTGCGGACTCTTGTACACGGTCCACTCTAAGCCCAAAGACATCAGAAATTGGAGGGGGGGGGGTGGACTTTCTGAAATGTTTTTCCTTTGCCTGCCCACTTTTTGGTACCCTGCTAGAGAAACATTCTCTGCCCTCCACTTAAAGAAATGTTCTTCTGCCATTGGCTGTAACCTTCAGGTATGCTGCCTCTTTCCCCCAACTTTACCTGAATACCTGTAGCAAATTGGAAGTGACTAATGTACCAAAAATATTCAGTGCTGGAGGGATAGTGATGAAAGATTACTGACTGACCAAATGACCATTTGAAGGCTGGGCAGATTAGGGCTGGCCAAATATACAGCCTGCAGGAAGGTTGCAACCTGTGCCAATATACAGCAATTTATCTGTGGCTGTATCTGACACAGAAACAAATAAACTTTGAAGACATGTAATCTGTATACTGCTGAGGGAAAGTGAAGTGGGAGGGAGATTTGAGTGGAATTTGTGCATGTCTGCTTATCTGCATAGTGTTGTATTTCCCATTTTTTCGCCCTCTGGCAGGTTGAGGAGGCTTGATGGGTTTAGTTTGAAGGATAATTAACGCCCTGTTATGCAATGCAGGAAGTAAACCAAGCTCAGCAAACCATGCTGCAGTAACAAGAAATATATTTCCAGATATGACAAGACGGTAGAGGTTCTTCATACCGCTATCACGTATATATTTATGTGGGATAAGCATAAATTCTAGTGATCTTCACCCAAGAGTACCAACTTTCCTCTCAGCATTCAGATTTTTGGAAACATTGGCTCTTTTTTTATTCCATAAACGAAGATGCCCTAAAAATAAACCCTGCAGGATGAAAATTTACAGACATCTCCCGGCCTGCTGAAGTGCAACGTGATCATAAAATGCCTCCCACTGTGAGATGTTCCAGACCACTTTGCCTCATGCCAGGCATATCGCGCCAATTACGACGGTATTCCTGGCATCTCTTGACTCTTCTCATCTGAGCTGACAGTCCTCTGTGTTGTCACAGCACACACGCCACAGCCCGCCTCTGATAGGGAGCACGCTTCGTGAAGGGTCTGCTTGATCCAAAGTAACTATGGATAAATTATCTGGATATCACTCAATGATTGCAAGTGGTGTCAAATGTTTCACAGGAATGTGTGATGCAACTCTCTCACTCTCAAAAAAACAAAACAGCTTGATAAAAAGAAGAATATGAACTAAACAACGTTGTTTTTTAGTTGAGACACACACATGTATGGTACATCTTTTACAGAATATTGGCCGAATTGGCCATTTCTTGATATTTTTAATAAGACAACATTAGGGCCAGAATCTTTGCAGTATGACTTCACTGACAAATACTTGTATAAATTTTGGAAGTCGCACAGTGGGTAAAACATGTGAACATTAGTAGAGCTTGACTTTTCTCCAAATTTACATCCGGAATCACCTTCCAAGAAAAAAAATACCGGTATATTACTTAAATCTGTGTTTACAAATTGCTGAAAACTGTTTCTGTCCTAAAGAATCAGACTTGTATATTCTTATTTAAACAAAATATGTTGAGATGATACGTGTACATGTACACTGGGTAGTTTCCTCCATAGCTGAAGTATCACGTTCCTCCATATGGATACATGCATGTAGCTGAATTGTTTTGTTGAATGACTAAATAAAGTGAGCTTTAGTACCCCTTAGTGCACAAGTACCCCTTCAACGGCCAGAAAAGGAGAGTTGGGGGAGATTTAGACTGGTTCCCGGTCCATCCACGGCATATTTCGAATGATCCAAAGTTATTGGGGGCGGAGATTAGTCTGGGAGACCATCTCAAGTTAAATTGGAACGTATTTGCGCGCCTATTTGCGAAGACCCTGTGGCTATTACATGTACATTCAGGAAGTCGTGCATACTTAGCGCGTTAACCAGTATAGGACAGTACGTACACACTGCGTGTCCTGTCCACTGTGCTCTCAAAGGTGGTAAAACGCGCCCTCTTTTGTTGGTGCATGGAGCCCATAGCACCCAGAAGTTAATAAGGGAATAACAGTGTGAGGAGCCGGTCTTCACTGCGTGATAATGACCGGGTGTGGGGATGACCGCTGTTAATGGACCGAGACGAAGTTAGTCTCACGCGATGGGGGGTGGGCGATGCGCATGTGCGATGCTTGTTGTGTTACCGCAGGACTGTTACTATATTATTTTTGAAATCATTTTGGCTTGCATGGGGCTGAACGGGGCTTGATCAATGCTGGTTCAGGGGCCATTTATTCGCTTGATCTTTGAAGCCGGTCCATTTTCACCGTTAATGACCGGCCACGTGATCGAGTCTCGACCAATCAGAAACCATCAACTCTCCAAGGTATTTATTAATGTTAAGTATTATAAGACACCATTTTATATTTGTTGTTTTTAATAAATTGTGAGTTGAAATGAAACAAAATTTGCCTGATTTATTTTAGAGAGGGTCTAAATAGCATTTTGTACTGATAGTGTGGTCTGCTGACAAACCGTCACAGCAGTCAAAATCAATCAAGTGACTGTTTATAACAGTTACAAAATGCCTTGTTAATTTGTTATGAGTGACTGTGTTTAGGCAAGGGAAGTGGAAGAAGTTTTTAACTGTTTTTGAATGATAAAACAGTAAGTACAACATGTAATGGGTTAAAGTCTGCACAGGCCATACAGGTGTGGATATATACATGATGGACTCTCAACCCATCATCTCATTGAGCACAACACCCATCAGCACAAATTGGTTTACATGGGGGCTTAGGATATCAAGCATCCAGACCTAACCAAAAGCACAGTGGGTGTGTCCCAAACAAAAGGCTATCACAGGATAACAAGATTGATCATCCAGCATTCACAGACTCCAAATAAGCCCCCATACCACAAGTCTGGCACCTCACTAAGCTAATAGTCCTTAATTGGGGCCAGCTTTCATTGTGTTGGGCCAGCCTAATCCCTCTTAATACTTCCTCCAGGACCTGTGCTGGATCCAAATGGGGACAATTGAGTGGGAGTGTTATGGTCCTGTTAAATAGGTGATGGTCCAGTTACCTTGCCGTATTATGAGATCTGTGTCTGGTCTGTTTAGTGCTATTACATTCCTCCAAAACACCTGACAAAAAGCGGACAATATTTTGAGCAAACATTCTTTGCAGTTGGTATTGTCGCACCACAAGGGGATGAATTGGTGGGGGATGGCAGTGTAGAGTTATTTTGAAACCTGTTCCAATCTAGGGTTGTAAAATCAACAGTAAGGGATGTTCACCCTACATGTATTTGTGGTAGTCTGTTTCAACAATGTAGAACTTGGCATCCCTTCCCTGGTATTCTGCACCCCTTCATTGTTTCACCTTAAATAACTGTCATTGGAACCAGTATTGGATAACAATGGATCTTAACATTGAGTTGTGTTTTGCCTGAAAGTAAAGCATCTTGAAATTGAAGTAAGCTGTTTTTATGTTTTTCGATATTTGTTTGCACTCGCATTCCAGTGCCCCAGATGGATCAATGTGTTGTCCGTTCATGTGTTGAGTCTTGCAAATATTGCCTCATCCCTTGTTCAAACTTACAATGTACCGGTAGTGTTGCCCACTATGTACCGTTCCTGTATAACTAAGTTTTGTACCATCCTAAATATGAATTAAACTGCTGCAAACTGCTTACTAGCAGGTTGACGTGAATTATACAAATCAACAAAATAAGAGGTGCTGATGTTCTGGTTTTAGCAAGACCTTCTTCAGAAGCAAATTACTATCCTGCTCGTTATGCTCTTGTTTCAAGAACTTTGTAAATGTTTTTGAGAAAAGCTGAATTTACATTGCAGGCTTCACTTTATAAACCAGTTTTATGCATAAATTTTTTTACATCTGAACTCAGTGAGCTATTTAACCTACTGGTACATAGCCAGGACTTGAGGTAGGAGCTTTCTTGCCAAAAGAAAACAACTTCAAACTTCTAATTTTGTGGGCGTGTTCATCATAAAGAAAAAAAATTCCTGACCTCCTTTTTTTTTGTCAAGTCATTTTCGGGAAGGTCTGCTTTCTTATTGTGAAGCTCACCTAATTGGGTGATTTTGATCCATTTTGACAAGTGAAGGTTTTTGTGAGCAGTCTCAACAAGGTGTACAAGGGCATTGGGATTCACATACCTGCCCTAAAGGATTTTTTTTGGGGGAAACACTCCTGTTGTTGAAGTAGTTTACTTGGAGAGTAATGGTTTATCTTCTTATTTTTAGAATTATGAATCAACTCCTTTTTCAAATAAAATGCTTTTGTGCTTTTAGTGCGATTTGGGATTATTCACTGTTTTGGATACTTACCGGTATGTACATGTAGCTAATCCAGCAGCATCAATAAATTTCTTTCCTTTAACAAATCCATATATTACAAAAAAAAAATCATGTTTCTAGCAGCTTTCAAGAAAAATCTGCTTGCAAATGCTATTTTGTAAAATGTTTCTACTTTGAAAGAGAGTCACAGAACTCATCTCTGAAGCAAATACTCAGGGCATATGAGCGTTGAGCAGTGTGGTTGCTGAAGGGTTATTTGACCTTTGCACGAACACATCCATTGACCCATGAATTAGATTCACCTATTGAAGAATGTTTCTTTGAAGCTCATTTCTCACTGGCCTACAAACGAATGTCAGTCCATTCACTCTTGGCATCTTCACCATGGAGACACCATTCATGGACGCTACAATGTAGGTGTGATCAGCTGAGGATTCAGGGGAAATCCGTTTTCGATTTTTTTTTGGTTCTGGGCAGGAATTGGAGCGAACGTATCTGAATATTAATGGAGATTTCATCACCTCAAGAATTTTTATTAGGCCTATACACACTGTTGGAAAAGTGTACAAACATGCAAGTTTTCAATACTAAAAACAGTCTGACTTTTTTCATCTCAAGACTGGCCATGCTCTTGTTTCCTGTAAGACGGTAAGGAAGACATGGCAGCATGGTGGAATTTGCAGCATTAAAACTTCATGCAATTTGGCTCAAGTAATGAGCACACTTATTCTAAATTCTGCTGTAAGCATAATGGTGATTTACTCTAGCTCATTGTGTTGGCTTTGACTTGCATTATGTGTCATCACATTAAATCTTCATGTTCCGCATTCGAAGATTAGGGGTTGAAAATCAAATTTCAATACATCACAGATTTTTTTTTCTCACAATACTCTCATTTTCCTAACTAAAAAGACACAATGTTTGAGCTTTTGATTTGGAATCCATGCTTGGAGCTTTCGCTGTAAGCACTCTCACTGCAAAAGTGGGTCAGCTCTTTTTTGTTTTTTAAAGGTTAGATTCAGAATGACAACATGAAGACCAGAAACTGTTGAAAGCTGTGACCTAATTTTGGCTCTGCCTAAATAAGGCCCTGGGGCTTGCATTCATTCATGACAAATTCCGTGCTTAAAAGTAACAGGTTTATCTCAAAGCTATATTTTAGATTTCACTGGGCCAGCCCTGGTATCCTTTGAGCCTCTTCTATAAACATTCAGGATGCCAGCCACAGCTCCAGAATTTTGTCTAAAGCAGTAAAGCAGTGGCATAAACATAGTTTGAAGGGCCTTCCTTGTATAGCAGTGATACAGGGAGTCATTTTCCGAGTCTGACGTATATCGGAAACCTCAATTTGTATGGCAGAAATTGAGCCTGAGAAACCAGACACTGACGTCTGAGTACTTGAGCTTTTGCTCATGAGTATGAGTGTTTGGACAAAAAGATGTTCACTGAAATTGAAAGCATTTGCAGAAATATTTACACGTCTCTGACAGTGTCCAAACACTTCACAGCCACGGTGCTTGATTCCTGTTACCCAACCTGACTTTTCAGGATTTTTAAATCTGGAATGAGGATTCCTCTACAGTTTGTATAGTAATTACAAATCCAACCCTTAATTAGGAAGCATAATGAACTGTCTATGTTAATCCATCTTCCAAGATGGTATCATCACAAGGACGGAACTCGCGGACCATTCATTCAATTCACTGGTCTGCTAAACCAGCCAACAAGTCAGGCATGCCCACAGACAGTCAATTATCCCATTACCCTCATTAGTGGCCTGGTGCCCTCAATTAAAATCAGGACAACGCTTGACTTGGCTGCTTCTTTTCTCCCAAACTGTGGCTCGTGAATTCACATGCTTCATTTCAGGCCCTCTCATCCCGAAGATCTTTAGCACAAATTCATCAAGCTAATACTTCTCCAGGGACTCTATTTTCTGTCTGTGAAATTTTTTCCTTACCTCTTGTATGTATACACATCTTTTTCCCCCAAATATTTCAATCTCACATTTTGTGTCTTCATCTCAACCCTTCCATACTGCAGAAAATATATTCCTGTAAATGTAGCCTTAGGGTGAAACGTTATCATCAAAAGTCATACCTTAGGGAGACAAGGTATAGATTTAATAGGGAGACATTTCAATGTCTTCCTAATGTTTCAAGTCATATTTCTAGGCCACAGTTTACTGTTGCAAATAGGCTACGTCGATTCCTCGAGCATGATGCAAAACCCAAATTTATAAGCTTGGTGAGGGTATAGGATGAGGTTACAATGTAAGTTAGGGTTAGGGGTCTTACATGTATGGTAATGAAACCAAGGATTTCTCAAAAGCGCCTTAGGAACTGTGTAGCTCGCAAACCTGAGGAAACCTGTAGAGAGAAGACTTTAGTGAGAAAAAAATATGGTTTTAGAGGTGGGAGGAAAACCCCAGAAGGATATTCCGGGAAAAACCCACAAAATCAGTTAGGGACTGAAAACCCAATCCACGTACTGTGAAGGCAAGGAAAGAACAGCTGCGCCAACCTGACTCCCCAACCTGACCTGACTGTTCTTAGACGTTACACATGGGTGTCTCTAATGGTAGTGGTACCGGACTACCAGTACATTGTAGTTACCAGTATGAGATACTTTTTGTTTTTACTCAAGGTTTTAAAACTCAAAGAGTGTATCCCACCAAAGAAGGAGTTTAGTTTAGTTGAAACTTACATTCTCATGCTTGACGCCATTTTCACAGTGTAGGTGTACAAAGTTACACACTCGGATGCAACCAGAGGGAATGACGCAAGATGTTGTGTACAAAGGTAACACGAACTGGATGGTGTTTCAACCACAAGTAATTTACATGTAGGCCTACATCCTGAAGGAAATAGGAAAAGGATCTGGTCAGAATTTGCGGCTTGTTTGTGCACCCTTTTTCAGATTTTCTGCCTCTCTGGTGGAAAATGGGAAATTCTTTTATGCCCGTTTTCAGACACAGCCTAACCCATGAAATCAGACAGACTCTGAAGGCCTTCCTTTGTGTTCTAGCTTTCATTGCATAGGGAGAGGGTTGGGAACCAGTCTAGAAGTGGGACGTTATCAACATAATTGGGAAATGTTCCTTGCATACCAGGAAACATTGTCCAGCATTGAGTGGATGTTTTAGCTATTAAACCAAGAGAAAAGGGGTGTTCAAAGCTGATGATGTAATGCTGAGTCTAGGAACTGTACAGTAAAAATAATTAATGGTCAGTTATTGACCATTAATTATCTATAACTGTACATTAACATTAATAATGGTATAAATGGTCCCAGATTTTTATTGAACTTTTTTTATTTGATGTGAGGTGGCTGAAGAAATTATTATTGTAACATATTGTAAAAGTTTGAATTACAGAAATTCATTTGTCAATTTTTAAAAGTAGGCCTATTGTTTTAAGTGTTGTGATGCTCACTACCATGTGTTTATTAGTTTTCTAAAAGCAATTCTGTTGGCCAAGGTTTTTCCAACTCTGGAAAGACATACATGTATACATGTATGTGGAATTTACAAAGCATTTGGAGATCCCTAGGGTAGTGATTTGCCTAAGAAAATTATTATTTTGTTTGCGTGACTGTCCAGTTTTTAATGCGCTGTAACTCCAAGCCCTTTTAAAAAGCATTGCATTTCTCCACATATGCCCCGAGGCAGACTGTGCTTCATTGATTGCTAATTCTATCTCTCTCACCTCTCGCTATATCTCATTGACTGGCTTGCAGATTATCGGAATTCGTTATGAAAACAGCCTCCCTGTAAATTGGACGCACTCTTAATTGGGAGAGAGTGGTCCGGGCTCAGGAAACAGTTACTGTGGGCTGACCCAATAAATTGACGGAGTTCTTGTCACTTGACAGATGATCAATTTCATTATTTGCTTTGTTACTGATTTTTCTTTGCTTGCTTTGCCGCTGTAATGAGGCGTAATCTATTTACTTTCCAGTGTCTGTGTATGTTCAGTTACAAAGGTCTATGATTGTTACCATTTTGCATGTATAATTAATTTACATGTACGCCGGCATACTTGTACTTGTACGTACCGGTATGCACTGAAATTAGACTGTCTTGGTTGTGTATTTAATTAGAGTAAACTGATGACAAAGCACTGATTTTGAATATGTTTGTTTCATGAATTTTTCATTTCAAGTTAGAGCATTGGACAAATTGACTAGTACATTGTAAATGTTAGGAGAATATTCAACAAAACAACAATCTCATTAGAAGATGAAGAAAAATAAAATTGGAGCCATGAAGTAAAAGATTATATTGTGTTTGTTTTGGGGTAAAGCCAGTTTTGTTTTGATGACAAAGCACTGATTTTGAATATGTTTGTTTCATGAATTTTTCTTTTCGAGTTTACTAGAGCATTAGACAAATTGACTAGTACATTGTAAATGTTAGGAGAAATTCAACAAAGCAACAATCTCATTAGAAGATGAAGAGAAATAAAATTGGAGCCATGAAGTAAAAGATTATATTGTGTTTGTTTTAGGGTAAAGCCAGTTTTGTTTTTGGAAATGTTGGCTTCTTGGGATAATACAGTGATTCCTTTGCCAACAGTTTTTAGCAAAAGGAAAATGTTTACTTACTTAAATTACTAATTGCAGTTTCAAAATGTGTCATGATTTCATATCCATTTTCTGGCTCCATCCTCGTTAATTAAAGTAGTACCATGACTTTTTCTCTGGGCCCTATCACTAACTGTTGGCACGAAGCCAATATCAGTAGAATTTTTTGTTATTAAATAGATTTCCATGGCAGCATGCTACATGTACATGTACATTAAAAACATCCTTTGCTGCATTCATGAAACCTTACAAGAACATAATAGATACCCCCCCCCCTGCCCCCAAGCAATTTCTCCCTCCCACTGTACTTAAAGCAGTGCAGCGTACCTTTAATGCATGTATAGGAATTTTTCTGCCCACTGTCAATTTATTCATAACATTTCGTGCAGCCTGGGATATTATTGGTCTGATCACTGCCTCAATTTGCACACTAATCCACTGGTTGGGGTAGGGTCAGTTTACGGCTTGCAGTTGATCCTGTTACATTCACCCAAGCATGACTGAAGCATAAGCACCAACCCGGAGGCAAATTCGGTAGCGCCGAGGGACTGAACACCTTATATCTCGGGAGACTGTGTATCACTGAGCCAGCTGGGTTACACACCGGCAGGTCTCTCAAGGGGAACAATTGAGTGGTGGCCAAACTCCATATGATTACCAATGTGATTGCTTGGGTGTGTCCTCCTGTAGGATGATGAGCAAGTTTCTTAAGTGATGATAAGATGTGCTACACCTTGCCTGTTTTTTTATGGACTGGCTGTAAGGATGACTAACAAAACATTTCATAGGATGTTTGTAATGTATGACCTGTGCCCTTGAATCTGTCAAAGCTATTTGAATAGATCCTGCTGTCTGAACAGTCACAGACATGCCTTTTATACAGTCTAGTCACCAACAGTCAGATCATATTTTCAGCAAGCACTTTGACTAGTCAAATTCAGTCAACAGACTAAATCCGGCAAGTGGTAGACACAGCTGTCTTATCAGTCACCTACAGTCAAAGCATAGCTGTATCAAGTTTATATATAAGCAGTCACAGCCAGTCAATCCTGCTTTATGTTGTATGGGAGCTCTTAACTGTTGAAAACAGTCACGTGATTGATTTTAACTGAAAGGACAACATTGCACAGAATGTATTTTAGCATAAGAATCTAAAAAGATAAAGTCACATCTGTTCTGCACCTCGGTTGATATGTGTTGTGGGTACCTGTGGACTAAGTACTGTGGAGGTACCGGTAGAGTACCCGTGAAATTATGGAGTTGATTGAGATGCTTCGTTAGGATTCATACTTGGACGAGTACACTTTTCCAATTAAAGAAGTTGAGTCAAGTACAGGCCTGCCGAGCAGGAGTAATAATAAGAGTGCACCAAAGATACATTGACCGCACTCCCCTTCAAAAAAAAAAGTGGGAGTGAATCTTAAAGTAGTCATCTAGAAGTATAGTCTCTCTTCCAGCATTCTTTTGTCCTTTCAGAGATCATGACCGGGCAAAGTTTCCCAGATCATTATTCTATCGGTAGCTAGGAGAATGGTCTTTCAAATCAACTCCGTTTACAATCGATGAAAGAAGATCTAGGGAGCTTGATAATACAACTACCCCCTTTCTCTGGGAAAATTAAATTAAATGTGACTCACACAGTCAATATAATGACACAGTAGGCGGGAATCCGAGGGTAAATACAATTTTTTGAATATATCTCATAAGAATGTTCTCCGATGGTGCCGGGGACAATATACATCGCCCAGAATTGCGCTGACAGGGCCCAGTGTGAAATAAAACCTTCTCAAAACATGATTCTGAAATCGGACCCGTCACCCTGGGATGAGGTCTCCGGTTCTTTTTTTTTTTTTGGCCTGGAGATAAGACCTGTACGTGTGCAGACCACGACTCGGTAGGCCGCAGTTCTGAAATTTAATCGTCCCTGCCTTGTGAACTTACCCGTCATAGTGACAAGTTTTGGTGAGGAGATGGCAGGGGGATGGCCTCTCGCAAGCTCTGGTGGCATCACGTATTAGGAGCCATCGATGTCTAGAACTGGCCACTCGGATCATGAACCCATTAGACTTTTTGCTTGATTAGATTCCTAGCTAACTGATAATCACTGAATGAAGGGACTGACAGACTGTAGGGGGGGATATCACTCACTGAGAAAATTTCTGCTTCAAGCATGTCAGGAGGGGTCAAAACCATCACAAGGTAAAAATATTGACATAATTCCAAGCACCTGGAGAAAATTTTGTCAGTATATATTTGTTTCTTACTTTGAATCACCTTTTTTTGGTGAAATGGGATCTTCATATACATGTATATCATATTTAATTGCACATGTTTACAGTCAAGTGTAGTGACTGAGAAAAGGGAACTTTAGAAAGACATGAACACATACTTTCATTGAAATGAAATGGCAAAACCTCTCATTCGCTTGTTCAAAAACCACAACATACATAAAGACCATTTTCATTTTATAGCTAGGTGTGCTGTCCCTCGGATGATTTTGGTTGTGGTCTTAACTGAATTGCCCTTTCGCATCACTTCAGAAACTGGTTTAAAATACTGGTTTAAAATATAGGTGTTTCTATTTTGTGAATGACTGAATGGCATTCAGAGTTACTTTCACTTGTTTATGATCTGAGCCAAAAGTTGTACCCTCCCGTTTGCAACCTCTCACTGAACAGAGACCCACAAGTTGGCCTCTATAGCTGGAGAAAGATCAAATAGATCATGGCTCAAGGATAGATTTCTATTTACCTTCACGCTACATGACAAACATGCTCAACTTAACACTTGGGGAGTTCTTGCCTTGCACTTGCCACACTTCTCCAATCTACTTGAACCACGCTCCCTCGTATAAAGTGTCCCGCACCGAGTCCACAGCCGTAAAGCCGAACAGGTAATTTCAAACTTGAACTCATTGTGATACACCCAGATGGCCCAATTGGGACGCACGACCCATTTCTGGACTTGCTCTATGCATTTCCAATTAAGCATTGGGACGAATAATGGGAGTTGTATGCAGGTAAATTTTTTTGGTCAGGAGTTCCCAATTGAGGTTAATGACCCAATCATGGACCCAGGGTTGTGTAGGAGGTGAGCTACTGAAGACAAGCAGGTCAGTTGTATCCCCTCGGGGTATGGTGTGCCACATCTGGCCAATACGTGGTTATAGACAGATTTCTAACTGCTCAAGCCATGTAGCATACAGGGGACTGGCATGCCAGGTATTCTGTTGGATCGCGGCATACATGCCTTCAAATGCTGCTAAATTATAGCTGAACTTGCACGATTTAAAGCTGCGGTAGAATTTCTCCGCCAATGGGATTCAGGATATAGTGTAAATCTTGACAGCTCCTGTCACTATACGCCTTCTGTGTGTAAAGGAAAGCATGCAGTCATGAAATTTAGCAATTTAAACAAAAAATATCAACTTTTTGTGGGGGGGGGGGAAGGCATAGTGAATTTGACAATGTACCAAGTGATCCATTGTGCTCGCTGTTTCTAACTTTTCCTTTACTTTTTGAAATGTTTCCCATAATGACTAATTTGTTTGGTTGTACATATTTCAAAGCCAATCTTAAAACTACTATAATGATTTTTGACCTATGCAGTCTGCCATCAAAACAACAAACGAACTCTGTGGAGACTTTTTCTTATGTGGATTATGAACCAGACTATATTGTTTGAATGTGGATTTTGATGAAAACATAAATTCATGCATTTTTGGTCAATTCCAAATGTGGTTGTAACATTTCAGTCAGGTCAAAGGGAATCAGTATAAGGAGATATCAGAATTGTCAACAAATGGATTAATTCACATTGCTGTTGTGTTTCTCAATAGTACAATTATTGAATACAAAATACTAGACGTGGGGCTGACGGGCTCCTTTAAGAAATGCTTGCCTGTCTTTCACTTAAAATTGATTTCTTGCCAGTTGCTCTGCCCATCTGACAAATTGTATCAGTCATCTTAGATTTGTAAGAAACAGGTTCAAACTCTTGTCCAGACACTTGGGGAAATGTTCATGTTAAAAATTGTCCTGTTTTGATTTGATTTTCAGGCAACAGTCTCAGAAATTAAAGGTAACATACAATATTTGCTTTTGCTGTCATTTTCAGAAATGGATGGATTTGGGGGCTAATGTATCAACTATTGTTACAATGACCTGTTTACAATTTTGTGTACGTAGATGCTGGAAAAACTAAGAAAAATATTGCTGTTTTTGTAGTCTTGTTTCCTGACTCTACTTCAGACGAAACAGATCAATTTATAGACGTTGGAGAATTGTCCGGTCAGGGAACCAGACTAGCTGGTTTGCACCCGTCTATGGATGTGTAACTGATTGCAAACAACATTGGGACTAACTAAAATTGGTAAATTGGGGGCAGTATTTGAAAAAAAATCCCATTGATAAATCTGCCGACCATCATTGGAAAATAAAAGTGATACAAAAATTCCACTTTTCTTGAAAATGACAGCATACCAGGTGTTGATTTCACAGGATGCTTGAGACTGTTATTAACTTATAATCAAGTAAGGTATTTCATAATAATTTGGTAAATTTGTTATTTGATGTTTGCAAATGTTGTATATTACGGTACATTTAAATGAGGCTATCTGCCATAGTTTGTCATCTCAAGATTTTGGTTATTTTCAGACAAAAAAATGATAGAACAATGAATGGATAGGGAACTTCCAATGGTAATTGGATGTAAATTAAACACAGTATCAGAAAGATGAAAAGACGTAAAGTGTCAATTAGAAATAACTATTATCATTGTAATTTAGGAGAGAGAACTTGAATAGTAATTAAATTGGTTTTAATGTGACACCTTAAACAGTCTATTTTCTTTTGACAGTGTTATTAAAACTATAAACAACATTTTCTACTGATGATTCTCTAAACAAAAATTTGATAAATGATTAACTTTCCTTAATTAAAATAATTACAGTTTGTTACACCCATCCATACCCACTAAATTATAGATTTGGTTCCATGCAAAATAGACTACAGTTCTGTGCTGTCTTCAATTTAGCTACAGCAGTCAAGATCCAAAGTCTTGATTCCTATTTTATCAGCTGACACATATTCTAAAGAATTTTTAAAACATGGCGTCAACATTTCTGGCTTATTGTAAGGGCAACTCTTTCAACAGTGCCAAATATACAATACTTTATGGCTGAAATACAGCAGTACCTTCTTAATTACAAGTCAAATTTTCTTTTTTAATTAGACCAGGCAATTCTAACCTTTCATTTGTTGACATTTTGATTCATTTGTTTTTGATAGTCATCCCGTCTGTGTGTTTTTCTAATTTCTAAATGAAGCTTTCCACAGAGGGACGGAATGCGGAATCGTGAGGCACATTTCATCACTCTAATTATCGGTGTGTTGATATATCTCTTTATTGTGGCACAGCCAGTGTTTCTTCATATTACGCTGCGGGCCCAAAATACAAGTTGTGTACCAATATCTTCTGTGCTCTAGAAGTGCTTTGGATGTGTCAATCAAGAAGGGGGGGGGGGCGTACTTGATATGATCTTAGGGCACTGGGCCACAGTCAACACAGGATCCAAATGGCAGCCTGGGCAGGTTTCATCGCGCCATGCTTTAAGACAACTGTGAAATGAAACGGACTTAGAGGGGGGGGGGGGGAGAATCGTCAATTGAAGTAGGGAAATCTTATCTGTGTAGCCCCTGTCAAACTATTGGGACAGTTCAATGATAAATGGCCCTTTTTTCAGGAGGGTTATTTGACAAACAGTTGATCTGCAAAGTGAAGTTTGGTTTTTAATATCTGAGGGTAGGCTATACAAAACTTGCTCCAAAGGATTTTTTTGGTTTGGCTCAATACAACTTCTTCTTTTTTCACAATTTTGCAAAGTTTTAGGAAAACCTACAATTTTTCCAAGTGGCCTGCATTCAATATGTGATTTACAAATGTTTCAAGTTAATTTTTGAGACATGTTCTTTTAAAGACATTCTGATCCTGTGTCCTGCATAGTAGTTTTTTTTTATCTAGTATACTATAAATTTGATGTATACATGGCTCTACTCTTCTGTGTCTGAACAGTCACAAACAGTCAAAAATCAATCATCTTCCCCTGCCATGCCTTTTACACAGGCTAGTCACCAACAGTCAGATCGTATTTCAAGCTATTAAGCACTCACACTAGTCAAATTCAGTCAACAGACAAAAGCAGGTAAGTGGCATAAGCACAGCTGGCTTATCAATCATGTACAGTCAAAGCATAGCTTTATCAAGTTACATGTACTGTACATAAACAGTCACAGCCAGTCAATCTGCTTTGTGTAGACTGGGAGCTATCAGTCGCTTGATTAATTTTGACTGGAAAAAAAGGACAACTTGGCACAGAATGTATGTTTCCATCATGGTTAAAATCAAACTTGATCGAAGCTGAAATTACAAACTACCGGTACCGGTATGTATCTTTTTATAGCATTTCAGTTCGTGTTAGGGGGTGGAGAGAAATTTATCGAAGTAATTAAAATTCCTGTATGGTTAATTAGCTAATGCAAATATTGACACATTATTGATATGCATTTGTAACTAAGCTTTGAGGCTCCTGTGTGTAAATGGTCTATTGATCGTAGATTATGAGGTACATCATGCATGTGTAGACGTAGATAGGCATCCGTGTATTACAAAATGTTGGCATACACAATGCATTCATTCTATGCACCTGACAAAGAGAATTGGGGTGTTTGATCCATCTGCCAATGATTTACAAGCAAGCATACCGGTACATAACAGGTGTGCTTGTGACAGCAGAAGACTTTAGAAATACAGTACATACTACAGACCACATGTACCGGTAATGATGTGGAAGAAAGAATTTAAAAAGTAAACATTTTCAAAAAAAATACAAATAAATAAAATTATAGTGCCCTTCGTTTTGCTCCGATCACTTACTTGTGTGTACAGTGTGTTGTACCTCGAGTGAAAGTTGGAAAGAATCACTCCGGGTGGACACCGACTCGAGCCCACGACTGCATATGTCTTACCACACGCCACCGGGATCCGAGGGCTGGTTCGGTTCTGATTCAATCTTACAGCTGGTACATAGCTATTATAATATAATATATGGGATTGGGGTGATATAAAATAAAATTATAGGTTTGCCCTTTCTAACACATCTAACCACTAACACTCAGTGTTACCTCCCGAGTGGAAAGTGGAAAAAAATCCGGGTGTGGGACTCGGTTACACGACTCCTGCTTTCCTAGCACCCAGTGTCACTCACAACCACCGATCTAACAGGATCGGAAGGGCAAAACCTATAATTTGATTTATATCACCCCGACGCAAAATTCCATCTTATAAAAAAAAAATAACATGCAGCAAAATGCACACTGATTGTGCTGACCTAAATACTCAAAGTGTACTATGTAAGAGGGCATGACCATTCTGTCCTACATCATGGCAGAATCTCAATTTTTGAACAACTCACCTGTTTAGTACAATTGTCATGAGTTTGTTATATTTTGTGATTCAACTGTGACGTGATGCTTTCAGCTGCGACTTTAAGTTGCTTAGTCAAGTGTGCTACCAGTGAATCAAGTTATCTGTGCATCTGTGAATGGTTTGCTGCAGTGAGCATGCTCAATTCCTGCATTTACCCCGTTTTCCCGTCGCGATAAGATAAGGAAATAGCCCAGTCACGCCTAAAGGAAACATTTTTCAAACGTTCAATAATCTTATGCTTAGAGGAACCCAAGCATACATTGTGACTCTCTCCCCTCCAACTCTGCCCTTTCCAACAAGAGTAGCAAGAGTGACAAACGGGGCCCACAAAGATTCCCACAATGCCCTACACCACCTGGGGCGAAACAAGCCCATTCACCGCCCAATAATAGTGATTTCCCCGGGATTAATTTTTCACAAGTGTGTGACGGATGGCCTTTTGAACGGCCTGACATTTATAGTATTGTTGGCTTAATGGGGGCCTCTCGGGCGAAGCCGTCAAGTGTGAAGCTTGCCCGCATCAAATTTTCACGACTGACGTGGGCCGAGGGGAGAGGGGTTCGGGGCCGAGCGTGAGTAATATCCCCGGCCCCTTTAGAAGTTGTGACGGGGACCTGTTAACCTTCTTCAAATAGGAGAGCGAAAGTTATAAATCATGGAGTGCAGTCAGTCAAGTCCAAGGAAATCGCAGCTGAAAAAGGATTGCACAGAGTTTTCAAATTTAATACCATTTCTGTCTGAACAACTGAATTACTGAAGTTGATACCATTCAGGGCAGCATCTACAATGTTAGAATAATAATAGTAAAATTGTTATTTATTTTGCGCAGATATCATAAAAATATCCTAATGTGCATTACAAGATACAAACGGTTATTAAATTATGGATTACTTAATAACGTACTGCTTAATTTTACTACAGTTTCTGTAAAAATGTAGTTGGAGCATTTTGAATACTCCCATCTGGTTAGTAAAGGTCCTTAGGCTATGTTTTAAAATGAGCTGTTAAATCACCCAAAACGAGCTTGTGGCTTCACATTCCTATTTACTTATACAGGAACTGTGTCAGGGAAATAGCAAAAATAGGGGCGAACCCATAATTAAAAAAAAAAAAAACAACCCAACAAAAACAAATTAAATAAAATTTAAATAAAACATATACAAATTAATACAAATTTAAATTCTTAGCTTTTAAACAAGTGTTTTACTGAAGAATGATTCAATTTCTAACTAACTAAACAAAATTTAAAAGTTATTATAATTAGCAAATTCATTGATGAATTAATAATTTAAAAACAAAAAGTAGACGGAAATAAAAGAAGGAAAAGAAGATTGGACCCATTCTTCCTTATTGATGATAAAAGTGCCTCAAAATTTTTTTAAAATAATACAAATGAAAACATTAAAATGAATTTAAGGTAAAGTACCGGTTGGACCTGAATTTTTAAAATTTTGCTAAAATAAGAAAAGTCACAATTATGTACGCAAATGAATTACTAAAAATTAATGGATGACACAAGTGTTCCTGGATTGAAGTCAGATTTCCTTTGTTTCATGTTGTTATTGCTCGCCAGCACACCTGGGTACCTCACTCAATACAAGCGTAAATAACCTTATCATAATTCTTACAAGTCTCCAACATGATTTACAAGCAGTAAACAAGCCAGCTGTAATCGCATTAGGGAATGTAATCGAAGTTATCTTGAGATAGTCTTCTGCCATGTTTGATCACGGATTGATGATTCTGATGCGATTATGTGTGGATACCCTTTCCCCTTCATCAAACCTGGGAAGTTGTGATACTTATCATATCAGTATTGTTTGGAGAACAATATTCGGAAGGCATTGTGGCAGAGTGTCATGCCGTGTCCAAAAACGGGAGTCCAGGGCTATGGCTAGCTATGTCTATCCGCTCTGTTCACAAGTACCCCCTCACCAGCAAAGAAAGTACCGTTAGGGGTGACCGACCGACGCCATCTTGCCTGACTGCAATTTTGCAGCGACGCGCGGCCACCACTAGCACTGCGTGTACATAGTACAACTGAATCCTATGGTGTACGTGCGTCACACACAAGGAACGATGGGCATCAACCAGCGAAATGTCCCGCCCATGGGGCATCGTTGCTAGGTAAAAGGGCGCCCTCTTTAGTTGGTGCACGGAGCTCAAAGACGTAGACCATACATGTAGGTCTAGATGAGAGATTCGGATGCAGCCTTAGTGAAGAATGCCATGGTTCAGTGGTTACAGTGTTTGACTCATGTGTATGATGGTACTTGGGTTCGAACCCTGCCAGGAACATGGAGTTTGTGCCCTTGGGCAAGACTTGAGTACAATTGCCTCCCGCCACCCAGGAGTATGAATGGGTACCTGTGAGGGTAGAGGACCGAATGTGTGTTGATATCGACTATACCGTGTGGTCTTATGGCCTGGTGAGCAGGGGAATAACTGTATAGCCCTTTGAGATTGTTGATGCGATGGAAAGTGCTAGGCATATTGTAAGTATTACAATTTATCGCATTTTTGTTTTTGTTTCGTAGACCTGCGTATGTTGATGACACTCTCAAATTGGTGATCATCTTCCTTAAAGACATATAAGTGCTCTGTTGTGAAAACTTGGCAGAATCTGGGAATCTCCCCTCCCTTGAATTTACCCATGCATTTCCTCCATGCATTCATGCCTCTCCTTGCCTTGAACTAATGACTGGGGAGATTTGTGATGGGATTCTTTTAAGGGTTCTTATCGCCATGAACTTGCTTCCTTAAGTAGGTTGCCAGTTTCTCTCATTCGGAGAGTCTGTTCTTAATTTGAACAGAGTCTTGACTGTATCCGTAGTTCAAGCTCAGGTACTTCCAGGCTGGGCTTGGATTAGGAATTTGAAAAGCTAACAGTTTCAATATCTGGATTCAGGAAAAATCTTGGATAATCCAAGGCTTTAAATTTTTCTGTGACTCTTGAGTTGCCTTTGGAAATTAAAAAAAAAAATATAGAAAATAGAGAGGGTATGCCTACCCGAGGTTTGACCTCGCAGTGATTGCAAGCCTAGTGGTACTGCGATTCCGCTTGTGGCATATATGGTAGGTTTATACCGCAGTCTGACAATGGGCTGCGTTAAGGGACACAGTGTACGTGTGCCGAGGTGTTTATACAGGTGAGACAGCCTAAAAACATACAGGACTTGTATCAACAAGGCACTTCCAAAAGGTGTTGATCAGCTCATTGACAGGACCAGTGGGGTTTTGTGGGGGGTGCCAACCATTTTCTTAAAGGGACATTCTCTCAGAAAGAGACTTCTTTGAAGCACAATTCATTGTTTGGTATTTACTAGCGCAGTCACGTCTAAACAAAACTAAACAGTTGTTGAATCTCTTGGGAGGATGCAGTTATTTTTTCGGTTCCGGTTTGTGCAACTTGTTGAAGAGGGGCTGTGAATACACGCTGTGCTCCTTTAAGGTTTGGGGGCAAGAGTAATTACACAGGTGTGAAGTTCATTACCCAAGGGGTGTATTGTTGGAATGTTGGCATTAAAGCTGCCGTCAAGTAATGTAGGGTTTTGTTTTTCCAGTAGTTTGAAGTGGCCTTGGAAACAATGGTATATCATTTATCATTAATTTTTTATGATTTGTGATTTTTATTAGTAGCATGCAAGTGTTAAAGCAAAACAAAATATGAAAATTCTAGTGTGCATTTTGAGTTAAGAAACCAATAATAAATGTTATCGGAAGATAAGAAACATTCTTTGATCGTGACATAAAATTCCCTGAACATGTGCCAGAATCGGAACTGGCTTGCCCCCCCCCCCCTCCCCCCACTTTCCACAGCTATATTCGGGATTGCATTAGCAGGCCAATATATCCCGGAGCGTTGTGCATAAATTGTTTTGATTAAGAGCAACATTTTGATGAGCTTGGCAGATTTACACAACTGATATTCCACACCACCGTGACTGATTCCGAGATTAGCTCGCCCAGATCTTCTCTCCAGCAGTCTTGTTCCCTTTCACATTTGCTTCCGCAGAAGCGACAAGAGCCATCGGCAAAGTATATTTATTGCGGCACTTGTTAAAAGACACCTTAATGACTTTCGACAAGTCTTCTTTTAAGTCTTCTTTTAAAGGCAGTTAAGACCCGCAACCCAGATCCTTCTGGTTCAAGTTGTCTCATACTAAATCAACTTAATGAGAGCTCCGTAAAAAGAAACTGGTACCAGATTGGACTGCGTAACTAATGAGAATGTGTGAAGAGATTTGCTTGCGATAGGGTCTCGTCAATGGCTACTTAATGAACTGGAAAATCTGAAAATGTAAAGTCAAGGATGTATGGATCAAACACGTTAGTTTGCCATGTGGCATTTTGAATTTCAAGCCAATAAAAATATCTCTTTACAAGACGCAGCTTGTTGAAAAATCCTTTTTTGTGGAAAAACGCAGCCCTCTTTTGATGACGGTGAGAAATACATCTTGATATTTTTCTTTGCTCAAGAGCTGCAGTTTTATGTTCCGATTTCTGAACTCCTTAGATACTTTTCATTCCCAGTCGGCATTTGATGAACATCATGTTTTTTTTTCATATAAAAATGGGCGGGGCCCAGTTGAAGGGAGGGAATCTTGTTCTACTTCACTTGAGAAAAACTTACCCAGAACAGTTACGAAATGAGACCATCAGATGCAATTTTTAAATGTGGTGGACATTTAATCTGGGATAACATTAATTTTTCCCAGTATTAAAAAAAAATATTTTCACAATATTTATTTATCCTCAAGCATAGTCAAACAGTTAAGAGTGCTATATAAACGCTGATCAGAACTTGACGTCAGTGTAGTGTTTGCTAAAACTAAAAAATGAGGACAAGTATTTCAAAGGAACTTTGACGACAAAAAGGAGGCTCTGTTGATTGGTATTTCAGTAGCTGTAACAGCCCTTGCGATTTCTGCTGTGCTCGTGTTTTGAAAAAAAAGAAAAAAGGCACAACGAAAATCGTGATGGCTGGAAGACTGCTTATTCAGGTGGACTGGACAAATATGCAGTTTGATAATTGACAGCGACCGCCTGGTACTCTGGTCCACGGTGAACCAGTTAACCATCCCGCTGTGCTGTTGGGTCATGAACGGTTCCAGATACACACTTACTGGACCACATTCGGTTAGCCGGGACCCCATTGCTAGGTTACTCAACCCAGATTGGAATCTTATTATGATCGCCGTAGTAACGCCATGGAGATGATACTAGAAGCAGCTCCCCAGGTGAGTGTTAATCTAATGATTTGAGATAATGACACTATTAAGTGTGATTAACCATGGATTAACGGACTGGGCCAGCTGGAATGACTGATAGCAAAGTGCCATTTTTTAATCCATTGGTGTCAGGATAAAGTTTGAAAGCTATTCTTATAGTTACCTCTCTGTTTGTTAGTTTGTTTGTTTGATGAAGTACTTGATGTAGGCCTACAATGTAGCTCTAATGTCACATGATGCAAACAAAACCCACAGAAACACTGGTCATGTTTATGGCTTCTGACTAGCTCCCCTTGAAAAATTGACAAATTGGGAGACTGCAAGGCTGAATTGCTCAGTCAGTAGAATATTAGTACAGTGCTCTAGATGTCACTGGTTTACATCTCACTCCACTCACGTTTTTTGTTCAGCCTTTGAAGAAACAGATATTTTATTACCGTTGGGCGAGTAACTAGGTTACTTGAGTACTCGCGAGTAGTTTATGCTACTCGCTCTACTCGTGATTTTTTATTTACGTGAGTACTCGTCCTGGCGCGAGTAGAAGCAGGTACTCGCGAGTAGCAATTTAGGGTTAAAGGTTCATGGCTTAATGCGTCCACTGTAAACAGGGAATCACTCCCTCCACCTCTCTCTCCCTAGGATTCCATTCGTCAAACAAAAAAAATCAAATAAATGGCTCAAAACTTCGCACAATAAGGATATCTCAGTGCTGAAGAACGTGGTGTGATTTGCACATTTTTTTTGCTTGTAAGTTACTTCATGTCATACTAACGTAATTTTTTTCTCCTTTTATTGGAATTTGGTTAACTACTCGCAAGTAGTTTCTTTGCAAGCACTTGAGTAGAAAAGTCCACTGCTCGCCCAGGCCCAATTTTTATGCTACATCATAAGGTGTGGGAACAACGAGATGCAAAGTATTAGTTAATTATAACCACACATTCAGTCATAATAAGGTACACGTAATTTGAGCTGATTTTAAAAAGTGAATGAAGTCAGAGTACTGTACTTCACATAGACCAACATTTGAAGAACAATCTTGACTAGATTGTAAAAAGCTCTCTACACTTCATTGAAGAAGAAGAAAAAACTTAATATAGGCCTAACAAAATCTGAATGGTACTTTCTTACAAAAAAAATCTATCAAAGCACAAATTATTTGGATGCCCCACATATATTTTATTGCCAAATATTTTGCCATGTATTATCATAACATTTGAAGCAAATACCATTTGTGATGGTAACGACCAGTACGCACTAGAACTAACAGTGCTAGAAACACCCACACATACCGCTCAATAAAGTCAATATCTCGATAGTTTTGTTAGTAATTTCTTGTTGGTCAGTGACCTTATCAATGAGTTGATTGACACATTTGGAGATAAGAAAGAGCGGTTATCAGACTGATGAGCGAGTTTGTAGTTGGCCATTGTACTCAGTGGCAACCGATAGATTACATGTGTGTACAAAGTATCAAAACAGTGTCAGAAATATTAACCCCACCACGCCATCATTAGATTCTAAACGTTGCTGTGCTAAAATGGAAGGTTACTCAAAATTTACAATACTAGAAATTTGTGTGTATTGAAAACTAGCCTGTTCCAACATATGGCATGGTTAAAGTATATGTAATGCAGTTTTAGGCATTGTTGATTTCTGTTGATTATTTTTGCCTGTGTATACACTAAACATGAATCAAGGAGAATGTGTACAGCGTTCAGCTTCTAGGGAGCAATAGGAGTAAAGTGTCTTGCCAAAGGAGACAAGCTCAGTGAATTGCACCGCAGGCATTCAAATTTGAAAATTTCAAACCAAGATATTCACCGAAGATGAGATTCAGATCTGGGCTGCTGAGCAGAAACTATTGCTTATAATGTTTTTGCGATGAGCAAAAATTTGCAGAGTACCAGTCAACAGCAATGTACATGACATGAGATTTCGGCTGGTAAGCTGTCTTTGCTGAGCAAGTATCTTCTGTGCTTAGCAGAATTATATACTTAGCAGTTCAATGAGATTAACCTGTGGACATAGTTCTTTACTCACTTGGTTATAAAAATATATCTGTTTGTAGATCAGGTCATCAGCAGCGAATCCAGCCCTCCCATTCGCCCCCTATTACATCCAGGCCTCCCCACCCCACCCACCACCACCACTCGCCCCTAGGCATGGTGAGAACCCTGGCTACGCCACTGCAAGTCACATAAACCCAATCTTTTTCCCCCGTATTTTCATGGGAGGTGGGCACCACACATGTACGGTACATATTAAATATCTTGGAATTGCAGTAGAAGAATTCATATCCGATTTGATTACAGTACATGAATTTAACCTATAGGCTATTTAGAAGGTTATTTGCACACTTAGCCATGTCCCACTACAAGTACACACTTACAAAAGGCCAAGGGTAGATTCAGGATTGGTTTACAGAAAAAAAAAAGATTGCGGCTTGTCCTTCTGAGTTTGATGTTTAATCCATGAACTGTCTGGGAATGTAAGATGCAACCAATCTTGATCCAATCTCATGGTGGCGATTACAAATTCCTTATTTAGTGTGTGTCCTGCCGGCAATGTATGAAATATTTACCGAGAAACCTGATTCACAAATCAAATTTAATTGTCCAGATTTGAAGTTTTACCAATTGTATTTTCTGTCAGCCTCATGACCATGAGGAGCGGTACCGTTAACAGAAATTTCCTAAACACGTCAGTAGTAAAATTTAAGATAGTGTTCAGGATCTCTAAAATGATCGCCAGTACAGATTACGTATGCCCCTCCAAGTTATTTTTAACACTGTTGTTAAGCATGGAATAAACAAGAGTTTGCTTCAAAATTACTTACACGCAGCGAAAGCAGGTCACTTTGACAACCTACGTATACAATCAATTCATCAATTATATTTATTTGATACAGTTGTGGCCACATGTTGTCAACATAATTTTTTAAAAGTGCAGCTCTCCTCAACTAGTATTTCATAGCAAAGTAAAAGTTCAAAGATAAAATGTCCTTTTATCTCCAATCCATTCATTCGGCTAGGCTCTATAGCCGTTAACCAAAATGACAAATGTCGGCAGAGGCAAGCAGCCCCCACAGTGGCTTTTGGATTTTAAACCGGAAAGCAAAACACTCAGAAGGGTGACTAGTGAAGCACGTAAACGAGACGTAATGCATGTAGTGCATTACCGGTGTTGAAACAAACCACTTTAGATGAGTCCATTAGAATGAAGACACTGATGGGTAGAGGTGCTTAGGATGGTCTGTTAAGTGTTTTATTGAAGTGAGGAAGAGTAAAAGGGAGTAACCATTACCAACCGTAGCCATCAACGTTGTGATTTCTAAACGCAAATATATTTTTATTATGGAAAGGATGTTTGACTATCAGGGGTGAATTGAGAATGCCAACATGATACTGATACATGTACCGGTACTTGTACCAAATGTGCAGTTCAATTTGTAGAGAGCTAAAGAAAGAAAAGTTTCAGTCCTGTTTATTTGATTTTTGGACCAGTTCTACTTCTAGAATATTTATTCACTGCACGGCAGTATATCCAAGAGTTTTATTTGAAAGAAACAATGAAGAACATGCCAGTTCTTAGTTAGGAATTTGGAAATTGTTTTAAATCAATGCATTGAAAGTAGGTATAGGGAATGGGTGAGATTTGAACCTGGGGCACCAGAGGTTGAAGTCGAGAAAAGAAATACTGGGTACTGCTCTAACCTGACAGTCTGTTCCAGTTTTAGCCCCCACCGACTTCTGTATTTAATGCAATAGTCGTAATGTATCATTGCAATATATTGGGGGGGGGGGAAATTGCTTTTACATGTACATGTATAGTGTCAGATTACTTTTTGTTTAGAAAGGGGGTCTTCTTATAGCCTTGTTTGGTAAGGTGAAGGTTTGAGTCCTTCTGTGCTGATTCATATTATTTCCCACCCTTTCAAATCACCATCTTAAGATTTCACAGTCAACCATGGGACATTGACCATGCGTGTGCGAATCACCCCAGATGGTCCTTAAGTGTGCATGAAACTCAGTTAGCGCTGACCCTCTTTGCTGCCATCCTTCAAAAAAGATCCCGAAACACCCGTCTGTCTTAATTTCCAATCCAGTCCGCTATTAACCCTTGGTAGTATGGCACAATTCCGGGGACAAATCCCTGGGTTATTTTGCCTGGGTACCCCGGGGCGAATAATTGTTCCAGTTGCTGCTCAAGCCTGGGGGATCATGGTTTGAGACACTGTATCCCATCAAACGCGGCCGGATAATTTGGGCCGGCAAGACGGAGCAGGGTTTACAACATGAGTGTACTGCATCTCCCAAGCTTTATGTATTAACCCTCGTCACCCTACTGCATTAGGTCTAATGTATTAGATTCGGGGCCGGCAATTCTGACGATTATTGCCGGCTGTCATTCTCTGGGAGGGCAGATAAAACCTACCGAAATAAAGAAAATAAATTTGGAGTCAGCGCGTGCGGGCTGAGTGGCTGGGGTCACATTCCTGGCCGTTTTATTGGCCCAAAGTCCACGGACTCTTCAGGAAGTTTGATATCCTGTGCTTACTGATCGTATCTTGCACTGTTTGTCAATATTGTCAAGCAAGTCTTTGTTTCTTTGCTGTAACTTTTGATTGTTAAAATTCATAATCTTGTTTGCAATTTCTGTTTTTTTTTCTAATTCAAAAAATTGTTACGTTAATGAAGAGAGCTTATATTTGATAAAGTCTTTTTTCAAATGTGTGTCAGGGAAAAATGACAAAATACGCAGAAAGTTATTCATTATAAAGTTGTCTTTTCTGTGGTGATTAAACAAGATCGAAACAGTGAAATAAATCCGAAAGTACTAGAATGTAGCAACTTTAATATCCCACATTGTGTTGGCTTCATAACATCTTGCAAGAAAATCAAGTATTTTCAGCACTAGAAACGCCACCAAAAACAGTCAAGCGGTTACATCGTTGACGACTCTTGACCTTTGCAGTGAGGGCTCACAAATGACGCTCATTGAGTGCCTGTCAGGAATGGTAAATGGCAGCTTCCGCAGTCAGTCTGTCTGCCGCATTATTGCCATCTTTTATCATCTTTCTTGATTTCAAGTGTTTATGTCAGCTCAGTTAAAAAACCAATTTATGAGACGAAATCCGTGAAGTTTTGCGGGCTGTGCGGTTGGGACATGTGTATCGGAGTGATAAAATGCCAGTTCCGTGTGTCGTTTATCGGGACAGGTTTGAGAAAATTACCACCATTTTCCTTGAAAAGTTCACAAAACAAAGTCCAAAAGAATGTTTACGTGGATTTTTATTGCATATTTAAGGTTTTCGAGTCGAGTTCAAGTTTATTGGGTGTTATCATTTGCAACTACTGGACATAATAAAAATTTATTTGCTTCAAATCAACTTATGGAATTTTTGAATGAACATTTTCTTGATGACAAACCTGATGCTGCTGTAGTTGACACAAAGAAAGTAAGTTGCTAAAACTGGAATTATTTTCTCTTCACAGAATGCTAATGTATAATACCCTTTCATGTACACATAATCATTTAATGGCCTTCATCCAAGGAATGCACTTAAATTTTGCTTGTTTACATGTGCTGTTGCTCTGTTTACATTTGGAATCATTGCCTACTTGTGAAGGCTGAGTTAAACCATAGCCAAGTGAGGTACAACTACAATGTAGATGGGTTCCTGGTTAGTCTCTTTAATATTCTTGATATCAAAGGAACAAGGTAGGGCTGGGAACAAGTCTGATTAGCAGTTGCTTTTATCATGTGATCATTAAAATTTGAGAATTATTGTGTACAATGACATGGGTCTAAAATGAGCAGTGGTGTTTAGCATTTTTGCTGAGATTGTTCTTGAACAGGGAGCCCAAAATCATTACTGTACGCTTTTGCTTTTCCCCATGGTTTGTATGCTTCTGGATGTAGGCCTTATGACCAAAGTTGTGGTCTGCATGATTTTGATTGATTGCAGTCAGACAATTTGTGACAAAGCTGGTGAATGATAATGTGAACTTTCCTTACCTAAGTTGACAAAAGATTGCGGACAACAAGAATTGAAAAGTTCAGGAGTTGAATGACCTAGCCTGAAGTGTAGTCAAATGACACACCTATGCGGACAGACACTTATTTGGTTAGCTTTTTGCTCCATGTACTGTAGTTGTTTCTGGGCCCAAGCCCAATTCCTTCCTGTTGTTAACAGATGGTAGACATTTCTGATAAAAGTCTTTCAGAAATTGTAAAACTGCTAATCCTTCAACATTGTACTCACTGACCTATCATTCACAAGCTAGATTTGCAATTGCAGTTGTGCGACACGATAAACTTTTCCAAGGAAATATGAACTGCTGCTTCCGAAATGATACACCTAGTTTGCCCGTTGAAAGATTTGTGGTTCGACCATGAGTCTGGCACCTGGTCTCCCCTTTGGAAACAGCTGTCATTTGCACTTCAAGCACCAGACTGTTGTTATTTTAGACAGCTAGATAGATATTTCATCCGCAACACTCGTGCCTTGAACTTTGCAGTGAACCAATTTTTTGTAATATTCTCGATGATAATGATTCATTAGATTTGTTCAGGTTTCTATAGCGGCAGGTATGGGTCTTTGAAGAAAATAAATAAGAAAGTTTAAAAAAAACCAAAAGTCTTAACTGAAAGAAGGCTGGAGTCCTTCTCAGTAGTTGCCAACGTCATTTGGATCAAACAGGAAAATGTATGCAAAAGAACGTTAAGTTGCAAGAAAACCAGAAGTCATTGCATTTGCATGTCTTCATGATCAACCTGCCAGTTTTACATTTCACTAAGTGCAACTACTAAAACAAGTGTTAACATGTTTACGTCTCTAACATTGAGCTTTACTTAACAAAATAAGCTACACATACATTAATAATCGCTGACCAGAATGTATTAATTTTTAATGCTAAACAGTTGAGAACCGGTTGCAAGAAATATATATCATTCATCACATGAGAGATTGGCTGGTAACCGAGGGTCTCTGCTTTGAAATTTGCCCCATGCTTAAACAGCATTTCAGATTTAATAGTTGCATACTGTTTAAGTGGTGCTATTTTTGAATATTTCCCTGACAGGAAAAACCAATAAAGAGGGTCACTTCTTTTGCGTCAATGACGTTGCTCCCCTCCCCTCCTGCCCACCACCCTCTCTGATTTGTTTGAACTTGTGACCCCACTCAACATCCAGACCACACTTTCAAATAGTTTCCACACAAAAAATTGTGCCACATGAAACGCTGTGTGATATTACAAAATTCAGTTGGTGAGGAACTTGATGCAAACATTTTTTCACCAGGGTCAGGTAGGTGATAGACCTGTAACTGAATTAACTTCCTCTACCTGGCTGGGCTAAGATCACGTCCCCCTAGGACCTGCTCTACAAGATTAACCGTCACTTGCTTCATTATCTTATTATCCAACCAACCTGGCCGCTTGACAGTTCACACCTTTAAACCTCTCTCCTCTTAACAAAAAAAAAAGTCAATCCCTTTCCCCTTGGATCGCAGATAGTTACTGTCAAATGCATCAAGAGCGGATTACGAAGAAAAAGAAATATCCCCTGTTTTATGAATTTAGAGGGATGTAATTAGCGATGTGCTAGTCAGGGTCTCTTCATGCCTGAGAGAACGACTCAAGGTGAGAGATGCCCAGGCAGCTGACACGTGCAAATAAGATTTCTGTAATTGGAATAAAGGTCCATTAGTAGTATTCACCATGAGGAATATGAAATACTAGTGTTAGGACTTTTGCCAGCTGTAGGAGCAGTATTTTAAGGATGGCCTTCTTAAAATTGACATTTAAATTGATTGTGATTCATGTACAAATTGTTGGTGCAACATTTTACATGGTGTTTTGGTAGCCCTTCCTTCATTACCGTACATGTAGGGTACATGAACATGATAGATTTCTGACTGTAATTCATGTTCAAGGTCATATTTCTTTTAGAATGTTGGGTCTACAGTTGATTTCAAAGTGACGTTTTCAACAAGAAATTTGAACAAAGAAGGAATGACAAAAACTGTAGAGATAGTTTGTATGTTGGTCTATGGTTTAGCTAATATCACAAGCTCAACTTTTGTTACAAATTTGTCGGCTTGCCAAGAGTGGGAAAACTTAAATTATTTCAATGCAAAGATTATTTAAAAATCTGTAGCTATTTACACATGTAACTAGCAATGAGATCATAAACAGTACATCAACAAAAATATATTTTATAACTTGGCAGGTGTGAAAAAATAACACTAGCCAAATTGAAAGCTGCATGTTTTGATGTTTTGCTAAGTCAAAATGTCAGATCAAATACCAGCCGCATTCTAAAAGTGTGAACAAAATTACGTGTGGTTCTTTTTGGGGTTCTAGAAATCAATGCGTGTTTTATCAATGATAGCGGCACTTCACGCTGGGCTCCTAACTCATTCCAGGCACGTGCTGAGGTCACTCACTCCAAATGTTGCCATTTCCAATTAGGCACGGCACCCTTTGGGTGTCTAAAAGGGGTTGGATTTAGCCTAATTTCCAAGTTCAGCGTTCCAGAATTGAAAACCTGTGGCCATGCTCTTCGACCGGTACCCAGCATGAGACCCTTTTTGTGGTAATACAAGGACAGGGCGCCAGGGGCTCCAGAAACAGTTTTACATTTGGTAATTCTAAATTGAAATAACCAAAAGTAAATATTTTGAAAGCGTGTAAACCTTTTTACTCCATGCTGGAGACAATGTTTACTTTTCTTCTTTTGGAAATGTGTCAGGATTTAATATTATGATATTTGTTTTATTGTAGATATTAAGATCTTTGCAATTTGACACTTTATGAATATGAAAGCATAGTCCAGGATGACATCAACTTCCTTTTAAGATGAGTACAAATGATATCACTATTCTTTTGAATAAAATATTTCTGTATATATCTCAATTCAATACACATGTAGATATGCACGTTGTTCGCCCAGTGTATGTGATGTTTTGCAAGATATTATTTAGCTCTGCACATTTTACTTCGGAATCTTTCTGTGCTTGTGGGTATCCTGCTGTTGATGAATTTCTTAGGGTTGGCCTTAGGCTCCTGGATACCAAACATTCTCATGTCACTGATAGAGGATTCCACTACTGTGAGTTACACGCTTCGTTACCCCAGGAATGGCTCCCTAAGTGGCCCAAATTTGCTTCCAAGAAAACAAAAAGGAGGCTGCAGTTGTTATGATCAAATAAAGGTACCTCCATTGTGAAGGCCTACATGCCAGACTGCCATGTGCCTACATGTAAATGTACCTTCTTTCAATTTGTCGTTTCTCTTATTTCAGTACTTAGGTTGGGTTTCAAACTCTATTTTCACCCAATTGCAGCCCTCTTTTTCTATTTCTGTTTCTAGTTTCTCATAAAAGACTCTGATTTTTTTTTCTTGCTTCTTTTTCAGGAAAGACCTGTTGAAAATCTTACCCAATAGTCAAATTAAGTTGAAGTACTTGTACATTCTTGTACCACCAAATTTGTACCAACTGGGAACCTTTTCTCAAAATTCATGGTTTCCTGAAATCCTATTTAACATCTATCCAACAAGGTTAATTACAATCAGCTGGAAATGTGAAACTCTTGTTTCATAATCCAGGCCAGCATCTTCAGGAATTTATGGCGATAGCTTTCTAGAACTTCAAAAATTTAAGATTTACATCTCAGAACTCAAGCTGGAAATTTTGAATGCCTACAGTATTTGCTCAGTGTTGCAAAAAAATCAAACTAGATAGAGTGACAAATGATAGACGTCAGTGGTTCCCCCACATTGTTCAGCTATGCCTGGCATGAAGTCCTAACCCTAATCCCCTCGAGTTTTCCTGTCTGGAGACCCTCAAGATTTCTCAGGGGGACTTAGCCCTGTCCAGACCAGGTTCCCTGTCCATTACTCTCCCCAGACCACCAATGGCCAGGAGATTTTCAGGTGAGGCTCAACTTACCAGACTGACCTTGTCTAGGGTGAGAGGGGGGGGGGGGAATAGGAACTGGGGATGCCTGGGTGTAATTGGGTTTTGTTGTGGCAGCTCAAGACAGACCCCAGCCAAAACACCATAAATTATTGTCCTGCAAAGTGGCACGTTGGTCTAAAGGTGCAGTAAAATGGATAGTAAAAAGGGACCATCAAAGGATTTTTATTGGAGAGAGTGGCATTTGGCAACCATTAGGACTGAAACTATTATTTTGGATGAAGGTTGCTTGGACAAGTTGGACTTAAAATGAAATTTGCCGAATGTGCAATTTGCATATTAGAGCTCTCCTCATTATTGAAAATGGAAAATAGTAGCGGGGAAAATGGAAAGTGTAGGAAATGCCCTTTGCAAAAGTGATCATACAGATGATATTATAGGCCATTCAAATACTTATGACAATAAAATAGTTTAAAGAAAGTCTACAATGACATGTGATCAGAATTGGAAACACAAATCAGCAGTGCAGCTTAGGTACATGTCAGTCTGTAAAAGCAGAAAAGAAAGCTGCAATTTAAACTGAATTATTCAAGATGTTGGTTTGAACCTTTGGGATCTTCCCTGGCTGTTCAATCTCCACATGTTTGCAATGCTTCATCAGATGTACCAGAATGAAATATCCATTGGCAGCGGGGCTGGCGGCATTCCGATACATATGTCCATTACATTGCACGTAAAGCTTTCGGGAGATTTATAGCCTGACCGTGTCACAGAAATATGATGTTGGTTATGTTTTGAGACATCAGCAACATTGGTTACATTTTTCTAAGTGGCTGGATCTCTGCTGTCATGAATTGTCTTGGGCCATGCATCAATGTCACTGGGTCATCCATCAGAGGATCTACAGTCTTGGGATGTTAGGAATGTTGCGGTGTCTAGCCTATCAGGGCCCCTATAGTATCAGTCTAACCAAACCTCAGTCCCATGCCCACAGTTTGTCAAGAATGTTTGGTTTCTCCTCACATGTGAACTGGCCCAGAGATGACCACATCACAAGTCACTACCTGACATCCTAGGTAAACTCTGACAACAGGGCTCTGAAAATATTTGGGGTCAGAAGTTTATCCAACTTGATGAAAGGAACAACAGCGGCTGGCCAGTATCTCATCACTTACTTTTTTGCGCATACTTTGAAAGAGTTGTACTGAAAACAGCAAGCGCATGCCGGTCCGCAACTGGCCGCACGCACGTGGCTTGCGCTGAAATTTCACTTCGCCCAGATGCAGCAATAAATTTGTAAGCTGCTTGACAAGAGAACCCAAGTGTTTGTCTGGTGCCTAGTCACCTCCGTCCCTGCTGGCCATATTTGGTTCCAGAGCTGATGGTTTTGTCATAAAATTTGGTTTCGTGAAAAACATCAGGCATCCATAGAGATCGTTGAGTTGAGATTTTATTTTAATCTGAACATGGAGCCTGATCTGAAGTAGCTTTACCCATGAGAAGGAAGGGATGTTGTTAAAAGACCAGACAGGATGCCATTGGGAATTGTAAATGTCACATAAAAATGTTATGGGTTTCCTGGGTCCTGATGAGTTAAACCTGCTGCATCTCTGTGCCTATTAGGCCAGCGGTTTTATTCCCCATATTTAAAGTTCAGAGAAGTTGATAGGTCAAAAGTTGTGATTTATTATGGTGTTGTGGGGAAGCTATTATTTTGAACAAACCTTTAATTATAAACAAACTAATTAGGTATTAAAAGTGTCTTCCGGAACTTTAAAAGAAAATTTGTATACACGAGATCAATGTTTTAGTCTCATTTTTTTTTCTTGTAGGTCAACTGCACATGTTATTTGAAAGGATTTTCAAGGTACTTAATTGTTTGATAGT
This sequence comes from Patiria pectinifera, assembly GCA_029964075.1. Classification (NCBI taxonomy): domain Eukaryota; kingdom Metazoa; phylum Echinodermata; class Asteroidea; order Valvatida; family Asterinidae; genus Patiria; species Patiria pectinifera. The sequence continues at coordinate 2,315,287 of CM057142.1, forward strand.
GTAAAAAAAACAAGTTCTGAGGAAGTGAAGAAGAATTTTAATTTTTCACAAAAGCATGCATTTTTTTAAAAAGTGAGTAAGAAATTCCAGTGGATGCTTGCAGTTTCCCCACTCACTCCCCCTCCTTCACCCCTACCGTAGACCTCCATCTTTGCAACATCCCAGCCCGCCCCCCACCCCGTCTCACCTCCCAGGCATTATCACTAGATGAGTTTGTGATAGTCCTAGGGGGTATCATGTCTAGTGATATCTGAGCCTTATTCCATTAATTCAAGACACTATCAGGTGACCAGTTCTTACCAGAGTCCTCCTGACTCACTTTCACCCTGGTGGTCGGAAAAAAAAGTGGGGTCCAGGGAAAAACTTGCCTGGAGTTATAGTTGTCAAAATGGAGACAAGTAATTAATATGTACATGAAATACTTCATTAATTCTGCAATGATATTTGATATTTTTGCAAGTTCACATCAGCAATTTAAGCTCGGGGAATTTATCTGCTTTGTAAAATATTTAATCCCCAAAGCAGTGCTTCACATACCGATCGGAATCTACACAGAATGATCGAAATCGCATACAAATGTCACAAGTTTAATTAATGCATTGATTTCTGAGTATGGTTGCCAAGGGATGAGTGTGCTGGAATGCGGGTTCAGGTTACGGTGGGTCCTACACGCCGTACCAATTAATCAGAAAAGATGACTCCCTGGAAAGCATTACCTGATGGCTAGGCCGGCCCTAATCTCCCCTCCCCCCCTTGATACCGGATCACGACTTCATTCTAAGTGATTTCCACCTGCGTTGCTTTGTTTTAGAATGCGGGAACATGCACTGGGCTTGAAATCCAAACCAACTCACCGACCCCCAGGTGCCTAACCTAGTAAAGTCCGCAACTCTATACAGAAGGAACGTCGTTTTTGTTTATTTCTCTCTCAAAGATGAAGGAATTCTTCAGTGTAGACATCTAGTCAGAGTGTCTTCTCTTTCTCTTGTGTGGCACCTCGGGCCTAGACTAGGGGGTAGTGGAGTGATGTGTTTTCAAGTGGAATCCCCAAATTAATAAGATGGTATTGATTTGTGGGGAGACCTGTGAAACAAGAGAAAAGCTGATCAAGACCAGCACTGAGTGATCTCTGTGGATCACTGCGGTTTTCTTTATAGATCTGTATTTGTTTCTTAGATAAGATACATAAGAGTATGTATTAGTAAACACATGGCATGTGCTCACACTCACAGCAACACTGTACACGTATTACTGTTTTGTTTAGGGGGTGGGTAGGTAATTTAGGGGGAACAATTTTATTTTAATCTATTGTAACCCCCCCCCCCAAAAAAAAACACTAACGAAACATGAGAACCCTATTGGAAAGCCATAATGAATTCAGTATTTACAAAAATCTGGTAGTTTATGACTGCTTTTGTGCAGTTTATCTTGACCGAACACCATTTCAACAGAACAGTACACATACAAACTATTCCTCGGATCAGCTGATTTCTCATTTTTCACTTCACACTTCTGCCATTAAAAATTGGGGAAAAAACCTGAATAAAGTCTTGTGAAGCTTGGAACTTTGTGTTGCTTCCAGTTGCTTGCCTAAAACAGTGGCCAAGAACACAAGTTTTTTCTGCTGATGGCACTTTTGCCCATACTATTGACATTCTAAACACTGGGAACAGCGAATTCAGTAACTTCAGAGGTAGAATTTGCTCAAGGGAAACAATAGCACGTCTTAGCTCTGAAATCAGCTTAACGCTACTTTCCTGCTAAGCAATTTTGTGAAATTTGACCCAGATTTTTATGGTCTCAGTCCTGAATCATCTTCAATTTCAGTCCCTCCAGAGGACCCCTGAATATGGACTGCATTTTCAAACACAAAATCTCAACGGACGGTGTTTAAAAGCAATCTAAATATTTGAGAGATTTATGGCCGGGATTAGTTACAGTGAACACCATGAATCTATGTGTTTGACAAGAAAGGATGAGAGGCCCTCTACAACATGTCGTCCTGGATGACAAATAAATACAACTGCTGATGTTTAGATAGACTGCCTCCTGATTCTTAAAATATGGCAGATTTCTTGCTCAGCATTTGATTGCCCATTTCAGTTTTCCAATTTTGAGATTATGATTCCGATTTACTGGAAGGTGATGGCAAACAATCACCCGCCTGATTGTTTTTGCTTTTCGTTGACCGTGATGAGGGGGCGAGATCAAAGCCTTTTCGCTGATTTACAACGGTAATAATTCAAGTTCTGTTTATCCTGTTATCCAAATGTCTTGCTTGTACTCATACAGGCTTGATTCAGACAGCCGGATTGTAGACGAGGAACTGATTAATCAGACAAAAAAAGGGATTCTTTTATTTCTTTACGGCTAGCCCTTCTTTCCTGAGTATTGATCTGGAGTTGCTGCACTGGAGCTAGTGGGACTTTTAATCTTGACAGAGGGCGCTGTAGCAGGCACTGACCAGATCAGAATGAACTGCACTGGATGGGGTCTCGATCGAGTAACAGCGGAATCGATGTAGCTATTGTCATTTTTTGGCAAATTTACCCAGCCAACTGGCCTGTCTACAATTTTGTGTAATGTGGTCTGTCAGTTTACTGCTGACATTTTTTTCACTCCATCATTATATCCGTACCTGTGCCATTGGTGTTTGTACTTTTGGCCATACCGTATTTCAAACTGTGATTATATCTCCAGCCTTGGATCTCTCTGGCCCTGTATGGTATAATTTGTAGGCATTCAGTCTTCAAACCAAATGGAATTTTTCTGTAGACATCATTTAATATTGTGGAATTTGTCTTGAGCTTAAAAAGAAAAAAAATAACCATGTAAGTCGGAAAGGAACAGTAGCCTGATCCTAAAGCAATACTTAGAGATGTAATCAAGTTTTGTGGAAGGGTCACATCAACCCATGTTTTGTTTAGTTTGTTAGTTTGTCAGGTCATCTATTTGTGGCTCCAACCACCTTTTTCAACGATTAGTATCTTCCCTGATTTGTGCAACATCCGTTTCACTCTTAATCCCGTCTTCCTTGACTCCTCGTGTCAGTTTATCTGACTGTCTAATCATCTTGCCGCATTCCGATATTGTCATCTCGCTGTGCCGGCTGGTGTTTGTTGCCTCCTGCTTTGAGTATTATGCTTGCTTTTAGCTCCAGACATTTCAATGGCCGGTCGGCGAAGCGACGCGGCGGTTCCATCAAAGCATTCTTGAAGTGTTACAAATCCTAAAGACATTTTATTCGATTGTTGTCGCCTCCCGATCTCTTTGAGGTTTGCTAGATGTTGTTGGCCAGAGTCCCTTTGAGACTTTTCGAGGGCCGTGATGTTTGTTAATAGGAAAACAAGACCTGACGCAGTGGGTTGAGAACCGGAAAGTAAATGTATTGGCAGTCGATAATAGCATTGTTGTTGTGCCAGGATGTTTATCCTTGTGTAAAGAAGTTTAGCCTGTTTTCTCGAGAGGTTTAGAATGTCAGCGGTATGCGTACAGGTGTACGTGTAGGGAATCAACAGAACGGTCTGTCCAATTGTGATTTAAGTTGTGCAGTCAATACAAAGTAAATTTTCTGTATACAGTGTCTTCACTGTTGTGCATATTTATAGACATTTTGCTTTAAAAGCACTGTAAGTTGGCTCCTTAAATGGTTATGTTATTGCACATACCCACGCAAACCTGTGATCTCATCGAAATGCACCAGTTTACTACATTTGTAACATTGAGGTCTCTGATGTCTGTTTGATGTCCCAGCTTGCCTCATTTAAACTCTCTCCTTGGTCACTGTCACAGGCCTCGCCTCTCAGGATGAGCCGGTCTCCCCATCGTCATGAGCCTCTTCGCTCAGGCTGACTCCTCACCCAAAAATGTCTGGATCATGGAATGCTTTTTACCCATAAATTGCAGCAGATGTAAGAAGTGCATTTTTTTTTTCGTTTCTTCATCTTGGGTGCTCATCCTTTCTGTGCTGGCTCCCTGCTCGTAATGTAAATATCATATGTGTGGTCGGTAACCGCAGGAGTGTTGATGCTGGATACGGTCTTGGTCTTGTCTAGAATTTAGAATGTTTCAGGGTGTGATGATGGGCCGGTGACATCTGTTGTTTATCTGATCTGGAGGCAGAATGGACCAGAAGGAGGGGGGGGGGGATCTTCATCTTCCCAAAAGAAGAGCCAAGAGGGAGGGAGAGCGTGTGGGGGAATTCATAGAATGGATGCCTGTGGTCCAGACACCGCAGGGGGACCTGCTGTAGTGCTGTACCACCAGGGAATGTGGAATTTTTCATGTTCAGGCTTGATCTAAGGCATGGGAGGAGGGTAGATAATAATTGTGATCCACAGCCTTTCTAGAACTTAGTGAAGTAATTCTTGGGGCAGTAACCAAAAACTTGTTTTTAAGAAAAACAAGAACTTGTCAGGCCTTGTTTTAGCTTTGCAGACCATAAATTAAAATCAATATCAATTTTTCCTGAACACACTGCTGAATCAAACAGTAATCCAACAGTTGGAGTCATATATCCCTTTGATTTCCTCAGTCTGAGCAGTAGACAGTGACTTCCTTTTAGCTGTTAGATAATGTTGGATTCAGCGGGCTTGGTACTTGGAGCAAAACCTGTTTTGTTGTGGATATAAAACGGCTTAGCTTCATAATGGATTAATTATCCTCGAGTTCTGAATGCAGAGCAGACTAGACTGTCTTCTATGCAGATTTTTGTGAATCATCTTATGCACCTAACAGAGTTATACAGAGTCTATCACTAGTTCCCACAAGAATGTCCCTGCAAGTCCATCACAAGTCCATAACATCCCCTTCTGTCTTAGGTCAAGCCATTAGCTATTCAAATGAACTGTAACAAAAGTCCTTTGTTATTGTTCATCTCGTTACTTGTGACTGGACTAATATGAATGAACTTGTGACTGGACTTGTTCTACCATAGAGCTAGGAATCCGGCTCTGTGGTTCTATTCAGACCAGTGGATCTGGAGGGCTCAGAATTATTTGTGCAATTTCAACTATAGAGGGGGCTATTCTACTTGACTGTTCACATCTCTACCTTGAGGTCAGTGACTAGATCCAGTGGGACAGCACCAGATGTTGGCTGGTTCAGGTTAGATACTTTGTATTTACATTGCCACAGCATTACTGCCTATGGTGTAGGATCAGAACTGTTTGGACCATGGATTATTTCGCTAGTATTTCACTGGTCATTCTTGCACTTCTAATATTTATTGTCACTCATACAAATTTTTTTCGGAATAAGGTTTCATCCATTCTATCATCCTAAAAAGTGAAGTCTTTAAACCATTTTTTTAGTAAATTATGACAAAATCATCAAAATTTAAGTTTGGTACCATTCTGAGATGAAACGTATAGTTTTAATTAATAAAAAAATCTGATGACCAGAAAGTAATTGGTAAGTGATACAAATGAGGAATGTTTGAACGCTTTTATTTTAGAGATTACCCGATTTGGAATTTATAATCTCAACTTTAATATTTGAGAAAATGCTGTCTCACTGGCTCTTGCTTTTAAACACATTATTTTTTTTACAACATCAGAAAATGTCCTCATGTTCAGGGCTTTGTTGCAATAACAGAAATGTGTGATACCAAGCACCCATACTGTTGCCAGAGAAAAAAAAATACATTTGTTCGTTCATAAAAGCAAAAACAGTGTAAGTGTTTTAGTTGGCAAAGAGCCAAACCTACCAGCTGCAAGTCCTGCCACATGTGGTCCAATGGACGGGAAAAATTATGAATGAAACCCTGAAAGCAAATCGAAATCTATTATATTTGTACTTAAAGCATGATTAATTCATATTATGACACAACATGTAAACAGTCGTTAGGGTTTCTGTTGTCGCTGTGTTTTTCAAGTGGAACAGTTTTGGAGACAGATGCTAGGAGGAGCTGTCCACTTCACACAGAGGTTGGTGCAAAATAAACAAAAATTAATATTTTTGCACGGATGTTGCAATAAAGTTTTATGAGCAAAAGATTTTTGTGAAATCTTGATCGATAATTTTGTAGCTGTTTGTCTGGTATGGGAATGTTTTGGGGTGAAAACAAATTAGGGACAATAAGTGTATTGTGTATTATGCAAAACACTTGTATGTACTGAACCAAAAATTATGCAGCTTCTCTTAAAGAGAAGAATTATAACAAATGGAAGAAAGAAAAAAACCTGTTTCTGATGAATGCCATTTGGTTATTTTCAAATTTTGTTCAATTTTTTGTTCAAATCACTTGCACAAATTCATTGCTTTTAACTTCAGTACCGTAGATGGACATTCACCAAGACATTCAGTTACTTTTTTGAATGTCCAATCAGGGCCAGTCTAGCTAAATTACTCACATTAAAATATATGAATATTCATCATTTGTGGGTATGACTATGAGTAGGCCGTACGTAGTCATCCCTCGGTTCTGGCTCTATTGTTCCTGGTGCGGGCAACAATTAGGCCTATATCACGATGAACTTTGATGGAGGACCCTTAATTGGTAGTCTGAGTACCTTCACCCATCAGGATTAACCACATTTTGTTCGGCACTGTTGACAGTCTCGCTTCCCCGTTTTGCCGTTTAATTTAAGTCAATATGCACCTCATCAGTTGTCTTAAGTGCTGCCTCGGCGGTCTTCTATTCATTGACTTCAAAGCTGTTGCAATTTCCTTGCAGCGATGGGTTGGAGATGATATTAAGGTTGTATTATGTGTCTAGGTGAGGATGTTTGTAAATGAAGAATCCATCAAAATACAACCTGGCTTCAGCAGTACATACCCCCGCCTGACCTGATTAAAGCCAGAAAAGGGGGGGGGGTAGGGAAAGAAAAAATACAAAGGAATTTTGTAACATTATCATTGGGTATGGCTTTAGAAACCTTAAGGAATAGGCATGAGATTAAATGGGTGTAATATACATGTACATGTAGTTTCTTTTGAGAAATAACATTTTAGGAAAATGTTTGGGAGGAACAATGTCCTTACTGAAGAATTAAAACAGTTTGCAGTATTTCTGGCTGGGGCTTGTGCAGGTTTAGGCCAAGTTAAAAAAAAAATAGTTACTCCTCTGGGCTTTTTGAAAAATGAAGGAGGCAGGTGCTTCCCGATGACAGATTTTTTTAAGATAGCAAATGGATTCTTCCTTTTTATCCCTCGACTCATCTGCTGATGCAAAATTGTGTCCAAAGGAGTCATAACCCTTTCCCCCGGTATATGGCCTATAGCTACAATTTTTTTGGAATCAATTAAGAAGACAATATACCGGTATTGACAATATATGTGCAAAAAATGTATTGCAAGTGTATGAATAAAAAAAAAAAAATAGGCGGTCGGCAAAAAGAAAGCTGGTGGAGATGAGAAACTGGTTAAGTTTTTGACTTGGCCTTAATTACGTGTATTCAAGAAACTCACGAGAATGCCTTTCAGCTTTGAAAATGTGCCCATTGTGCGACGTTTTGTCCTGGGTTTATTGTAAGATTGTGATTTAAATTAATGTTCTGCTTCACAGCCTCAGTCAATTAGATCATTTTCTCTCGGGCAGTCATCGTGTCTGGCTGCCAAGTCGCCCGTCTGGATCCTTGTGAGGACAATTGATTTTTATTTCATAATTTGCTACTTGAACCACAATGAGTTTAATTACCAGTCCGCAGGGAGTCCGTATCAGAATGTGGATGATTTATTATGGAACCGCGACATATATCCATGTCGCGGTTCCTTTGATCTTCTTTTGTATCAAATTTTTGTTTTAAGTTACTTCCTGTTAGTGTTAAAAAAATTCATGAATGTGCTCATGTTGTTTATGTGCATTGTAGGGTGTAGGAGTTTCCCGACGGTTCATAAGTGACCAAATCTTATGTACATGTATGCTCTTTGGGCAATTTGTCATTTTTCCTCCATTGTTACCTTTCGAAGAACTCCTTCTAAAAAAAAAATACGCTGTAAAAATTGAATTTAATGTCAGTGGAATCGGGGCTAAATTCAAGCAGAAATTGTTGCTATTTGTGTTCCCATTTTAAAATCAGCGGGGAAACAGTTGGAAGCAATGTTCATCGTTCACTAATTTGGCTGGTAACCTTTTGTTTTCCAAATCAATTGGCTCCAATTGTTGATCAATTGACAATGTGACATTATTTGGTATTTAATTTCAGAGCTCACTCAAGACATTGAAATTCCATAAGTCCTTTTGTTTTCAATACAACCACCATTTATAACCAGCTTTGTCAACAGTTGCATATGTTTCTTTGTCTTTTTTGTTTTTCTTTTTTTGGTTGCCTTTTGCTACAGGTAGCAGTAGTTGTGTAGCCTTTACCTATATATAACAATTTATTTTGTTTTAGGAGAAAATGTGAGTGTGTTTGCACAACTTAGGAGAGTGAACCACTGAGAAGCCAAACCACATGTACATGTAACCCTGCACCTCTAGATTTAACCAAAGGAAGAGTTCCGTTTGCGTTTGCTGCTACATGACATTGAGGGGATACATCATTGTCCTATTAATCATCATGTTTCTAACACTGCTGCCAATCTCCCAACCTCCCCCCCCCCCAAAAAAAGGAAAAACATCTGAATGACCATTTTGATAATTTACCAGACATTTTTGACTCTCCATTGAAAGAGGTGAGTCATCTGTAGAATGGATACGGTTCGGGCCCTGTGACGAAGCGGAGGTGAAACAGAGAAGATAAATTGGTGGGTACGGTGAGAAGGTGTGATTGGATGGGAGTTTGCATTGGTCAAAAGCGTAGATGATAAATAGGACTTGATGTAACAATGATACGCATAGGACCATGGGAAGGCCTATTTGGATTGTGCAATTGGGTATTGCTAATAGCGCAGTGTGGCACGTGCAGGACTCCCCACAGATGCGGTGGAGCGGTGGTAGACAAAAAGACGGGAGAAAGACAAAGAAAAGAAAAATCCAATAACCAATTGGGATGCGAGTGTGGTGCGGCATCGCACCCAATCCCTTTGTTGATTATGATCAATAGCGATGGCATGAAACAAACTGATGTACCCAGTCATGGGTGTTGGGAATCGATGCAGGAACACAAAAGGCCTCAGAAGTGAGGGCGACTGCCGCTGTGTGGGTGTAGAGGGACGTCGTGCCGATCGGGGCGGCATGCTCACAAACGATTCATCACTTCATTGCTCTGTAGATTTATCACGTTGCCGCCGTGTTGCTGGGATGGAACTCAGTGTAGCTGGATTCCTCTCACACCTAGTCAGTGTAGACGCCCCTTGGCTTATGTAGTTTTTCCTTTGTACAAACAGGGCACCAATTAATCTCTTTCACTTCAGATTGCCTGTCACTGGGAAGACTGGGAAGGCGTAAGAACCAGGGATGAGCCTCCCCCCCCCTTAAAATAGAGAAAGACAAGCCTCTTCGTGAAGATACTTGAATCATTTATCAAAATTGGAGTATTAAGACAATGAGTTTAATCATTGAAGTCACTGAAATTCTTCTCTGCTGTTCTGTGACAGTTGGCACGGTCGGCATGAGCAAAGTAGGAGGTACGCAGTGACGAACCTCCAATATGATTAATCTCTTTGATGCTCACCGACTGACAGTGCCGGGCTGGTACACTAGACCTTGTCTTTGTCATTTTATTTTTTCTGAGTGGCCTGTTTCTGGCAATTATTCATAAATTGTCAGCTTGTCCTGTCCCCCGGTGCGGACAGCGTCGTCATCACCAAGCAACTGCGCAGCGCCTCATCTATAATAAAAGAAATTAATTTCGAAAATTACATTATCACAGTTCAGTGAATCAAATCACCCCTCAACTCCATCTGTATTAATATCATTAAGTCAATTTTTCCAATTTTTCCATTCAAAAACTGTAATTCAATTTCATATTTTTTTTATGTGTCTGAAAAGTTCTCGTGACCCAAAAAAGGGAATTATGCTTTGAAATTAAGGGCAAATTACGGACATCAATCTTTTTACAGAGTGTGCTGTGCATTGGTATTGTCACATTAATTCCGCTCAAAGGGACACCAAGTGGATAATGTGAATAAACTCATTCAGTGTGAAGTGTTGACTGAGTACCGGCTTTTCCATCATAATGTGGGTTCTAATCACCAAATGGATATTGTGTAAAGTGTTTGTCCAGAAACTCATTGGTATAGTGTGTATATTTAGCTGTCTGGGTTTTCAAATACTGTACTTCACAAGACGCATCTCTCTTAACCAGAGTGTTCAGGCTTTTTCGGGTCATCACCCACCAACCCGTGTTGAAATCAACACTTTTTCACCACAAGTAGAACGGGGAACCATCTAAACATGGGTAGGCAAGGTGTACCATGCACAGTTTAAAGAGGTTGTGGAATGCTCAAAGACATTTCCGTCATTTTTCGGGTATATGTAGCCTAAGGTGTGATGAAATAAAAACGACTATTGTGTCTGTCATGAAATGAGCACAAAAGGTACTTTTGAGAGCTGTTTTTCAGGTCCTGTTTCGAGTCGAACATGCAATTTGTGTAAAAGTCTTCGTTGGGGGCAGCAAACAAAACATAGTAAATCGTGACGTAATAAACAGGACTCGTTTATACAACACTGCATCGATTAACTTTTGTTCTCAAAATGTTCTTACTTTACTTTGATTAATGTGGTACTCCTGAGTCCTGAGTAATTAGTAGTGCTGAAAAAAAATTGCTGAATTTTTGCTGAATAAAAAGGAGTTTAATTGCAAAAAAAAAGTCAACAAATCAATCAGAATTTAACAGGAACAACAGTTCCAGCTTCCTTGGAAAAAAAAAATTGAAAAAATAGAAAATAAAAAAGTACATTTTATTTACATGTAAATATAAGAGAATTCTAAAATTACATATGATCATTAGTAATAGCTTCCTTCAAAAAAATTATTGAAAAATGAATTATGCATTCAATTTTACTTAAATATAAGAGGTTTTTGTAGCGGGCCTATTGGCAGGCTTTTAGGTCCATCAATCCTAATTAGCCTGTAGCACAGGGTCTGCCACTCATTACATGGTCAATGACGAGAGATGCCAATTCATTAACCCTCGGGATCTCAGACTGTACTATGATGATGTCATCGGGGTCATTGTCCTGATGATCCGACGAGGGGGGGGGGGTAGAGATCATACCGGTAGAACAAAGGATACTGAACATAAGTCTGTGTTGATGGATACCAATGCTGATTGGAAAGGGGGGGTTTGACTTGGGCCACTGACAGTGACTAAGTATCAACCCTTGCATGGATCTTTCATTTTGCCTTTTTTTGTTGTTAGGGATTGCCCTCCATTGCAAGGTTACAAATTTCCAACTGGCTTTGTTTGCTGGTTAATTTTCCATCCCCCCCCCAAGAAAAAGGCAAAAAAAGTATTCATTCAAAAAAATGCAATGCAGGTCTGATGATAACCGTTGGTATTTGTATAGAGCATTTTCAGATTGAAGAAATATTTCTCCATAATCAAAGACATGAAAAGTAACACAAAATGAGCATTGCATTATGCAATACTATGTTTATTTCTTATTGAAGGATTAATTTACATGTTAAAATCCTGACACTGCCACACTCTTCGTCTTTCAGAACTTGAAAAGCGATGATAAAAAGATGTTTAGATTAAATAAACGTTAAGACATTGCAGCATGTGACTTTAACGACGGGTTGCACATTTTCAAGATACGCAGTAATCGCTACGATCGATTATAAAGAGCAATCTGTCATGTCAAGCGTTAACCCTCAGATTACGCTCTTTTGAACCCTCGGTCCGTCGATGATGTCATCGGGTCATTGTCCTCAACCAGCGGCCCGGTTGGTGTTTAAGACAAAGAAGACGGAGGATTTTGGTATCTAGGGAGCATCCTCGGTTCCCTTGACAATGAGCCTACCACCTGTGCAATCACTCAGGCTGAGACGCAGCCTATAGTGGCTCTCTTCACTCGTCGCGATCACACAATTCTCAATTTCTCAAATTCTCCCCTGGCTCCCCAGCTTCTTTCCCTTACGTTTGTATTTCTCAGTCAAGCATAGATCACTTGTAGATGGCGCCCCTCTGTGATTGTCTTTTTAGCCCCTGATTAGTTTGGTAGACCAGACGCTCAAATTGTCGGATCCGGAACAAGAATGTGTTTTTCTTAAAGCTGGTTTAACGAAACCAGACTCCTTTTTGACTTGGAGCTTGGTTTTCAGTCTCAAAAAAAAAAAATAAAAAAATCAGTCCTTCCTGATTATATTTGAAAGCCTTCTCCACAAGAGAATACTTTCTTTGAGTCATTTTAAAATCGGGCTCAAAGGGAAATGATGGGAGTGATCTTGAGTTACAAATTAAACAGGTAGACATTACAAGAGTTTTGTTGGAAGAAATCTAAGATCAATTCAGAAAATTCCACCTTATCTTCTGAAAGCATCATTAATAAAAAAAATGCTTTGATGAATTTCCTGGCTTCTATTCCTTACGTTGTTTACATCACACACTCACAATGCCCCACCAAAGCTGGAAACCATCTCAGCGGCGACCCTTTCTCCGTTTCCTTTGCACTGACCGTCGGTCAATATGTTATTCCAGTCAGGCCCTCGTGCAAATATTGCCATGTTTGCTTGGTCACTTGTGGAAGCAGCTGACTTTTCACTCATTGGTCGGGTGGCCATTAAGTGGACAACTGACTCTCGTATTAAACAGTGTGCGTTAGCTGAGAAAGAAAAAACTTATAGTGGCTGGAGATAAGATTACAATGAGTCGCAGTCTTTTCTTTTAATCTGAAGATTTGTATTAACTTCTTAAGTCATCAAAATCAGGGGCCAAATGAAAAGAGGGAAGCAGGCCAGTGGTTGGGATGATGAAGATTGATTTGGATCTGAAATCAGTCAGAAGATGAGAGGTTTATGCAGGAAGACTTAAGGGATAGGCCTATTGGTTAAACACTGTGTACAAAATAGTTCCAATTTAACTTTGTTTAAAACATTTTTCAAATAAATGAGTACATGTAAGTGTTTTCATCCTTGCCTCATTATGTGACAGACCATAACATCAACAAGAGCATGCAGTGATCACTTAAGAAACATTACAGCAAAGTTATGTAAAAGGAAAACCTGGCATTAATATGCACATATTTAAAGTGGTTTTCAAAGTAAAAAATTATTAGGAAATTTATTTATTCATACTATGTATTTTCTTAGTGGAGGGATGTCTAGGAATTTCTTGCAAGCAATCTTTGAAGTTAGATTACACCAAAAGAATCCTCACAAAACCGATGCACTATTTGAGGTACCGAGTCTGTCCAATGCAGTCCTGTTCCATCACAAGAATGAAACTTGGTACGGCGGTAGCACAACACAAAAACCTTTGTCCACAGTAATGACTCCATCAAAAGCAAAACTGGGTTACCCCCAAAAAAGACTGCGTGTCGCAGCAACCCCTGGCTGGCCTACTCTCAAGAACCATTTCATGAAAACACGCATCCCTTTCAACTCAGCAAAGTTTCCATTTCAGCGTATTTTGATGAAATACAAACAGGCAAACATGACAACAAGGTAGAGCCTTGAAAAGGGGGCGGAGGGCCGCAGAATCATAAAAGGTCCAATTGGATCAAGTAAACGATTCCCCTGCAAGTGCCGTAGCACTCACTGACTTTCATTTAAACATTTATCGTAAGCGTGACTGCTGTGTGCCGAAACAACAATGCCATCATATCTGGGCTGTGCAAATTAGCTTAGAAATTGTTGTACATTGTACATAGTGGTGCATGCCTCGTTGAAAAAATTGACTGATAGAAACTAAGCATGTTTGGGTGTTACGGAAGTTGAATTTGCACTTATACTGTTTGGCAGATGGAATTTTCAAGAGTACTTCAGAATGAATTGTGTATTGGTTCTAGGATCTAAACAAGGTCAAGATGGACTTAAATTCAGAAAATTGGAAAAGTTTGGGTGGTTGTCCAGGACTAAATTTAGTTGAATTATACGATTATAATTGGGTCAGATTGACAGTTTGCTTTGTGTCATCAATTGTGCCATGTCAACAATCTTGTTTTCTGTTAGCTTTAAAAGTAGATCAGACTTAACCATGTTTTCAACTCGCTTTATTGGGTTTTTCTATAGTTAGACATGAGTTTTGTTTTCATAGTTCAGAACGTCGTTCAATAACGGACAGTCAATATGAACAGCTGTCTGATATGGACTAGAAGGGTTATGTTAAGGTCAGGATTATAGATCACTGTGATTGGCTGTTTGATTGATTGATTGATTGATTGATTGATAGATAGATTGATTAATTAATTATTGATCATGTTGTTGAATATCAGCGACATGATCGGGTCAGTGATTGAGGGAAAATGTTAGTGATTGACATCAGGATAATTGAATGACTCATTGATCTATTGATTAATTACTTGGTTGATCAATTTATAGATTGTGGTAGCTCCTATGGTGGAGTGAGATGGTGATTGATTCCCTAGTCTCTTGGGGGAATTTTGTGGCAACTATAAAAAGAAAAAGTAGCGAAACTGGCAGAGATACATGCCTGCCCTGCAATTATAAGAGAAAACACCTGAAATAGTATCCTTCCTTGTCTGGTTGGCCCAGTGATGAATGAAACTGGTGACATTTTGTGGGCCACTGTCTTCCAAACCAAACACAAAAGCTGTTAATTTACGACCTGCAAAGAGTCCCCAGGTTCCCCAGGAAATGATTGGGGTAGCTGGTCTGGGATGGTGCTGATCTGTCCACAACAGGTGCCAGGATACACAACCCAACTTGTAATTAAAAGCAGTCAAGTGTTTGAGCCTGTTAATTCCATCCAAAGATACTCCATTTGTGTCAGAGTGTGTGAGAAGAATGGAGGACTTTCAACACTTCATCTGGGCAATTTATGGGCTTCGTTGTATTAGGTGTCGGTTTAATGACTCCTGGTCTGTGTCCTGATCATCACTGTACTTTTCTTAAATGGATGATGTTACAGTGCATTGTCTGGGGGGCTAAGTAGTCTCATCTGCTGTCTTCTACTATAGGCTTGTTTACATTCTTACAGTTAATGTTTACACATATCAACAATGTTGATTTTTTTCTAGTTGAGGAAAAGTCTACCGTACCAATTAATGCCTTAAATGGTAAAATGCAATACTATTCTTTATCAGTGTGACCATCTAAATGGAGGTAAGAATTTTTCTATTTTCCAATAGATTTTTTTCAAGAGCATGCAAAATCAGACATTACCAAATCACTGCAAAATGCTTGAACTTTATGCTAATTCATTTCTGCCCAATTCCACCAGTGTGCAATTTCATTTCAAATTTATTCAAAATACAATTGTGTAGCTGTGTACACAAAGGAAATAGGCCTAACAGTCACATTGCTGTTCCTCCATGGAGGAATAATGATTAACCCATGGTTTTATCGATCCATCAGGGAATAAAGATGTACATTACATGTGAATACAATGTAGCACAAGTGTGATCAGTGGGTTCAGTGAAAAAATAACAAGAAAAAAAATCTCAATTTTTCAGCATACTTACATACAATACTTCAGCGATCTAAGGAATGAACTACATGTAAGACTGCATGTTCTTGGGCTTGCCACATATTTTTTTTATGAATTGCCAACAGCATGTACATGCATGCGTACCTAAACCAAAATCTGCAGTGAACATACATGTACACATTTCTGTAACATGTCTGTCTGTCCAATGAATCAGCATTCTCAGCATCTGTATCTACTCACAGTGATCTCCTTGAGTAGCCAGGTCCACTCAGTGTGTCATCCTAGTTATCTCTGTGTGACATCAGCAGCCCAAACCCTACAACAGATGGTAGAGGTGGCCACCTGTAACCTTTCTCAACAGGTGCAACAGAATGTCTTCATCCCAGCTAATTCTGAATTTCCCTCTGGGCAGACTATTAAGGGATGCCTTGTGTTCAAGGAAACAGGTTCCGCATAGCAGTACATTGTCTGAGCTGATCAGAAACATGCCTAGATATGATCTACTGATACAAGAAAGGAAAGTAAAGGATGCAGCAATTATCTGGGTCCCAGACCTTTTTTTTGGTACAAAGTTTCTTTGGGACAGGCACATTTACATATTGGTTTTGTCATTTACCTATGAAATGTTCAAAGTGTTGTAACTTAGTGCAGAGATTTGAGGCCTAAACAGAAACCTTTTACAAGCTTTACTTGGGTGGGACTCAAACCCCTAACCTTCTGCTTATTAGTGCAGCTGACTTGGCCACCTGATCACTGAGCTTGGAAGGGTCTGCTGGCCGATTCATATACCGATACACCTCATTGTCTTTCTGATGGAATTTTGCATTGGGGTGGAGCACAATTGGAATTTGTAAGTATTGTGTCAAAGCGTTTCACAATAATTACCCCTGTTCATCAGGTCATGAGACTAGTACAGCATGCATACTCCTGGGTGAGAATGGCAATTGTTGTGAAGTGGCTTGCCCAAGAACACAAACTCCATGTTCGCATCAGGACTCAAACCCACATACAGATGTACATGTTCCATAGCATATAAGTGTACAAGTACCATTGCATGTGAGTCAGGCACTATAACTGTTGGACTAACGCATACCCATACTTGCCCATTTGTCATATTGCTCACTCGGAGTGAGTGAACAGGACCTGACCTTCCAGTGGTGTTCACAGTTCGCAAGGATTAACTTAATGACAACACGTGTCTGCCTGGTTTTCTAACAGGTTGTTTCCATAATTTGAACAAACCAACTCTCGGATTTGGGATTAGTAATACTCATATCGGCCACCTGTCTCAATCCGGCATCCTTCAAAGTTGTACAAAAAGTGCAAAGGGAGCTGGGAGCACAAACGGGAAGTGGATGGATTAGGGTCTTGAGCCCCCCTCCCTCTCCCCTCCCCTTCCCTCCCTGAGGGCCCCCAAACCTGAACTTGTAGCAGTAAGCCATGGGTTACCTTTATCTAGCGACATGCAAGGCCCTGCCCTCATGTAACCTTGCAATTACTAAGCCGGCATGCCAATTAATTTCCCTTTCTTGTCTGGGAAATTACCCAACCTTTCCTCTCACATGAAGGGTAAATCCTGGGCGAGTCACTGAGAATGCTACCCCCCCCCTCCCTCCAACTTTAAAGTTGGCATCAAGCGATTCTCTTGAGCAGATAGTGAACCTTTGTGTCGCTTTGTCAGTGTGAAAAATTTGTGGCAATAACAGCAAGTTCAATCAGTAGGCATTATGATGAATTTTTTTACATCAGGGGAAATACTAGTGTGTACTCAGTGCTGTGAAAAGCTTGCTTAGGTGGGAATCGAACCCATGACCTCCAGCTCTCTAGTAGAGAACTCTACAATCAAATGTACTGGCCATGGGGGGGGGGGGTCGGCTGGGGGATTCAAATTCGATGAGGCATTGGGTATCACAATCAGAAGTTTTGCTTACATGTAGTTGATTTTTACTAGGCCCTATAGGTTTGGTTTTAAATCAGTTGTTGACCAGCAGCTCAGCTTCAGAGACTTTCAACAGTGATTTTGTCTCTTTAAAGCCATTTTGAGGTTCAGCGTGTAGGTTGTAACTGTACATGTACTTGATCACCATGCAATCCGCTGGCTTCCTGTGTGCGGATTATCAAGAGTAGTTCAGCATTTCGGGAAAGACCTTCGATGGCGTGGGTGTGCCAAGACAACAGGAGTGTCTGCTCCTACCTGTTTCCTTCAAGTAAATCTGTCTCAGCCAGCCTAGACACTCTTTGACTGGCCACATCCCTTGGACCAATCACAGAGCTTTACCTTACCCCATGGTCCAATCAGTGGCCAGATTTTGGAGGTCTGTGGCTTGATTTCAGGCACCCCTAGCCCAAGGCCTTTTTATTAATACCATGATAATGAATCACTGTCTTATGCTATTCTGTCAACTCACCCCTTTGATAGCACACATGGTTGGGGAGTTTCCTCCTGGGGTTATAAATAGCTACTTGTACCCTCAGCCCTTGGTGCAGTCTCAGTTCAAGTCCCAGAAAAACTGGTTTGTGTCCAAATTCGGGCTGACATGTATTGAGAATGAATGCAGCAATGGTCAGACGTAAAACCTACAGTGTTCTTCTCAGCAGGGTATAATCATCGGACATAACAGAGAAGGAGCCACTATTTGGAGTGTTGTACTCCTGTTGACCTGGCAAAGACATTTTCTAACTGGATTAGCTTGGACCCTGGTTTTCAGAGGTTCTGTGTACCTGGGGGTTGTACTAGTGTACATGGTTGAGTTCAACTTTCAAGGTTTAAGGGAATCCGAGTGACTGGCCTGAAACAATGCATGTCTGCTTGGTGAGTGGAGGCAGGAAAAGACAGGGGTTGCTGGTACGTACATTAGTACAGTAAGTTCAGGATGATGGAAAAGATTTTTTTTTTTCTTCAGTTGTTTATATATATTAGTAGTTGATTGATTTTGAGTTATTTTAACCCTAACTCCCTAGGCCTTTTTGCTAGGATTGACCTCAATCAAATTCCTCCCTTATTTCTTGATATGGTTCCACGGGATGATGACCACGGCCTGAATCTGCAAATCCCTCCGCTATGTCTGTCCAATAGGCTGAGGCAGAGCAGTGACATCCTGGAGCAGAGCGCGGAGGGGAAATCAAGTATAATACAAGGACTAAATTTATGCACGGCTGAGCATAAACAACACAAGGTCGGACCTTGACACAGACGACACAGCGTATCTCAAATCAGCAACGCACTTTTGCCATGTAACCTCAATCCTGCAAATTCCTCCAATTTGCAAAAAGGATTTTGGAGGATTCAGGGCGGTTAGGGTTAAATTAAAGGAAAGAAAGATTTAAGTACACTCTGCAGTTGAATGCACAGAGCATTCCTGATGAATAATTTGATCGATATGCAAGGTTTTGAAATTGCCCTGGTTTATAGTTGATTCATGTAAATATGTAAATTTTCTAATTTTGATTCACTTCAAATGTTAAATACAACATTAACCAGTATAGTGAACACATTGCTGATGCTAAATTGCATTGACTTTTTTTTAATCCGCACAGTTTAGAATTTTGTGAATTGTTTTGTACTCTCAACAACATCCGAAGAATTTCCCATTTTCCTCCCAAAATAAACATGGATAATTCAGAAAAGCTGAGTCAGACAACAATAAATCTTTCTTCCGCACTTATTTTAAGGTCGTCCTTTTAATCAGGATTTTTTTTCAAACCCTGTTTATGATTCTGGGAGGTTTGCAAATTTGGATTTTTTGTTCTTCGTTTGCACCGGGAATTAATTTTGCAGATTTACAGGGCTGTTTTGTTTACATTTCCGCGTCGTGTCTCATCTTGCCGGTCGTTGCAGTGGCTGTTGGCATAAGATTTATGACATTTGTTGGTTCTTTAATTAGATCAGTAAGTAATTTATTTCCTTTGTTCACTGGCATGAATTTTAATGAAATAAATAATAAAAATTTTAGAAAGGAAACTGAGGAATCTTGATTGTGCAGATGCAAAAGTGTGATTTGTCTTCATAACTCAAAAATCTTATCTAAAAAAATTGCGAAATTCAAGATGTAAGGAAAACTGCCCTCTATTCCATGGAGCATTTTTTTATAGACTAAAAATCAATCAAAGCTGATAACATGTTGATCAAAAGAAGGGGACAGATGTGAAAGGTTAGAAAAGCATTCTGATACCCAGACCACCCCATGCGATGCCATCCCGATTTCTGGCTCCAGTGAAGACAAGACCAAAACACAGCCTTCTACCCAAACAACTGGAGTGGTTACCTAATCCTTAAATGCAGTCACTTACCTGGAAAACACGGATACAGACTGACTTATCTAAATGGACTTACTACCCCTCTAGAATGTCCTTGTAACAGAGTTGTAATGACTCGTCTGAACGACCGAGAGACCTCGAGACACTGACACGACTCTCGACCACTGACTCCGAGTCCCGACCGACCGACGACTCGACTGACCTCGAGTCACGACTGACTGTGATGATGCTCGACACTGAGTCCCCTCATCAGAATGACTGGCTCTCGAGAGAAGGCTAATAAGACTCGAGTCCCAAAAAAAAAAAAGCAAAAGAAAATTTAAAAATATTTGCAATGACTTACGCCGTCGCCGTATGATTTTAGTTTTCACGTCTTCCGCGTTAATGTGTTCACGCGTCACGTTAATTACAGCAGCCGTCGCCTGTTTTCCTTATAATGATACAACATACAACCAACATATACACCCACCTTCCATACACCGTGTCCTATATCCTACCATGTGTAACCAAACACCGAACGCTAACTAACGTCCATTCTTAAACGTGGTTCTCAATTTGTGGTTTTTGATTTGAAGTTCTTGGTGGAACGCTTCACAATTCATGTCCCGATTTCACAAAACAAATGGGCACGGACGCCCACTTTTTTAAATAATCAGAAACAGTTTTGTATAATGCAATTATGTTTTGATCAATCAATCAGCAACACAACAAAATCTAGACCTAGACCCCAAAAGTTATAAGACCGAAGATCGGTTTCACATCTTCTTATCTGAGAAAGTGAGTGAAACTGTTGGTTGGGTACCATACAACATACTTACTTTATGTCTTGGGTAATAGATCGTAATGTGTATATGTCTCTTGTGTTTGTTTTCTTTTATTGTATTTTATTATATTATTATATAGTGTTCAAATATTTGAATTGACTGATGCTAATTGACTTCGACTCGACTCGACTCGACGACCACACTCTGCTGACTCCGACCGACTCGACTCTTGACCTAATGACTCTGACCTGATGACTCCGTCTCGACTTTAAATAAAATGACTCGACTCGACTCGAGTCACAAAAATCAGTGACTCGTTACAACTCTGCCTTGTAATGTAGCCCATGTTTGCTGAGGAAACAACTACAAGTTTAGAGCTGGGTTGGAGATGAGACAAAGTGCATTCCTTAGGTGCTTTAACTTCCCTAACAAAGCCAGTGATATGGGTTATTGGTGGTTTCCCTTTAAGGGTGTTAAGAAGAATGGATATTATCGTACATGTACCTTCAAGTATCGTGGATTCGTAGTGGGAGGTAGTGCACAGCATTATACTTTCCACCGTCCTTCAAAATGCTGTTTTGTGTCTCAAATTAATGAGAGGGATCACAATTTTTTTCAGTCAGTAAATTCAAAATCGTACATGCACATACTTTTTTTTATCTGCATGTACAATATCTCATTACAGTACAGTTTTTAAGAAGATTGACTTTTAGCTGCGGGATAGCAGCTCAACCAAATCATCATGTCTCTCCGGTAGTCTAGTTAGTTATTTTGACATATTTTGACCTATTTCAACCAAACTTTGTCAAAAGTATCAGTAGCCCAGCTCCAACATGTCACATGACCAAAGTGGGGTCAAAGGTCATCATAGGGTCACTGGGGTCAAAAGGATTTTTTTTTTTATTTACTCAAAACAGTAGGCCTACTCCTTCCAGAAATTACATGGCACAATCACGTGACTCATGCATGAACACAAATTCGTTGGCCCGCAACTTCCAAAATATTTCCGATGGAGGTTGTTATTTCACAAAAGGTTATCAAGAACCTGTTGAACTGTTTTTAAGGATCAGTGTACTTTTTTCTTTTTTATTCAGCTTTGCCATTTTTTGAATATTTGAATATATGAATAATTTCAAAGATTTGAATAATTTCAAAGATCACTTTCAAACATCTGTAGGTTTTTTTTTAACGTAACTTCCATCCGTAAAGCTTGCACAGATTTCGCTGTGGTTTTCAGTGGTGAGTACTTTGTCTCCTGTTTGGTTCGACGATTGTCTTTGTCATTTTGGTGATTATTTTGAGCTGTCTGTAAGATTAGTCATCAGTCTAGTTGCTGCTTTGATTGACATGAAGAAGGACACAATACCCAACTGTGTCAACCTAGCCTGTTGACTTTGACCCAGGCTGTCTGGGAATCGAATGTTGGGCTTGTAGACCTGGTCTTGTAGACCTGTTACTCTTGTGCTGACTAATGTGACCTTGCTACAGTGTAGGCATGCAACTTTTCAGCTGATTTGCTCTTTTGCAATTTGCACGTCTGACATTGAGAATGAAAAACACTGTACAAAAGTCATCTGAAGTCTTGGAATTTCTCTTATTTGGGGTTGGCTTTACAGTTGCATGCCTGATCGTAGTGTGATCCTGTCTCGATGCCCATTTCGCCACCTGTGCAAATTGTCTAGAGGGCTTGGACAATAAATGTTTTGGAGTTTTGGTAATCCTAAATTGACCAAGCAGACTTTCATCAGGAGATGATGAAAAACGAGCTTTAATCACCAGAAAACTGCCCTCAATCCAAACAAGCTCTCATTTGATCACCGTTTCCCCCCCCCCCCCCACCACCACCACCACACCACACCAGTGCAACAGGTTGCTTTTAAATTGACAAGTATTGTATCTTGTTTTGCAGAGTTTTCCTGCCTAGAGGCAAGGGGGTAATGGCTTTTCATGGGTATTAAGCAGTCTAATGGTCCCCAACAAAACTCAACGTATGGCATTCATAATCGTACCCATCAATAATAAGTGTCAGTGTGGTAGGGTGCACCATGCAGGTAGGACAAAGCAAAAGCAAGGATTTGGAGGCAAGTTATGGCTCCATGATTTACAGGTCCTTCGTATAGAAATCTGCCAAATTTAGATTTTGGTATTGAATGGAATAAATGGTTTGGCTCCATCACATTTAGCCTGAATCATGTCAGTGCACAAAGTGGAATCGGGGTTTAGGTAAAGTCTGTAATTTTATTTTAAATGAAGATTAATGGCTTATTTCACAATGAGTCTTGCAACTTCAGCCTAAATCATGTCAGTGCACAAAGTGGAACTGGGTTTAGGTAAGTGTAATTTCATTTCAAATGAAGATTAGTGGCTTACATGTGTATTTCACAATGAATCTTGCATCTTATTGGACTACATGTACACACGTACATGTACGTATGTAGCTGTGCTACCAGAATTCTACATTACATTTGATTGTAAATATGTACTGGGTCTGTTAATTGAGTTTGTTCGGTCACTTGAATGGCAGACATTTCCTGACTGTGAATTTTGTTGTTATTAAAGTCCAACTTGAGATCATACCACTATGGCCGCTAGATGGTTTGGAGGGGAACCAGTGGTGTTACCTGTATTGGTTATTATTGGAGGGACCTGTAAATTCTGCTTTGTGTATCTATCGTCAGTCCACCTAAAACGAAGAGGATATGTTTTGACGCACTTGCATTCAATTTGCGTTGGACAACGTGCGCGCATTGCAAGCGTTATCTGCGTCAATTATGGTGACTCGAGGATACAGGTTTATTTGTTAAATATCTTGGTGATTTGATGTCTCCAGATTGACTTGTAAGAATGGTAAAGAAGAAAATCTAATTGCTGAGGTAGTTGTACAGTTTGTCCTAAAGAAAGGAATGGGGATGAAATCCTTAAACTAAATCTGAACCCAAGCCGACAAGATGAGAGTAATCATTGTGGGAGCAGATTTAAACTAGATGATGCTGTTCAGTCCGTCATTGCGTTAAGCCATTCCTACAATGTAAACCAGAACTAAGGAAAGATGCAAGAATCAAACTGCACCTGGAAAATGGAGACTCTTGTGTAGTACACAAACCACCTCAAATCAGATGAGATTTGAAGTGGCAGTTCTACTCAAGTCTTTTTTCCTTATCTTCAAGCTTGTATTCAACTGATGCAGTTGGTTTCTTGGCTCTGAAGGGCACTGACCAGCACCCTCTCCAGGCCAGAAACTGCCCCACTGCCTGGCCACCAAGAGGAACAACAGAAGGCCCGCAGTCGAGCCCTCTGGGTCCTGCACTTGTACAAATTCACCATCAACTTATATGTTTATTGGCTCGGACGACCATTTTGTTATTTTGGTGTGAAACCTCACAAGATGCAGTCTTCTCTTTAGTGGTGTTTCAAAGGGTGGGCTTTTTGTTGGAATTTTCTTAGCAAAACAGAGCTACCACTCTGAGTGGTTGGTGAGTACGAGGTGTTGATTTGATTGATAGAATTGGCTATATCAGTTGATGTGAATGGATTGGACAGCTTTTAATGTGGAAGGACTTGGAGAAATGCGAACTAAACAAATCGCTAAAGACTCAAACAAGTTGGAATTTATTCTTGGTTATCAAATTAATGTCATGATACTGCCTTGTTTGACTTTATATCAAGTATTGTACACAGAAAAATGAAGTTCCTATTCATAACTTCATGTTTATAACATCATATTTTTTCTTACTTAGGTGAGTCGGATAGGGTGTAGGCCTATGCATGCAGCCTAGCTGCATGTGTGTACACATTACTAGTTACAGCTGTAGTGAATAAGCATTCAGAGTTTATTGTAGAATGACTGAGTCCACAATTCAGACCGTGATTAAAATGTCAAACGTCATCCCCGCATTGTTGAGTGCATGCTTGTCTAGTCATTGTCTTTGGTAGGTTCAGGTGTTTTTCGTCGGATGTAGGCCTACAGTGTACATTAAGGAATATTTCTGTGAAGAGAGGAAACTGGTGATTTTCCACTCCTGTGCGCGCTCCTCAAACACACATCTCGGTACCCTCCAATGTCGACCACTTCACGATTTCATCGTCTGCCGACAGAAGTGTAGCATTTCTGCTTCCACAAGAGGTTCCCCCCG
Source organism: Patiria pectinifera (assembly GCA_029964075.1). Lineage (NCBI taxonomy): Eukaryota > Metazoa > Echinodermata > Asteroidea > Valvatida > Asterinidae > Patiria > Patiria pectinifera. The sequence continues at coordinate 2,339,879 of CM057142.1, forward strand.
GATTAGTCACGGTGCATTTGTGTGTACCGACGGTGAGAACAATCATTTACTTTCGGATGCAAGGAAAAAAAAAGCGGTCGGATGGCAGAGGGTACACACCGGTTGAAACAAAATCACGGACATTTACACAGGTTAGGCGGCGGGTCAACATTGACTGTGTGGGACATCGCGGAGAATTGTGCTCATCGGTCATAATGGCATCTACATGTTATCAAGTTCAGTCTAAGAGGATTTGAGTCAATAGATGGACCGTGTAACTTGACCATTTGCGGTTACTTGAGATGCAGTTGCTCGGAAATGATTTGCTACAGTGCTTGTAACTACAGACCCCAACAATGCTTCGAGTCTGTGCGTTTCCGACAGCTCAGGCAGTACATGTATTCGTGAGATGCATTGTGTAGGCCACTGTTGAATGATTTTCTTTTTTTGTGAATCCACTGATAAGCATTAGACTTTTACAGATGGAGTGGTGAGCTTTCTGTTACAATATTGATTTCCAACTGCAGTCAAAACCAAACATGGGAAACAAAACAGGAGTAAAATGTCCATGCCCCATTTTACCAAACAATAATTTTTAGCTCGGTCAATTATCTCTGGTCCATAACCTCATTTGCTGCATCTGTTCCCAAATGCATTAAGGGATAAAAAGTAGAGGGGAAAAGGCAGGTACTAAGATGATTTTCCTATGTTGGCAATGAGTCCAAGTACATACATGTGTGTATGTTGTGGACAAGAAACAAAAAAAAAATTTGAATTTTATTTTTGCTAGTATACCAATATTTTACCAATAATTTACGGTGCACCAACCTTCAACCTAGTGTGAACCGGAACTTGCTGTATACATGTATTTATGATTTGACCAAGTCATTTTGACCAAGTCATATTCATTATTTGTTTATTTTCTGCACAGACTTTCATCTTTCCTACGGTGAAATTAGCCGGATTGCATTTTCTCTGTGATTCTGTCCTGGTCAATTAGTGTAGGCCATTTATTTCAGCGGACAGTGCTTTGGTCAAGCAGTCGGTCCTTTGTGTGTGACTAAGTGATGACCTCATACCAGCGTAGAGTGCCGAGCGTGATAACATCTTTCAGATGGAGATCTCTCGGGCGGGCTGCAGTGATGACCAACTGCGACAGCAAGGCTCGTTACTTAGCAAGATTGACCAAGATGCAAATTCATCTTGCACTTTTCTTAATTTCATTTCCCGATGACACATTCTTTCATTTATTTCCATCATCATCATTAAAATCAGAAGTTTAATCAAAATTTCTAATCACGCTTGGCAGGGATTGATTGAATTATTGAAGATTGAAAACTTGGTGTTGATGGATCTTGTGATCTTTTCAGTGATATCTTTGTAAAAGAAAAATAAAACCAAGTGGGGGCTGAACTTTTGGACAATTGGGTGTGGGACATCAAAATGAAATGAACTAAGGTATTTCACCTTGAAACAATACAAATAACTTAGTTCGGACATACAAAAACCTGATTAATCTAAGGATATGATTTCCCGTTCATTTCCCCTGTATATTCAAAGAAAAATAATTATGCTTTCACATGGATTTTGACATCATTGTTGCTTTCAAATAGATCTTTCATCATCGACCAAAGACCTTGCCATATGCTTGCAGCTTTAACAGTTGTTTCCTTCTGTACTCTGGTCCTCTCTTTAGTTTCAGTTGATGCTGCCCCAGACTTGTTCCTGACTGACGCAGTCCTGTCACACATCCCAGCAGCATATGTCAAAGTTGTCAATCAACCCCAGTAATCCAGTCACTTCTGATTAATCCAGTCTGGTTCCCTGACTAATTAGACTGGACTAAAGTGTGAACTCACACACACACAGGGACTGATAAGAAAAGAAGGGACCATGGTAACAACCACAGTTCTCCAAACTTGCCAATCCAATCAGATAAAGCAAACAGAGTTGTCACTCCAATGGCTAGTCTAAAAATAGCATCTGACTCTACCATCCACTGTAACACGTTGATTGATCATTATCACAGTGTTATTACAGGTTATGATGTGGTCGGCTGTTATGATTTTTGGGGAGATAATTTTGACATTGAAATTGCAGCGCTGCATTTTTTTAACCAAGGTTTTAGCCCTGGTTATGACCCTGCCTTGTATTTTGTTGTCATTACTTAAAGAAAAGCTGGTTATTGAACCAAAGGCCCTCGAGTTCTCTTTTTCAAAACCTTGATCACTGCAATTATTTTTACCCAAAAGATTGTAGATAAATTGTGATGAGAAATAAGTCGCGATACATTGTGACACACAAAAAGAAAGTGAAACCAGTGGTGGATTACAAATGTATGTAAGAAATTTCTTTGCAGTGTAAGGTATTGGAAGTTTCTTAATTGATTAAAATTATTATTGATTATTGAGACACCAGTATATCATTTGAGTTGACTGCTGAGTGTTTGAAGTTGGAAATGCACCTGTTCTTGCGGTCGACATTAGATTAGTCTGAAATCTATCCTATTTTTTATTGGCAGCCAGATAGCATGTACAAGGCTTTAGAGTTTCCATAAATGATTTCCCGTTAGGGAAAAAAACTGCTGTTTCACTAGACTGGCTTCCATTGATCAGAAGAAACAGGCAGTTCTGTGGATTTATAATATGAATTAACAACTGTAGTTTCACACTGAATCATCTACAAATGATTCAAAATCTTGCGATGGGATCCTTACCAAACTCTTGAGATCTCTGCTACTTTGGTATTAGAATACTTAATTGGCCTGTTTACAGATCTGCACCCTCAAAGGAGTCAAGTAAGATAAATAAAAACAATCTGAAGACATTTTCCCAATACTTTAACAGGGCGTCAGGTGTTTTCTTGTCATTTTATTTGATGGCCTTTTTTTCCAAGATAAATACTGACACTGCTGCTAATTGCTTTTGCCAGACTTGTTTAGAGGAATGTTAATTTACATGTATGCTCATCAAAAAGTATTTAAAATACTCACAACTCTCCAAGGTGTTTGAGACACCCATCAAATTAAAGCTTCTTTCAATGACCCTCTGTGTTGAAACGATATAATTGTTGTTTAACATGAAGGTTGACAAACTGAATTTTAAAAAACCTGTTTCTGTTAGAGTGCACATGAGTTATAAATTCGCTGTGAATAATACTGTTCATGTATACAAGTACATTTCCATTTGTGTTGGAAATTGTTAATATAAAGGGTAATTGTTGGAATCAAATCAAACCAATATGACATGATTAATTTCCAAATCACTGAATTGAAATTTATTAATGCCAGACGAAATGGGGCATGTACCCTCTTTAAAGAAATTACCGATCCAGAAACCAAAATTGCTAACAGCTCTTGACTCTAATCAGTTCTGATAAGCGTTGCAACATTTGTCCCCAATTACGACAATTGCAGTACCTGGCATTTGATTGGCCAATTCCACCTGTGCCATCAGGTCACAGCCAATCAGAACTCGCATAATTCCTCCCTCAAACAACAGACAGTATTGTTCCTAGTTATACATCCGGACGAACTGCCAATCAAAATCCTTTGACTGTCATAACCAGATGTTCTGGAAGTACCCCAATCCAACATGAAACACGTGTTTTTGTAATGATACATAACTCGGGGTATCACAATGCGCTCCATTGCCCTAGATTTGGGGTGTCCCGGACACAGGCACGCTCCCAACAGGGTCAACAGTTTGACCCAATTTTTAGTGGCAATATCCAGCAGGTGTGAAATTTGGAAAGCTATTTGGTGGCCGATTTGACTTCTTGATAGAACTATCAACCTACATGTACATTTGCCTGACTTTTTTGCTGAGGAGATCTGCCAACACTTGTGTGCAGACACTGAGACACTGTTTTGTATTGTTCCCAATTTTTTTTTCCCCTTCCAAAATAATTTAATAAAATTAGACCACTCGTTTGTAAAACATCACTCTTTATACTTGCTCAAGATTCAGTTTTCTTCATACCATGGAGGAATGTTCATACAGACCTCTTTGTGAGTTGTGGACAAAAAGTTTTGGCAAAGCTTATACTAAGCACAAAGAACTTTTTTTTATCAAGATAGGTATATTAGTATTATTTTTTTTGTAATTATTATGTTGTTTTTTGCATGTGTGTGTGCAAACTAGATCTTTGAAACCCAGAATATAAAATTATCATTATTTCCACACTGCATGACTTAATTTTTTTTAATTCAAATATTGTCAGATCAAGCCAAAAAAAAATGTCGCAAGTGTAAAATACACCATGTTGTATTTTATTACTCAAGCAAAATTCCTTGTTATATTAATTTTCTCAGAAATGTTGGGTCCCAATAACCTCAGGCAAAACTCCGGTGACCTTTAGACCTGGTGTTCATGACCTCACAGGCAGCACATGGGCTGGTCAGTCAGTCCATGGTCCCTTCTGGTCAATCCATGGTCACTGCTACCCTAATCAGGCTAATTGTTTAGCCAAACACTTTGTTTACTTTGCTGGTCACAAAAGGCCGTGCTTTCACCCATACCCTAAGGTGTTACTGCTCAACACAGAGAGGCATACCATGTGCAAGAGAGCCCTTCAGAGTGTGAAGTCTTCAGTTTTATCTCCAGCGAAGTTTGGTTTCAATGTCCGAACTGAATGATGTGCTACAGTATACATACACCACAGAGCAATCTAGAAGACAGTTGTGTGGACTTCTCCAACTCCCTTCCTTTGGATACTTGTGATATCAGTGGAAAATGTTTTCATACAAGAATAGTAAATCTGCCGGTTACCATAACCATAACTTGCCATCTGATGCTAAATCTAGACCTCGGGTATGTGAAAATGAAATCATATTTGTCTATTCTTTGATTTTTGATTTGAATTATTTCGTGTAATGACTTCTTGTAAGTTTTTGGTACGGATGGAACATAGTCTTTCTATATTTGTGTATGGAAATAGGGTTTTGTTTACAAGTGAGAAATGCACTGTACATGTATGTATTTGTAAAGTGAGCTTACATGACACCATTTGTACCTTCGGACATGCCGGAACAAAGTGTCAACAAGATGTCTAGACAAATTGTGTGTGGTGAGAGACAAGCAATTTGTCTCTTTCTGAAATCTGTGACAGATCAGAGTGCATAACGGCAAAAACCGTGGTCTTCATAGAATAGAACGTGTTATTTTGTGAAAGTTGTGTTTGGATTGTTAAAGTTACACTTTATGATTTAGAGTTTCCCCTTCCATTCAAACGAAATTACACAACAATCAGCAAACGGTGGTTTCAAAGTTGTAACACTGTTGCCCCAAAGTTACCCCATCATTTCCAACCACCACCACCACAACAGTCAATTGATCATACTTTACAGGTTTTGTGGTTTTGATTGGAGCTTTCAGATGCTAGGAAACAGTTTGATAACAGTTATGAATACCTGAGCTCCTCAAGGAATGTCCCTCAAACTTGAGATAATTGCTGAATGCTGATTAGATAAACATAGGTCTGAGTCTGATTGACAAGTGGTCCCCTTACAAACAGGTAATGACCACAACAACTGCTGGAAAACATGCATGTGTTTGCTGGGCGGATCACCAAGCTGCAAGTATATATGCATTGGCAGGTTGCATGGTTTGTGTTTGATCTTTGGGAACCCACCACAACATCCTGAACCTGCAGTGTTATTACCAACATTTGTTTTTGCTTTATCCACGAGACACTATGGAAGCATGTATACCTGACATGGTTGTGGTGCTTGTTGTAAAATCTCCCATTAAACTGAAACCAGATTTACCAGTAACAAATAAATTTGATCTTGTGTTCGTACAAGCGGCAGAAAATATTACCTTTTGCTTCCAAAGACTTTGAACGGAACCCACAGTATCTGGATTGTAAAACTTGTGAAATCCTCCTTGTAAGTTTGTGATTAATGTAGCTCTTCAAGTCAGCGATTTTGTCCCAGCTACTACTGTTGTCCAGATAATGTGAAACAACAAGGAGTGGATGACATTTTGTAATAACTAACTTTGTTTTTGACAACTGAAACAGGTTTTCTTTCAAAAGGAACTACAGGGACAAAGGAAGGAGTGGAAGTTGAGGGGGAAAAACATTCAATTCTGTTGGTCTCAAACTTTGTCGTTTTGATCCTTTCCATGCAGGATTCTTCTGCTCTGTATGACAGACTTCACATCCCCAAGTCACTCCATGAAGCCTGGAACGGCAGCCAATGTGAAGTCTGCTCCACCCAGCTGAAGCAACTCAAGCACGAAGCCGTAGCCATGGTGCAATCTCTGGAGGAGGCTCAGTCTCAGAGTGAGGCTGCCTCCCTGAGTAACCTCCCCGCTCTAGTCGGATCTCGGGACCTGGCATCCTTACAACGCTACCTCTACTCGCAGCACTCTCATGGGAATGGATCAGGGCACGGTCACTCCTCCCGTCAAGCCAAGAGCACCTTGCCGGCAGCTAGTCGTCTTCCTGCTTCAGTGCCAGTAGCTATCCAGGCACAGCAATACTTGGAGGAGAGTCTGGGTGCTAAGTGGAGGGGCAACCAAAAGTCTGGATCTGTCTTGACACAATGCCAAGTTCAGGTAAGTACTTCCTGTCTCTTCCTCGCTTGATCTGTGATTTATAGCCTGAATACAAGATACAATACTTCTTGTAGTAAGCATCCCTGTTTGAGTAGCAACTGGCTTCACTATACAGTTGTACAATCTATGTGAATTATTTTTTTTATTTGCAAAAATCAAAAGAGCCGGATTTTTAATACAATGTATTTGGACTTCAAGTACATTTTTTAACAATAGTGTGTATTTGTTATTTCTTAAGGATAAGTTTCTAGTTCAGCTGTTTTCATTCCCGTACCCTGGTTCATGTTTTTCAAATTTAAAAAGATTGTCATGTTTAAACTGAAAGGCTGTGATTTGTGGGTTTTGAAAGGAAGTATGTTGTTCATCTCTACATGTACATGTACATTCCTGTATTCATGGCTGAACTCAACAAAACATCTTCAACTGCCTTGTACTTCCATTGAGCAAAGCTTCTTTGATACATACATGATAGTTTTTAGTTTACAAGTTTCTAATTTAATTTAGAAGGGCAGATTTTTTGAACACCTTTTCCTTTGTGAGAAAATGTATCAATTTGTTCCAGAATCGTTAATATTTTGACCTGAATACTTGTCCCCTTTCCTTGCTCTATATTCTCTTTTTTTTTGCCAGAACAGTTCACAAAATCATAACTCACTTTTCCACATCCAGCTTGACATGTGAGAATTTATCACTCTGGATTTATGGAGTAAAAGAAAATCCTGATTGATTGCCCCTGTAAATTCTCCCAGTGCTTCATCCAGTTACCAGAGCTGGACCAGGGACCCAAAGCAGAGAGGGCCAGCCTCATTTCCTGGGGTAATTAGGAGCCAAACCTGCACCCCACAACTCAACAGGTGTTGACATGGATTAATTATCACCTGCCTATCAGGGGGGCATTGTTCTAACCAATGAACCTTGGGAAGTGTGAATTCCTTTATAACCAGACTGGTATTCTGTTTCTTTTTTCATTTCCAGTTGGGGAGGGTCTATTTCACACTTCACTAATAATTGGCACTTTATGTTAAAGTCTCAGATTCCTTGAATGTGGAGGTTTTGTATTTGTTTGTCTTGTTGGTTGGTTTGTGGTATTTATTTTTCCCCAGGGCTTAGTTTTTTTTGGGTAAAGTGCTAATCCTTTCAAAGTACTTGGAGCATTATGAATGAAAATGGACAGGGTGCACATACTTGCTGTATGGTAAATTTAACATTTAAACCTTGAATCTACCTTTATGAGAAGAACTTGTTCAACACCTGATAAAGAGAAACCTGTAGTTCATTGATGAATATTTTTTTTCATTTAAAATATTCTGTCCAAAAAGTCTCGCTCTGTCTCTATTGTCTAAATTTCTTTTATTAATGAAAAAATGGAGTGAAAAAAGTTCCAAGCTTACTCATGCTCCAGAATGATACATCAATTGATTTAAGTTTGACTGGGTTGTACTTCAGTGTTGATGTTTGTCCTTTTGCTTTTTATTCGGGACAGTTTGACCCCACGACAATAAGAATAATCCCCTCCATAATAAACCTATCATAACTAATAGACTGAAAAAGACGCCTACAACAACAATCTTATGTGAGTCTAAATGTTTTATAATCCCTGTCCAATTGTGTCCATTTCCTTGGTGGATTTTGTCCCATTGTTGTTCTAACTTTCACAATGAATGAATGTTAGTAAAATTTAGTCAACCTTGATTTAGACACGAACTCCGGAAGAAAGCAAAACATGTCAGACTTCTCTTCATTGTCGAGATTTTTATTTTCATGTGACCTCGTTACTTGCCTAAGCTCCTCAAATACAGACAAGCTAAAAACACTGAGGTGACATTTACTTCAGGATCCAGAAGGAATCTTTTGAGCCATGGAGATTGAAGAATCAAGTCTAGCTTTGTTATTATTGGCTGAGAGAACCTCTCATTGTTGGACCAGGGCCAACCTTGGGACTTGTTGAGTTTAATACAAACATTGGTGGATCTAATGTTTGGTTATAAAAGGTGACGACTGACGGTGCTGAGAGGTGGGAGTTATTTACAAGGACTTTTCCTGATTGAAAAAGACACTGGTAGAGGAAAAGTGCCAGACATTTCCAAGAAACTAGAGCTAAACTGCCAGCCAGTATTATAAGAGTTCAAGTCATTTTATCAACTTAAAAGTAGAGGACTCTATGGGCTCAACCTTTTTTGAGAGCTCCTTGGACGGGACACACAGTGTGCCCGTATCGACTGTACTGGTTCGCGTGCGAAGTACCCACAACTTCCTGAATGTGCAAAAGCTCAGGCGTCATCGGCGCGCGTATATGTTTGAATTCAACTTGTGATGGTCGCCGAGACTAATCCCCGGCTCCAATAACTTTGGATACATGCGAAATACGCAGTGGATAGATTGGGAACCAGTCTAGGTCTCCCCCAACTATCCTTTTCTGGCCGTTGATGGGGTACTTGTGCATGGAGCCCATAGCCTTTTCATACTATAGCATCTCGCCTTCCCCAGTTAAAATCACGGACCATCTACAATGGTCCGTGTTAAAATCAACACAGGACACTGCAAGTGGAATCGGTCACCATCGAACACTAGAAGGCAAGGCATACCGTTCACACTAAAAAAGTACGATGGTGTGTTCATTGGACGGCTGTAGATTTTGGATTTTCTACCCGGGTAGAGCCTCTCAAACCATGGTCCTGACCAGGGTTTGGATATCTGTATAGAGTATCGGACCCGTGTACCTGTAGCCGAAGCCATGTTTGATTCTTGCTGTAGTTGTGAAAAGGATTCCCGAAATGTCTGTGTTGGACCTGGGAAATTTTGGATAGTGTGAAAAGCCCGAAAGTGTTTCAACCCATTTGACATTACTCCTCCCCACATTTCAAACCCAACACAAATAGACCTTACGCCCTAGCAGATCATGAACGGGTACATCAGCTTGTTTTGGATAGTGTGAAAAACCCAAAAGTATAGATACCGGTACCGGTATCTGTAGATCTTGGCTCGGCTAGGGTGTTCAGATGTAGAAAGTTGAATGGAAACAATTCTACCAAAATGTTCAAATGCCTCACAAATTCAGTAAGAGTTTAATTTGAATGGTGGCTGGTACACAGACCAGATAAATGTATGTACTGTCATTAAGCTTGTTACTGTCCATGTACTTCATCTACCATCATTTGAGTCTGGTAGTGATTGTGTCATCTTTCTTATGGTAGGCTATCTGATACCTCAACAATCGGTCCCTCCACCAACATACATGTACCCATACATCAGGTGATGTACAGTTTAGTACATTTGGTCAAATGAATTCCAGTTGAAAGTGCACAAACATTTTGTTACACATACCGTACATTTTGTGCACAAAAAGGTGCAAACAAATTTTTTTTTTTTAAAGGTTGGCACAAAATGTAGAGGAATTATAATTATACGGAATTCATTTCAATTTTCAAAGAAAATATCTGTCACCTGAGCTGCATGACTATCTTGAATATTGAACAATGTGACAACACTATGCGAACATTCTCATGTTTAGTCACCACAAACTACAGTAAGCTAGCTAGCTTTTGTGTATAAAATTTGACATGAAATGTTTTGCACTCACAGGTTTAGGTGCAAATTTAATCCCTCCAATTAAGTCTTAGCTGTGTTGGCAGATAATTAAACATACTTACACTCCAGCTGTGGGTGTAAACCCAGTCCACTTATCCAATTAATCATTGAGTGATCAACAAATGAAACCCCATCCCACTCTGTAATTAAGAAGTAAAAGCCTAGCGTCACGCCCGGGTAATTATAAAACTCCCTAAGCAATTACAACGAAACCCAGAAGCGAGGAACGAAGAAGGCTTTTCACTATTTTCCCCTGGTTTGGTGATTATTTTTCGTTGGACTGGGTTAACTCGGGTCGTGCATTGCGGCGCGGCTGCCAACTACGGCGTGATGAATCTCTCCTCGCATGGATGCACCGAGGATTACGGGTATGGTAGGAGGCAGGTGTTGGGTGGGTCGTTACGGAGTGTGTTATGGATGCGTAAGGAGGGTCATTCGGACGTGTTGTGGGCACCCAGATGGTAATGCCACGCCTGGGGTTGGCTTAGCCCTTCCGGTTGGATTGACCGGTCAGCTGGTATTACGTGGTCAAAAATAATGGCTCGTATGAAAATAGATGTCTCATCTTATGAATGAAAGAGGGAACAATGGGAGATGTGCTACTACACAGGTTTTTAATTACATCAACATATCGTTACAATTTTCATGAAGAGACAAATTTCCTGTTCCCTCAGTACACAAAATTTGCCTCTTTGTGAAAACTGCGACGATATGTTACTGATCTTATTTTAAGTTTACTGAATGTACAAAAGGTTCAATATCCATGCCATACAAAACTATTGCCTCTAACTCCGCCTAAATAAATTCATGGTCTTTTGTGTTGATGATCACCATTCTATACAGGGCTACATTTATGTAGCTGAAATATCCTGCTGATACTATCCATGAAAACACAGGTTTTTCTGCTAGACATGTAGTTAGCAATAACTCAAAATTATGGTGAGGAAAACTTAATTTGGCCATGGCTACGGCGTATTTAAAACCAATTAATGCATAAATTGAATAATAATTATAATAATTTATTCTTAATATAGCGTTTTACAAAAACAAAATGTACATTAAAATCTCAAACCTCTTTACAAAATATCAAAACCGCATAAAAAGTAAACCAGTTACCAGTAGTCGAAAAGTTAAAAATAACACCTTTTAAAAAGAAATATCTTAAGCTGGGATTTAAAAATTCCCAATTTTCATTAATGTTTCTCAAATAAGCTGGACTGATGTTAGCAGGAATATCTCAAGCAGTTTGAAAGCCGATGCTACATGTACAAGTACAAGCTATGCTTAGCCTGCAGATGATGCATCAAGACGTATTGATTAGGATTTCACAGAATTAAACAGATGGGTTTGTTTACAAATCATAATTTGAAAGTTGCAATGAACTGCACGTTGTTCATCCGTCCGCGTAGTCATCAAACAAATTATATTTACCGTGACCAAAAAGATTTGCAAGTTTAATCAATCCGAGTTGTAAATCAAAACACTAAGAGAGACGAAACAGAACTGAAGATGACACTGCCATCGACTCTGCTTCCCCTAGCAACAAAGAGTCTCTAATCATGGAGTTCATTTGCTCAAAGTCCACATGTGTTTATTTACATCAGCGGGACCAAGAAAAAAAAAAAAGGGAGAGACAAAATAGAATTGACCATCGCTATATACTCCACTCTGTTGATTCAACGCGGGGAAGTAGGCACTAGTGCCGCCTCTTCCAAGTTAATAATCTTCCATCTATCAACCGTGGACAATCTTGGCTCTGCCAATCTCTAGATTAGAACCAATTATTTGAAGGGGAGAGAGAGAGGAAAAGGGGGGGGGGGCTCCGAGAAATAGTGGTAGTGAATCATCCTTGGGTGGTGATGAGATGAAGGGTTGTCCTGGTAGTGCGCATCCCCGGTACCCAATTCTGTATTTATAGGGAATGTGTGCTGCGTGAAGAATCTGCTAAGTGGTAGTTTGGGCGAAGGTGATCACTCAACTAGTGGTCTATGAAGTACAGGATGTATCTTTTATGCTGGTGGGAAAATTGCAATGGGCACCTTGATTGTGACAATACTACAGTTTTGGTAAAGCCTACAAGATTAAAATTCTTCTTTGTTGCAAAAAAAATAGGCCTACTTGTTAATTTCTAGCTTTATCTGTCTTAAATACAAAGCATAATCCCTGTTTTGCATTGGATTTAAACAAGACACACATGGATCAAATGTTTTTTTTATTGGGAAAAAATGACTCTGGTCGTTAACACTGGAAATCAGGAGTTTGTTGGTTTGAGTTCCTCCCAACCAAGCTTGTTTGTTTCCCGTAGTGGTCGGCAAACCCTTTAACATTTAATTTTAAAGTTTAAAAAAAAAAAATTGAAGAGAGGGATACAGTCCTTTACATTTGATATCATGATGCACATTTTTCTTTTTGTCACCCTCAGCCAATCAATATTTTTTGAATTTGGACAATACCTGTTCTTGATATTTTGTATACACTGTGGGCCAATAGTGCATGCAGCAAGTGTGACACTATTTCAATATGGTATATTCCCCCTGTGTCTATTTCATTTAAAGATCTTCACAAAAAGCCACACTAATGTTTACACATTTCAGAGTGCTCATGACAGTATTAGCCAAGATGAATTTGTCTCTGTCCATTCAAAATTAATAACGATTGTGGCGTCCCCCTCAACCCCCTCCCCCAGCATAACCTGTCCAGTGTATACAAACTGTAAGATACTTCTTCAGAGAATAAAAACAATCAAAGTGTCCAAGAAATAGATTTGGTATGAGGACCCATCAAAATGATAATGATCAGAAATCTGTTTCCTGTAGAATTTACACAAATTAGACTAGTGCCAGTTTGTGAAGATGACAAAAAGATTAGAAATATTCATTTTGCGTTTCAAGCTACATTAATGTGTCTTTTTTTGTCTGAACTTTGTTCAGGTTTTGATGTTTGGTACAATTTGATTGTGTTGTTCGTGTAACGAAATGATTATATGTTGTCAAGGAGATTTATGTGTTGTCAGATGAACGTGCCAAAAATGTTTTCAGTAAATATTTTATTGTCAGGCCTGTCGTCACTTTCATTTGATGTGGCTATATTGGTGTCATTTTGCGGGTGTCACTTAAAATATAAACAAAATTAATATCAATTTTTCAAGAATCATGACATTTGCCTTATCGTAATAGCCAGATTGCATTGCCTGTCCACTGTCTTGTCAGTTTCCAGCTCATTGATTTGTGATTAATTTGCAAATTAATAAAAAAGAAAAGAAAAATGCTGAGCAGTTCAAAAATTAACCGCGAGTAAAAACGGACCCAGCTTCCACCACAGTAGGTTCGGTTTACTTGCATGAATATTTATGACTCGTTGAAGTCCTGTTGTTGATATGCTAATGAAGATTGAATGAGTCAAGACCAGCCGTCATTACAACTATCAGTCCCACAAGACACCAGGGGTCTACTGTGATTGAATTCATTCCTTCTACCCTGCTGGACCGGTACCCTGTGCCTCAGGCCACTGGTCCCATGCCAGGACATGGTTTCACTGCCTCGGGCAATTGTGTTTCCGCAGAAGGTGTTAACAGCATTAAAATCACAAGCCCATGTGTTCTGCTGGTGGACTGGTGTCACACGCTCAAATTGATGCAAACTGAATTGCATTACATTGGACTACCAGGGAAGACATTGCCTTACTTTGTACATCATCTGTCAGATTTTTTCCCCTTTAACTTGGAAAGATGAGAGGGCGGGATATGTGTACAAAAACACATTGCAGATTTACAAATAAGAATAATTAGATTTAACATTACATTTTGGAAATTCTTTTGCACAGTACAACATTTGTTTAACGCAGTGGAGATGTGTGGGGAATAAGTAAATTGTAGGCCTATTATGTTAAAACAAAAATTGTGTAGCACTTTTTGTATGTGAAATAAACACAAATCGTACTCCAAATATCACCCAGCAGTGATCATAGACAATTATGATAATGATTTTGCCATCCATACATTTCTTTGAAAATCTTGTTCAACACACAAAAAAAATGAAATTGAAACTGTTTTACCCTCTGACGATACATTATTTGTCATTTTTTTTTTTTTTTGATAAATAAGTCTTACTCTCTTCAGTTGCTGTCTTAGTTGCCCTTTTGTTAGGCGCTGTGATCATGGTATAGCGCGATATAAATACTCTGCACATTATTATCATTATTATTATTATTATTATTATTAATACTTAAACATGGCAACACCTAGGTGACATTATTTCTTTATCAAACCACTCCCCCGCCAACACAAGATGTTCCGCAATCTCTCCTTCTACATTTCATCAAGCCATCCCGATGTCAAGAGCGTGTTTTAATGAGGCTCACTAGATTCCGAACCACATTCTCGACCCAACCTTGCCTTGTCCCATCTCGTTCTCCTCGTACCCATCTTAAGTATTTACCCAGTTAGTACTCATCATGCGCGGTCATGGCCAGACATGTATACTTTCCCATCGTAAGAGGGTAAGGCTGCTGGTAAGATTCGGGTTCTGTTACAAAGTTGACTCGGTCGTAGCGGATGTGAGGCTCTGTCAGCAAATATTTTGACACTTTTTTTAGGCTGGTACTAGTGGTTGTATGAATCATGGAATTTTAAGGAAGTTTACATAGTACCGCTACATGTAGTTACAGTATCCGGAAGTACTGGTACATGTATTCTCTTTTTCTCTTGGTACTCTTGAGGTCGAAATTGGTACACCGAAAAGTAGCTAGAATAGACACCTTTTGTAAAATTTGCAAACTTGTATTACAGATAATGTCAAACACATTTAATTTGAAGACGGAAATTGGAGTATAATTTACTTGATTTACATACACTTCAGCTGTAGTCTTCAGGGTGAGGCATCAGGTATAAGACAAAAAAACCTAAAAAACAGTTCTGCTTCTGATTACACGACATTTGAAAATAGGGTAGGTAGGTAGGGAAGTTAAGGGTCAAGGGTAAAAGATAGATATTGTTAGTTTTTTTCCCCTCATTTTTCGCTTTCAAAAATTAGGGTAGGTGCTGTCAAAATAGGGTAGGTAGGGAAACCGAAGCAAAACTGTTTTTTGGGGGCCTAATGAAGAGTGCTGGTGAAGAATTGAAGAAGTGAACCATAAAAAAAAACATTTTTACCTTAATTGTACATTTATGTAATCAGGGGTATGGATGAACACATTTGTTACTTTTGTTCATTCACTGTCTCTCCTGTTACCTTCTTCTACAATTTTTTTTTTGATATTTTACCTTTTTAACTCTTACTCTTGTAATATCTAAAGATTTAAAATAATAACACAAAATAATGTTCTCCTTGTTAGTGACACACTGAAATGACAAAGATTTTCCCTTTAAAACCTGGAAACCCTGGCTCAATCTGGCGAAGATCTGCGTATACTTGACCATGTTCAGACTACTTGTACCAAAACTAACAATCATAAATGTGTAACTCGAGAGAAGACCTGGGCTATTATGAGGGCAATGGCCACACAGGCACACTGGCCATTCATGGTCCATCGAGCATTGCCTGCTACCTGTGTGTCATGTGCAGCCAGCCCCAGTGTGATTGTAGGGTGAACGTCCCCTGCAGCAGACATAACTATTGATAAGTCTGGGTAAAATAATGTGGTCCATGATGGAATCACCTGCGTTTGAGGTGGATATGACGAAGAAGACTTGTTGGGTACACAGTGTGCTACGTAAAAGAATTGTGTGCAAAAATTCCATTGCTGTCTTTGTCTTTTTTTGATGGCTTTTGTTTTGTGCCATTGCTCAAATTTCTAAAAAAGAGAGTAATTGAACTGTTTCAATTTTTAAAAGTCTGAATGTGATAGGCCAATATTTATCATTTAATGAAAATAAGACAAGCATATCTTTTGAATTTTTTCGTGTGGAATTCAAAATATCCCTTGACTGTTTATTAAACAAGGACAATCCTGTATGTACAATTTTATATGAAGAATGTGCACATTTGATGAAATTGCGTTAGAACTACAAGATATGATAATATTTTGGTGTGCCTTAACAGAATAATTACCTTGCATTTTAGGTCTCTTTACTTTCTCTGAAAAAATTATCTGTTTTGTTTAACATCGATCAAATATTTGAATTTCAGAATTGGTTTTAAACTCCAATTCAATGAAAAGTCTGAACCAATATAGACATTTTGTTTTGCTTTTTCCATCAAACCCAAAAGTGCGTATTTAAGTACAGTGTATAATGCATTCTTATCACACATCTGTGGCTAGGAATAGAGCAACATGTTAAAACTCATTATGTTGTCATCTAATGGCTTGAAGAAAGCATCATGATAATCATTGAATTGCTGCATTGCGGCACGCGCATGCACCACGATCGTCCTGTAAACCGATGCTGCGAGATGAAAGATGCATCAGGCATGCCATGGCAAACTCACAGAAACAGTGAACGCAGCGGAGCGTGAAATAATCTGTTGCTGTGACCAGCTGCCAGATATGGGATGGAACGGACTGGAGATGAATGGGTTCAGAGGAGGGGAAGGAATCCAAGGTCAACATTACGCGTCCATGTGACAAGGTGATGTCAGCTGTTATAGGAGACAATCAACCAGTTCTTAAAATGTAATTTTCATGTTGTGAATGTTTCACGTGAGTCTAGACAGACAGATGCCGTCGAGCAATTATTCGAACAAAGGGAGGCGGCCAAAGTTTCCGAATTCTCATTTAGATAAAAGGTTTATGTTGTTGGAAGGGTGTTTTTAAATTTTTTTGGGGCGGGGGTCGGGGGTACGGTATGCTCATAGAAACTTGAATCAGTGACCTGGAAAAAAGTTGATGGAAGCTCGGAAGGCATGGTTTATGGCAAATAATGATGGAATGAATCAAGAAATCTACAGCTCCTTACAAAATAAAAATAACCCCTTGCCTCCTGCTGATTCTGTTAATTGCAGAAGTTTTCCAATTTTGTGTGTGTAGGGTAAACTGGGGTAAAAACGCCCATGGGGTAAAAACGCCCACTTGACTTGTTTCCACTGCTAGTAAAAAATGACAAGATGAATTGTTCAATGGAATATATTTTTAATAAGTACAATGTAGATAAAAACTAATAATAAAAAGATTTAAATTCATTAACATATTTGAAGGGTACGTAGGTGCTGTTGAAAAAAATATTTAAAAAAAAGTTTTGAAAAATGGCCGTCGAAGGTTTAGCCTACATCGCTTAAAATTATTTTATAAAAAAAAGTATCTTATATTTTTATTATTCTTTAGTTGATATATATTAAGAAGGGTTAATAACATAATTATAAATGATTACAATATTAAAATCTATTTTAATATTTGCTTAATAATGTTTTTTGAGTGGGCGTTTTTACCCCGGGCAAAATCAGGGGTCTCGGGGTAAAAACGCCCAGTACTTTCCTTGATATCAAACTCTGTTGCAGCCTCATTTTTCTTCAAAAACCTCACTGTTAGAACTTTCTACAGCATTATGTTTGTTGTATGAGTAAGTATTAGCTATAAGAGTCCCACTACATAAATAGTAAACAGTCAGGCGCGGATCCAGGGGGGGGGTTTGGGGGTCAACCCCCCCCCCCAGCTCTGTCAAAAAAAAAAAAATTATCATACAAATTCCTAAAAAATAAGTCGAACCCCCCCCCCCTGCTGTGACACCCAAACAAAAATGATACTGGTATAATGTCCACCTGTTCGAAATACGGTACATCATTCTGTAATCTAGTGTTAATAATCGTCGAATTTGAACAGCCCCCCCCCCCCTCCAGTTTTTGATTTTACGGAGGCAAAGTGTCCGCAGAAAAAACACCTGTGTACATTTTCAGATTTTTTTGCTGATGAACCCCCCCCCCCCTTGCGAAAACTCCTGGATCCGACCCTGACAGTGTATTGCGTGAAGTGGGGAGACCTTAGGCGGTATCACTACCGGTAACTGACGTCTTGAAGTGGCAAGGAATCTGGCATTTGTTTAGTGGCGAATGCCATGGGTCTATGATATGTGAGCAGATTCGCTGAATAATTAGGCAAGACCCCGCCTCCTAGATTTTGACCAATCAGCGGGAGCTTTCTATATCGGGTCTTCGGTCATTCACCGTTGCGCGTCATAGACAATGGATTAAAAAGCCCTGCGTCACGCACTCTGTTACCATGTTACGCGATAACGCGCCTGGCTGTTGTTGCATTACAAAACACTGCATTCGAATTGACCAATCAAACGTTAAGTCCTGATTTGGGAATGAAATGACGTCACGATTTAGTAAAGTCGACTCCGATTGGCTGAGGCGCGAGATCGCATAAATCTGCATGCTTTGATATATCAGACATCAGACAGGAGTCTGGGCTCCATGGATAACGGGTGATACTCAGACTAGCATTTATTAGGGAATGCTCTAGAAATCATAAGCTCATGGTATTTTCTCAAGAAAAAAAATAACACCTTTATGGTGGTTTGAGTGTACTTTTAATAAGTAAAATTGACTAGAAATGGCTCTAATACCCAACTGGACCGGTTTCTACTCTCATGCTATAATAGCAGAGCTTCATCAGTAGTAAGCCAAATCCAGTATTTTATATTCAGCTAAATTAGTCGTGTCAAATGTTAGGGTGCATAGATACACATACATGTAAGTGCATCTAATAACATTTTGTGTGAACCTTGTAATGAGTTCAATTCCTGGTTATTGATAAACCTTGATTTGACAAGTACACCTTTAAGATTTTTGGCCTTTTATAGGCAGGAATTGGTTCGCTGGGAAACAGATTGCATACATGTAATTTCAGGTGTTCCGGAATTAAATGCCAGTCTTTCAGCAATACTTTTGTTTAGCTGCTGGGTTTTGATGTGTGGTGTGTAGATTATCTTGAAGACTAGAGATGGTTCTTTTGGTCGTGTTTCATTCATGATGTATTGCTCACAGATTTCAAATTGTGTGTCTTTTATGACTGGCAATTTCCTCTTTCTTGTGGTTACAGAGTAGAAGTTTCTCCATGAACGCATTTCTTTTCTCTAAGAAATACAAATGTTTGTCTTGTTGTCACAGAAATGTGCGTATCTTAGTACCGTAGTTCTCCTTTGATAAATCCTTCGGTTACCAGCAGTAGGCTAGAAGCACACATACAAAAATGCCTAATAACATGGCTAAACAAGATTGAAATAGATTTTTCAATATTGGCAGGTCTTATCATTAAACCTACAAGTTTATTATGGGCGAATTATGTACGCTAATGTTCCACTTCCTTCCACATAAAAATACCTGTTTCAAATGATCAAGTTTGTAGTTATAATTAACCAGTTGTGTTTGAAAAGTTATTTATATTTGATGAAGTATCCCTCCATATTAAATTAATTACAAAAATATGACCATACTACAGGGAAACCTGTGGTATAGCAATTTTTTTTTTGTAAATGTGGGCGGGCGTTTTTACCCCGAGGCCCGGGTAAAAACGCCCGCCAAACTTCCTCTCGAAAAGGGGGGAAAATTTCCCCTTATCAATATAATGACCATGATTTTATATTTGCACCTGATAGAGGAGACATGTATTGCATAAAACCACACATTTATTTCTTGGTGTCTCCAAGTAGTACTGAGATATTTAACAAAAACCTAAAATTCGGGCGTTTTTACCCCAGTTTACCCTATGTGGGGGGGGGGGGGGGGGTTTTTTAATACAATAAATGTATTGGAACCAAAGTTCAAAGTCCATTTAATTAATTTATTGTGTTGGCTTACGTAGCTTTTTCCACCAGTGTATCATCATTATATTCATCTGGAATATACGGTAGAATATTAATTTCTGTCACTTGCGTCCCACCATTGAGTAAGCAATTTGACGCCAAACGGACAGCCTGTCGGACTTTTCAAAGACATAAATCACCGGAGTTAACCCTCTCTGAAGACCAAAGATTAGGAAAATGTAAAAAGGTACACAAATTATACCAACTGTTTTGGTGACAGATCATCTTCTTCCTAAGCCATCTGTAATTTGAGAAATTTCCACTTTAGTTAAAAGTCTTCTTTACAGGAAGCGCCGGTCTGGTTTAAAAGAAAAACAACCCTATCATTTATTATTTACAAAGTCGCCTCATTTCCGTTTTATTCAAATGCATTACAATTAACTCGGTCTAAGGTTTCCCTGAAATAAAGAGCTTTTGTAACTCTACACCGCTGGCCTCATTACGATTTATGACTCATATTATGGTTTGGTGGTTTTTTTAAAGAGTGAGTTTCATTGTCTTTTTGACCTGCTGTTGCCGGGTAACCTCACCAATAAATCTGGATTTGGAACAAAGACTGTAGGTTTAAGTGGGATCATTGGGCTCTGGTCCCCAGACTGCAGCCACCCCTGGTACCGTTATGATCCTTTTATGGTGCCCGGGCAATCCCGGACGGCACTTAAAAGGAACTTGGCGGTAGCGCGGCAGCCACGATTGTTCATTAGACGAGAAAAACCAACATTTCGGTGGAAAATGACTTGTTTTATGACTCAGCAATAAATGGACGCAAGTCAGTCTTAATTGAAATGAGGAAGATGGACATTTTCTTTTGTGCTAAGAGCTTTTTTTGACTCTCAACCCCCGCACACACACACAGAAATTGCTCTCCCTCAAAAGCCTTCTTACAGGTACCTGACCCTCAAATTCATGGGATATTCTACCTCTGTTTAGGCCTACAGCCTACAGGTATTTTCGTTGTGATAGTAGAGATGAAAGTTGTGCCATATTTTCTCAATATCGACAATTATTCACTTGCCTTATGCAGCATAGGCCTACTCCAAGTTAAACATTTACAGATTTGAATATTTTTCAGAAAGCTCAACCTAAGCTCCAAGATTAAAATGTTAAAATGTTCAGGTTGTTAAATTGCCTAATTGTAAAATTTCCGTACTGGTAATGGTCTTGTTCCCTGTTGAATTGTTGACAATGTAGACACCAATATTAGGCTATACACACATAGTCATCCCCTCCCACCCCAAATCCCACACTTAGCAACGTATCCCTTCTTTGCCCTATGTACCCCCCTCCTTATACACTTGATCTTTCTCTGACACCTCATGAGCATGCCCCCCACCCCCACCCCACCCCCCCCCCCATTCACCATGACACAACAACTGGTACTCAACCCTATTAGGCTTGTACAAATTGACTGGTAGGCAAAGCCGGCATTGTTACCGAGTACCAATCAATCAGTCTTGAGGCTTTCGAACCCTGCTCACTTCACTGTTGACATAGGTGCTCTGCAGACCCCGTTGTGATTCACAATTTCACAGGTGTTTGGAGAGAGTATTCATAACGTTTTGAATGCAGCTCAATGGTAAAATCAATGTTTTTCTGGAATGAATGGGTGGCCATTTAAAGGAGGAAGTACCGGTATTTGTTGTAGGCTACAGCAGATTTTCAAAATTGTGTTTTATGAGTGTGGACATCTTTCTTTGTAATTAATATAGGGATAGCTCAGTGATTTTTTTTTTGGTTTAGATCTTTTTTAATTAACATTTAATTTTCTGAGTGTATAGAAATATCTATTGGATTTTTACTTACAGTTTGGAAAAGAAACTAGACCATTCTGTTATCAGGCATGCAACTGGGAAATCACAAAAAAGAGGAAATTCAAATCTTTCCAAGACTTTGTACAGTGTTTTTCTATTTTCAATGGCACACATTGGAAGTGAAAAAAGAGGAAATCAGCTGATCCGAGGAGAAGTTCCATGCCTGTGTAATAGATAATAGGCTATACACAATATTTTGATTTCTTTCGTATGTTTTTGTATGGATTTGCTAAGTACTACTTGCGAATGTACCGGTAGATATTTTCAAAATAACTGTTTTTCAACCTTGGCTGTCCGAAACAAAAAATCAATTTCAATTACAATTTAATTCTCGTTTATTTAAAAAAAACTGCATATAACACCAAATGAGAAGTCATAGACATACAGTTAGTTGACATTAAAAAGTACAAGACGAATTATTTCACAGATATTTCAATAGACATTTAAAACAAAATTACTGTAAATAACTACATGTGGAGTCATTACAGTGTAAATTACGGGAAATACCTTAGGGAGCATCGATCTACTTGTGGCCTATTTGCGACAGTAAAATTTTGCCTATAAAGAGGAGTTGTGACGTTAGGAAGACATTGAAATGTCTCCCTAATGTCTGGTGTCTCTCTATGTTATAAGTTATGATGAAAAAAAGTCTCCCTAAGGCCAAAAAAAAAAAGTCTCCGGTTTCTGGTATGGAGCTTGCCCAAAAAGTGGTGCGGCGACGCGGCTTTTTTTTTTTTTTACCTGGTTTTTTTTTTTTTTTGGCTTCAAATGTCGGCTGATGACTGCAAATGGTGCCCGACTAAACTTAGTGCAAATATATGGGAGTCCAGAGAGGCCACATAAATCTTATTCTCGATCATAACCCCATCTAAAAACACGTTAAAATTGTGCAGCAGCAGAATTCCAGTCAAACCAGTGAGTTTGGCGGTTTTGAAACATCATCTTGTATTGAAGAAAAAACTTTTTCATTTTGCCGACGCGCATGGCTACAGCGACGCGCGCGCATACCAGAAACCGGAGACTTTTTTGGGGGGGCCTAATGGTACATTAACAAGAGTTGTATAATACTTTAATTTAATAAATAAAGTACAAGTGTGTGTGTGGGTTGGTTGTGTTTTTTTGGGGGGGGGGGGTTTAACAGTTAGTGTTTCAGACATGCTTGTTGAGTAAAATACCACAGGTCAGCAAACAGAGAGGTACCGGTATCTGTGGTAATTGAGACAAATTTCAGGAACCTCAAATGTTAAAAGCCTCAGCTGGTTTGAATTTTCTTCTCGTTTGTGGGTCAATATCCAGAGCGGGCAGAAGCCTCTGCCGTATGGGTGCGTCTCGCCATTTATCCTCCTGTAGCTGAGCATGTACCGGTACCAGTATTAGGTTACTGTACAGATCCTAGCCTCTTCAATTTTCATTACCCTAGCATACTCATCCTAAACAGCCACCACTCCAGAAAATCAGAAAAAAAATTGAAAGAAAAAAGTCCTACATGTACGTGCTCCGTGACTAACTCCTGCGGAATGCACGTTTTTGGCTTTGTCGTCAGTTGGATGGGCGAGTGGAGGCAGGGAAAAACAGAGACATTTGGACAATGTGTCAAAACTGTTTTCATTTGTCTTGAATAAATGAGAATAAATGGTGTTTTGATGGAGACCTCTGAAGCACTTTTTCTTGGGGATGGGGCCACCAAAGTCTGGGACTGGTTTAAAATTATTTTTTGTTGGGTCAACATGCCGCATGCGTAAAATTAAATGATTTCACTATAAAATATGACAGGAATTTTTTTTTTTATCACAAACGATGTGTTGGGGGAGACGGTAAATGCTTATCTGTCAATGGATAAGCGAGGTAAGTTTGCTAATGTGGAAATTGAAAGATGGATGGTTGATATTTTTTATAGGAGCTCTCCATACTCTGTGCAGTAAGAAAGCATTGTGCAAACAATGGACGCCATTTGAACAAAAATATTGCACTGACTTACCCCAGAGTATAGAAGCAGGAACTGTCTTGAAAGTTTTCATAATTCCCTGTTTTTTCTCTCTGACTGCCCAACTTCGAATTGACCAAATGCCAATTAAGTCGCTTGTTGTCATTAATTTTCCAGTACTCACAAGGGACATTGACTTACAAGGTATTGTTTTCAAACCGTTTTTGACTCTGCGACCCTACGGCTTGTTGTGTCTGGCGAACCCCTGATTCTCAAAGCCAATATGCCCGTCCGAAACCCAATCTGCCTCCGCGTACCTTACACATAGGATCGGATCCATTTGAGATTGCGGGTACAGGGGCGGCGTTTTGTTGAACATTTCCCCTCTGTTCCTCTGTGGTTTTGTTCCCATTGTGTGCGCCACTGTATCATTTGTCCCCAGTGCTCTAGAATTTCCAGCGCTGAATTTAATTTTGTCACGGTTTTTGAGCCCTCGTTTTGTGCGGCTGAAGTGCCCATTGTTATGGTTGTAGTACTGCAGCTTGTTGACTCGTATTACATGCACTGCTTATTTTCGCACCAACGATTTGAATATTTCGTCAAAAGCACTGTCTAATTATAAGTATATTTGATTGAGAACTTTATGTTCTTTGATAATCATTAAGTTGTACTCAGTGTGTATTTAAGCATCAAGTCACTTTGCCTACATTTGCAAATAAATCACCAATAAAAAAATTATATATTTGGATAAAAATGTACCATTAGGCCCCCCAAAATAGTATACGGTTTCTGGTATGGAGCTTGCCCCAAAAGTGGTGCGGCAACGTGGCTTTTTTTTTTTTTTTGACTTTTTTTCTTCAAATGTCGGCTGATGACTGCAAATGGTGCCTAACTAAATTTAGTGCAAAATATATGGGAGACCAGAGAGGCCACATAAAGCTTATTCTCGATCATCTAAAAACACGTTAAAATTGTGCAGCAGCAGGATTCCAGTCAAACCAGTGAGTTTGGCGGTTTTGAGACATCATCTTACATTGAAAAAAAAACTTTTTAATTTTGCTGACGCGCATGGCTACGGCGACGCGCGCGCATACCAGAAACCGGAGACTTTTATTTTTTGGCCTTTCTGCATATTTTTTCTAAATATTGTAGGCCTAGACAAGCATCCTGAATAATTCTAGTTTTTGACGTTGGAATCAGAATGCTTCTTTTGTTGTAAAGTCTTTGTCCACTCCATCATTGTCACTGCCAATCAGTTGATACATTCTTCATTTTCTTCACCATGTCAATAATTAATTACCGGACCCTACATCCATATCACAGATTTAGAATTGATATCTTGCCTTCCACCATCTGCGCGAGGGTTTTGTTTCTGTGCGTCGTCCATTTCGGTGTCTTTGTCATCCACCACCTTCCGAAGATGAAGTCAGGGCAAGAATTCCCAACGGGAGGCGGTATACGCCGCTCAGAATCACGGAATAAGATGAGTGAGGCTTGAACAAGGACCAAGCGCAAGAGGGGATAAAAGAAGAAAGTCTCTTCCCAAAAATGGTCAGAGGTGATTCATTAAAGTCTCCAGAAAGTCTCAACGGGATTGACAGATTGTGGGGTTGCATGAGTTGGCCGTCATTGTGGGCTCTCGGAGATCGTGTTGCAAAGTCAGGGGCGTTACAACGGTCCAAAGCCAGGTATTACTGGTCCTTAAATCAGATTAATGTGTTGAGAGCTTCAGTTTCCACCCTAGGGGATGTTTTCTTCCAGAATCCCAGGTCTTTTAGATTTTCTTCAATATTTCAGCCCCTCTTCTCTTTTCTTTGTAAGGTGTTGCCGATTTTGTATTCACGATGCGTGGCAACCAGTTGATGATCCAAGCTATACATAAAAGGTAGAGGACAATTTGACAAAATTCAATCTGCTTTCATGCAGGGTCTTAAAGATTCAAATTCGAATTTTAAAGTTTCCCAAAACAAACATGAGTAGTGACTCACTCACTTGCTTTTATACCTAAGGTAAACAAATGTGTCATTTTTGTGGTGAACTTATTTCATTTTCGGGGGAATGGAGGTTGGAAAAAGTAGAAATATTTTTACGAAAGTGAAGGAGTAATTCAAATTAATTTATCAAGATTTCAAACAAATTTCCTCTTTTTAAAAAAAAATCCAAAAGTCATCTAGGAATTGTAAAAATGGATCCAGAGGGAGTGTGTAGCACTCTCATTATATTCATAGCGAAAATAAAATACTATTTAACTAGAGTTGCTCTGGAAATTTAACATAACGACCCAGAAAATGCCCAACTACTGGCGGTAGTCACCGTTGCTGGGGACTTAACGATCGGCAAGTTAATGAACTCCAGAAGATTTATTGGAAAACACAAGCTGAGCTCATACCTGCGTTGGCCCGGAATCCGAGTCAAAACTAATGCGTTGAACTCTGGAACAGTCGTCCGTTTGTTTCTGAACGCACGAACGGAGCCCCGCACAAGTCTATCAAAGAATAATGAATACAGATGCACCGTGATGAAAACTGTATAGGAAATATTAACTGACTGCTAAAATTAGTCTTTTTGACATTGTGAAGAAAACGTTCAAACCTAGCAAACAACGGATGACTGTTTATTACTAGGTGATCCATTGACCCACATGAAAGCATATCTAGTTCCTGCATTTCTTCACATTTGTCACCCTTTTTGTTGTTACGGTGGGGTCATGTAGCAAAAACAGCTTGGAGTTTTTGTCAGTCGTACATGTAAAATGCATTTTGATAAGTGTTAAGTCACTTTTTCATGTACACATATTGTCTTTCATGTAACAAATCTCAAATTTTTATATTGATAAAATTCCTTGAAACAAATCCCATGAATCACAGGCTGTTCACAGCTGATTTTTTTTCTTTGCACTATTAATTTCGATGAGTTCATAAAATGTCAAGCAATAATTTGGCAGTCCAGATTGAAATACAAGTTATACATTTGTAAAATTTGCCCCCACCCCTCCTCCAACAAAAACATCATGTTGGTTTGTGGGCATAATTTTCAAATCATTGAATTTGGACAACAGGGAGAACAAATCCATTACCCAGAATTGGACAGTGTTCGGTCCCATGTTTGATTCGGTTGAGACAATATTTGGCCTGTCCATACAGTCAACCACTTAGGGCTGTGTGCTCTGTACGCAGGGCATTGTACGCTAATGATTTGTCTGTGCCAATTTGGCTGTAATTAGGGTGCCCTAGAACACACAGCGATATCTGCACGTCGCCCCGGAGTCAGCACGACCTGTTTCTGTAAACTTGACGCTCGATGACATCATCAGTGCATCACTTTGAAGTCAAATGCGTTCATATTCAGAAAAACAAATTAAATTTTCATTATTTTACATCTGTAAATTAACCCTGGTGACAAAGGCAATTTAAAATTGCTCCCTTTTTTCTCAGTTATTTAAATAAAAAAAAATCACTTTATTGTGATTTTAACATTTTGCTTACAGTGTGCGTGTTTATGGTGTAAATCGAGGCCACACACGTGCAACATCATCGATGAATTGAGGACAGGAACCAAATCGAGGATGACCTTGATTAGAAAACGTGTAGAAAACCAATGAGAGCTGTTGCAAAAAAGTATTGGCAAAGGAAAAGGGAAGAGGAACAATAAAAAAATCCTTGATTTACACCATAAACAAACCTGTGTGTACATGATGATGTACATGTATTGGTCATCAACATAAATATCATCAATGAGTCTTTAGACAAGCCCAATGACACAACATGAATACAAAATTATCAATAGCTTGATCAACAGCTTTTCAAAGCCTTGTACCAGTGTTTTTCTCATTCCTGTCGTGGGACATTTTGCGCACCAATCATCCACCTTCGTCAATTCTGTATCGCTGAAATAGTGTGGAAGACAGGAACATTATTAGTTTGACTTCTTGGCCATTTACACCGAGCTCCTTCCTCAATTAGCTCAGCTTGATAATTTAAAGCTGGGAAACTCTGTTTGTTTGTCCACTCATCTACCTTTTCTCATTTGGCCAAGTCTCACCGCACTGCTAGAGTCTTATTAGAGCCGACCACATTAGTCTTTATTGCGTCAATAATGCCCAGCGTTTCCTACCCTAGCACCTATCATTTGTCTTGTCTCCACACCTTTATTGTTCGGCGTTTCCTGGCGAGCTTGGATAGCTCCGTTCTTTGATAGCTGCATCAATCCCCGCTGCTCAGGGCAGAATTAAAATCGTTCCTCTATGGGGCTTGATACTGTTGTCCTTTTCAATAATACAAGCACAGTCTAGTCATATACACACTGGCACACATAGAATACAGCGTAGTCCAACAGCCAATGAGATTGCGTGGAAGCAACCATTATATCACATCACTGCTTTTGTAGGGGTGTGTAGGCTTAACTCCTCAGAGGGGCAATTCGCTGTAATAAAAGCTGACTGTGTTTTGTGTATCTCTGCACTTATGAGAGAGAGACAGCTTTTAGGAGAAAGTGTGCAGAATCAAGAGTATTTCAGCGTACTCAGTTCATGTGCAGAAATAACAAGTAATGGAGACAATTTACGTCATGCTGTTACGTTCAGCGCAACAACCACTGTCTGTGTCCAGGAGTGTAACAGCTGCTGCATCCCACACAATGGATCAGCCCGGCCTTCTCACTCATGCTTCACTGTGCATCTGAGAAAAGACCCAAGTTGTAATTGCTGACAATGGTAGTTTGTGCAGACCAATACAGGGGCATGGAGACAGAGCACAGATGAGGTGAGATAGGATCTGATAGGCATCAGGACTCTTGGAGCCAACCTAGGAGAGACTTGGGCTACTGATGCAAAGAGGAAGTAAAAAAGGAGGATGCTACTGGATGCGGGGAGGACAATCATTGCCGCTAACGGTGCAGCAGAGATGAAGCATCTTCACTTATGATGGTCCAAAACACCTTTGGTTTCATCAGTCCAGCATTGAAACTCTTGTTTACAAAGGATTATTACAGATGCTGTAGTTATCTCTCTCCGAAAGTTTGCCTGCAGACAACAGCCAGCAGCGAGCCCATCACACCTTGATTGTCAGGGGAGTCTTGCTACCTGTCTGTCACCTCCTGTTACCTGGGGTGTGCCTTGGGGATTTACCCTTTTCTTGACACTTCAGATATCTGGAGTTGATGTCGGTAAATACATTTCTCCCAGCCAGGATGGTACTACATGTATATATGGCGACAGAACGATACGTTGTTACAAAAAACAACCCATCATTTCATTGTCTGTGACTGAGTTTCGAACCTCTTCTTGGAATTTTAAGTCAAACAGATTCATCCCTTGAAATCAAAGGAAATTGTTTTTGAAGAAGCTTCATGTAGAGGTGTTTTTGTCTGGTTCGGGATCATTTTGCTCAAATCATGGATCTGTATTTGCGAAGCCTGCCTGAGCACCATCCCCTGGTAAGTTACAAAAAAAATCCACCAATTAAAAAATTAATTCGTTATGAGTTAATAGTTTTGATCTGTTTTTGTACATCATTTAATGCTGCTACCTAGCTGGCCCAAAAACTCCCATTCTTTTCATTTTAACATATTTCTGGAAATTATGATTAAATGCTGGACAAGATGAAGTTGAAATTTTTACCATTAATGTCTTGGTAAAATCAAAGAAGAGGCAACGATTTAATACATTATCATACAACAGTAACTCTATACTTACAGTAAGCTGATATACATACCGGTAGGTTCAGAATGGCGCCACCTTTGAGCAGCGTAAAATAGATTGATTTGGTTGAATTATTATTTTCACTTCATTAAGTCTGCCAAACAATGGTCATTACAATGGTCATTAGTTATCTAGTTATACAGGCAAGGAGTTAATGAAACATGATTGAATGAAAGAAATGCAAATGGCAGCGAAAACGCAAGAGTTGTTCACAGCTCCTTACGGAGGCAAATTCCTCCCGTGCTCAATTGAGCAGAAGCGCATTGCCATCTTGATTGCTTTTAGCACCAAGCCTGTATTATAAATGGCGTAGATTTGCATAATCTGGAGGGCTTTTGGGGACATTTATCACAATTTCGGCAAAGAATCAGCCGCCTGTTGGCAAACAATGAATCCAACTACTGGTCGGTGTGTTACGCTTCCATCTGTTGGGCAAGTGGTGGTATTATGGTCTGGTCGGGCATATTGGTTTGCAGTGCAAGGATCTAAAAATCAGTCACTAACGCAGAGAGGAACTAGGTCTCAAGGGAATGAATCATTTAACCTTGTAAGTAAGGTGTCATAGCTAATTTGGTTCATCTCATAAAACACCTTAGACCACCACTGGAGGTTTCAAAGTTCACAATTTCAATAATTTTTGAGTAACTGAGCATCTGGGCAAGGAATTGAACTAGGGACAGAGTCTGTTTTGGAACTGTACCCACTGAGAAATTGATTGAGTTCTATGTTGGAAACTTAATAGTCTACCATCTTTGCTGTTGTTGGTGCTAGCCAGAAATCATAAAACGTGTTTTATTTCAATAGGCTTTTCTTTGGAGGAAAGAATGAATGAACTACTGAAATGCAGGCTTAGGTACAGTGGTGTAACAATATGCACATACATGTAATCTTTGATAATGGTGAGACACAACTTGTCAACCAGAACTGGACTTTATATAGGCCTACTGTTTGCCTCAGTCGTGGTACTGGTAGTACCAGGTAGTTTCTACTTTTTTATTCATTTTTATATTAAAAATATATTAAGACATTGATTTCATCGTAAATCTAATCTATTTACTGATACCTTATTAGTCAATTTTGTTTTTAGAATCTTCAAAGATCTGCAGGGAATGCTAAAAATGTAAATTATGACAATTGTGTTCATTTGATTCAAGATTGCTGGCTGCTGGAAAAAGAACAGGTCTCACTGTTTTTGGAATCTTAGTTGGTGGTCTGTCCTACTCATATATTCTCCTAATGTTCAATGGTGTAGAAAACTCTTTGATATGGTCTATTGATTTACTGGGTTTTTGTTGTTAGTCTGCAATTGGCTGACTTAGATCCAACGGAATGGCCCATTTCATTCAGATTTACTGGCCAAGAGTGGGGTTGAAATAATGGTTTGTGGTGGGGGGGGGGGTGTTAGTAATTCAGGCAAAGACCCTGTCTGCACATCCACTGGAAAAGACAACAGTGACTCTAACAATGCGATGAGAGTAATCGCAGCAGGGAGTGACCCAGTGCGGCCATTGTCCGTGATAGTGATACACGTTTGACTGTAGTCGGGCCTTTCAGCGTACATAAAAGAAGGGTTTAACTCAAAAAGCCACTGTCCTCTAAATGACAACAGGGTTGGACAAGCATCGCGGCTTGCACCCAGTTGGGATTAATGACCGATATGAATGGGGTTAATCGGCAGAAACCGTCACAACAGAAAAAAAAAAGAAGCGAACTGTCTCAGGGATATGTCGTACTTAGCTGGCCACCCAAATCTGCTGCAGCACAAAACTTACGGGATTTGTGGTGGTGTTTCTTTCTTTTATTTAATGGGTTTCTCGTACCAGAGTAAGACCTGAAAGCTAGCAAAGAAGTCTGTCAATTTAATGCTTGATTACAAATTGTCACAGTGTGACTGCTGTAGATCAATCATACTGAACAATAGCTCGGCAGCAGGCTTGCCCACAAGGGACCCGATGATTCTATTGGACCACTACAAAAGCCTTTATTCCGAAATTAAAACTCGAGAACTTGATACGGAAAAAGCAATTGGGGTGTACAATGATCTTTTGCACAGGACATAGATTATTTCAATGGTGAAAGCACAATGGGTATTTCTTGTACCCAGAAATTGAAAATTTGTTGACGAGAACAAGAACAGGAATCGCTACAGGTTTCTCCATCTTTCTGAGGTCATTGGAGTGCATTAGTTCGTCCTTGGCGAGAGTTGTTGAAATGGATAGCGACTATTGGATCTATTGATATCGCCTGGCTTGAAAGGGTTTCTCAGCCGCGGCGGCATCCCTCAAAAGGAGTTACGGTTACAAAAAATCAAATTGTAGGATGCGATATTAGGCTGGGATTGGATTGCCGCACTTTACTGAGAAGTGTGAGTCTGCATGTGTTGACATTGCCGTCATATCCATAATAGTGGGCAGTGGTGTTTTCGTCCGTTCTCAAAAGCCCCTCGAATTGGCGCATTGTGCGAAACGAAATTGATATTATTGGCGGTGAGGGTGGGAAGGCTGTGCATGCGTAACGTGGTGTGTGTGCGTGCGTACGCGGTGTGTGGCATTCAGTTTCTTTATCCGTGTCACCGACAGAGCAAGGATGATCAGCGAGGGTAAAATCGTGTCAACCTTGGGTCGTGCGTTCCCCCTGTCTCAGCCATCCAGATTCATTTGTCTCATTGCTCACTCGCCCTGAATTGCATTATGTAGGCATGCCTTAACTTATCTCTGTCTACACTGACTCAGAGCCTCTCTAAGTCTAACCATCTTTTGCTCTTAAAACTTCGCTCACGGAATTTGTTCGGCGATCACTGGCCTAGCGCGGCAGAGAGGGCTTCTTGTTGTGTTAAACCCTGTCAAACACTCTGTGTCCATTCAATTGAATTTGTTCAGAAGGTATTGATCCTTGTAAGGTCACGCTGGCTCACAGTGGTCACTCAAGACACTGACTACAGCTCCAATGGACGAAAAACTTGTCTTGAAACATATTATTTGTACTGATGTAGATATAAAGACACAATGTCCACAATAACTAAAGTAAGAAAATACAGTAAATGTGCACAAGATGGTTCACGCAAGATTAGCTGGTCTAAAATTTTATTTTTAACTCAAATAGTAGGCCTAAACAATAATCCACTTCAAGAAACATACAATTTCTTTTCGTTCTTTTTTGTTCAGTTTTCTGCAACGTCAAGTTCCAAAGATGCTTGCCCACAATGTGCGTTATCTTTCAGAAAGCAAAACACATTGAGCCTGTAAAAGCACAAAGCAGCCCTCAAGATCCACTCAGAAAAAAAACTTCATGGCATATATTTTCTCATTACCGGCACTGATGCAAGTTGCTAAGTCTCTTTTCCCATTTTGTCTGAGTACCGAGGACAGGTGGAAGCAATACAACATGATGGCCGGTAATCCATAGTGCCATCCGATACACAATTTCACTTTAGAGCTATATCAGAGTATATTACTGTCTCTAAGAGGTGAGCTCAATGTTGGTTCAATTTGTCACCCGAGTCCGCTGTCTAATGTTTCAACTCAAATCCTTCTAAGGATGGAAAAAAGAAATCCATGTCCATTTTTTGTCCCCTGTGATTGACCCCAGGAAAAGTTTGTTATTCACAATTACATGTTCCTTTTCAGAATGAAT
Organism: Patiria pectinifera; assembly: GCA_029964075.1. Classification (NCBI taxonomy): domain Eukaryota; kingdom Metazoa; phylum Echinodermata; class Asteroidea; order Valvatida; family Asterinidae; genus Patiria; species Patiria pectinifera. The sequence continues at coordinate 2,372,808 of CM057142.1, forward strand.
TTAAAAAGATGACTAAAAAGACACTGTTATTTTGACTTAAACTATAACTTGAAGATGTAGTTTAATATTGTAATACAGTTTGCATAAATATGCAAATCTGACATTGTAAACTTTGGGGTTTTTTTAAGATAAAAGTTCAGTCAAGATGTTTTTGTGTGTGTGTATTTTCCCAATCAATGAATCTGTTCTCTTGAGCAATGCACCATAATTGATTTAGGCCAATTACAAAAGACAGATCTTACCGAACAAGAATTCTGTGGATTTATTTATTTTTGTACGAGATGTGAATTCTTGATTAAAGAGAAGGTTGAAGCGATGATTCAGATTTGTCTGCTCATTGACTGCAGATAATGCGCCACTGTCTATCCCAAGTGTCGCGATGGGCTAAGGTTTCAGCAGGCCCTCTCTAGTTTCACTTGGAGGTGACTCCGGCTCTAACCGGGCAATCTGCCGCCCTGCAGGCTATTTGCATTAGCAAAATTGGTATTGAACTGCAAAGTGTGAACAGCAAGGGAAAGGGGATATCCCGCCCTCCCCGAACTTGAACCAGAGAGCCATTAAGAGGAAAGTTAACCGTGGGATGAGTCGTGTCTTACGGTCTGCGTTGTTGGAGGGGGGGGGGGGTTCTGGCTGAAGGTCTCTTTGCTCAGCTAAAATGAGACTGGATTACAGATGTACCTGGGCTGGAAGTGGATGAGATTGACTTCCGTGGATTATCTTTCTTGTGACGCAGCTGGAGCGAGACAAGAGCCTGTTTGATGATCATCTACAGTCTAGAGTCGGTCATAGAGGTGTCGATAGCTGCGATTTAAATGCCTTTATAGTCTGGAAAATCTGCTATTCCCTCAACTTCACTAAGATTATACTGCAATTGTTGAAAGTATTGGGGTTTACTGTGTCCATTGTTGGAGTGCTATCACCTTTTGGAAAAATTCTCTGTTGAACAGAGTCTACACGATTTTTGTTTTTGTTTACCATACCCGATCACACGTATACTGTGTGGAGTGCGAACAGCAACCTCATGCTGCTAAGCTAACATGCAAATCAATTTCTGCTGGTCAACCCCTTGGCACATCCATTCGTCTTTGTTTTTTTTATATTTTGTCACTGGATTTCCAGCGATGACCTGGTACTGGTATGCGAATAGAAATGAGCTTGTTATTCAGTACTTAAGGCTCATATTCTATAGAGAGCTACATGTAGATACTAGTGTGGTTACATTCTCTAGCAAGTTTGAAGTTCACAGACCAAATATTATATGCTATTTTTTTAGCTATAGCACTTTAAGTAACATACTATATTACATGCTATAGCACTCTAAGTACGGTATTTTTAAAGTGTATATCACTTTAAGTAACTTTCATATTTTGAGTATTTTCATCGCCCAAAGGTTTTATAATTTTTAATGTGAGGCGCTTTGAGGTATTTTTACATAAAGCGCCATAGAAATGCCTATATTATTATTATTATTATTATAAATCGAGCGACAAAATAACGAAAAATTTTCTGAAAAAGCCACATTATGCCAGGGCATTCGAACAGCATCAACTGTTTTGCATAGCCTATCGCATGAGGTTGCTGTTCGTGCTTAAACAGTGCGGCTACCCGTACTGTTTATCAATATCATTTAGCGGCTGACCATGGATCATCAGAATTCAGATGCTACCCTCGAATGTCGCTTGACCAAGGCTATACCTCTTAAAATATAGCCCTGTGATGCAAATTTGCATTAATGTACAGCCTGGCGTAGTGTACATGTACAACCTCTCCATAGTTGCCTCCAATTCCCAATCAAAGCAACCACCAGCAAGTCTTGCATGTTATGTAATACCAGGGTATCCAGATAATTGAAGTGTAATTGCACTGAGATGATGATAATACACTGAATCAATACTGGATTAGTACTTGTGAAAACACTCTCAAAGTGGAGAGGGAGGCATTTGGTGGAGCTGTCTTTAAATTGTGTAGATTAAGGACTGAGAAGACATCGAAACTCCATGGAGAACACTAAAGGTTTTCCTTTCACTTCAGTTTAAATAGAATTCTTTGGGTATACTCCTGCACTCGTTATGGTCACTGGAGATTGGAAGTATGTACCGGTATGTAGTGTTATTTTTTTACACTTGGTTTACATTTCAAAATTCAGTAGGCCTAAATGATGCATAAAAAGCAAAGCTTTAGAAACAAGGATTTTCTTCAGAAATTAGGTCTTTTGGTAGTGACCGGTACATATCAGGAGGTTTGAATTTATTGGTGGTAAATCACTTGGTTTTTTGTTTTGTTTTTGGAAGTTGAAGTTTGTTGTCGACAAGAGTGCCAAGATAAAAAAAAACCTACTCTACTTATGCCCATGCAGCTGTACATTTCCCTCCCATCTGTGGAACTTTTTTACAAGTTTCCCCCAAAAGCCTAGAGATGTTGCCAATTTATTTCTGGAATTTTTTTTAATGCACTCCAAACCATCCTGATTTATGAAACAGGGCTTAGTGGTTCACCACTTGGTAATAGTTTCGGGATTCTTGTAATTGTGGTTTCGTCTATAAACTGGATACTTGTCACAGAAAACGTGTGTGTCCTTTAAGCACATGAGATTGTGGTAACATTTTGGTAGACACTTTGAGAACACAAACAAGCCTTTGTGGAGTCTTGCACGGGCTCACAAAACGGAGAGAGAGCCAGTAGGTTTACATCTGTTCCGTCACTGGCCAAAGAATATCTGACCATAAAAGTACTTGACCAACTTGTAGGTTCAGTCCTGCAGACCCATGGGTTTATGACACCTGTGTGTATGACTCAAATCCTTGACAGGATCCTTAGTGTAATGTGAAATGAAGCTGGGGTGGGTTGTGGGGGCTCATAATAATTCCCTTTTTGTCTTGCGGTTTATTGCTTAGTCCAGTTTTTTCCCACCTTGTTAAAAGCAAACACAATGGGCTTTGTCAGTTGAAGTGTGTGGGCTTGTTGGGTCTGAGTGACAGGCGTGAAATTCATTGATTACTGGGTTGTTGATGGAGACCCGCATATCACTCCATATGTAGAGATATATAGGGGGTGTACTGTAAAGCCATAGGCCATAGGTCTAACTTCTTTCACTGGAGTACTGACCACCGAAGGGTGAACAATAACTGTGACTCAGCTCTTCGCACAGTGGGCTTTGCTGATGTCTTACTTTGGACTTGTACTTAGTGTCAGTCACAGTCTTGGAGAATACAGGAAGATTCTGAACCCAATCGTGCTTGACTTCAAGGTGTTCTGTTTCATCATGTGGACCAGTTGTCATCTTGACGACTAGACTGCATCATTCGTTGAGAAGTTTCAGTCCCAGTTGTGGGGCTGGAATCTTAACACTACACAGGTTGTACTGTGTGCTTATCCAACTGTATTGTAGCTTTCTGTGGTTGCAATTTGTACAAAACTTGTCATCTTGTAGCTAAGAGTGAAGACAGTACGCACGATTCTGCTGCTGTGACTGCAAATTCATGTTGTGTGTATCATCAAAATGAATGGGTACAAGGCAAACATCCTCTTCAGTTTGACCCAAGTTTCACCGGTTTGTTGAGTTTCCATACATCCCCGTTTGGCAAACAGTGAACTGCGTTTCAAGATAGGATTAAGCATCCGTGGATGTGCTGTGATCTATATTGCCTGCATGCCTACGATACTATGAATGATGTACCACCCAAAGACGCCAGTTCTAATGGATATTACGTCTCGGAGAGACAAACGTATGCCGCCCACACGCAGACTATGTCAGGTAAAATTACCTCCCCAGAATAAATGGATTTAATTTTAAAAACCAATAAGCTTACTGCATGTTCAGCATGACTAGGCTCTGTGTATGTGGTCTTAGGAAACGAATCTCAGATTTTGAACAGATTAGTACCTTGTCTGCATAAATTTGTTGTGGTGCACTGTGCATTATAAAACATTGAAGCAATGCACTCTTCTAGTTACCGGCCATCATTTTTTTTAAGGTGTATTCCTGTTTTTGTTTTATTTGATTGTTACTGTTTGTTGGGTTTGTTAGATTGGATTATTTGTTTGTTTGTTAGTTTATTTGGAGTTTCTGTTAACAGTGCACTTTTTAAAATACTAACAAACTTGTACGTTTCGCATTGAAAAAAAAAAACTTTTGAAATAATTTTATCTTTAGTTAATATGCTGAGGGTGTTCTTTGTCGCTATTTTTACCATAAAGCTTTTTTTATGTTCCAAACTTATACAAAATTTGTCGACGTTGGGTTGACGACTGTTGGCGCTTGTTAACGCCAGTTAACACTTGTTGACGCATTTTAGTAGGACCGAAATGAAGTGCATGTTCAGTACTCTCTTTATAAAAATCATGCCTCCAGTAAATTCTAAGCAGAAACAAAGATCTGTTTGCTTCTGTGCTTTCCCACCCTTATAGGTTTTATCTTATTTTCATTCTCATGGTTTGTGCACATTCATCTACTGTGTTTTCTGAGTTGAGCTTGATGTGGTTGACTTGTTTTCTTAGAAGTAGCAAACAAGGCAAACAAAGACACCTGTGGTTTTTGTGGGGAACCAGCTGTTGATACCATGCCATCCCCAGCATGCATGCTGTGAGTCAGCTGGGATGTGTCTTGTCTCCTGTGTGTACTCATCCAGAGATGCTTGGCATTGTGTGGTGAGGGTGCGAAGATAATGGGATATTCACTGCTGTTCTGTGTTGCAATGTGATTCAGCAACCTAATGCCTAGCACCACTACCACCATGCTATGATGCTATCACTACAAAAATGTCTCAACTATCGTTCTTATTTTTGAGAAGTTGAACCAAATTGACTGGAGTGGGGTTTAAACCTGCGACCTACTGTTCAGGTGCTCTACCAGTCTATTTGTTTGTTCAACTTTTCAAAAATTGTTATAATTCACCTGGTCAGTTTCCCTTTGAGGGTTTGTGGTTCAATTTCTTATTTTCAATTAATGTAAAGTCACCAAAATGCGATAAACCAGCAAATTTGGTGTGGAGTTGATGGTATTGGTTATTACAGTTCATTATGTAGACCACAAACCTCTCTGGAAAGATTTACAATGTAGCACATGTATCTGGAAAGCCAACAGAGCCAAGACGTTGACATGATCTACTGGTTGCCGTTGGAAGCATTGTATCATGTACAGCACAATACCCTGGACTTGCATTGCCACTGCACAGCATATTATGCATAATGGTAGTCACTTTGGTGTGTGCAGGTCTGGTGTGTAGTGTGGAGCCGGGGTCACTAACCTGTGACGTGTGCTTATTATTTCTTGCCTCTTATAGTCTTATTACAATGTATGCCAGCAATTTTAAAGCATGCAGCTTTGAGATGCATTCAAAGTCCAATTGTCTTCCATTCTCATTTGAAGTTTTGTAGATTCTGTTTACTCTAAAATTATTAACAATGGATGTTTTTTTTCTGCGACTCAGTGTCTGTTTTGACAGGGTATTTTTATTCAATTTTTAAAACCCATGAATTTCAGCTGTGTCATTAAAAGCTAAGTGCTCTGGTTTATTAATAAATGTCAGAACAATTTCTTCAACTGGCGTGAAAATATTGAAGTGTGTTAAAATGTTTACGGTGAAAAATTGGAAAGACGTAAAGCAAATTGGATTAGGGAGAATAAATTAAAGCCAGGTGGTTCAATAACATAAGGTGCATTGTGGTCCGTAATGGTTTTACTTCTGTATGTATGGCCTAAATTAACACAGTGTTTGTCGACACCTGAATGGCGTTCTGTTTTCCTACTTCTATGGTTCAGCCAGCATGTTTGTGTTTAGACAGCTTGTTAATCCGTACCCAAAAGGTTGTTGGGGCGTACTGGGCATGAACCAACAAAATGGGGCAAAAATGGACAGACGGTTGCCTGGGGAACAGGGTACCAAAAACGTCCAAATGGCAGCTTAAAATGTGTGAATTACTGTCCAGCGTTGCGTGTAATTAATACAGCTGTAATGCCCTGTGGTAGAACGGTCGTCTGCTAAGGTTGATTAACTAGTCTGAGGCAGGGAGGAGGGAGTGATGCATATCCTGAACATTCGTGAATGCTTTTAAGAATGATTTTAACTCGGTAATCAGATTTTTATTGAAGATAATCTTCTGGAGATGTTCTCAGCAGAGGCGTGCATGTGTGGAAGGAATTGTTTATGAAACAGTGATATGTATGAATAGTTTTTCCTCATTTTTTTATTCTTCTCATTTTACTTTTCTTCTAGCAGTGACATTGAAGTTACTGTTGTTTTTATTTTTTTTGGTCGGGGGGGGGGGGAGGAGAATGTGTAAGTTATCGTCATTGAGATAATAAATCTTAACGTCATTTGCATGGATCTGCAGTAGCACCGTCGTTACCAGAATTTTCAATAATCGATATATCGGAAATCCAATATCAATAATTTTCGAAATATCGATTATCCATGTAAAAGTAAAAGACCATAAAGATGACAATTTGAATTTTTTATTTTTTTTCAAATTTAGGACCCAATTTCCATGACTTTTTCTGGCGCATATTGCTCAAACTTTTAAGAACAAATCTCAACACTGAGAGTTTGTCCAGAATGGGTGGTTGCTTGTGAGGTTTTACATTGGAAGAGACCGCAAAATTCCAGCGAACGCAGAGCACAAAGCGACGCTGCTTGGCATTTCACGATGTTTTTATTTTGAGTCACAAGCACAAGTTGTCGCCAAGTTTTATTTCATTATACAGCAAACGTTAAATGCAAAGTTAAAGCACAAACGGGAGATTTTTTTGACAATAATCTGACGCATTTATGATATTTTTGATATTATTCCTCAATATTGAAAATTTCGGTATTTCGATATGATTAAAAAACTGCTATAGGCAATATCAATATCAAAATAATATCGAATAATCAAGTTATATCAATTTATCAACAGTGCTTAATCTGCAGGGAATGGCATCTTCAAAAAATATTCAAAATGAAAACAATTCGTGCCAAATTTGTGACAAAAACATATCTGCCCACTCGTCCGTTTTGCACAAGATGTGGGCGGAAATTATTACACCTTCCCAGACCACTCAATAAAATTTTAATGTAAGAGTTCTGGCGGTGTAAAATAATGACATGAAAAGTACATACAGCGACTTCTTATTTTGCATAACCTGCATTGTTAAATTAAAACCTGGAGATTAAAATTGATTCAAATTGTCTCTGGGGATGAATGTTAATGAGTTTTAGAGAACCATTTGGAAATGTTAACTGTACCCATGGTTCAATTTTAATGCAATCTTTCTGCCAGTGACAGAAACAAAAAAAATCGGTAATTTATGGCAGGGGAAGAGGTAATGATCGTGCTTCTCTTCACTTCACAAATACTGCCCTGTGAGGCTTTAAGAAATGTAACATTTCAACCTCTGGATAGTGCATTGCCATTTGGGGTCCGTTGGTTATGCGGTAGAATAAACTACGGTAAGAAATCGTAAGCATCCGTGAGTGCATATTAGGACTTGAAGAAAAAAATATTTAAAGCGTGGTTCTGCAGTGGCGTTGACACATCCAGCTACATGGGAAGTCTAAATCATTCTGTCGTCAGGATGAAATGATCGATAGCAGTTGTCAGAATGGGCAACACAACCACACACAGTGACAACTCTCTTAAACTTATTCCCTGTGGAATATCCTGTCTCGGACAACATACATTTTCCAGACTGAAACATTTAGTGAGGTGGACAAACTTGAACTAATCTAAGAAATTCCAACTTTTTTGGGGGGGGGGATGGAGGTTCTCCTTTCTAAGGCTTGACATTTCCAGATTTTGATGTACCGGTAAGTCCCGCCCACCTCTGGTTGTGAATAAGTTCAACTGAACTTTTGGGGTCACCTGACCAGAAGCCACAATCTAATTGGTCAGTTCGCACTGTGTGATTGACAGGAAGGAACGGTCCCCTGCTCATGTATTCAAGTTGTCTCAATGAGCTTCTTGTGCACCATTTATTTTTTGGAATACTATGCGACGTTAACAACATTTAGGCGAAGATTTAAGTTAAGTTACCAGTGCCCAATTACATGTAATTCCCATTTGGGAATATATTATTTAATTTGGATGATCTTGTACCTTTATTTGAAAAAAAAAAATCAAAATGATTTCTTTTTGCCATTGTTTCATTTCATAAATTGACTGGGTTGAATACAAAGAAATATATAAGAACTCAGTATAAAAACTTTAAAGACGTTTATTGCAGTAAAATCATATGAGCAGAGTTTGTGAAGCAATATCTTAGCGTACGTGTAACAGAACTTAAGCTGTCTGCAAAAAAAAGTTGAAGCTGCACATTAACTGTTTGTGAAATTTCGCAGTAATTGTCTTTGTGGTGTAGCTACAATTGATAATGATTAGTGAATTGTGTTACTTTTTGTTGCAAGACAAAGAATTTTAAAACACTTTAATCACCCATTGTCTCGGTTTTTACTCAATGCATCTTTTGAGTTTCCTAATTGAGAAATAATATGAAGAAAAAAAAACTCTGCGTTAGCAACATTGTGGCTTTAACAAGGCAATATATTTAAATATTACCGCTAGCTTGTCAGGCCCTCACACCAGAGGGTAATAATTATTATAGGACATTTGTCATACTCCAGTAGTTATCAGACTCAAAGCAAAACCAAGCTTCAACGAGATTTACTTACCAAGAGAATTTGTACTGCTCATCCAAGCAAAATATCAGTGCAGGCTCTTAATGCCCGAACCTGTCCCTTAAGTACTCTGGGTGGATGCTAACACATTTGACCTTCAACTTGATCCTGCGTGTTCCCTCTTCAGATGTTGCAAGTACAAGTGTTTTCAGGTGTTAACAGCATATCCACTTACTGTGGCTGCTCACTTCTGTTCAGAGTGCCAATAGATAGGAGAATGGCCAGCCATTTCAACTGCAAGTTGAGTTTAGACAGTCGATACAGGAGCTTACTTCTCCTAATTCTTTTGTTACAAAACTCAAGCTAACTGAAATAATTTGAATATCATAAATCTGATGATTTGGGGGCCAGATTCATATTTATTGTTAGTCTAGATAAATTTTGTTTGGTAATGTTGCAAAGTACTTTTGATAAAGCGTAGAAAAACAGGCTCACTCCATTCAAAAGATGTGGGCTAACTAGTTGCGCAGCACATGCAGTCAAAATTGAAGTTGACCAGCACAATTCGTTAAAAAATTAGAAATGAGTACACAGTATTTTTCAGGCTTTCAAGTAGACTGAAAAACTAGTAAAACAGTAGGATCAAAATTTTCAAACAAACAAACAAAATGAAACAAAAGTAGGACTTTGGAAGACAAAATCAGGATAAAAGTAGGACTTTTGCAGGCTTTCAGAAGTAGTTTTCGTTGATACTCACCCACGTCCACAGCATCATCTTTGGCATGTTCTGTACTCACAACACTTGTGCTCCATCCTCAACTAAGCTCTTGGAAGTACAGTTGCAGTACTCCTGCACCCAAGCCCTTCATTGTGTGATTTATATACATGCATACATATGACAGTGAGTATAAACACTGTTATGAAACATGTATGTATTCTGTGAAATGTCATTTTTTTGTAGTTGTGGGGAAAAAAGTAGGAAAAAGTACTTGTACTTTTTATTTCAAGAACAATGTAGGGAAAGTAGGAGCAAGGTATAAAAAAAAATGGAAAAAAAGTGGGAAAAGTAAGACTACTTGAAAGCCTAATTTTTCTTCATCCAATTCAGCAAATTTTGGCCATTGGAAACCAAAGATTTTAAGAAAGTTAAAAAAGTTCCAATGAGAAAACAAAATGTCCTGATCCGAAAAATAGCTGAGAATCAGTCACTTGCTTAATCTCTTTTTGGGGGGGGGGTGCTTATCAGATATTTTCTGCACTCAACGAAATGTTGCGAGCAGTTCTATTAATTTAACCCCTGGAATTCGATATTTATCAGAAAAAAAATCCATGTACATGTAAAGTAGCTGAAACTTCCACACAGTTTTGATATCGAAATGCGCAATGGTCAAGGAACCCATTGCACAGCATGCGATTATAACATTGATACTGACAACTTATCCAAAACCTTGACAGGCCACTCAATCCATACTGTAATAAACCCTGCCTGCCAGATTCATACCATCAAGATACAATGATAAACCTTCTAAGTACACTCCTAATAGCATTTCCTAGACAATGACAAGCCCGCTTATTTTATTCCATGTTTGTTTTCTTCTTGTCATCTGTATAATGCGATGGCTCGTCTGTCTGGTTCAGACAAGCTCCAAACTGTCTACGAGTGTTTGTTTAAACAAAACGGGCTTTGTTCCGAATATTGTCCAGGATTAAATGAACTAGATTGGCAGTTCCAGTAATGAAATAATCTGTTCTTATCCAAACAGAAGAAATATTATAATACCACCCTGGATGCTATCATAGCATCTGCTTATCGCGGACGCTATCTGTTCCATCTCAGAATCGGAGTCTTTTTCCGTCTGTGAAGAGATGATATCGTTGCCGTATGGATGACAACAAACAATATTGCCAAATTAATATTTCTCCAGGCGGAGTGAATGTGTTAAATTGAGCACGGCCATCAACGGCACACAGTGCCTGCATTGTTGGGGCACGGACTTCATTTCAACTGACGGCTCGGCAAAATACACACATATGCAGGCGATGCATGTATGTATGTATATTGCATATTGATTTTTTTTTTTGCTTGTGGAATATTTTCAGGTGAACCAAAAGAATTGGCATGTGGGAAATTTCTTCCGCAGTCTTTCTCAGGCCCCCATTCTTGGGTGGTTGTGTGGTAATCATTAGGAGATGCATTTTTCTTAAGTGGTGTAAAATTTATTGTAGGCCTACAAGTTTAATAAAAGCTCTTATGATTTCATGAATCCATATTTGTCTGGACCAATCAGAAGTGGATTGTTTGTGTCACAGTCTGTGATTGGCTGGTTTGATGGCTTGTTGGGTTAAGGAGCAAAGTGATTGGTCATGTTTCTATGAAGTGAATTCTTTCAATCTGTTTAGAAGATGGGCAGTTTCTAAGCTTTGCAGTGTTGGTTCATCAGTACTCATTCATGCACTTCCTATTGTAAATGTACAATGTAATATATGTACTACTCATTATTCATTGCTATTCGATGGCCATATCTTTCGTTTCTTTCCACCGCCCCGTTTCGTTGTCCTTGTGCGATGGTCTCCAGTGATGACCAAGACCAGCCAAACCAGAGATGGCAAATGTGCCCTTGAATTTGAAAACTCAAGCGGCGTTTATTGTCACGCCGGAATGAGCTGAGGCGGAGCAGGGCAGCGTGCTTGAGTGGAAGTGGCTGCATCGCAATGAGTCATACAACTCCAGATACCAATGCTCTCCTTGGTCGGCTCCGATACCGTCAAATCATTGTATTGCGTTCCTGGAGAGAGGCACAGACGCCAGCCTGCCACTTAACCCAGCTCTTCAAACCTTCCCCTCCTCCTAGCCCCACTAACCTTGTGATTATTGATCAGGCTCGTCGTCATTGTTTTCTTTTCTTGACATTCATGCGAATTTCCTAAGACGACTGTTTGCTTGGTCGAGTATACCACCCGCAGATTTCAGGCGTTGCTCACGTATATTTACGGAGACGCTGGCGTAAGCGTCAATTAGAACCAAGAAAAAAAATCTGTGCCAGCAAAGACAAAAATACATGTATGAAATAATTCAAATGACACGTCCAAATTTTCTGGCAGACTACCAGCTTCATTGACAGACTGTTCGTTTGTTTAGTCGCTCCACCTTTGAATGTTTTAAGTAAACCAAGAGATTACCTAGTTATGTCAGTTTCGTTTTCCTTTGGAATTTTTTGATTGCACATAAAAGAGACCAGACTGTACAGGATTTTGATACGAAGAAGTCGAACACTGAAATACGATACGTACAATCTCTTCAGATAGTGTCAATGGTTTTGTTAGACTCAATGTTTTTTCTTCACATTGAAATTAAAAGACGTAGAATTGCTACAGTCTTCAAGCTATATGCATCTCCAAGCAGCCTTCAAGCAGTATTACATCCCAAGTGCTTAGGATCAGTTATTTGTGATATCATCAAGATATTGGAATTCATAAATTCAACTTACTCAAATATTCCCCGCTGCCTTCCTGAGAGCATACATGAATGCCTCCATCATGATATGGCAGTCGTTGGAATCAATATGAGTGTTTCACACTAAGACGTCCAATCAATGAACCTTTTTGCATTCACCGAGACCCGTGGGGGTTCTTACAATGTGTTCGGCACATACAAAGGCGTAATGGGATTACGCTTAAGATCATGATATATTGTAACAACAAGGACTCCTGGAAAAAAGAAAGGCAACTAATCGTAAAGATTGATTTGGCAAGAAGCATAAAGCTGGCGGGTGATTTAAGCATACAAGCTTGTTTCAACATTCAATTGTTGACTATGATAGTGCGTGCAAAAGGGATTAGAATGAGATGTTTATTGAAACATTGAAGTTGTAACATAATGAATATATTCCTTGAGTTGTGCATCGTGTTTTAAGCTCATTTCCATGTACTTCCACAGTAATAAAAATGTGAACCCTCACAATGAATGAAGCACACTTTCCTGGTAACCAGCGATTCTCAATGTGAGATTCTGTAACAGTGTCTGGTAACCAGTGAGGTGGAGTTCTAATTTGAGGGACCTTCCAAACTCTAAAGTTGTAATAATTATACAGTGTATTGCGAATCCGTTCAGGGAAGCATGCTCGAACCAGCAAATAAATATTACACTCCGATGTTTTGTCCTGAGCTATAGGGCTCCCTCTGTTGTTCATGCCCAATATCAATAACATACTCAGTGGTTGAGCCATGGAGCTATAGCTCCATGGTTGAGCCATTCTCCAACATCATTGATTTTGCATCTTTCGCCCCTACCATCATATACCACGGGTTCCTTAGGGGATGCCCCAAGGGTTTTGTCATCCCTCCAAGGGTCCTCTGGGTGATTTTGGCCCCTCCTCTTCAAACACAACAGCCCATTTCTTCTTCAAACAGCAAGGTGTTTTCTCGGGGCTCTATTGAAAGATGCAGATGTGATGTTTTTCTGTTGTTGTTTGCACTGGGGAACCTGTAGTCAGTGTCAACAATTGGGAAAAAATTGCTAATAAACCTTCAGCTGTGGTTGCTATGGGAACACTTGATGAAAAAAATTAAGAGAATTTATGTCTGTTGTTCTGAGGATCGATAAATGTTCGCGCCGCCAGAGTGGTGAGTGTTTATGTTAATAGCAGAATCACATCAACACTTGGAGACTGGATATTGAGTACCATTGTCATACATCATCAATTTTGTCATCATTTTCCCCAGTCTGTTGAAGTGGCATACGGTAGCTCTTCATGTGTGTTGGCCTTTGTCCAAGTCCAATAGTTCATCATTATTCCATTTTCAGCATACATTGTAGTTATAAATACGATGGATTCCTCTGTGCAATATAAACATGTACACACCACTTACGTGTATGAGTAGGATTTCATGTGCGATATATACAACATAAAAGTAGGTCTAAGCACCACTTCTGATGCTATTTTGGGATCCGCGTTTACTGTGAAATCTCTAGGTTTTTACAGCTTTTGATTACAATACACACACACATATCAGAGATCACCTGACCTGGTCTGGCATCTAGACTTCTTTTCCTTTTTTCCCTTCGGTGTATCAGAATTATTTAGGGATTGTTTTAAAGTGGTGAATCATTTTGTTAAAACAAGATGATCCCTTTTTTTTTATTGAGCAGTAGTTTTACATGCATGCTGAAACTTACGCCTATTGCTATGTGTGGTGTTACAGACTAAGCGAGATGAGTTGATATTTAAATAATTCTTCACAACAAGAATTCACAGGATACAAAATTTAAAACAAACTTTTAATATCAAATGGGCTATCCCATTCCCTGTTAAAGGAAACATGCAGTGGAAATTCAGCTCGTGTTTTCATGCACATTACTATGTGTTGCAACAATACATACAAGATCTTAATACTTGTTTTCATTGGAAGTGACAAGAAAGTGGTATTTTTTCAATTATTAGCAAATCCTTTCATCAATACATGTAAGAGGGCGATATTTTGCTTTTGTCACACAAGGTACCACTCCTTGTCAGAAGTGCATTATGAACAGTACAATAATTAGTCCTTCAAAATTACCCACAATTTTTTTTTAAAGAAATATTGGCCACTACTATTGTCCAAACAAGCTGTTTAACATGATAAACAAGTAAAAAGTGGAACTTACTCCAAGAAAATGAAAAAAAAGTTTATAGAGACACTACTGTTCTGCCTTGAATGACATCACGCTTTGGCCCATGAATATGGAAATTTTCATTAGCATAAGAACTAAAAGTTGAAATTTCTCCCTTTAATACTGCTACACGTACAAAGGAGGTGGAAAGTCATAGAAGCATGGCAGGAAAGCTGTTTTAAATGTATTTAAGTCATAAAAATCCTAATTATTGCATGTTTCCTTGTAAAAGATTTGCACAGGTGTACACACAAAAGTAAGAAGTGAATGTACTGTAGTTGTGCGATTTGTTCAAGTATTTGAAGTCTACAAATCTGAATAGTTATTGGTTATAGGAACTATTACATGCTCTAAAACCCACTCATAGAAATGATTGTGTCTATGCATATCATTCCAACAGACACTGATACAGACTGACATATTTTTTCTCTGAATTGTGGTGGTTTTTTTCTGGACTACATGTATATGGCAAGATTGTAGTCAGGTACGTAAAAAATGCTTTCTGACTGAACTCAGTGCCTTTTTTATTGTCAAATTCTTCAAGTCCTTAGTAGCTTAAACCTAACTGCAGTTTTGCGAGTGAACCGGTACATGTACATGTACATGTACTTCGTCAGTTTATACTGTACTATATGTTCAGTAAGACGATAGTGTGTCAGTCCCCAGTAAAAGAAAGTGTCTGGCTGTGCAATCTATCAAAATATTGAGAAAAAAATGTCTGTTCTATCCACTAAAAGCAGATTTGATACTTTGAGTTACCCCTAAGTATTTTTCCAAATGAATGTTTAAACATGTGTAAAGATGTACCGTGCAAAGATGTATGGTACAGTTTAAAGCTGCTCTTCTTTTCACCAAACTCTAAAAAAGTGGTACTTTATCCTTATAGAGGAAGTCAATATAATGTGGGCATTGTCACCAAACTCAACTGCAAACACAACACTGAGTGACTTCACCTCTTATACAGGCAATGTGGAATTTCTCACATCCTGCCTAAACCTACCAGAGAAGATTCCAGACTCCAGACGGCATCTTCAAAAGAAAACAATAGATGAATAGTGTGACACCAGACCAAATGGAGTCACTGAGCATAATTCAAAACGTTTTCAAAATTTGCAACCATTTGAATATGGAAATGGATATATTTGTAATACAAAAGCAAATTTAAACAGGTCAGGCTCTGAGATAGTTTGTAGCTGTACAACCAAAGTTTATTGAATTGTTACACATTCTGGTAAAAGGTTCGTCATCAACAAGTCTTTCACTGGAAAAAAAAAGTCAAAAAGAAGTAGATGATTCATTTATCAGGCCATAGCAAATTAGACTAAAGTTAAAAGTGACACACCTTGAGAATTGTAATTTGGTACTTTTTCAGATTTTTGGAAATGATTTGCAAGTGAGGAGTCATTTGTTTGAAGCAAGGACAGACTGTAACTGTCTGCAAGTATGCTGTTTTTTCCCTTCTTTTTTCCCTCTCTACCGGGTCACATTTGGAGTCGGCATTTTTTTAAGTGATCCTTTGTGATGTGGGCCACTCACAACTTTACGACGGCTGAAGTCTGCTTTTTATGGCCAAGTTCATTCCGACGCAATCAGCGAAGGGACAATAGGCGTCACGCACTGTCAGCAAAGCGTGGAGTCCCGTCTAGCGCAGTGCGCCTTTTGAGTTGTAAAGTTTAATGAGAGAACGTCAGTGGTCCTGTGTGGCATGTACCAAAGTCGGAGGACAACTGAAGATTTTGCACGTATCTCATTTGGGATACATGTGTATTTGACAAGAGAGCACTTTTGAGTTTACTTACTGTCAGTTGGATACTTCAGCAGAGGAAGTTGTTACTATGGAGCGATTAGTCCTGTCCTGTGCCCATGGATCCTCAAACTCTGAGGCATCTGGTGTAGTATCTGGAGAACATAGTGGGAGGTCTCTCTGTGTTTTGTCAAACCAGACAGAGGATTTCATTCCTCTTGAACTTGAAGCTGATTGCACTGAATCCCAGAACCTTTCGGTAAGGAATTGTTTTCAAAACCTGTTCATCTTGTTAGCGATTCAGTTTTCCTCTGAGAAGAAATGAATCTTCTTTATTGATTTTTTATAAAATGTCCTTTCAGGGAATGAATTAATATTTTGCATGTACATGTACATGTACATGTATCTCCCTGGCAAGCCATCATTGTACCTTTTAGTTTTAATATAACAATGTGGAAATAGCGCATGACTTATATACTTAATCCCCTTCCCCTTTTTGAAAAAAAAGAAGTACTCCAGCCCTCTTGCCCCCTCCCCCCCCCCAAAAAAAGTTGGTTCTGGATCCGCCCTTGGAATGGGTTGATACAGTTGTTACACTATGCATTGTATACCACTCACAGTGCCTTAGAAAGGTGAGAAAGGTAACTAAACTTTTTAACAGTACTTTTTTATTTATTTGATTACATGTATTTGAATGTCAAAGTTCCGTTGCCTATTTACAAGCTGTTTGAACCATTTTATCTGGAAACTGAAAGTAACAAAAGAAACAAGAAGTGGCACTTACGTGTAGGCCCTACTATTTCTGTTTTTGGTTTTTGGTCGTGACGCACATTGTTGAATTTGGAGTTCAGGAAACCAGTTTGAAAGCACTCTTGTTAGGTCTTACAGAATTACCTCAAGTATAATAGTAATGGAAGGAAGGCCCATGTCATACTCCAAAATCCTAATCAATCATTCTTTTGTATGTGGATGTAAGGATTTCCCAGTATAGGAAACCTTTTCCAAAAGATTGTGGTTTCTCTTTTTGGCCTGTGGTTTTATTTTATGCAATTTTACAAAATGTACACCTGTTTTTAACAAAAGAATTCCATAACCTAAAAATTCTAAACTTAATACGCCTGAAGGGATCTTGCATAGAATAAGGAAATGTCCCGGTATACCGTATTTGACAATGAGCAGAACCTCTGTGAACCAGCTTTACTTGGATGAAAACCAGGCATCTGGGATAACCACAATTATTGAAAAGAGTTGCTCCTTTTTTTTGGGGGGGGGGGGGTGGACACCCAATGGAACCAAATTGATCATTGCCCATGGGAGTGAATCCCATCCCCCATCCCCTATTGTTTCTGTTAGGCTCAACCTGAAAGATAGAGGTCTGATATTAGGGTGACCCTAAATAGCTGTTGGCAATGTGATAGATCCTTCTGACTGATCACAACCCCGGAGACTTGGAAGTCTAGAGAAATCTGAAATCTGGGTCTTCTGTTTCTCCTCCACAGTTTGATTTTCAGATAAACTGTCTCATGCCACAGGACATAGATTATTCACATTTTGTTTCTCTTACCGTGCACGTGGATTTGTTACATCAGCTTAGCCTTTATTTTGTGTATGAGTCATGTTTACAGACTTGTATTTCAAAAACGTAGTTCATTTCATGCATTTCTTTCATTCTATTTTCTCAAATTTGTAGAAAGGGTAGTTTTGCAGTTCACTGTGTAAACCATGTACCGGTACATCTACTGGTATAGCCATAATCCATCCAGGCCACTCTGGCCAACCTGACCATCAGGCATGCAACTTTTCGTCGGATCCGCTGATTTCCTCATTTTTAAGCTCTGGCAGGAGCAGGAGCTTCTACATGTCACTTGGTGGTCGGTCGGTCGGATGGTCTGTCTGTCTGTCTGTCTGTCCCTGAAAATTGGCCAAAAGTACCTGTACGGTGTTCCATATGTGCCATTGGCGTCGCATTTTTCGGTGTCGCATTTTTAAGCTCTGGCAGGGATCATTTTGATCGATTTCATGCAAGACTTTCATTCAAAACTTCTGGCAACACAAAGCTTATTTTGCACTCGCACTTACATGTAATTACTTCTCATGAATGCCATTACAAATTGAAAAAAAAAACACTGTACAAAGTCTTGTGTGGTTTGACATTTCCTGGTTTTTTTTCTTTAAATTTCCAATTACATGTCTGTAACCATTTTAACTGCTGGTCTCTCAATAACTGGCCACCAGTGGTTTACCACTTTGGCCAATCGGTTGCCAGGATCTTACATTGTATCAGAGAGCTACTGGGTTTGTAGCTCTATGATTGTACGTGCAGAACTTGACGACTATATTTCTCTCCTCACTCTGGTCGGTAGATTTTTTTTTTCTTCAGTCATCTGTGTCTGCATGCTAAAATCAAATTTGTTTGGGGTTCCTTTGTCCCTCTTTGTTAAACTTTAGACAAAAACTTGACTTCTTCACCGTTCACTGACATTTGTTAGTCAGACAGGGGGCATAAAATCTTTAGAGAACTTTTGACCCTCTGCAGCTGCGCTGAAGTTTTCAACTCGTCGCTCTAATCAACTGTATCCAAAAACCCATTAAAATTGAACAAGGATTTGTCAGAGCATGACATATTGAAATGAAACGAAGCCTTCAAAATGATTGCCAATTCTGTTTTATATTCGTGTCATTGTGCATAGTACGTATCGATACTGACAGGGGTAATTCACCAACGATTTCATATGAGAAATTGTGAAAGTCCCAAGTGGAGTTTTTAAAATATTTTTATTAAAATTTCTGCACATACACTGGCTTCGAAGGGCTTGGAAAAAAATGTTGGCATTTAGGAAAAAAGGATGATCATACAGTACAATGTATTTAAATACATTTCAACTTATATTCAGCTCAAGAGAAAAAAAAAAGATGTAAGTCCGTATACATGTACATGTACATGTACATGGTAAATAGCTTCAGTGGGATGAAGAATGTTGAGAATTTGAAAGTCTCAGCTACTATTTATTTAAATCCTTGTCAACTTTTCTCTGCATTGCACAGCTCATTCATTTTTAAACTGCATGTAAATATCAGACCCCAGTATCTCTGTACTCGCTGCATTCTTATACACCCACCTTTAGTGTGAAACATTCTCGACTGAAAAGCAGGTTAGACAAAATAAGCAACCGTAGGTCTTCCGTAAAGGTTAATTGTATCAAAAACTTTCACACTTCATTTGCGACACAAGCCTGACACAGAGCGCGACTGATGAGAAAATATACATGGATATTAATAGTAAACGATACTTGGGTTGTTTTACGTCATTACCAAAAAGTCATTACTCGGCACCGGGCAATTTGGCACTTGCCGGGGTTTGGTTACCAGGTTCTGTTGGACGGTTTCCATCAGATTGCAGAGTTGTGATCCGTGTCGACCGTTCTAGTCTTGGCTTCAGTTGTGCAACTTCACAAGAAGGTGTTGTAATGAAATACTTGTCCAGGCAGCTCATAACTAAAATGGATTACGAGCGGACAGCAAACAAGCCTGGATTGTGTAAAACTGTAAATTTGTGGTAAACAGTGTGGATGGTTTGCTTTGTGCCAGTTTGAAATGGGAGTTAAACAAGTAGTTTGAGACAGTATTTGAAAAAGAAATCAACTTGAAATAGTTGCTGTTATTTGGACACCAGTGTTCAGTACTTGGTGTACACAGTTTAATATTTTAATATTTGCGGCCATGAAAATCCAATTCAGGGTCAATAATGTTGACCTCTCCTCCGTGCTGTACAGCAGACCTGTTTGCAAATCTTATCAAAATATTTGTTTGCTTAGCCTAAATTGCCTTTGTGGTGGAGTTTTATCAGTTGTTTTGGCCCTCAGCAGAAGATCGGCAATCGTCAGAAATGTCGCAGATGGTGGTGATTATGCCCTGTTTCTAGTTCAGGGTATACTTTGTGCTTGATAAAGACTAACTTGAATTGGCATTTAGAGTAATTTGTGGTTTCATTTTGGTTATCGTTAACAGGCAAGTTATGGGGGACCGGCGAGTAGCAAAGGCACCGCGTCGGAGATGTCAGTTGGGAGACCGTCCATACCTCAAAATCTTCCTCAGAGCCTGAGCTACCTGCAGCACCATCAACAGATGCAGCAACAGCAGCAACTCAAGCAACAACAGCAGATGATGCAGCAGCAACAGCAGCTGATGCAGCAGCAACAGCAACAGCACCACTTACAGCAGCAGCAACAACAACAGCATCACTTGCAGCAGCAGCAACAACAACAGCACCACTTGCAGCAGCAACAGCAGCAACAGCACCACTTGCAGCAGCAACAGCAGCAACAGCACCACCTGCAGCAGCAACAGCAACAGGCTGACAGGCTAGCCGTAGCTGCTGCGGGTATGAGACCGCCGTTTAACCCGGCTAATCTGCGGTCTGGCACCGGACCCCCTTTGCCTGTTGGAACGAGCATGGCTGGCACCTCGGCTGCAGCCTCTTTCTTTGCAAGGTAAGACTTTTTAAATTACATACATGATACTCCATTGAAGGCTACAAGTTTGGTTATAAAAACCATATTAGGGGAAAGTTGTCAAACAAAACAAACAATACTGTATTCATACACCGGTTTAACTTAGATAATATTCATAAGGTCATTGATATCCGTGTCATTATTGCTCAAACTCAGTCCATTTCCTGTCTGGAAGTCTAAAAGTGAACACATTCACATATTAACCCTTTCCCAACTTTGACGTCAGAACATTTGCGCACACACCATTAGCTCCCCCTCCATCACCGTATTCTTGATGCGTATAACTGCTGACATTTAAGGGCCGGCATAACAGAAATAATCTGCGCATGGAGAATTTTCCATCTGCTTCGGCGGGCTGGTAATCCGCCGTGGCTTAGCTGCGACATCCTGGTCGTAATTACGCAAATCTGAGCTCCGGCTTGCTCAGCTCTCTCGTGCCTCCTGGGTTTCTTGTGGTAAATCCACTCCCCGAGCCCACAGGCATGGCTGCTATCTGGCCATGATCATTTGCCCGTCTGGCCAAGTTTGCATAATGCTGAGGCCATGACACCAGGTTGACTGAACACTGGTATATTTGTAGAAGGCCTAGACATCATCAATTCTAATTGTATTCTATAAAATGTTCTTATGTTCTGGTTTTTTTATTATCCTTTTTGTAACTTTTGCAAGTCCTCTGTAAAAATTAATTTATAGTGAAACTCGGATAAAAATTAATCAAAGAAATTATGTTGTACCGTTTCCCTCGTGATTTATTGGTGCAAAATAAATTTAATTGAATCTTCCATAATTTAGGAATCTTGAATAGCATACTCGTATGTAGAAGTACAGCACTCATACCTGTACTTTAAAAGTTTACAGAGTGCACATTTCTTATACAATGTATATGTTGCCTACCAAATGACTTCCATACCGGTAGTTCCTGAGGTAAAGCAATTTCTTCAAGAAAAATGAACTGTAATAAGGATAGGAATATCAGACGATATAAAATCCTGTTATTAGTTTCGCATTTGTAGAACTCTGCGGAAAATCATGACTGAGTAACTTTCAAGGATAAAAATTCAGACATGTTTGATTGCAAGGCAACATCACAGTCAAGAAATGGCAAAGTGTTTCCTGTTCTGAGCAAAATTTCCTACGCAACGATCCAATGACTGTATATGGCCAACTCCTTTAACAATCATCAAGAAGCCACCTTTTACCAGTTGGATTCTGTCATGCATTCTGACAGCCCATGGGGTGGTCTTGTTTGGATAGAAGCTCAGGAGACAGGAAGTCACCTCTGACAGGTATATTCCTGGCGCTTCAAGTTCATATCCCTTGGCAGCCTTTCTCCTTTCTTATTCCTTCATAACTCTATGAGGTGCCGCATCTTATGGATTGGATTTCCCTCACCAGGGGACCCCTGTGAATTTTGCTTTTTACAGGTGTAAAAGTGACCCAAATAGAGCGGGGTAATTGCACAGGTACCACCGCCTCGGAATTAGGACAAATCAGACACTGTTCGGCTGATAGGAGGCTGTATTCTAGTCACGGTGTCGTTCCTTTGACTTCATTGCTTCATTTGGGTTGTATACTGACCTGCTAATGAAAGACTTTTCCAGCAGCTCTTATCATTCCTTCTCTGTTTTCTTCCATTGGGAATACTGGCACTTGACCACAACCCCCATCTTTGGGTTTCAGAGCTCACAAAGCGTTAAAGCTAACTTACTCAGGAAGTGACCTCAGTGATGGTCAACAAAACTGAACTTGAGCTCTTAAATTTGGAATGGACCAAGGAGGTGCTAAAATACCCAAGTGTCTCCGCACACCCAGGGTTTAATCATTATTAAAGTTTAACAACTGTTTTTAGATGACAAGTGTATACCCATCAAACCATCTGACTTCAGGACCTCAGTGGCCAAATATTTTCAGTGAACAAGTCTGTACAAGACGATAGCTTCTCATTGGTAGACGCTGACCCTACAAAAAAGTCAAGACACTTATTTGGGATAAAAAGTATCACATACAATTTTTGCAAAGGCAATGGCAGCATAACATAAGTATTGTGGTCGAATACTTTCAATGAGCTAATCTTGTCACTTCAAAATATGCTCATTGGAAGAGAAAGACCCTCAAAACAAGACAAGACAGTTAACATTTGGAATTGGGAAAGATATTTTACTAAATACCGGTACTTCTTTATTCCTGGATAGGCATTGGCAGTAAAACTTCTATAAATGCTGCATTAATTAAACACTTTTTGATTAAGTGAAAAGTGAATTGTGCATTTGTACTTGTGGAGTGAATAGATGTTTTATGACACCAAAATTTTCATTGTATGATTTTCTTTTATTAAAGGAAGTTAAATATCTTCAAATAAAATTAAGTTCTCAAGTTGCATCACTTTGCAGTCAATGCCTTTACTTAGGTTAACTTCCAGTTTAAGTTTGATTTTTAAGGTACATGTACATGTAGATGGGGAACATTTCAAAGGGCACAAACTTGATGAGGTAAATTTGTCCCACATGCAATTTGCCTGAACCTAATCAGATGGCATTTCCCTCCACCGGGAGTTCAAGTTTGGGTGTGGAATTCCCTCGAGTAATCCAACAGAGGATCAACATCTGTAATCCCAGCGTCCTATCAAGCAAGACCAGGAGTAACTATTTTTGCCTACGTCACGCTTACTTCGAGCAGCCCTATATCCCTGCCGTTTGGAGAGTATTTTTAGACTGTCAACTCAGACCTCTAGTTGGTAGACCAGACCTGTGCCTGTCTGGAGAACCTTACAAAAGACAGAATTACACAATTGACCCAGCCAAAGAGACGGTGAAATCATCCCTTCCATCAGGAGGTCTTCTCTACTGTCCCTCATGCATGCCTGGCTCCATGGCATGCCATTCTTAATGACTTGAATAGAGATCCCTGAAGTCTCAGAGATGAAAAGGGCAGCCGACACCTCCGTCCCTGCACATCAAGGATTCCTTTTGTTGGACCTTCTGTTTGATGATGGTGTCAGACACCGGCTTATTGTCTGGTTCTGTTGGGCCAGAATTTGTTTGTCACTTGAGAGGGATTTGTGATGAGGAATAAAAAAAAATGTAAAATGTCGCTGAGTGGAAGAGGCCAAAAATTGTGCTTGGAACTTGGAAGTTTTGGAGTTGTTCTGCATGAACCATAAAGTTTTTTAAAGGAGCTGCTCAGTTGGCCATTTGTTTAGCTCTGTCTTCTGTTTGCATGTGTGTTTTTAGAGTGTTCATTTGTTTATCTTTTTTTAAACACGAATGTCAGGTTTGGCTTCAAATGTGTCTGTCAGAGTGTTGTTTCCGGTGTCTTGTTTTATTATTAGCCTCTTTGCCTTATTTTGCATTTATGTCTGAAACTTAATCTTTACTCAAAACCTTTCCTGGATCTCCATCTTACCATCCCAGAAGATCTCTTGAATTTGTCCTGAAAAAATCCAGTCTTGAAAATTGCATTAACTTGGGCAGATACTCCCAGAGATGTAACAAGCCAGAGTGGGAGTTTTGGCTTGTGGCATAAATCAACATGCCCTGTCTGTTCATGGGTCCTTGCTGTCTGCTTGACCCCATTAGAGGTCAAGTGAGGTCACGCCCCTTGAGTGGGAACAGATTGATGAGAAAAGTTAAGAGGAACATCTGAAAATGTAGAAGTATAAGCAGAAACAGTATTAAGTTACTGCTAAATTAAGTTTGCATGCTAGATATTGTACAGCTATCAGAAACATTAATTACATTTCATGTTAACAAATATTATGTTCCATTTTCAGGTACAGTGATTTCAAATTGCATAAATTTCTAATGTGAAGCCCTGGGGGACTCAACGTACTATATTTAACATTAGTAGCTGGCAGGATAATCTAATTTGTCTACTACTGGAGATGGGAAGTGTTAAATACATGAACATGTGTGGCTGCGGACATTTACCTTGGCCTGCGGAGATTTCTTAGGATGTGGTTGGGATCTTGATTTGGTCTGGCCATGGTCTGGCCTAGTTTATTCAACCAACATTTGTTAACCATTGCATTGGGATGCTCAAACCAATGCTCACAGTCTCTTTTGGTCAAGGACAATCATGAGTGGAATGACTTGCAAAGTCCTGGCAACTTGGCATCACCAGCAACGCTGAAAACAGGTCAGCTGCTGACATTCTTACTCCTTCCCGACTTAAAAATAAAAGGATACAGAGCTTCATTTAGATTAAACTGTTTGTGACAGGATGGGTGGGTAACAGTGTCTTCCATAACCCAGAACAAATATTGTCGATAACCAATTTTGAATTTCTTCCAGGGCTGCCTGGACTATCCAAATTGCATCCCTAGGTTTTGAAAACAGCTGCTAGGGGAGTTAACGCAGAGCCCCAGGGTAAATTTGCCGCTCGTTTGCACTCCAAAGCAGCTTGAATGCCAGATTACTAGGGGCTTGTATCTCTTGACCAGCGGCAACACTCCATGGTCCTAGATCAGACACTCACCTTCATCAACACTGTGAAAAGACCAGAGGGCTTGTACGTGGTGCACAAACCACGCAGACTAGTAAGCCCTCAGCACATTCCCGGCAGGCTGCAGCCGTTTTGATTGGCACAACACCGAAACTGGGCCATGCAAACAGATTCTTTTCTTGGGCAAATTGGACCAAATTAAGCAGTCAATCAGTTTAGCGTTGATTTTACGCTGCCGGCATTTACTCGGAGTAGGTTGGGACAGCCTCTTGCTACATGGAAGAAAATTGAGTTACTGGAAATGCTGCAATGCTTGTCCTGTTTCTCTGTTAGTGTTGGGGGGGGGAGCACCAGTCCCCAAAATACTTGTTTTCCGACTTAATTGTAACATCACTCAAGCTCCTTTTAGACTCTTAAAAAATGGGAAGCACTGGATTATTACCGTGGGAATTCTAGGGACACAGATGTTTAACATTTAAATGAATTAATGGAAAGGAAATTAAATTAATCAAAGATGTAACATCCTTGCTCTCACAAATAATGAGAAGTGACAGACAATATGATGTCAATATTGAACAAAGTAAGTCATGTTTGGTTTAGAGTACTTCCACATGTCAAATTTCTTTTAAATACCACATGTTTCTAGTTTTACATTTATCTAGTATGAAAGAAGTGGAGCAAAGGGTACATTAATACCCGATGTTAGGCAGGAAGTTCTATTTTCTCGTCAGGATGTCATATTTTCCAGTTATATTTAAAATTAACTTTTCAACTTATTTAGCAGTGCCAGAGTTCTGTCATTAGGCACGTGCATTGACCCTGATATTGGTTGGTGGAGCAGGCAATGAACTTGGAAAAGTGAACTTGGAAAAACTTTGAGAGATTAGAGATGCATGTGGAAAAACTTTGTTTAATTGGAAGTTGCCTGTGTTTGGGTACTTTCACACAGAGTTCACTCATAGGTTTGTCTTCCTGTACTCTGTAATAGAGTCAGTTACAAATTGTCAGTCACAAGTCAAAGCATACATTGTAAGTCTGGTCACAAGTAACAGGGGATGTGCATGATGCAATGCCTGTGTCAAAGCTCTTTTGTTTTGTCACTTGACCTGGCACTAGATGACCAATGGTTACCTTGTGATGACTTGTGATGACTTGGGATGAATTGATCACAACTCTTTGTACTGCGAAAGTACATATGTCAATGTGGGCATTTCATGCAATTTCTCCATCAAACTCCCTTGCTCACACACATTCCTCTCACATGAATAATTAAAACAAAAGAAATGATCACTGAAAATGATCACTGAAATGATCAATGATTCGTTTTGCATACTCAGCTGGAATTAGAACACTCTTTCTTTGGTGTAGTGCAAAGGAATCACTTCACACATACAAGTATCAAGAAGCCTACGCAAGTGTCCGGTTCTCAAGTGAAGGCAATATAGACTGCCCTCTAGAGTCTTTGATGAGAGATGTGGTTCCATGGGTATTAGGTTACATGTATCTGTTTCTGAGGATTACAACTTGGGGATTGTTTCTGGTTCTGCCTACAAGGGGATTGTTTTTGGTTCTGGTAGTTTATTTCAGATAAAAGACTTAAGAAATATTGTACACTACCAGTACTGTTTTATTCAATGAGATTTTATTAGGAAGCCACTTTTACGCTAGAAATCGCGTGTATACAAACATACATGTACAGGTTTTACCCTGCATTGTAGTTTTCATGACACTTAAAATTGGCTCTGTGCACAAGTGCGCCCTCAATGGTAAGAAAGGGAGAGTTGTGGGAGACCACTGGGATGGAAATGTTTAATGTATACACATTGCCGACAATACCTAACGCCCACGTGCAGATAATATGGATATGTGCACAATCAGAATGAAATGTCATGTATAATTTGCGCTTTATGCGTATGAACCAGTGCGCACATGGTGTGTCCTGCCTACTCGGCTCTCAAAAGTTGTAAATAGCACCCTCTCTTGTTAGTGCATGGAGCCCATAGCATGTGAAACTGAATCCAGCAAACAAATTGTCAATTGTAGAACTGTCAGAAATAATTGAATACCTAACATGTCCTCTTTTGCTCTCCGTCATAAATTCTGCCCGAGTCCTGTCCTATTAGGAGCAGAGATCAAAACTATTTTTCCAAGTGCATCCAATCCCTGCCAGATAATGCATGGCTCTCTTCACGTAGTTGGCGTTTTGATGAGTCCCTGTAGACCTCCTTGCCCCATCTACGCTCTGTGTGGTCTTTCTGGTTTGGAAGTGGCCACACAATGGGAGTGTCAACATAAGGGAATATCAGTGCCACTATGTAGCCATCCATCCATGCAGTCTGACACCAAAATTGATCTCCTTAACTATGGATATTGTCAGTTCAGCGTGTTGGCTTGCTCTGCTGGCCCAGTGACAAACTTCAACAAACATATCCTCCTCATATTTCTTCTCTAGTGGTCTTTTCTTCATTGCATTTCTTCAATGTTGACTGATCGCTGTTCGAACAACTGGTGAACACTGGGTCCACATCAGATATCTCGGTGTGGATGATTCTAGGCTCAGATATACATGTACCGTACTGTAAGATGGTTCAATGATGGGATTGGAAGGGTAAGGTAATGTGAAAGTTGGATGTTGGATGGGCCATTGCTTACTTAATTCAAAGTCAAATGTTAAACAGAAATCTTTGTGCCGTGTTATGTACATAATAATGTAGGCCTACATGAAGGGAATGAATAAAGTGTGGAATAACATGTTTAAATGTTCATTTTCCTTTTGCAATCTCATTCAGAATGTTAGGAAAAGTCACTGCTATAGTGGTGTTTTCTACATAATCTTTCTGTAAATCTTTCTGTAAATCTCAGAATTCATATCACAACAACATTGCATTGTCGTGCATTCGTTCAAAGCACATGTAAATGCCTGTAGAACACATTGGAATTTGCAGTTCATAGTATACCATTGACCTAAACAAAAGAAGAAAAAAAAACACTCTTCAAGTTTACATAGTGAATATTCTTGCTTGACTTCTTTTTTGTCAACCTGCCCAACTTGTAACCTTTCCCTCTTGCCCCAGGCCAACGATAACCCCAAAACAAGTCCAGCAAGTCTTCCGGAATCCAAGAGACTTAGCTTGGCCTGCCTCTGCGATACCTGAGCAGGCAGGATACAGATCAGGTGTTAGCAGCAAGTAATCTTAATGCTTCAGGCAGGGTTTTCTCTGGGAATCTTGATGATACTGTCTCCAGTTTGTGTTAGATATGTCAGTCTGTATCAGAGATTTGCATCCTTACCGAGAAACAAATCAAAAGTGATCAAGTGATAAGGAAACTGGGAAAGCTGTTACTGAGTTTGTTGCTTGATTGTTTTTACTATCTTATTTCCAAAGACTGGAACTAGAGATCAGAGGATTAATAGAGAAAATCACACCAAGTTTAGATTGAAATGCGTTGTGACAGAATCATTCCAATGGAAAGTCGCGTGATAACTTGATCTATTCACTTACATGTACATGAATTTCAATTTCAGTCGTCTTTTCCCTACCGGTTTCAGTTGGCTGGAGTGAATTTCACTAGGAAGGATATATTTTCACTCATTGGAAACAAAGTAACCTAACTTCTTTATTTTTCAACCAAAGATTCACTGGACACGATTTTTGACTCTGTTTTATATTCTATTGAGGCTTAGAGAGCATTTGCAGTAGGGAAGTGAGCAGAATTCATATTCAACTTTTGGAGAACTTTACTTTGGGGAAAAATTGACAAAGGTGTAATGCCATGTTACTTACAAGTTTCACAAATAATTTAACTTTAGGTGAAATGTCAAAACGCTTATTATCAGATTTTAAACCAGTTCATCTTAGTATTTATTTCTCAACTTAGTAGATTACTCTCTTTACAAAAATTTGACATTTAGGAACTTTAGATGAGACCGTTGAAAATGAAATTAATTTGGTAAGTCTGAGACATTTCTATTAAAGAAACGAAAACGTTATAAGTGTCGATATTTGACACAATTTTACAGAATTTCAACTGAGAAATTTTCTGTTGTGAATCACCATGCTTCAGCATTTTAAACATTCATCATACATGTGGCAAATTAAGCATTGTTTACATGTATACACAAAAAAAACAGGCACAAAGTGTACGCGTGGAGTTAATTGGCCCGATGGCTCGCGAGGCATTCGTTTGTGATTTTCCAGGACAACTCATCCTTGACAATAACCTTGTCAAATTACCGAGTAGGAATGAATGCACAAGATCACCTGCTGACTTTAAAGACACAAGACGAAGCTGAGATTTCAACAGGTTTCGTCAGTCCTTTTTGTCATCACTTGGTAATATTCTGGCCGACTACGTACGCATGACTCACGGATGGAAGGATGACGGGCTAAAGCTTTGTTAACACGTCGCTGCGCGGTAATGCGCGCATGTTGAGAGCTTCAATACACTCGGCCTGTCTTGTTTTTGTTGGAAAGATAACGGGACATGCCATTGTGGGAATGAGTTTTAGGGCAATCGGGGGCCGGACCAGCTTAGAAGAGCTGTGAGAAAGGTGGGAGGCTTTTGTCATCACTGGCACTGGTCAAATGAAGAGTATTAGAGTGGAAAATGTTAGGGAGTGTGTGCACGTCTGCTTGTTTTTGTATAATTTGCTTAATAGTTTCATTGTTATCTATTGATGATACTTGCTGGGCACCTTTAAAAAACAGTGTTCCACTGAAAGGTTTCTCCAGGACAAACAAGATATACATAAACATAAGGTTTGAGATTATCAGAAATCAACGAAAAAATTTCAACCCATTTTATTGATATTTGCATGTAATTTGTAGAAAAGCATCGGGTTTTTCTCATTCCTAAGGCTGCTTGCACAGTGTATTATGAAGTCAGAATTGAGTGAAAATGGGCATCAGAATTACTTGTGCAATGGAAGATACCGGTACTATGTACAGTGTAGTAAACTTGTTCCTGATTTATGAGTAAACTTGTCTTAAAGAAATGAGAATGATGTCTTCCATCTAGGTCATGACCTGGTCAGTTTAGGGGTCACGAAAGGTCAAGTCCACCACAAGTCATTCCAGCCGGGGCTTAAATTGATTGTGATTTATTCCAGTAAGAGGGATTTGATTATTTATCCCCGGCAATTTGGGGAGACATTTGCGGCATTACTCCACCACTCAATAGTCATTGGTCCGGCAGAAGTTTCTGCAATAACTTTCCCCTCCCCTGGGGATGTTTGATGTAAGCTCCAGATCCTCGAACCTGAGTTTACAGATTTGTCTCATCAGAGTCTGAGTAATAGCCTACGAGCTCTTGCCTGGATGAATTATGGTATGGGCCAGTGACGAGTGACAAACCATAACAACCATCCTTTTACCAATATTAAACAAGGCTGTGCAGGTTGGTTACCAGTGCAATCCTGGTTACTGATGCAGGTTACCAGTGTGAAAGCGGCCAATTACCCATACTTCATCAAAACTGTAGCCTCTTGCTGTAACAGCCTTGTAATGTCTGACCAATGCACTTTTTCAAACAAAAACAATTGTTTCTCTGGTTGTCGAGACGAGAGCATTTTTTTCTTTCTGTTTTTTCCCTCTGTCGGTCCTGGCAGTTAAATTGATGATTGGCCCCCTTCAACCACAGTTGGATAATTACTGTCAGATTGTCGTTGCCGCTTGGTTGGTTCCCATCATGCCAGACAAGGGGTAGGAGGAGACTGGTAGCAACTTAGCCCGGCGGATTTAGTCAGCGCCAGTCTGCTTACGGCGCAAACAGCAGGAGGAAAAATGCGGCAGAGGAGCTTCAAAGTCCTGATTGATGCATTCTAAATCCTGCTTGCCTGCCGCTGTCTGTGGGTGCAGTTGGCGCAAGCTGAGAATGTTGGAGCGCTCTGAGAATCAAATATATGTCTCTGCCAAAACTAAAGTTCATTTGCCTTTACACTTAGAGGAAGCTAAACTAAAATTCAAAACGTTGCACGTAGGATTTGAAAAATAGTTAGACAGTGAACAAAATGTGTATTGAATCGTTTCTGTGTTCGAAAAGTAGATTATGGTGGCAGAAGTCTGATGTCTTTCCACGTTGAGCAAAGCTACATGTGTAACCAAAGTGATAGCTTTGATGGCTGCAGGAAAAATTAATGGGGACGAATTCTTAGTTATGGATGCCTCGGTAATGTGTGTTTGTGCAATGATAGACTACAGGGGCGTGCTCAGGAATATATCACTCCCTGTTTGGATTAATCAACTTGAGATATGTGTGCCTGCGCATAATTGAGTTTAGGGGGTAGAAATAACCCATCTTCTTTAGACATGATTTAATTTTTCATTTCTTGTGTTTATTGGAGTGGGGTTTTTCTAGACTTGTTGGCTACAGGAGGATTAGTCACATCTTTGCTGCTGGTAGGTCAAGCTAGTATCCAGAGTTTCTGTTTGGATTTCTAATTAGGAAGTTGCGCTGGAATCGGTAAGTCATGATGGACATCAGAAAGTATAGTTGATGAATTAAAATTGTAACAGATGGTTATAGTGTAATGCAGTGCGTACAAACATTAGTCATTCAGTCATTCCAATATAAGCTTCTGGCTTTCTTCAATAGGAAAAAAATCTCAGAAAGCATTTCACATTTGAATTGCAAAATTTTGTTTATTTGTCATTTAACCTAAAATAACAGGTGATGTAAATACCTGTAGGTTGGAACTACCATGTACATGTATCAAGTATTTGACTCAGTTTAATCATGCTTAAAATGTTGATTAAAACAGTGAAAAATTCCAACCAATGTAAAGGCAGAACGTGGACTCTTGTCCAACAGGCTTGACGATTACTTGACAAGTGTCAGTAAAAGGCAGGTGTAAGGTTAAGCTCTGTTACAATGCTGATCCTTGCGGCCAGTGAACTCCCAGGTCCAATGGGAATCAGAATGAAATTAAGAAACTCCTCCCAAGTTGGGACGGATAATTTGGAAACAGTGGGCCTTTTGAAGCACTCGCTGATGAAGATAGTGCAGTGACATGCTCAGAGGGCCCAGTGTGCCAGCCATTCCGTGGGGAGTTTCATGGAGAGCTTTTTTTTGTAACTGTGTCTGAGTTTGCAAGCACCTGAATGCATATGCCCAAATAAGAACCTCACCACTTGAGGCATATTTATTAGGATGTAGGTAGCATGAAGATCTGTATTCTTCTTGTTGGAATTTAACACTCTTATGCACAATTTTATTGTTGTTTAAAGGGATACAACTTCCTGGAAGTGCCCAGTTGGGCTAAAAATGCATTTTAAATGAAACAATATTAATTGGAAAGAACATTTAAAAGTAGAATATATGTCCACACAACTGTCCGTTAAAAATTGGCTGTTTGTGTGTTATTCTTGTGAGAACGAATTTCCGGGTCAAAAATTTGACTCTCAAAAAATCGAGCTGTTTGGGAGCTACATGTAGTTGTGATTCCAGTGGCACAAACGTTTCTACCAGTGCATACCATGTTGCGGATGTGCGGGAAACAACGTGTGTATTGGTGCTGTGTGCACTTGTATGAAATGTACTGTAATTTGAATCGTCTGATGTCATGGTCTGTAGGGACACAGAAGAAGATAAATTTTAGGCTGCAAATGCCTACATGTAAGCATATATGCCACAAAATGTCTGCCACGTTAGAAGTAAACGACAAGGTAGTTTTTTTTTCTTTTCAACAGTGGGACATTAGGTTAGTTTCCTTTCAACCAGACTTTTGAAATAGGATAAGTAAACAATCTTGAATATAAACATTTCGGCGATTTCCGGATTATGTGCCCCTTTAACAAGAAGCGCCCTCTGTTGTTGATACTCAGGTAGTGGTTTGTGGAATTCAGTCTTATCATTCCATTGCATTGATAGTTCTTAAGACGTCCAGATTGTCAGGAAATCGGGATAGAATCCAGAGAGAGTGCATGTACTCAAATATCATGGAGAGGAGTTGTTAACATTGAGGCTGTTATTAACAAGGACGTACCGGTAAATACCATCTTATGTGGAATGGTTTTAAGTCGATCTCTCCTTTTGTTGCTGTCAAACTTGCCAATGATCAGTTTCATATCGGTTGAAAGTAACTACTACTTGGTACCCTGTATGTGGATGGTACCCACGCTGCAATCCATACAAAGCATTTGCCAATGTGAGGCTGTGACCGAATTACTTGGCTTACTTGAAATAACACACGGTTCTATAGCAAGTGGCTGCAGCGGCTACGATTGGCATGTGTGTAATTTCTAGCTGTAGCCAAATAATTCAGACGCGACCTGAGTTTGTCATCAATCTTTGTCCACCAGACTATCTCAAAACAAACTGATGAAATGGGCCGAGAAATCCAGATGTTTTCAGCTTCCCAGAGAAAAAGAAGTCAAGTTTCTTAATTAAAGATTTTAGCTCTCCGAGTCCGAGTTTTATGTCTAGTGCCCTGCCTTCTGATTAATGAATGTGTGATTGAGAATGACAGGTGTGCAGGTACTGAACTCATCACACCCTGTACCCCTTGGCATAAGTCATCACTGACCATATATCAAACCATTGCTTGGAGAAGCGAAACTGATGTTTTGTTTCTCCACTCTTTCTTTGTTTTTGATTTTTTTTTTCTCTCCTCAATCCCTGGCGATTGAGAGTTCACCCTGGTTGTACTTTTCTGGTCCACATTTGTGATATCGTTTGGTGACGAGAAACTCAGAGCATGTACAAGTCATTAATGTTACCAATGATTGATGAATGTGTCTAGTTGTTTGTCATACTAATGGTGTGTATTGGTGTGTTTCGGATTCTGGAGAAACAAAGTTCAGACAATCTTTCATCGAAACCAAATTTAATCCCGGTTAGCAGACTGACACCAATGTTCCTGGAGTGCAGAGTGACAGGAATTGCTCCATTTACATGTTTAATTACATGTAAATGTTATGTTCTCCGCTAAGTGAATATGTAAGTATAATTTGAAGTGATTAGATTTTCACACTTGTAATTCTGTCCTGCTTCTTTCATCATCATTTTTTTACGAGAACTGTCAAAATAAAACAAAACTGAACAAGTGTCGGTCAGCTTAACTGAAAAGTTGCCTTCATTTGACATATTTCTCAGTTTTGTAATGTTATGTTACAACTGACAAACTCTTCATACAATTTTTATTAATGCATACCCAAAACATTTGAGTGAGACCATCTGGGATTTCCAAGTTTTCAAATCAATGCATTGTGGGTAGGGCATTAGCTATGAAAACAAGTCGGACCGTTGGTGTGTTATTGCACTCAATGTACATGTACTCAGTAACTGGGCTAACAGGAAGGAAATTTCAAACACGTTGTCCAAACCTCCGTGACAAGGATCGATTTCAACTTGGAAGAGTAAAGGAGAAGAAAATAACACGTTGTCCAAGAAATTAGGACACATCCGTTATCGGAAAAAGTGGGACAATTTAGTCACCTCTGATTGATCAGAGGAGGTCTGCATGTGCTTCAGTCAGCTCGGCTCAATAGGTCACCGTTGCTCACTATGAGGACCATGCAGAAATCATCGGCCATGTAGGATGATTTGCTGTGGACAGTAGAGCCTGATGATATTATTGGGTCTGTCATCTCCACGTCAACCCTGGAGAGCAATTCGTCAGGTTTAATTCTCGTCTATCGATAGCTCCGAATCTGGGTCCATTGTTTGTTTTACGAACAAGCTTGATTTGTGGGTTTGGTGAGATAATGCAGTTCTACGGAGGCAGATAAATGACATCTTAACCCTCCTCTATCATTTCTACCCCTGATCACACCTCAGCATTCCCCCCCCCCCCCCCTCATTTCTGGCATTTGCTTGCAATGTCATCTTGTATGATTTGCAATTTGAAATGATTGAAGGATTGTTATAACTTTCATAAATTATGAAACATTTCCGTGTAAGCTATTGAGAAGTGGATGCTAATGTCCTCTGATATCACTCATGCATCTGACAAAGTGTGACCTCAATGAGTTCACAAGGATAGGTTTGTTTTATCGTCAAGTCTTTCTGCTAATTTGACAGTGTGTGCTTATGTCAGTGGACCTGCCGTCCTCTTCTTTGCACTCTTGCCCACCCCTCCCCCCCCCCTCTCCTTTGCTTCCCGCGAGGCAGCCTGTCCATTACGCCAGTGCAATTCTGCTTGGCTGATTCTCTCTGCTCACGCTCTGTTGCGTCCCATCATCTCTTGAGAGAGATTCCATTAACGAGGGAAAAAAAGCATTATGATTGAAAGCCAAATTATAGTGCTAATGATAGTGCTTCACTGAAAAACAAGCTGCTAGGGAAAAAACTGAGCTGAATTGCGTAGGGGTTTGGGGATGAGTTGCCACCTGCAAGAATGCAATGACCCTTTATTACATCGCCACCTTACATGTATCTGAGAAGTTGTCATTAACTCAAATTTGTCTTGAGCGAGCTTGTAAGAATTCATTTTACCCAAATTACACTCTGAAAAGTTCAGGCACATGTAATGTTTTTTAAATGAAACAGTAGGCTGAAAATTCCATGTTTTATTTTGGATGTATGTGAATTGCAAACAAAATCCCACTTTTTTTTAAATTAGCTTGCTGAGGGCAAATTCCCTGGGCGTATTTGCTAGGATGTAACCTCAATCCTGTAAAATCCTCCAACGGCCTCCATGTAATAATAACATACAGCCTCAATCCTGCAAAATCCTCCTCTATTTCTTGAATGTGGTCCTTGGAGGGGTGACCACTGCTTCAATCCTGCAAAATCCTCCAGCTATCACTTTCAGTATGTTGAGGCAGAGCCAGTGACATCCTGGGGCAGTGGGGAGGATTTCAAGTATAATATACTGTAGGCCTAAATTTATGCATAGCTGAGCACAATTAAACAACACAAGGTCAGGCCCAAAACCTTGACACAGTGCATCCTCCGAAGTTAGCAACACACTTTTGCCATGTAGCCTTAATCCTACAAAAGAGAATTTTGGAGGTTTTGGGAAGGTTAGGGTTAAAGTTGCATTCCCCGTGTTCTTCAACAAATTCAATTGTGTACTGTTAATAATTTTCAACATGTATGTTTTACTCAAACCAAACAAGCTTTGTTTTTCTTTTTTTGAATGTCTGCAAGTTCCCTAAAAAAAAAAAAGTGTTTTGTTTTGGGCACAAACAGATCCGCTTTGTGAGCAGACTGGCTCCCGGTCTTATTGATACTGATGGTGGGGCGGGAACCAGTCTAACTCGCAAGAACAGAATTGTTGGCTGGCATCCAATAATTCAAAATTGTAAAGTAAAAGTCAATTTGTAAAGATGGGCCAATATTTTTTCAGTGGATGTCTTATTCTAAGTGAATAACTTTAGTGTTGCTACAAATTTGGAAAATAAATCTGTTTTTTGGGGATGAAACTAGTTTAATTATACCATCTCGGAACTCGAAATTCCAATAGTGAGAGAATCCACTTTTATAGTAATTGTCATGCAGTGTGGAACTTTTGAACACTGTAATTTTACTGTTGGGCATTATCTGATCTCTTGTACATGGAAGAATAATTTTGGTCTTCTTTCTGGTTTTTTTTTTTTTTTTTTTTTTTTGGTGGTCATGTATTGTCACAGTTTTCAAAACCCTATTTCATAATCATTTAAATTAACTGGCATACTTTTCAGCTCCTTTCTTCAGAAGGGTGGATTGCACTTTGAAGGCCTTGTATCAAGCCTCTCCGGCTGTTGCTTTGTCTTATTTAAAACAAATACCAAACTCAATTCTACCAGCCTGCTCCTCCCAACCAATCAACCCAATCTGTCTAATAAAGGCTCTCTGTAAACAGAACAAGTTGGCTTGACAAGGATGCAGGCCCCAATCTTCCTGAAACCCTCCAGACCGCACCCTCTTTATTTAGTCGGCTGATGAGGGACAAATTGACTGCATGCCTTGTTGATCTAAGTTATCATTTTGGAAGGTCTATTAGAAAGAGCAAACAATGGTCGCTGAACTAGAAAGGCCTTTGTAGCAAGTGACGGAAGTGGGCGGGGAAAGAGGCGGGAGAGGGGGTTTAAAGTACTTGTGGTGGACCTCAGGCAGTGTAGCTTGATAATAATTGCATGTGTGGATAGGCGTCTCTGGAGAATTACGAAAGCACTTAAATACCGGCTTTTAAGACCAGGAAAACCTAACGTGTTATCTAAATCACTGTATAAAGGTCATTAGCAAAAGATGTCTTTTCATTTTACCCGGGACTTTGTTTGTTCTAGGAAACAGGAAATGCATTCTCTTCATGTGCTGGGCAAGGCTTTGCAGCCAACAGAGCTGATTTAAGATGTTTTCAAACAGTCACTAAAATTGTCACATACATTGTAGTCACTGAAACTGTAGGGGAATTGTTCAAATCTTGTTGATCATTGTGAATCTGCAGCTATGGAAAAATTCTGCCTAAGTAATCAACTTCCATGCTTGAGTTACTAAGATTAAAACCCGGTGCATACCTCATGCAGTTTTGATAGGACTTTGGTATTCATGCATCCCATGGGATGATTATCACACGCTTATGATTACCCTTACCCATACTCGTGTCATGCCCCATAAACTTTTGCCTGGCACATTTGTTATTCCTCCTGAATAATGGACGGTGCACTCTTGTCTCAATGTTACTTTAATAAATAAATGATTCAAGCTCACCGAGCTGCATTCCCGCTAGGCATTTACCAAATAACGCTTGGTGTGTGTCTGTTAAAGGGGTGGTGAGCACAAATTACAGCAGGTCTCAAATTTCATCTCATTGAGGATACTTACAAAAACAACAAAACATCAAGTAAATTTGAGTTATTTTCATTTAAATGCTACACCCACAGTTCCATTTCCTTCTCAGTACATTTACTTCTCTGTGCAAATTTGTATTTCCAACCAAAGTATCAATATCGCCACACATAGACCTAGCAAATTCCAATGGAAAACTGTTTCTAATGAAACCAAAACGATCTATATATCTCGTCAACCTATGAGAACGGTTCTGCACCTCAAATGAACCATAGAGAGAAATCATGCGGCATGTCGGTAAATTGAAAGATATTTTAGGTTGAAGTCTTGGACGCTGTCTTAGGTTGAAATTGACTAGTCTGCAGGGACTTGAACCTGTGAACTCCAGAAAATTGTACCACTGCTCTTCAAAATACGCTGTTCTTTGGTCACCCAAATTGTATAGACTCCTTGCACAAACAGCAGAGGGCACTATTTTTTTACCAGCTTAGAGAGCCCAGTGGACGGGTCACACAACGTGCGTGTACTCATTTGCATGCATATGTTTCAATGTAAACACACGTATTTTTACTCCGAATGTGCACAAAGCCAAAATGTCTTTGCATCAGGCGTCGTCGGCATTGTGTTTGAATGTCCCTTTAAGTGGTCTCCCCCAACTCTCCCTTTCTGAACTGTTGAGGGGGTACTTGTGCAGGGTGTCTATACTGGATGTCACAATAGAGAATTCCAGCAGTCGACTGATAAGTCGGTATTGTAGCTTGTGTGATGTGTATGGTTAATTAACATTTCACTATTAACCAGTTCGCGCTAGGATTATTTTGACATTGACCCGACCCAGGCACGTGATTGTTTTCACGAACCTCGATGCCAAACAGGTTCAGGCCATCATCTGCAGGTACCACACCCTGATATTTCCGGCCTCACTCGCTGCGAGCGGGTCACAGACAGATATTTCCGGCCACGTTCGTTGCCTGTTTATCCGTTATCTGTTCCGAATACCGCAAAACCTTTGCATGTCATCCGACACGAACTGGTTAATGAAGTAAAGGACTATACTGATCACATGGTGTGCCCCTTTAAAATGGCTCGGTAATGATTGATATCAAACTAGAGGTCACTTCAGGTCATCGGCGGGAGAAATTTAGTATGTTTCAAGATGGCAGGCAAACATTCGCTGACTATTTATCACTTTTGTTTAGAAAATGACTGAAAAGATACTGATCAAAATATTTGTGTCTTGAGCTGCCCGATAAACAGTTTCACATTATTCATGTCAACATTTCAAGATTCATTGTGCGTTTTACTGAAAGAAAACTGAGGAACAAAAGAAGCGGTGTCATTCCAGATTGTACTGGTGAGTTGTTTGATTTAGCTGTACTTTTTATATCCGCAGACAGCAATTTACAATTTACCAACAGTTTTGTTGATGATGGAAGCTGACATTCCAAGCAGATAAATGACTTGATATCAAGCGTTTTTATTGACAGCTTAGTTGGGATAGGTCTCCCAAAGAAAAAAGAGAAAAAAAAAACAACGCAGGCTGAATTTCAGTGGGATCTTTGCTATCTGTCTGCATTTTATAGCTGCAGCTTTATTTTAAAAGACATTTGTCACTTTAGCGGACAGTTGTGATGTTTGGGCAGAGCCTGTAATGGAAGATTTGTATCAGTGCGCCACAAATATATAAGGCTATTAATTCTAGGGAACTGGGACCCGTTTCTTGAGCTCATTTATTATTCGTGTGGCGGGATACAGGAGTTTAATGTCTGAGGCTCTGGGGCATGGGTAATTATTCGGTTTATGGATGGGATATCCGAGTATTGCCCCCAAACTTCACAGCAAATTATAGCTGTTCTGAAGAGAATAGTTCCGCGAGTTCTTGCACCAAATGTGTTGGAATTTACAGCCAATGACTGAATGCTGATCAGTGTGTGTCTACGGCCCTGCGGATGTCAGCTTCCGATGATTATTGTATAAAGAATGGAGTGGCGACAAACGGGGGATAACGCCAGATCTTTGTAACCAATCTAATAGGCTTAAAAGGCATATTTAACGCTTGAACAAGCATACACTTGGTTTGCAATTGAGCTTACAGACACTTGGCACCAGTAGTTCAAGGTGAATTTTTTTGGAAGTGTGCAATGAGTTTTGGCAGCTAAACAAAATGCAAGTCTTTATTATTTGTACTAATTTTGTTTACATTCAACCTGAATATATATGTTTGTGGCATTAGCAACTTAGTTGTAAAAGTGTCTAGTGATATTTCTGAACAATCATTTTGTCATTTTGCAGTAATGTGCATTAACATTTTTGAAACAGTCTCAGAAAACATGAGTAGATATTTTTGTCCAGCTATGGTTTATCTGGTAATTTATTTTTCTTCAATTTAGTCAGTCAGTGTAGTAGCATCCATCCATGTCATTACCCTAATTTGAATAGAGCCTTAAAAAAACCCCAAAAAATGCAGTCTCCAACATTTCAGTAACTCCCAACAACCTATCAATAATCTGCTAAGATTTTACAGACTCATGCTTGTACAGTGTCACTTTTCTCTTGAATCACCTATGTAAATGAAATTCTGACACAGTGTAGTTTTCAGGTAGGGGAAAAAAAACTGGTCACCATAAAAGCTGATTTTAAGAACAAGAATGATTGATGATACTTTTGTGAAGTCTGCAACAACTTGCTCAGGGGACTGTTCCATTATTAATGAACCATTTTGATAAGAGACAACCCATGGGTGTCAGGCTGACAGCCTTCCCTGTTCTCATATAGGGAATTAGTGGGTTCAATTTTGTTGGTTTTGTAGGCGTGTAATTTCTAGTCTCTTGTATAAACATCAACCATTAGAACAACCTTTTTTTATGTGGAGCTTATTTAATCAAATCAAAGTTTGCAATGTGGGATTGGGTATTACAAATGGAGGAAACCGTATAGTTGTTTGACTAAAAACGAAGGAATATTCATAAACGTGTGTCACTGGAATGATTAGTTTCATGTTACTCTTACTAGCTGAACGATCTTTGACCACATACATGAAAATGGAGGAAGAAGGTAGATTGAGTAATTATGAATGAGACATCGAGTCTTAAGAAGAGGAGTACATTGAACTTTGGAATATCTCTTGAGGAGAGGGGCGTAAAAAATATTCTTGAATTCTTACGTTTCATTGACCAACCCAAATCAAAGTACACAACTTGATTACATTTGGACCAAGACTTAACCAGCAAATTAGGTGTGAAGGGATCCCCGGAGACTGGATGACTCCACCAAGTCTGGCCTTGCTCTTGGTGAGCCAACTTCGCGATAGCAGTTTCAATTTTATTGCCGGGCGATGTCGGCCATAAAGAATATTGAAATGCACAGGGATATCGGATACATGCTGATATTTGCAAAGCGTAAAATGGTCTTTGTGCTTAGGCACCGAGGATTTCCGGTTGGAGACGACCGTCTGTAAAGTGTCGGGAGGATTTCTTTCAGTTCAGTTTTTTGTTTGGTCTTGTTTTTGGGGTGCCCGGCCGGACGGTTTGACTGTGCCGTCCAGACGTGATTGGAACTGTATTGGCTTGTTTGCCGAGCAATTGAATGCCTCATAATGGGCTAGTGCCTCATCTGTGAACAAGAGTTTGGGCATTGTCGTGCGGCTTGTGTTGTTATGTGTACGACCGGATCAAATGACTTGTGAAATTTGTGAATGGGACCTCAGTGGGGCGGATCTAGTGAGTGAGGGGTATTGTTTAGGGGCGGGTCAGTCAGCCGTAGTACGTTGGTGCCAGGCAAACAGAAGGAGGGGCTTACAACAAGCCCGTCAGCCCTGGTGAGTGGTGATCACAGTCAGCCCCTCACGTCTGATTGCCGTGGCGTGGTGTGGATCAACAAACTGGTTTATTCAGTTCAGTGTTAACTAGCCTGCTGTGCTGCTCCCCGTAGGATTACTCCCGGCCCATGTCTGTTATTACTTGGAATATAACATTCCTTTAATGAGATTCTCGTTCCTATCACTTCGCCGATGCTGGGCATACCGGATAGTACCAGTGCAGTCGGGACCAAATTCCAAATGTGAGTATCCACAATACCCAAAAATCTTAGCAGTAATTCATATCTTGGAAAAAAAGAAGTTTTTCCGATTTGGGACAAGGAGGCAATCAATCTTAAAAATATACAGCACAGAAAATAACATTTGATCAAGTGGCTTATAACAAACTCACAGGTATGCATGCTTGGAATTCAGACTTTGGAAATGAAATGCTTCAAAACATTGTCCGTATGAGTATTTTTCTCTGACAGTGCAGAATTGAATTGACTAATGCAAACATTTGAACATAACCAGCTACATGTACACCTGTTTGACGGTGAATTGATATTTCTGGGTTTTTTCCCTCTAAGAATTTCAAACAATAATGTTTCCCCAAAAGTATCGTTGAGCAATCCAGAATTATAAAGCTTTGCGATGACTGACTTGCTGGAATATAATGAAGGAACATCAATCATTTGTTGTCAAGTTGACACTTGGTGTTTAATGTAGCGATTCTATTGTGCTGATGTGAATGGTGATTTCAGGGGTTGCGCACGAGCTGCCACAGCTGCAAGCACATGCGTGAAAGCAGTTCTGAATAATTACATGTACAGTCTGTTATTGAAATGAATGTTTGATAAAATATAAGCAGAAAGTTGGGGTTTGGTAGGC
This sequence comes from Patiria pectinifera, assembly GCA_029964075.1. Lineage (NCBI taxonomy): Eukaryota > Metazoa > Echinodermata > Asteroidea > Valvatida > Asterinidae > Patiria > Patiria pectinifera. The sequence continues at coordinate 2,415,142 of CM057142.1, forward strand.
TTGCTGGCTGGCTTTCTGGCAGTTTGGCAGGCTGGCTTGTTGGCTGGCTGGCTGGCGCACTCCCGGCTGGTTGGCTGGTTAGTTGGCTGGCTGCCTCCCCCTGGCTTGTTGGCTGGCTGACTAGTTGGTTGCTGGCTGGTAGGCTGGCTGGTTGGCTGGCTGGTTGGCTTCCTCCCCCTGGCTTGTTGGCTGGCTGACTGTGGTTGGCCGGTTGGCTGGTTTGTTGGCTGGTTTGTTGGCTGGCTGACTAAATGGTTGCTGGCTGGTTAGCTGGCTGGTAGGCTGGCTGGTAGGCAGGCCAAACTTCTGAGTGACTGGCTGGTTGAATGGTTGGTTGCTGGCTGGTAGCCTGGTGGCTGGCTGAAACTCTGAATGGCTGGCTGGTTGAATTGCCAGCTAGCCAACTGTCTGGTAGCCTGCCTTAGACCTGCAGGTTAACAGATTGGTAAGTTAGCTGGTGGCCCGGCGTGCTATGTGGCTATCAAGCTGACATAAATACTCGTTGCTCTTGTGTGTTTAAAAAAGTGGGTTAGTGGTGGATTAGAAGTGGTGTTTGTTTGCCACCCATTTTTGTCCCAAAATGGGTTATCAAAACGCGTTGGAGGGTCTGATAGTGCAATTGTCCCCCAATATCCAAGGCTAAGTGTTCAGTAGAAATAGCAGTGATAAATTGATAACTATCGTGTTAGTATGAAATGGGTTATCTATGACACCGTAATTTGGTGGTATTCTGAGCTTGTCAGAGACTTGTCAAAATGATTCCTGAATCTTTGTACGTTTTGGTAATCATTGCTTAACTCTGAACAGGGGATGTCATTTAAAAACAGGTGACTTTCCAGTATGGCTTGGAATGCATTTATCATAGAAATTATTAACTTGTCATTGTGAAAAATTTGCTTTCTATGACGGAAAACATCTTGAACTTTTGAAACTTTCATAGTTTGTTACAAAGTAGCACTAATGTGGTTTTTGTTGCTGCAAAAAGTACTGACCATAAACCGCCTCTTTTTTTTTCCTGCTTGTTGATTTGAAAACTACCTTTTATGCCTTTTTTTTATTGGAAAAAAAGGGCAGAGGGAAAAAAAATTCAAGAAGTTTAGGGTTTGAGTCCCATCAGAAGCAACTTGAGAACTCTCTTTTTTCTCGTAAGTTCTCAGAAAGCACTGAGCATACATCTCGTAACATAATGCAATATATGGGTAAATCTCTATTTTAGAAGTGTTTTGAAAACAGTTCTTTTTTTCTCATCTGTTCATGGATGCCAAGCTTTTCCACCCCAAGGTCTCACAAAAACTCTGACTGTATTTGTGTGTCTTCTAAAGTCATTTTCATCAACTCTGCCATGCTACACCTGTTTTTAGCAACATGGATAGATATGTCCAAGCAATTAAAACTTGACAATGGCTCCGGTACGTGGGCTGAAGTTTTCCAAAGTTCACTGTGTGCACGTAATTAGGAAGCGCTTATCAACGTCATATTGGCCCAGTTATGAGTGAGTGTGTTTGCAGAGTGGAGTAGGGCAGTTTAGCTGTGACAACGCGGGACCTGCTCAATGGGTTAAGGTGGAGCCAGCCCGACTCATCTGTCTGACGTCCACAGATAGAACGGTGACAAATGACGAACAAAACACGCAATATATCGGGTCTTGTCCTGTAGAATACACACACTGATAGGATTATAACGACACTCTTAAGCGATTGGGGCGTCAACGGCTGCAGATTATGCATCAGTAGACAAGGCTTGTCAAATAATTTGTTTTCTTCAAAAACTTGATTTTTTTGGTCTCTGCCAATTTATTTGTTAACTCTGCAAAATCCCCCAAATCAACAAAGAGGAGTCCCATTTAACATGCACTTTGCAACTCTACAAGTATTATTTATAGGAGTAATTACAGTCGAGTTCAGCCTATGTGATTATTTAGCTGGAGTGAAAAGTTTGGTATATAGTTATAAATTACTACTGCGAGGCCTGGATGTTTTTGGAGGTACAGTCAGAAAATTAATCAGTCAATCATGGGCTCGGCCCAGAGCTAGATGATTATACACACTACCTGTTGACAGGATCAGAGAATCCTTGACAGTTTGTGTATATTTATCTCTGCCTTGAGAGAGGAAGGATCTTCCAGTCATAAAGGTTTTTTTCCTTGGTAACAAGACAAGCTTTTTTTGACGGGCCAGCTGGCTAGGCCAGGGCCGGCCAAGTGTGACATTTGATGGTTCAGATTTACAGCTTGGTAACATTCCACGAATGCCGGACGGGGTTTGGGATGATCGGCGCGGATGCGCATGATTTGTGCTGGGATTGTAATGACGCTCATTCTGTTCCCTTCACTGGCTGACTGAAGACCAGAAGGAAATAAACTCTCGCTGGAAGTGGACTGAAACATTTTTGGACTCAGAGTGGGCTTGCTGGTGGAGGTCTTAGGTCTCCTGGCTCATGGTACCGTACACGGATCGGACGTGTCGCTGGAACTCCCCATGTACATGTTCTCAATGTAGTTCCCTGCTAATTTAAATTTGGGGAATCTGTAACACGCTTCGGTACTTTTTGTGAGCTGGAGGAAGACTGGAAGTTAGCTACCTATTCATGCAGTATGTTTTCATCCGGCGGTTCAGTGTTAGAGTAAGTACATGTACACTAGTTGCTATGCATTGGACCATTTCTCATGGCCAACAGTACTTGCAGTGACATTAAAGTATTAAACTACAAAACGACATATTTGGAATGTTTGTGGCAATTTGAGGAATAAGCTGTAAAGTTATCAGACAGCACACTCCCTATTCCTTAACACCACCCTGACCACTGTTATCAGCGCAAAATGAATTTGAAAAACTAGTAAGGGGCGTTTTAATTATTAAAGTTAGTGTGTAGTTTCTGACTGTATCATGCTTGCAGTTGTGCAAACGTTTGGTTTTAGATTGAGCAGTTCCTTCATACATAAAGATTACTTTAGTATTTACAACCCTGTAGAGGTTTTGTATGCACGGTTTGCGTGTAAGCATCAGAGCGATCCTGGAATGTTGTTTTCTCTTTCTGTCTTGCTTTGTTCATCATCATTCATTACACACGCAAAACAAAAAAAATCCACTGCAAAACAAAATGTGGCATATCAATTGGACTGACATGCAACCCTCCTCTCAGGAATTGTCACGAAATCCTGACGTTGGTCTGAGACAAATGTCAACCTGTCTGTCTTGTGAAGTGTTTTCCAGAGCTTGTGTCTGTGTGGTTATCAACTTTGTGACAGCGCCAGCGGGCAAGAAAAATATTCCTTCTCCTGTTGACAAGTGTGAATAACAAAAACTACGAAATTTGAGATTTGTGTAATTGAAAGACTGTAGAATCGGTCAAAGTTTTGGAAGGTAGAGGGGTGTTGGACCATTACCGGACACCCTGTTGGCAATTTTGGACACCCAATGTTGTTATGCAAAGGTATGCAAATGCATTTAATGGTATGTAAAGAAAGCTAAAACTTCAGTAACTCTAACCCCCCCCCCCCCACCCGCCCTCTGATTTTCAAGATTAAGGCAAATTTGGGCGACCGACAGTCGAATCCTGGAATCAGGTATCACTAATAGAAACCTTATGGTGTTGACGCTATTTGTTCCTGTTTGTCTACATCAGAAACATCGTCTTGGGGGTTCAGAAGTTGGCATTGTTAATTCTTAAGGAAATATTCTGGACAATTTGTATCTTTAAAAAGTGCAAATGACCGGTAGAGAAAACGGGGGAATAATTACATGTATGAGTAAGCTACCAATTTGGAACAACATGGACAGAAATGCACCGTGGTTAACGATCCTGGAAGTTCTGCTGACTACCCCTCAGTCCCCGCTCCAGGCAACACAATAGAGACATGATGAGAGTGCCTGCTGGATCTTATGTTCATGCCCATTATTTGATGTGGATGTATGGCATGGAGGTGACAAGACCACAATGACATACTACTTATCCTGTATCTTGACCCTATGGGAAGGCTTTGATAAGGGTAGGGGCTTAGAGCACGGGTTGAATGGCAGTATTAATTAACACAATTAGGGAGATTAGGGGTGGGTGCTGGGCTGCCCCTGTCAGATCACATTACATATAGTTCACTTGGGTTGTTCAGCTAGGGATTGGGTTGGCGTCATCAGTGATAGATGCCTGAGCGTGGCAAGTTTATGGAAATAGGTCAGGCTTCGTGCATACCACTGTCAGATGTAATATCGGTGTTATGGTGATGATCAAATCGATTGATTATATTTTCATATCGCGATCGTATTCGAAAACATAAAAAAATTTTTTGTTCGTAAAGTCAATCCGAAAAAGTTTTCAAACCATCGCTTTTGTAAATCCCAGAAAAAAACTTGCAGTTTCAAACCATTAACCAGCGATAGCACAAAAAACGGCCACCAAAAAAAACCTATCACCACGCATTTGCATCGACTTATTGATTTTTACAAAAACCACTACCGGAATGGTGGCGGAACCAGCTTTTGTTTCTTTTTTTTCATTCCCCAAGTGTGGAACCAAGTGCAAAACAACGACTTTTTACTGAGCGTACATGTACCAAGTGCCAACAATTTCAAGCACGTACGTGGAGTAAGTCTCAAACAACAAAGTCTCTGACATTTCGTACCTGATAGGTTTAAATGTTTCTGAAGTTGTATAGACAAAACGACACAACACAATAAACTTGAAATGGAGATGTGTGAATTTGTAGAGAAAAACTTGTTTCCGTTTAAAATTTTTAGTGCACCAAACGAACCCCATCCATGTAATGTTTCGTCGCACGCCAGCACCAGACGACATGCGCATCCCGCAACATTAGCGTTCCTTCATTGATTTTATACTTACGCCCTCTTTCGATACTTTATTTTCTGGCCTTTATGCCGTATTTATGCGTTTTCGTGATCGGGTGTTTTTTGTGAATTTTTTTATTTTTATTATTTGGTGCGGGGTTTTTCTTTTTTTTATTAAATTCGGAATCTTATATGATTTTTTGATTTATTATATTTAAGATTTAAATTTCATGTATTTTTTTTTAATTATATATTTTTATTTTTGATTTTTTATTTTCATGTTTTAAGAAAAGTATTTTAGAAAAGTTAATAGTAGCGTGTCCGTCATGTTGGAGAAAAAGTAAGCGTTGAGAGAAATCCCGTCGTCATGAGCCGCGGACTCGCCGACTAAGCGCATGGCGCGCGCGGCTCAGGAATTTTCCTTCCGATTTTTTAAGGCTGCTTCTGACTGGTTCTTCCGTGGATTTGGCTGCCTGGGCAAGTGCTTAAACTAGTGCCAAAACTATCAAAAACTTATGAAAAATGTTAAAAAACAAAAAAACAAAAAAAAGTCGAAAAACTCGTTTGTCCAGAACGTTCAAATGCGTCACAGAGCAAAAAATCGTCACAAATTTTTTGTAAAGGGGAAAATTTTTGTAAAGTTGCTTCACACGCATTTCGAAAAAATCATCGTTTTTGAAAAAATCTTTAGAAAAAAATATTTTGTTAGTTTTTTAGATGAAGAAACTTTTTGAGAAAGGAAATATTTCGGAAAAAATTAAAAAAAATAGTATGAAATATTCTGAAAAGATGGAAATGCTGGTCAAATTGTCAATGAAGCACAACCCTTTGCGCAATGGTGTGGGCGCCGCGCCGCACGTGCGCGGACTGCGATCATGTCAATGCGGCGCGCGTGCCTGCCTGCTAGTTTCTCTCGTTTTCCTGATCCTCGATATGGATTTCTAATAAATTGCACATTTTTATCCAACATTTCATGATTTCAAGATTTCTTTTGTTTTGTGTGGAATTTGTTTTTTCTACTTCTCTACCTAAATTGGTAAAGTAGACTTCATAAAAAAAAAAACTTTGTTTTGATTTTGTTCAGGATTTTCTTTTTTTTCGCGTGGGTGGATCGACTTCGGTCGATTTTTTTTTTTTTTTTTTTTTTTTTTTATTCCATTGTTCCATGAATGGAAAAATGACGTCATCACGATAATATCGCGATATCCGATATTTTTTTCACGATATGCCGATTTAAAAATAAATGGATATCGAACAGGCTTAGTGATGATCTGACTATACTGAGAAGAAAGGATACTCGTGACTGTATATTCGTAGATGTACGTGACTAAAGCTAGATTTGTTTTGAGATTGCGCATGTGGAAAGTGAATTTGTTGTGGCGTCATTATTTGTTTGATGTTTGAGCTTAAGAGATTCTTAGAAAACGCATAATGGAAGCTCAATGTGCCCTGTATACGAGATGTGGTTTTGCAGTAAATTTTCAAGCTTGAAGTATACATGTAATTGTAATAGAACACAAATTTAAAGTGTATCATGTCAAACATAAACATCTTATTATCATGTCATGTCATACTTCATAAAGTTCTTGGCAAGAATGTGTAAAGTATAAAAGTCTGCACTTGAGAAACAAATTTGGTGAACTATATATGGCCAGTTGTTTACTAGATGTATTAAAGTTTTGATTAGATGAACTTGAAAGATATGTTTCGGACTCTATTAATATTTGTCTGATCTGTGTAATGAGAGAACATTTCTGTAATTACCGTATTTGCACGACCTTCGCTCAGTGGCTTAATGGCTTAATGAGTTCTAAAATATTTAAATGGCACCTTAAACTAGATTAAATAAATCTTTGTTGGGGGAACGTGATTTTCTTTTTAATGAGTTGTTTGGGACCAGGTTGAAGTTGAAACATGACAAATAATTGATGTTGCTTTTTTGTGTGTTTTCTGTAAAACAGGGCAGCACAGAAGCTGAACCTCAGCTCCAAGAAGAGAAAGCAGCAGCAACAGCAGCATCAGCTGCAGCAACGGCTGCCAGTGTTTGTTCCGGACCCTCACGCCAGGGAGCCGGAGGCGCCGCTCTTCCCAACCAACTTCAGCCAGGTCATCGCCAGGTCCCCACCCCCTGCTCCCCCTTCCCTGCTCCGCAATGTGGCCAGGGTCAAAGACAACCCTGGTGTCGGAAAGGTAAGAGCTCAGTTTGAATGGACCAGTTTTTTTTAATGTTAAGGAGCCCCAGCCAACCCCTTGACTCGGGGCAGGCAGCAAAACCACATGGATCATCTCCGTACGTCAGTATCAAATATCACCTTGACTTTGGTCTTAATTTGAAGCATCGAGGTGTCTTATGTCAAAATCGAGGAATTCCATGCACTTGTTTTCTGTTTGCAAGAAAAAGAGGGATGCCACAAATGAGCAATGAACAAACAAAAACAAAAACAGAAAGAGAAATTGGTCTGGAACATCAGAGGATAATGTTTCTAATGAGAGACCGTTGGGATTGTGAATGACTTACAGGGCTAGGAAAATCAAAAAGAGTCACCTCCTTTTGAATTGAAAGGTTGCTCACCTGACGACTTTACCTTTCAGTAGCCTGCAGTATTCATATTATATTGAAATATGAAGTTCAAAGTTTTGCTTGTCACCAAAGACAGCTTGTCTCAAGAATTGGCATGGTAGGCCTCGATTCATTGACATGTACCGGTAGGAACCACCTCCTCCCCTCCAAAAAAACAACAACATATGATATAACTACCGTTATCCATTGATACAAACAAGCTTTGCTTCCTATAACGTAATTTGAGGGATCAAACAATTAGTTTCAGTTCAAAGTCAGCAGCCGTATTCATAAGAAATTGAGGTTTTTATTGTAACCATAATTCTTGATTCAAGTTTTGTGGATTAGCTTTTGTTGTTCACAGTGTAGTGTCTCCATTACTTCTGCTGTCAATCACTGTGTCCGATGTCATATCATCTGGACTCTAATTGTGAAATGGGTCAATACCCATCCATTATTACCCCATCCTGACTTCTATTCCCAGAACAATCCCGCTGACAATTTGCCCTGGGGTCATCGGCTGTCAACAACCATCTTAGACAAGAACTACAATGCCGGGGTCTTTAACTAAATCCTCTGTCCCCTCCTCCACCTTCTGTCAGTGATGGGCACCATCGATAAGCTTAATACTGTTGACAAAAACTCACCTCCTCAACAAAGCTTGTATGGAAGCAGATCAGAGATAATCTCTGTCAACAACGCTGTCCCATTATTTTGGGTTTTCCCATCACTTTCCCCCGCCCCCCCCCCACCTCCTTGTTTATGAAGATCTACAGCTTCTCGATAACTCCTCACTTTCCCTGCAAGCTTGAACCTTACACCAGCCCCGTAGCATAATCCCCTTTAATCTCCTTGTTGGGAAGGCATCATCCGTAACGCTCTCCAAAATCTGAAGAGGCCGCTGGAATCGATCGCCCATGTCTTTTTGTGCCTCTGTCTTCTGAAGAACTGGGGGAAAAAATGGGGGGAAAAAGACATAGCACTAGGAGGCAAACACTACTCAAGTTCCCAGAAATATGTGGAGTGTCAAACTAATGGATAGCTCATTGTCTCCGGTTTTTCTCATGAATACTCCAAGACTTTTAACCGCACACTGCGTGAGTATTATTCCTTGCCCTGCCGTCTGTGATGTAGAGTTTGAAACCTAAGCCAAGATTTCCTCACCAGCCAAACATTTCACGAGTCATTGCAGATTCACTGTTGCATGCATGCATGAGAACCACCAACAACCTTCGCGGTAGAGCAAATGAAGTGGGGAAAAAAAGAGGAAAAAATGGTGTACACATGTACAAATTGTAGGTCATTTGTATTCAAGTTGTTCTCAGTACACCTCATCAAGCAATTGGGTCTGTGAAAACCATGGCAACTGATCTTAGTCTGGTTCCAGGAAGTCTGTGTAATGTTTGGTTGGCATACATGTACATGTACATTCCATGTGATGTTTTACATAAACAAATATAAACCTAATAGTTGGAGTTCTTTACTTGGAGAAACATGTTCCAGGCATTAGGAAATAGAGTTTAAACACACATTGTGATGGTATTCTGCTGTAATGTACGGTAGCATTAAATATGTTTTTCGTTTTATCTCATGCTTTGGAGGTTTTCAAAAGTTTAGCACCATAAATGACGTTCTCTTGTATAACCATCTTGTTTTTAAATTCCAATTTTACTTTTTTATGCACTTTTTTTCCCCCTTGGTGCAACATTACAATTCAAATTGTCCTGCAACTTTCTTTGTTGCACGTTTGGGCATTAAGCATGGGCATATAAATAAATATTATTAATAAATTATTAGTCAAACGTACATGTATGTTAACACAAAGTGATTTTATTTTGTAAATTAAACAACAATATTTAGACAGAAATATTCCCAACATTTGCAGCTGTGACGAACTGGAAGTAGATTTTCTTCCTCAAAATTGTTTTAAACGATGATCCTCTTTCCTGCTCATACCAAAATAGTTTTGCCGATCATTTAAGGAAGTGCATAAGAGTTTGCGGCCCGTCTTAAGCTTCCTGTCGCCTCCTATTTATGGAGCAGCCCCCTCATTATAGGATAACCAAAACTTCCTCCTTCTGCTTCCCAAGAGTTGCCGATATTTGTTGACGGTGGTGCTTCAGAGATGGAACTGCCTGGTGAATGAAGGAATTGGCCATTAGCACGGCCCACCCAGAGGACCCGGGGTCCGTGATGATGAGAAAATTGGAATGGAGGTTGTGTGTTTATGCATTGGGTAGAGCTCAGAGGGAGCTGCCTTGTACTCGGGGGAATGCGCTTGGCCTTTTGATGGGGGGAACCTTATGATAAATTTACCAGCTGATGTACATGTAGATAATCAGCGGGACTGTGTCAGGAAATTCAGATGGATGACGAAAGCGACAAACAAGATTTGATGGGAGGATGTGATTACAAACATTGGAGCTATAATTTATTGACATTAACAGGAAGTTTTAAAAAATGACAAGAAGTTATAAACCTGATAAGATGGTAAGGTTAGATGTTTTAGTTAGCACCATTAAAACGTCTGATGGTTATTTTTATCCTCTTGAAGTGAGTCTAGTGTGAGTCAAAGTTATTTTTACAACTTTCCGTCGCAGTATCAAAGATAACTTAATGATGCATTTACACTAATAGTCTTCGTTGAGAAAGATAGATGCTTTAAATGCCAATTAGGATTAAAGATATTGGCCGGGAAAAAAAATCATCAAAAATGAAATGAGAAAATCTTACAGGAACTTGTGTTGTGAAATGAAAGCTTGCATGGGAGCATTAGGGCATAGATATTTGACTTCATTAAAGCCCTTTCATCCAGTGCTGGCAATAAGACAACTACCAGGTGACCCTTGCCATTAGTATGGACACTTAATTCCGCTATTCATTCAAGTGATAGTGTCCCCTCTGCCCTTTCCAATTATACCTCATCCTCACACCTTTCCAATTTTGCAGCTTCAGAGGGAGGACCATCACAAAACAACACAGCTCCTTGACAGCTCGCTAATTGCATTATGTAAACTGCTCTGGTCACTCCAGCCACGCTGGAGAAATAAAACGGGAAACATTTACCTTTCTCCATTGTCTGTCCACCCATCTCCAGATGCTTTGCTGTCAAGATTCTGTGATCTACAGTCTCCATCCTGTTTCCTTAGATTTCTCCTCGGATAACCTAGGAGGAATCACGGATGTGATCATCAGGGATGAAGAGGCATTGTTGGCCAACTCTCATTGTCTCTGAAAGAGAATCGTGACCTTGCCAGGTCTTGACCAGTGCTTGTGTTTGCGATGAAAACTGATGAACCCTAATGAACCCAGGCAATTCAAACATGACAGTGTGGATTGGCATCCATACTTGCTGCTTGTTTCACCCATTTTCAATCTAGTTTTGGGATGTTGCTGTTAGCAGGGTTTTTCCAATCCATGGAAGGGAAGTCGACAGTTGTGTTGATGAATCAACATTTGAAATGGCAACCTCAGTGTAACCTTAAGCTTAATACATTTATGATTCTGTTGACGTCTCTAGCATATGGTTAACCCATATCTGACAATTCCTCCCTCTTTTATTGCTGAGTAAATCTAATAAAATTATATTCATATTCAAAGGGAATATTTTGACCCTGCTCGATGCCAAACCAAATTTTCATTAGGGTCATTTTTCAGTCAAAGAATTACACAAGGGCTTGCCTGGTTGCTGCAGCACCAGGTATTGCTCGAGCATTCTGTGGTTATCACAGTCCACACATGCCCGTGAGGAGAAAACTGTGCAAAAGACCGTTTGACAAATACACGTGAGTAAACCGGAACTCCGTTTTGGAAACTTGAATGAGGTATAACCGAGGGCTATCCTGAAGTGTTTGGATAACTCGCTGAAACCTGGATGAAATGCTGGAAATGTTTTTGTCCAGACGTCTGAGTTGAGGAAGGGAATATTTCGCTAGAAACGGAGCAGGACTCGAGGGCAGTATATTGAGAGGAATACAGAAGATTAATATTATTACGCTGGTCTTTTGTGGGATTTGTTGAGCTTTGTGCAAATATGTATTCAGGTCTTATTCAATCGTAACACGAACGGCCGTTTGTGATACTCCAGATGTTTTTCCTGGCATTTATCTGATGTTATTTCACGAACATTCCTTAGAAATTTGTGGTCAGAGCCCAGTATACAAACCGAGTATATACTGGCATTTCATACTTGCATGTATATCATTTTTACAACCCTCACCGGACAAATTAGCCAAACAGTTCAGTCGTTAATCCTGTGTCCAATGTCCGTGCTATATATATTTATATTTATATATATATTTTGTAGACAAACATTCTACGGTATTCCTTAGGTAATCAAGAAATAGAAAAATCAGGAATTTCAGTTTAAATTTTTCTGAGAGAGAATCACGAATGTTTTCTTCCAAGTATTAAAGCTGAACGAAGCCAAGTTATATTGTGATCTTATAGCCAAACTGTTGCTGCATTTCGTGTGCTGTAGATTATAGAATGCTCGATCCATAAAAGCCCTAGAAACCGAAGGACAGCGCGATGGAGTAATGAACCAAACAATCATTCTGACCCAATTTCATTCCCAGTTTTTTCTTTCCTTTCCCCTACCTCGTTCTGGCGGCCGTTCTTGTCAGGTAAATTAGCGCAATGAGGTGCCCTGCCCCAATTATGTCAACCGTGTGCAATGGATCTGAAATTTCCCGCCTGGCTAATAAATGTTGCATGTTCATGTGCTTGCATGAACACTTGATGTATGTGTGCCTACACCGAACATCAGAAACAGTATGCTGGGCAAATTGATTTTCTTTTCGATTCGGGGGATTGATTTCTTTTACATGTACATGTAGGTGATAACATTTTGAAATGTGTCATTGCTGCTTTTGCACACCTCTCATGTTGCTCGTGGTCTGACGAGTCGAACAATTCAAGCAAGTCAATATTTCTTGGCCCACTTTTCCTTGGGTTTATAAGTTTTCAAAACTTTCCTGTTGTTTGTTACACTGGTTAAAACGAGCCTCTGTCATAGCAATCATAATTGTGAGAACACAATGATAATAATTTATAGTGTACATGTACATCTAGTTCCACATGGTTCTTTTTAAAAAAAAAATGCTTCCAACTTGAAATATCTCAAAGGTTGAGCTGTTGGAAAGTTAATCAATGGTGGCATGCCATGGTCCAGTTGTCAAGTTACTCAATTTGAGTATCCATTACACTCACTGAATGAGTTAACATCACATAAACTCTTGTTCATATTTGAAAAGTGAGGTACAATAACAGATCATATCTTTATTTTCAGAATTAAATCCTTTCAAATATCATTCCTTCTGGCATATGTTGATAAAATTTGAAACTCGCAAGTACCGGTACTTTACTGTATTAAAAAACCTCTACACACGAGTGCCTGCTTTTTTTTCTCTCCCATAAATAGAGTTGTGTGCAAGACACAATAATGTGCTTCTTTATCAAATTGAAGCACTTAATAAGGCAATAAAATTTCTCCACCTACATGAACTGAGGCAAGTTATATATTTGACTGAGCCCTTTTTCATTAAATCTCCCGATTGTGTGCCATTGAATTCAGTTTAGTGCATTGACTGCGTCCAATCCTTCCCCTCGGCCTCCTAGCGGTTGTTTGCACAGTGCTAAGGGTTAGTCAGCTGATCTGTATTGCTTGGTTCCAATCCGCCACGCCACAGGCACCAACCTCCCTTGTCCCAGACCGAATTCCATCAGTCCGATGAATTATTTTGGCATTTTCGGAAGTCAAGATTTTCTGCCCAGGAGCTGCTGAAACCCTTCTGTCTTGCTCCCACACACACACACTCGCTTAACCAAATACCCACTGGGTTTTTCATTTTCTTACATTTTATAGTTTTTTCTTGCCCTCTCTACGTGCCATTCATGGTATTATTGGCTGTCACGGTCACAATAACCAATCGCCCTCTCGTCAGGGTAAGCCAAGCGTATATGAGGAGACATCTCCTAGCCCAGTGCCAATCCCATCAATGGAATTTGACCACCCCAGGAAATGTTTGACAGTTGTGAAATTAAATTTCTTCCTTCCATGGGAACCTTCCACGTACCACCGTAGCAAACTACCGTTCAAATAACCCTTCAGATCCCCTTCATATCATCAGTGAGCGTGCACGAGTTTCAAACATTTCTACAATCATAGGGAGAAGGTATATGGTAATCATAGCCAAAACCCTGCATTAGTGGTCAAGATTTCCCACTCTGCTTACAAATATTCACCGAGGATTCAGAATGCCATGGTTTTTTTTTAATTCACCAATTGAATAGTAATACATTTGAATGGAAACTATTTTTTTTAAAAACACTTAATTTGGCCAAATGATAAACGGTCTAGCAGCAGACTATGACTGTGTATCACACCAGATTATATCGGACATCCCACCAAGTTGGAGATAATAAAAGACATTAATGAATCACACTCATGCAATTGGTACCCTGCGGGTTCCCACCAGTTTCCCTGAGGGTTCTCCCTCTATACTTGGACACCCAATAGGAAATCAACCATTAACACTGCAACATCTCAGCATTCTGGTTTCTGTCTACCATGGGGGAGTGACGGTGGGTCTTGTGAAGCGTTGCGGTGCCCCACTGTTTCTTGTGCGTTGCTCCAGGGTCATGTTTCAGCCCCATCAGATATGATGGAGGAAATTGAAAGCGACTTGATGATATCATTATTATTTTTTTCTCCATCTGCTTGAAGGAGTAATGACTGCCCTGTGAATGAGACAGATGCTTGCGCAAATTCTGATGATTCATGTTCAACTCTGTTCTGACCTCTTTTTTTTGCCCAAGAACCACAAGGAAACATGTTTTATTAATCAGATATAGATTTTTGAATACATGTAAGTGTATGTATGGAGACATAATTAACTGAAGAGGAGATACATGTAGGCTCAAGGGATATCATGTTTTTGTTATTCTTGTAACATTGTATCCCCGAAACGTATGAATGGAGACCTGCAGAGCTGTTTTGCACTGCAGAAATCGCCACGGTATTTATTTGTGTTACCGAGACACCTTTCTGCAGACAGCGACGTCCATCAATAGAGACGAATTAACCGCTCGACGGGTCTTAACATCAGAAATTAATAAGGCAGAATTGCAGAGCAAACAGAGTTATTCAGGTCAAGCGAACTCTGCGGGCGCTAAATATCAGTGGGCAGCGTCGTCAGGATGCTGACGGTGGGTTGGCGGGAGTTTTTTACCTGGCGACCCAGAGTCCCACCAGTTGTTGATTCTGAGTCGTCCTGGAGCAGCTTTTTCCGCTCGTTGTCACCAGGGTAGTGACACCCCTTGCTGTACCTTTGTGCAGTGCGTCCACAGTGCATTAAGGAGATCAGTGGCTTAGTCTGTGCTGCCTGCTACCCAGCAAGATGACTGCTAAGGAAAGATTGGTTCTAACCAACCGTAACGACTGGCACTATTAATTCAGGGGATAAGCATGGCTGTCTTGGAAAAGATAAATAACAGAAGAAAATACTTGGTCTTTATTGAGCTCGCCTGCTGTACATGTACCAGTATCCCTCGTTAAAGTAAGATGAAACCTGGAAAAATTTCAAAGGAAAGTATTTGGTTGACAACTGTAGACAAAAGATATATGATTCTATTAGCTGATGAGGTGTTTAATTTTGCTGAGTAATCTAGAGAAGGTTTTACCATTTTCTATCCTGCATTTTGCTTTGTGTTGTGCAAGGGGTGCAATTGTCGCAGCCCCTTGCGTTCTTATGCAGGTTATTGCACCGTAGTGTACTAGTTTAGGGAAGGGTTACCGGTTAAATCACCGTGGGCGACAGCCAGTCTCCATTCAGTAACGGCCTTTTGTCCCTAAATGACCCCAAATCTCACTTGAATTACACTCAACGGTCTGATGATTCCCTACAAATGTTGCTTTCCGTGAATTTTGACGCTGGGTAAAACTGTAAGAACAACTCACAACTGTTGCCAGTGTCTGGTGGAATGTTTAGTAAAAACGTGGATGACAATGAAATAAAAGTTGTGATATATTGTTTACAATTGCATATTGAGTATACATTAAAGCCTTTTATACACATTTTCTCTGCAGCCTTTTTTTTTCTCATTTTAATTTTGTTACGACAGCGAAATTGCACAACTTTGAAGCATGAAATGCTTTCAAACATTGAAAAAAACATCACAGGTTATTTTACTGTACTAAATAAACATGTAGAAATATCTCATAGTCTCAAAAAGTATCAGACAAAGTGAAGTTTCATTGGAAAAATGTTTTGTGTGAGAGAAATATCTTTCAGCTTCTCAGCTTGAAAATATTGATACATTTTTAATTGCATCATTTCATTTTCTTCTTTTTTTTTTGCTGCCTAGGTTAAAGTCATGCTGAGGGTTGTGCCCTCAGGTAACCCCACAGACAACGCCACGTTTGTCACCGTGGATACCAAGAAGAAGCAAGTGACCTTGTTTGACCCCACCTTTCTCTCCGGCTTCATCACGCCGGCCAATCGCAGGGCAGGGGTAGCCGCGCCCAAGATGTTTGCCTTCGACGCGATCTTTCCACAAGAAGCCTCGCAGGTAACTCTCAATAACAAACTTCATCTCCGAGATAACGTCACAATATTGTTACTGTATCTCTGATTAGTGTTTGGTATTCTCGCTGTTTAATAACTTGAATGTAGGGTCAACAATGGTTATTTTTCTTGCACAAATTAATCAGCTGGAAATTACTTCCCATAGGACCATCGCACTGAAGTCTTGCCTTAATGCCGCTCAGCTTCATATACATACACACGTTTGGTTTCCCACACGGCCTACGCTATTTGTTTCCCCTGCTCATTTGGAAGCTCCTTCCCGCCCTGCATTTATTCAATATGGAGACATTGACCCTGCGAACCAATAATGTCTCTAGTCTCAAGATGATAGAGCATCGAGCCATACTTGCTCCAGGTGATCACGACCAACGATCAAACCCAACATTCAATGTCATCATTTCTCAAACCTCAATGGATGCTCCTGTACAATTCTACAGTGAAAGGCACAGTCACGTTGCTTAGCTTTCATCCCACGCTTTTTTTTTTTTGCTTGTGGCATTCTAAATCTTTTTTTAGGGTTATACACTAGAATGATACGGCTGACGAAACAACACCGGAACACAAAAAAAAACACACGGCGAGATGTCTTTCATGATTTGCATTTATGAGCTTGGTACACGGGAGGCCCTGCGTGGGTTCAATTTCATTGAATATTGATGCTGATTTCACACCTTGATGATTTCTAAGGACGTGACTCGCAGTTTGAAGTGACTCGGAGTTGGAATTGTCTAGCCCTGTCAACGACTGCAGCTTGGCTCTGTCCAGATCTGCTCTCCCAAACAGACGCTGCGTCAATTTTATTACTTATTTAGAGAAGAAACGTTTCCGAGCAAAATAATCTAAATAAATAAATGCTCTACGTTGTGTATACTAATTGGCTTGTGGAATTTGGGAAGAGTTCACTGCGGACATCTGCCAAAAATGGGAAATAGAAATTTTAAAAGCTGTTTGCAATTTTTTCTGTTCAAGTCCTCAGCTCAGTGCTTCAATTCTTTCTTGACTATTTAAACTTCAAGGCATTGCTGACAAAAATGCTTTGAATACCACATTAGGCGTGAACAAAATATTTGCTATTCTTTTAATTTAAGTATTCATTTAAGCTGAGAATCAGGAATTTTAACTTATGTACAAAATCATTCGAACGCTGTAAGAATATCATACTATGATAGTATTTTGTATATTGAACCAGTTTGGCCCACTAGTCTTTTTTCTCCTGAAGACGGTCAGAGCATACTGACCGGAACGTCGAGTTTATACCTCTGGTTCTTTTCAGAACCATTCTCTTAGTTTGAGAAATTATTCGCAAATGGTGTTTCTGCAAACCTTTCATTCATTAGTATCTCCACCTTAAGCCTCAAATCCTACTAGTCTTTTCTCAATGTAAGATATAATGATTTTGAAAGGTTAAACAATGTTGTCCTGTCCTTATTGTTTTTATCACTGTGTTCTTTTTTTTAATTACCTCCATATTTCATGTAAATTCATTTTTTGGGGGGGGTGGAAGACAGTCACAGAGTTACTATGAAGATACATTTTGATTTCCTGTGTGTGCCATTAAAGGGAAAATAAATTTGCAAACATCAAAAAATAAAACTACCAAATCATTTTGAAATACCTTGCTGGACTGTTAGTGAATGACAGTGTAAAGCATCCTGTAAAATCATGGCACCTGGTATACTGTCATTTTCAAGAAAAGTGGTATTTTTGTATCAATTTCCAACGCTGGTCAGTTGGAAAAAACTGGCTTTTTTTTTCAAATACTGGCCCCAATTGACCATCGCACTTGTTTGCAATCGATTACACACCTACGTGTACATGTATGAACGGGTACAAGCCAGCTAGACTGGTTCCCTGACCTTACAATTCCCCGATGTATGTAAACTGCTCTGTTTCTTCTTATATGGAGTCAGGAAACCAGACCACAGGAAAATGATTGTTTTTCCTGGTTTTTATAGCATTTTCGAACCCAAAACCTCAAAAAAGTCAGTGTAACTATATTTGCTATATATTTCCAACCCCCCAATTCCATCAATTTCTGAAAATTACAGCAAAAGCAAATGATGTATATTCCCTTTAACCCCACAGGTGTACAAAACCCTATTAACCACATCCCATGACCTAATGTCAATGCATCTTTCCTTTTCTTCATCTCAAGGCTGAGGTTTGTTCAGGCAGCGTCTCAGACATTGTCTCATCGGTAGTCAACGGAGCTGATGGATGTCTATTCTGTTATGGACACTCGCATCTCGGTCAGTATAAAATCCCCCTTTATGAAATCCTGGCTCCTCCCCCTTCAGTCTGACCTTTGACCTGTATAATCATGGCTGGTCTGGATCTACGATTTTGTGGCTGATCACATATTTCTTGGCGTTCTGTAAAACAGATCAGTGAAACCAGTTTAATACACAGATGTTATTTGTATTCAACTCATCCAATAAACCACAGTGTTTCTTAGCCACATGGTTAATGCAGGTGAACTGGTTCTTATTGTGCCTCTGGGCAAAGGCATTGATAAACTGGAATACTGCCAGCATAGGGCTGGATAGATAGAGTGTAGAGTACCGGTTCGGTGTTCTCAGTGTTCTCAATTTGGCAGGTCCAATCCATTTCTTTGCTCAACCTTTACTTCATTCATATTCCAATTAAAAACGAAGTGTCTATCAAACTTATCAAACTGCACTTTTCAGAATTCCAGTACAGAACGTCAAACGGCAGTTTGTACAGTGTGCTTAAAGGGAAAATACAACATTTGCAATCATCGAAAAATAAAACTACCAAGTTGTTACGAAATACCTTACTGGGATGTTGGTAAATGACAGTCTAAAGCATCCTGTAAAATTATGGCACCTGGTGTGAAGTCATTTTCAAGAAAAATGGTACTTTTGTATACATTTCCAACGGTGGTCAGCTGACCACCGTTGGAAAAACCGAACTATTTTTCAACTACTGCTTCAAATTTACCAATTTTTTTTTTCAGTCCAAATTTTGTTGGCTTTTGGTTCCATGTTCATTAACGGGTGCAGGCCAGCTAGTCTGGTTCCCTTACCTTACAATTTTACGGCATTTTTATCCATTTCATGTTTAGTGGAGTCAGGGAACCAGACTACTTGAACATGTTTGTTTTTCTTGCTTTTTCCAGCATTTTCGAACACAAAACCTCAAACATGTCAGTGTAACAATATTTGAACTATTATACTAACCCCCCAAATACCGGTAGTTCATTTCTGAAAATTACAGCAAAATCCAATGATGTATATTCCCTTTAATCTTGAGCAGTTTTGTGCAATTTAAAGAGTAAATAGCACTATGCTTAAGAACACTTTTGATATTTTTTGGTGTTAAAGGGGTTCATTTGGAGCAAAAAGATAATTGCACAGTCTTGTCCAGTATTGTCTTGTCCAAGATCGGAGGGTCCCATCAGAAGCCCTAATGCTCTAGTTCTAAACTTTGAGTATATGTTCATGTTTTTCTCAGAACTACACAACTTTATCATCACTTGGTGTCATTGTCACTTGGTGTCATTGTAATGGTGTTATTGACATACCACTGTGTCAGCTTTATCAATATTCTCTCTCATTTTTAAGAATCGTGTGGTCTCTTACAGGCAAGACATATACCATGGTAGGCAGTGACAAATCCGTGCACACTATCGGGATAATCCCCTGTGCTATAGCCTGGCTCTTCAAGTTGATCAACGAGAAGAAAGAGAGGACTAGCACACGATTCTCGGTCAGGGTCTCAGCCGTGGAAGTCTACGGCAAACAGGAGAACTTGAGGGATTTACTGGTGGAACAGGCAAATGGTAGGTCAAACTTAAACGGGAAAAATATCTAAATATTCTAAAAATTCTGAATAAAAAAGTTATTTGCAATAAACATAGACTGCCTCGGTTGCAAACATAATTAAAGCCTTTAGAGCCTAATTTAAAATGAGGTCTTTTTATATATTTGTAAAATTGCGTTAATACTTTAGGACATCTAACAGTGACTAGTTTTTTGTGTAAGAGTAATCTAAATTCTCCTATCAGGAATTCTTTTTAATGTTTAAATCATTTATTAAAACAATGTTTATTCACTGATGCACTGAATTAGACCCACCCACCCTGGCTGAGTAGTTCCATAAAAGTTGATGTATTGGCCTAACTATTTGTCAGGAGATTTCTGAAATCTTAAGCAAATGGTGGTTTGTGTTCCACTGAAGGATTGCAAATTCTCTGGTACTGAAAAAAAACAACGAAACACTGCAAGATGTGCATGATATACATGTAGTTGTATTCTTGCAAATGAGGCAGGCTTCCTGAATTAAACCTGCATTTAATCATGACACTGTCCATATCATGAATACAGCCTCTCAGGTATTCTAATTCTAGAATCCACCACCTTCCCCCTCCCCCTCCAAAACCCCGCCGGGATCAGAAAGCAATTCAAACACTGCCCCCAGCTAGAATTAAACTTCTCCGGTCTTGAAATGACAGAGGTTATTTCATGTTACTCACTCGGGAATCGCAAGAAGTAGACAGTTGTCTCCATACAGAGCCAACTACTTTTTTTCCCCATGAAATAGGAAAACTCAAAATAGATACACATGCACCCTGCATTTTTATCCTTCACTTTTTTTGTCAACTTCTCTTCTTATTGAGTTACTCAGATGGTTTAAAAACTTACACATCTGTATCATTCCACAGTGGTATTATTTTTTTTCATTTCAGAGCTAGTTTCTTGATTAATTCATTAAACTGTTTATTAATGATCCTCTTTCAAACGGTCAGTGCCCAGGAAAGTTCAAAACATTTTTTTTTTTTTTACATGTGATGTAAATAAAAGTTAAAGAGATTTAATGCCAATTACCTTGAATCATTTTTTTCTGGACGAGACAATTGTTATCTTAAAGCGTACAGCATTTCTTACAAATCCTCTATTTGAAGTTGTACATTGTCTGTCACAATTTCTGGTTTTCTATCTTGTTTCATCTGACAGGTAGTAACAATGGCTGTGGCACCTCCCCTGCCTTATATCTCCAAGAAGATCCTATCTGTGGCATACAGCTGCTCAACCAGAATGAGCTGCGAGCACCGACGGCAGAGAAGGCCGCCTTCTATCTGGATGCCGCCGTCGCTGCTAGGATGAACAAAGCTAGCAAAGGTAAGATGGCGCATTAAAAGATATCAACCCTTTCATACCTGTATTACATTGTATTACATTGTAACTATTCCCTGAGTGCTGGGGGCTTTTGGGCGGTGTGCAAACACATCCACAGTTAGAATCCATTAGTGGGTACCATGCTTTTACACACAAGTCGTACAGGTTAGTGTTGCCAAAATGCTATTGTTATATCATGTGCTAGAATACTGTAATTTCATTGGTCTAGGACGGCCACGTGTCTGGACAATAGCATGTCACACACTTAAGGTGATATTGCACTGTATTCATTGCGCGCGTTGCACGCGCGTGTGGAACCTGCCAGTGCGCTAGCTTTGTGCAATGAGAACTGCAATGATCAAACGCTCAGTCTCACGTCCGGCAGGACATTAAAACCATCAGTTATCAAAGGTTACATCACAGTGATTTCAGTTATTTCTCAGACAGTAAGTTACGATCGTTCATCTTTTTGACTGCTTTGATATGGTATATATCCTGTTTTAAACCCCTTCGGGGTGCACGGGTCTTTCAAATGTCATATCCCACATCACAGCAGTCAACAATTGTTAAGTGTACCACAAATATAAGTATACATGCATATGGGGGACTTTAAAAATGTCCCCATTGTCTTTTAATTATCATCACAACCATCCCATGATTCAATGTAACAGTATAACAAATAAAGCCTGGCTCCAGTTTAAGGCATGGTTATGACTAAATGTTCAATTTGAGGTACAAGACAAGATGGCTGTTTTAAGATTATAACATATGTAGATATGATGTCATCTAGTGAGTCAAACGCTTTTGTAAATAAAACCTCTCCGACGCAAACTCTCATTTTTCACAGCCACCATATTAGGAAAAGTCAACCTCTACTAAAAACACATGTACTGTACCGTTCAACAGCTGAGTCCCTGACAGTACACTATGTCGGATTCATGATTTAGCATCTGTCAATTACACAGCCTTGTGTGTATTTTCCGGCCGTTAATTAGTGCCACGTACCGGAGAGTTTACCACCGCCGCGTTGGAATGTGTGCTTCACAAGTTGGGACCCGGTTTGATGTTTATATCCCTCAGCACAGCACGGTGGCCGTTGAAAGCTAGATCGGTGTGCGAACTACAAACAAATGTTGGCATGTGTCATGTTCAGTGTTCTGTAGATCGTTAGTCAAGATTTAAAATACTTTTCGGCAAGAAATTTCTGTCCATGAATCATACACTTCAGAGGTAATGCATCCGACTTCTTCATTTCAATTTTATTTTTTAACAAATAGTATAGTTATAAGCTGAGCATGAAAGCACTGTTTAGTGTTAGCTAAATAAACAGACAAAACAATTTTTAGAGGAAAATTTATTGTGTGAAGAAGCGTAGCCTTGGAATAAAACATAAACCCTGTCATTTTAACACTTCAAGTCTCTAAAAATCAATTCCATACAGGAATACTCCCCATGATGATCTCAAGTGGTACATGTGCATTGTACATTGGTGAACTTTTCGATGTACATGTAGATATTCTGGAAATTCTTCTGAATTATTGAAATTGAAATAAAAGGATTTATTTCTTTTGGGCTTTTACAGGTCTAAACACGTTCTTGAAAATCTGGTGACACTGTAAACTGTTGTTTTCAGATGTCAAATTTTCTCAGATCAACATATTATAACTATTCACTTCACCTGTGGGCAATTACAAATTAAAACAGTAGAAAGTTGAAGACCACATTGAATTTCCTCATTTAGTAATTTCTAGTTAAATGTCTGTAAACAAGTTCCATTTATCAGCAAGTTTTCAATTCTTCATACAAATAAGCCAGGTACATATTTCCAGCATTATCCATACTCTTTCATTTTGGCCTACAACCCCTCTTACAATGTAAAATGGCCCACAAATATCTGAATGGCTGGCCTACAATGTTGTGAAGCCAGGTACATGTACATAGTCCCAGCATTATCCATACTCTTTCATTTGGGCCTAAACCCCTCAGAAAGTGGCCCACAAATATCTGAATGGTTGGCCTGCAAGGTTGTGAAGGCTCTGACCTAAGTCAAGAAATCACTTTCCTCTCGGATTGGGGATATATGCACAGTGCTTATGGTCCTAGTGTAAATCAACATCACATGCATTCATACATACATTGCAGCCATATATGGAATTACAGATCACATCTGACAGCAGGAGTGTGTAAATCAGACAGTCCTGCTGTTAACAAGTCAGCCGTTTTGTTTGTTTAATCAACGCTTAATGATAAACCATCCGCTGGTTCGTGGGCCCGATTGCCCTGCCCACTGGGTCTTTGCCTGGACGATGGAGTAAATTATCCAGAGGCATTCTGGGTATGATTGAAGACGGCGAGAACAGAATTTTTGAACGAGTGAGATATTGGATGTGAAGGCAGCGATGCAAAATCAATCAGCACGAATTGGCAAAGGTTGTAAAACTCTTAGTTAACCTGTGCTTCATGATTTGAAATGCGATACCAGCACTGGACCAAATCCTGTGTATATAATCCCAGGGCTTCAAAAGGCAAATTGGAAGTTGGGTTAATGGAAATTGCAGGGTTTGGGACTGAATTGTAATTATCGGCAGGGGCCCTGTTAACAACGGACCCATTACTAGTATGCACAGCATACCCTTTGTTTATTTGCATTATTTCAAATTGAAGTAGGCAAACAGGAAAGGGTGTTATATCCCAAAGGAAATGGAAAGAAATGATGTGTTAAAGCTGCTCACTAGAAGCGATCACATTTACGAACAAGGTCTTTATTCTCACACTGTTCTTGCATACATGTATATATCCATTTCTTTTCAAAGAACAGTTTGCGCTTTTTAAGATAGGGGCAGACGGATTCTAAAAACCTTGTAAAGCCTCAGCGAGTTTGTTTAGGGGAAAGGAGGCTTGTAGATGGTGCAGGGTAGTCAGTGAGGTGTGGCTTAAGACTGCTTATCCAAACTCTCTCACAGAGACGATGCTCTAGGTTCAAACTGAAGGACTTGAAGCATGGGTCAGAAGAACAAAGGTTACTGGCCAATTCAGACTTGGAGTAACTTCCAAGACAGCAGGGACTCCAGGACAGGCTTTATTCTAGACCTATGAACTTGTTGCATAAGTGTCATCGTAATACCAGTGATAAAGAGAGAGAGATGACAGATCATTGAACACCATTGCAGCTATGAAATGGTTTTTAGTTTGTTGACATTTAGATACACTTCATGCACACAAACAAGCTGCATGCCTGCACCATGAGTTACAATACTGTAGCCATTTACTGTGGCCGTTTACTGTACTTGTACAGAGACCATAGCTATTGTGTAAATGTGTGATCCAGTGGCGTAGCGCGCGATGGGGGTGAGGGTTGGTGCTGAAACCCCCAATGACACAACAACAAAAAAGAAACAAAATCCTCATCTTTTTAGCTTTGTTTAACCAAAAACTCCTTTTTCTTGTAATTTTTTTCAGAAGACCCAGAGGACAGCAAGTACTCTCACATGCTCTTCACCCTGCACGTGTATCAGTATCGCATTGACAAGTCCGGCAAGGGCGGTGTCATCGGTGGGCGGAGCCGACTCCACCTGATTGACTTGGGAAGCGGGGATAAGAGCGGCGGCAAGATCGTGAACGGAGTGGCGCTGTCATACTCGGCTCTCGGCCAGGTCATCCTGGCGTTGCTCAACAACCAGAAGCACATCCCTAACAAGTGGGTAGAGATTGATGCAGTTAATGGCTTTGGATCTGTGACCCGTCGGGCGGGAATCTAACATGTTATCTAGCACATTTGGGAAGACTCATTGACCCAATAACAATATTCTTGTAAACAATGAAATGATTTTTGTGCTCCGTTTTAAATATTGCATACATTCGGCTGTTCAATGTTCAAAGTTCTGCTTGTGAAGAGATATCAAACAGCATAATGTTGAAGGAGCTGCTTACACCATAATTATCAACACAAAAGTTTTGCCAACTGTTGCACAACAATAACTATTACCTTCAGTGTATTTCATCATGTTGTTGCATCAACATTAGTGTACCAAAAATGTTCCTCGGAAGTTTGTTCTTTTTGCATCAAGTACAAAAATATGTTCCCACGGGAAGCAGTGCCATGAAATTGCCCCCACATTGTAAATCACTTACTGTTTTAGCTGCGATCTTGTTTCTGCTATAAAGCAATTTGTCTGTTGTCTGGAAATATTGTTTAGTTGTTTGATATTGTGTCGTAATCTTCATCACAATTGTTGCCATAAACGGAAGCCAATTTCTTTTTAGGTAACTGACGCATATTGTTGATTTCTGATTTCTGTCATATTTAATCACCTTTCTCCCCAGGGATAGCAAGCTGACACGAATCCTGCGTGAAGCCATGGGGAGTTTGTCTTGTCGGACGGTCATGATAGCCCATGTGTCTTCGGCCATCCAGTCCTACTCGGAGACTCTCAATACCATCCAACTATCATCCAGGATCCATCGCATGAGGAAAAAGAAATCCAAGGTAGGCAGAAAACTTTGGAGACAAATTTACAAAAGTTGTCCGACTGCTTCAGCCAATATTTTCCGAAATTTTTGTTTCACTTATAAATCGCCATTAGTGAATGTTAAGGTGAAATTTACATGAGTTTTGTTCCGAGTCTCAAATTCCTTCTTTATGTTAAATGTGTCCCGAACAGATGCTACTGAAAACAAAGTCATAACTTTGGGGTTAAACATAATGTTTTTGCATTCAGCGTGTCTGTCGCTGTGTGCATTTGCATCTTCAAATTAAGGTTGTTTTTAAAAAGGTCTCTCATAGTTCATGGGAATCCAGTATTTGGATGCTTGTTGAAATAGTTGCCTTTTTTTAAGAAGAAAACCTCAGCAAGACACGCTCAATTGCAGTTTTTGTCCAAACTTTATACTCGGATTATATATCTGAGTATCTTTTGGATGGGGTGAATAGCCTGCAAATGTCTAAGATAAGTGTTGTACATTACTTCAGCTATAACTCACCAGCTTACATATTGCCATCTCAATTAAAGATTACTCAAGTGCATTGAGAAAAGAAATAAATGCCACACTGGCTAGCAAACTGTTCCAGAACACCCCCCCCAAAAAAAAATAATAAAAAAATTTTTTAAAAAAATATAAAAAAAAATACCCCTCCACTCCAACTAAATCAGCTTTAGTTGTTTGCCCAATGGCTGTGCAGAGATTTTCTGGCAAGGAAGAAAAAATCCTGAGTGCAGATGATTAAAAAAAATACACGAATGGAAAAAAAATAAAATGAGAGAAAGACTGACGCCAGGAAAAGACGGGATTAGGACCGTGTCTGCCGATAATCGCAGCAATAAAAACATGTTGCCTGGTGGAAATTCTAAAAGGAGGGGGGGAATTCGGGTAGACAGTGATGAATAACGTGTAAGTCACTGCGGCGGAAAGCGAACGCTAGCTGTACAGATCAGCTGACTGATTGATTGAATATCTAACACGCTAGGCTGTGGTCTGCCGGAGGCACTACTCATTACGTGCACTATGTGCGTCATTATTATCTGTATATCATCGTTGGTGTGTGGATGCAGACACGTCAGGCTTGGGGCTCAGGGGCAGATGTGATACCATTTGGATTGACAAGAAAAAGACACATCCTCCGTAATGAGATACCACACATTCTCCAATAATGTCAGAGGTCCTGCTGCTTTTGTACAACTTACAAAAAAACTTCCTTCAAGTTCTTGGGCGCTGTAATTTTGAGAGGTGTACATTTCTGGGATTCATGTACTTGGAACATGTCGGAGGATCGTTGGAATTTTGCCTGGTTCAGATTGGTCACATGCCCTCGTCTAGAATTCAGTTATGCTGAAATCTAATTTAAGGTTTAGAGATACATACATATATACGCACAGTCTGAGATGTTGTCTTGTAAAAGATATGCTAGATTAAAATGACAAGATTTACCGTTATGTGGGGAATGTTCTCCAGATCTGCTGGCTGTGGTAAGACTTCAAGTGGATTTTTATTTGGTGCTAGGTTTGTAATAGTCATAAAAGAACATCAGAAATTCAGCAAGGAAGGAATTTTAAGAGACCTCGTAAACTGTGGAGGAACTAAATTATGTTTGCAGTCAGATTTTGTGTACTGTTTGTTCTCTAACAGTTTTTTGAAACTTTTAGCTTGATTTATGGTGCGTGGCGCCACAAGTCTTAAATCCTTCAAAATCCCTTCTATGTATTTTATAGCTCTCCACTACTTCCTATCATTTTTTAGTTACAAAATGCCAAATTTAATCCCCTGCTAGCTAAATGCTTAATTCCTAATTCCCAATGCACACTTGTTTGTCCAGCACTACGCCATGGGATTTTCACTCAATGATTCTCAAATTACAAAAAAAAGTCCCGCGGGCAAGTATAAATTACTGCGTTTTTTTCCTTTCCTTTTTTTTCCCTGTGTATTTTTGCTTGTCATTATTGACACGACATTGATTTAGTGTCTTGTAACTCTACTGGCTTAGCCCCGGCGCCATGCCCCAGAGACATTTGAGCCACCAAACTCAAAAAGATTCAAATCTCTTGTGACAGTGGTTTATTCCTATTGATTTATTGTCACAAAAAATGATAGCAGTGAATTAGAAAAGTACATGTGCTCCAACCATTTGCTATAATACATCCGCGCGTGTTGTGATAAATTCTCTTGTAATAATTTGGGAGGAAAAAAAGGGGGGGACAGGTGGAACGGGCAAGCACCTGACAAAAGTGTAATCCAACCATTGGTTCATATGATTGAGGTCAATCTCTGTAGCGTCACGGAGTCTCAAAATGTTAGGGTTTCAGTCATTCTGCTGAGAAGAGTAGTATACATATATATTTTTAGAAATGGAATGCAGACCTGTTATTGAAACACCAGCTCACAAACGTTTGAAAAGCCACGTTATACCTTTGAAAGCTTTTACTTGTTTTGTTTTTTCAATTTGGGTTGCGTCTCTGATTCCGTTAATCTGTGGATTCAGAATCATGGACAAGATTTATAAGTCTGAATGAAATTATGTTCCTTACAGGGAAAACATGGACAAATATTGAGCCAAAGAGTTCCCCAAGTTGGAGGTTTAAAATCCCCTAAAGCAAAGCCTCAATCATCTTGTTTACTACATTTCTAAGTAGAATACAGTCTGAATCAAGTAAGTTTATTATATTTGTTTTCATTGCAGTATTCTGGTACCAGTTCATCGGGCGGTGAAAGTTCCTGTGAAGAGGGTCGGATCCGGCGCCATGTACGCCCCCTCCACTCCCGTCACCAAAGCAGTGGAATGCAGGTCACTAACGCCCTCAACCAAAGTGAGCCGGAATACCTATCCAGTAGTGAACAGTCTTGCGATACGGTCATCTACTGTGGTCCTGATGGCTGTGCCTTGAGCGACCGAGAGTTGACGGACAATGAAGGACCACCTTCACATGTTCCGATCTGGAGACCCCCAATCCTCGAATCGGACGAGGAGGAGGTCAGTGACCTTCCGAAAGACTCACAGACACTTGATAAAAGTGTGGCAGATCCAATTTATGAAGTGATTGAACCGGAGGAATCTACTAAGTCACTACTGGAAGCTTGTCAGCCAGTATCACTCCAACAGGCATGCGAGGGTCCATCACCAACTCAGACAAGAATTCCTGTGGCCGCAAGTCCGGTTAAGAAAAGTGGGCTTCCTGTGCCCACTAGAAGACATTCACCAAAATCTGAGCAGCCTTCTTCACCCTCAGAGAAGGGTACAGTTGCAACGGGGACATGCACAGAGCCAACAGCTTCACCTGCAGAAACGTGCCGCTCACATGACAAATCACGGCCGAGTGTTAGCCCCAAACCAAAAGTTCCCCTGAGGAGGACTCAAGGAGTAAGTACAGTCATGACTGGGGAGTCTTTAATGGAGGAGCAAGACGGTTTGCCAACAGTACTTGAAAGTCAGGAGGATGAGGCTTATGGTAATGGAACACTAGAGGAAAAAGCTTCATCAGAAGATTTGACAACTGCTGTTTTGGATCAGGTTCAGTGTTTGCAGTGGGAGGAGGATGTTGAAAAAGAAAATGAGGATGAGCCTACAAACCAAGAAGATAAAACACAGCAACTGAGCAAAGACGAAGAGCAGAGACTCAAGGCTGGCATGGCTCAACACAAGGACCTCCCTCCGATCCTTCCTCCAAAACTCTTCCTGAACTGCAGCACAAGTAAAGTCCCACCACCCCCTCCGAAACCCCAGATTAACAAGCTGACTGAACCGTGCTTGGAGTCAGACGATGATGATGAACTGTCCGAGCTGCGCAACATGGATAAGAGTCTGTGCTCTCAGCTGAAGGCAGTTGAGCCGGAGACCCCAGGAGGCGATAGCTTAAAAGATGGAGACTTCCTGGAAGGCTTCAGTCAGAAGAGGATGTCAGTCAGAGAAAGATTGATGCTGATGCACAACAATCTTGGCACAGATTCAGATGCTATCCTTAGATGTCTTGGCTCTATTGATAATCTGTCAGACATGCTGGAGAAGCCAGTATCTGAAGTGTCTGAGGGTGATCTATCTATTGCGTTCTCAGAACAGGATACGATGAGCTTTGTATCTCAGGACACTAGCGGAGCAATTTCTTTTGATGACACCATGACCCTTGATGACCTCCCCATGGGATCAGAGGCAATCTGCTGCATCAAGGAGCTGGAACAGCGCTCCATTGATTCCTTCTCTGAAAACTTCTCGCTGAGTCTGAACGAAGCCAGCGTGAATGGCTGTGTCAATGAGCCCTACCTACTCCTTGGGATGGAAGACAGAGCTAATCTGAGTGTGGGTAACATTGGCCACTATGTGTACTCTGACGATGAGTCAGAGATTGTGGAGACTGGAGGAGAGAGGCATATCCGGAGGAGGAAACGTTCAGAGTATCAGTCTGAGCAGGAAACCTATGAATCTGCCTCCCTTGCTAGTCATGACCTGGAAGCCATCAAATCCATGTATGTCATCTCCAGTCTTAATCTTGAGGACATTTCTCTTCTTGATGACGATCTCTTGGAAGGATCTGAGATCACCATGCCGGAGATGAATCTGCAAGGAGGCTACATGGAGGATGAGGCAACAGTTGTCACCTACATGACCATCAATGATGAGCAAGTTGTGATGAGAGAGAAGCATCTTGCTATTGACCATCCTCTCAGGAGACTCAGTTGCATCAGTGATGCAACAGATGCCACCTTCAGCACAACCTCCAGGCCAGCAAGCTTCATGGAGCAAGATGATGATAACACCATCGTTGATGAGGAAAATGAGGAATCAACCCTTGATAACTCAAGCAGCTCTCAGTGGCTTCCAAAAAACGAAAGTCTGCCCGGCCTGAGGGACGCTAACAGGAACTGGAACTGTAGCTCAGGCGGGGCAATGGGGTACCAGGCTTTCAATCTCAATCACCAAGTCCAAGGATTCACTGGTGGTGTGCAAATGAGGACTAGTCCCCAGAAGGGGTTCGTGTGTTTGCCACAGTTGACAACGAATGGATATCAGACCAGACCAGACCCTAGGGCCGAATCCCCCATTTGGCAGCGAATGGATGGAGCAGTGCCTGATCACCAGCTGTCAAAAAACGGGGAAGTGCTGCCGATTCCAACAAACGGCAGCAGTAACAGAACAGTATCCCATTCATCAGACAGGAAAGATTCCTATGTCAGTCAATCAACAACTAGCAGTAGCCCTAAGCAAACTACCCAGAGGAGCACGCAGAATAAAGGCGTGTCGGTCACCAAACTGGCTGAAATTGAGTCCAAGGGAGTACACACCTCCCCCATTCATAAACGTTGTGATCCGGTCCCATCTGAATCAAGTGTTTCAGACAAAGTGAACCCAACGCCAACATCCAGATCAGAGCCCTCATCTAAGTATGACAGCCCCCAGCATCATGCCCGCAACAGTTCTCGTCTACGCTCTCTCTCCCATCAACCTTCTCCTTTGATCTTGAGTGCCGCAATCTCAAGAGCCAAGGAAGAGATTGAGTACAGACATCATCGCAATAACAGCAGGGACTCTGATCAAATGTCCAGAGATATATTACTTTTACGACGGCCAGATGGGGCTGATGCTAAAGAGATGGATTCAGATTGTCATTTCAATTATATCGCCAGTAAAATCCAGCAATATGAACTTTCTGAGGAGACAAAGGAATTGGCTGAAATCCTCTCAACAAGTAGCTCTGAACGGCCCCCTGCAATCGGGGCATGCTCCTCCCCGGCGTTTGAAGTGGAAGTGAACCCATGCTTCTCTCAGGAACTTGATGATGCATTAATCAAGGATGCTCTTAATCCTGACTTGCCAGTTTTGGATGGTAAGCTGGACAGAGAATCAGTTGATGAAGTGATAACTTGCCAGCAATGTTCATCATCAGAACTGGACAATGAAGGGTTAGTTACAGCACCCCAAGTACCATGCAAACCAAGCAGAGGCCTTGTGAAGCCCAAAATGATCTCCTCCCACCTACCTCAGTCAGAATCAGAAATTCAGCACAAGAATTCAAAAAACCTGAGCGCTAAAACCAGTGATACTTCAAGGATACCTGTGCCACCAACAAAGAGCAAGTTGCTCAAAGGGAGTTCAATACCATCTAAAATAGAGAAGGGCAGCAAGCTTCCAATCAGGTCCACAAGCCTGACGTCAGTCAACTCACAGAAGAATGTACAAAATGCCAAAACGTCTTCCAAGTCTAAGGCTTCATTAGGTCCCTCAAAGTCAAATCGCAGTGATGATAGTGCAAGTACCACAAGCAAAAGCAGTTCAGTGTCTTCCAGAAAGACTGTGCCACTCACAAGTAAGATCCCTCAGAGCAGCACCAGTAAGCTGAGCCCACCAGGACCTAAAACGGGACAGAAGACTTCCCAGGGTGCTTCCTCCAGCCTGCCGGTCAGGAACAAGTCTCTCAGCAAATCTGCACCGTCGCTAAGCAAGTCATCTGGAGCATCAGCTGCAGCAGCCGCATCTAAGATTCCAACCAGTGCTGGAGCTTCGGGAGAGAAAGCACTCTTGCGGAACGTCAACAGCAACATTTCACAGCTCCAACCTGGCAACAGACTAACCAACTCTTCAGATGGCAGTAACGATAGTGGCATTGCATCTAGTGAGAGTGTCCCAACACCTTCCAAACGCTCCATCTTATCTCCGTACTCCACTGTCACCAAGCCACGAGTCCTGCGCGGTTCTAGCAGCGGGCACGGCAGTGATAACAGCAGTACATTGAGTGACTGTCAGACATCTAATAATGTGAAAAAGTGCCGTGTTGGTGGAGGAGCAAGCAGTGGATATGAGAGCATGCTCAGAGACAGTGAAGCAACGGCGAGTGGTTCATCCTGCCACGATTCCATGAGTGAGTGCTCCAGTGCTCGGCTGAAGAACTCCAAACTCCCAAAAAAGAAGTTTCCAGGTAGGCAAACAATAATACCGTTTTGAGAATTATGAAAAAAACTTTATGAAAAATATAAATTTATTATACTAAAACTTGGGGTATGTTACATTAATAATGCTGGAGCTTGCTCATCGATATTAAAGCATTGCATCCAGAAATGTAAATATATTTTTCTGTGTATTCTTTATAAATTATTTGAATTAATTCAATAAGATAGTATGCAGATATTTTCCACACCAGTTCATGTTTCCCATTATTCAATTATGTCAAGACCTGTTCCATAAATTTGCAGGCTTTTATTAGAGTGAGCCAATAAGATTTTTTGTTTTGTTTTATTAAAAATAAGTTTACATTTTCATTCAAAACTGAAGATAAATTTCATCCACTTTTTGACTGCAAATGAGAATAGAAATCAGAGGAAAAACAAAAGCTGCTGAGTGATTAACCCCAAATACAACCTGGTTCAATTGCTGATTCACATAAAGAACAGGTTTGGGATGTTCGGTTAAAGGCAACATTTTTTAACCACAGGGGAAACACTGCCAATGTGACTGGCCTGCATTTTACCATATTTTTGTTGCATGGTTTTACCCTAATATGAGTATGATTCAGGGATGTAAATGTAGTCGAGTCTATCACAATTCCCTGCAAGTCCATCAAAAGTTATCCAGTTCAAATCACAAGCTATTCATATGAGCTTTGACAAAGGCATTCCTTTGTTATTGTTCCTCCACTGTTACTTGTGACTGGACTTGTGAATGGACTTGTGATTTACATGTAACTGGACTTGTGATGGACTGATTACATCCCTGGTATGATTTGGAGTTGATGGTACACCTATTTTATGTTACCCAGGGTCGAGGCGGAGTCGCAGTGCCCCACCCCGCTCAGCCACAGACAGTCACCAAGGCAAGAGCAATCGATGGAAGGACTTACCACCCAGACCTAAATGCCACGAGGAGGGGGTTGAAATCAAAGTCTACGAGGTAGATGACGTACAGAAGCTGCCTCAGCAGAGATCAGATGCTGTCAAGGTGAGAGGGGACAATATTTTTCTAAATGAGTTTTTGCCTTTCGGTTTTGTTAATGAACTCAAGTAGTAGCCACTCCACCAACGCACTTCAGATTTTGAATCGCTATTTTTTATTTCCTTTTTTAGTCTGTTTGTTGAATATAGTACTGATGAAGCAGTATAAACTTATCTGGTGATCCCAATCTGAGCCATTTCTGAGGAGGCACTACTTTGGCACGCGTGCCCAAAAATTCTTAGTGTGAGGTTTACATCCATTTTGCCAAGTTGTAAGCACACCATTGATCCAAGGAGCATCGAGTGTGATAACCCGCACCAAACCTCATACCAGTGCAGTAATGGCTGTTAATTGAGGTTTCTGGATTACTTTATACATGTATAGCAAAATAAGTGAAATCAGGTATACATTTGTATCCATATTATTGGATGAGAAATTCCTTCTGTTTCAAAATGGCATTTCTATAAATCCTCGACACATATTTGGTTTCCTGTGAAATACAACACCAAAAGTACCTCTTTCATATGAGCGTCAAAAACCTGAATTTTAAATCGTCACCTAAGAGGCAGTGTGTTGAGCCATTAAGTCCAAGCATGATTTAGTGTGTAAATTAGTCGATAACGATGTGATGGCTTTGGTGTATATTTAGACATTTTTTGTCATTGTATTCACAACTTCTTCATTACCCCTACCCCTTTTCGACCCCCTGTGGTATCTAAACCCCACCCACCCCCTTCTTTTTCCATTCTCCTTTGTCAATCATCGATCCGTTGTCCACCTGCATAGCACTTGGAGACAAAGCCAGGCAAAACCTTGTACGTGTACGTTAGTCTGATGAGTGTTTTTCCACACTTGTGTTGTCAAATTCTGCACTCGTATTGATGGTGGGGAATCAAATTATTCCGCTGATCTCATTGAGAATACTTTCGGGAAAATTTGGGAAAATTCCCCTAAAATCCAAGAAATAAGTGCATTTACTTAAAAGTTTGTGGTGTTTGTTTTATTGGAGTCGGTTCATGATTTGTGTACTTCAAGGTACAGTAGAAACATTTATATGACTGAAACAGCGTTCTATACCGCAAAAAGTTTGGAAATGTATCTTTAAGTTTTGAAGTTGAAAAAAAATTGAACAAATTTTGATGCATAGTTGGTCAATTAATTACGTGTTATTGCTAGCAAATCGTGATCATATCAATTATGATAAGGGCAAAAAATTTGTAAATTTGAACCTAAGTAAGTGTGAGCATCATATCATGAACCATGTGTCCAACTTCTAGTTTCGAGGAAGGAAGCAATTCTGACTTGAATGCACTGCTATTGGTTGTTTGTTGTGCAGCAACAGAACTAAATGACAATGACCTTGCCTGTGCCTATGATTTTATAAAATGTTTTATATGAAAGAGAAACTGTGTGTAACAGTTATGATTTCTTTATTTTTTTTTGCTTTTCAGTACATTAAATATATTCTTTTGGCTTCAGTACATTAAATATATTCTTTTGGCTAGCGTGTGTCTTAAGTGCATGAAAAATACCCGGATTGAGCATGATGTTTGAAAGCTTTAGTTTCTTTTCTTTTTCGTAAAAAATAAAAAAATAAACAAGGTTCCAACCTGGCGTTGTTTACAAACATGTGCATCTGTTTTCAAGTCTGGAATTTTTAAAATCCGCACTGAGCCGTTCAGAGTCTATGCTAAAATTTGCGTGGGTGGGGAAAAAAATCGCTTCAGAGGGTGCATTAAAGTCATGCTTCATTAGCACTCACTTGCACACGCAAGCAACCGTCGCCCCTAACACATCAAGTATTGATCGCACTTACATGTACTACACCACAACAGCAGATTTCCTCTGTCTTGAACGTTTTTCAAGATGTTTCCATTTGTGAGTTTCACGCCTCATTTCCTTCTCTCCCTATTCTTTATTCTTTCACCCATGGTTTGTCATCTCACCACCACCCACCACCTCTGCTCTCCTGGACCCTCAGAGTGATCCTCTAACTTCAACTGATGACAGAGTACTCAAAGGCACAAAGTCCGAGGTACAGCTTTGACAAGTAGTCTTGTCCTTTTCTTGTTTTTTTTTCTTGTTTTCTGTTGTGTCTGTTCAGTGTGTGAAGTGGTTGGTTGTTCTGTTAATTGGAAGTTGATGGGTGTAGCGTTCAGGGAGCTCTCGACCCATGATGGTTTAAGTGGAAGTCTTTTGGAAACTATTCATTTCGCGCTTGATTACGTCTTTGAAGGGAGATTTTTTTTATAATCTCGGGTTTGGGAAGAGCACGATGAACACTTTCTCATGATGTTTCTTATGAACTTTTTCCAGAGAAATAAAAAATCAATCACGTTAACTCAAAAAATGGAAGTTTGTAAAGAAGTTATGTACCTATGGCACTGTTTGAACAGTGCCATGGTTTGGGGCTTGCAATTTGTAAATGGGACACTTTGTAGCCAGGAACAAAAATAATTGCGAGGAGGTTTTTGGTTTGTGTCTCCTATTTATAAACTGAAGTCAAGACACTATTGTCCCCTTTTATCAATTTCTCCTAGCTTCATGTGAAAAGTAATGTGAAAAAATGAAACCAAATCTAATAAGTTGTCACGGGAGAAGGCATTTTTTTTCTGAGGGTTTTGGTTATAAAAAAGTTACAAACAAAATGAAGGAACAATTGTTCTGAAAAGAAGAAAAAAGTAGAAAAAAGTGGAACGCCTCAAATGAAGTCTTTCCTTTTCCTTCACAGGCCTCCTCCACCACAACCACCTCCCTTTCCTCTTCACCAAATTCTGACCCCTCTCCACCCATCACCAACCCAGACCTAGCCTCCACTGCACCCCTTCCTCCATCCCCGCCCCTGCTTGACTCTCAGTGCAGTCTTCTGGACCAATTGTCTTTCCACCAAACCAGAGCGGTTGAAAGAGGAGCGCGCGAGTGCCCGCTGCACCAGTACGGTGAAGCGGTCTCGCTGTACGCTTGAGTGTAAGCAGAACACTCTCTTTGTATTTGCATTGCAAGTGTCTGCTTGGAAAAACTCATTTGGGTGTTGGTTTTTTGGCATGAAAAGAAAGAAAAGAAGTGACTGATGCCTTGGTTACTCTCATTTGAAAGTTTGCTTGGTATTGAAACTTGTTGGTACACGATTTCACATATATTTATCTTGGTGTTGATTTAATTGTTGGCATGGTTAAGCATGGATGTCTTTCATCACTTTATGCTTAATTCTCTAAGAAACTTTGTGTTTTTTGGGGGTTGAAAACTGCCTGAATTTGCCCAAATCAGACACTGCTGTAAACCAGCGGAACATTCTTGCAGTAAACCAAAAGCTCATGTTTTGTACTTGAACAAAATTGAGGCATCAGATTAGGACAGGGTTAGAACACCCACCGATTGGATTTGGGCAGATTTTGGTTGGGGTCCTTTAATCATTTGAGATCCATCGTCAAGATCCCAGGCATACATGTGGACACTTTTAGTCCATAATCATCACCCCTTGCATATTTGCCAGTACTGTCATCACATATATCAAACTACAACTCGTTGCTTACTTTTTCTTAGTGACAATGAATCATAAAAGTCACTTCCTGGAAATCTGATCCTCATTGTCATTACACTGATCAAAACTGTTAATGTGAAGAGAAAAAAAAGTCATTGAAGATAAAAGTCTATGTCCCAAGCATTGACCGTATCACAGATAGTAATGTTACAGCCTTGGCATTATTTAAAGCTGCATCAGTAATTGTGCTTCAAATTTCAAATTTACCTTCAAGTTTTGGTTCAGTGTAACAACGATGGTAACTGCACATAATAACCATGGGAATGATGGACATTAGATTTTTTTCATCCATATTAACTTCATTGTTATACTTCTAACTCATTAAAAAATATGCATACAAAGCTAGAAAGAATAATTTTCTTGTGGCTCAGGGTTTTTGCCTCAGATGTTGCTTCGCATGAGGGCATGTCTCTCAAACAACTAACCCACGGTGTTGTCCATAACATACTGAGCCTCATTTCAAGGAGTTGTTTCGTTATGTCTTTCCACACAGGGCACTTTCTGGAAGAGATGGAGCCCGGCCCACCCCAACTCCCTCAGACCCTGGCGCAAGAGACAGCCCTCCTGGAAAAGTGACTGAGGACCCTAATGACCCTACTACTTTAACCCCTGGTTCCATTGCAAACCTTGATTCTCCCAGCTATCTAAGCTGTGAGTCTGAAGAAACTACTGGAGGAACTGAACACACAATGACTGAGCATCGGTCTGACCCTGTTGACCCTTCAACTTTGACCCCCGGTTCCATTGCAAACCTTGATTCTCCCAGCTATCTAAGCTGTGAGTCTGAAGAAACTACTGGAGGAACTGAACACATAATGACTGAGCATCGGTCTGACCCTGTTGACCCTTCAACTTTGACCCCTGGTTCCATTGCAAACCTTGATTCTCCCAGCTATCTAAGCTGTGAGTCTGAAGAAACTACTGGAGGAACTGAACACATAATGACTGAGCATCGGTCTGGCCCTGTTGACCCTTCAACTTTGACCCCTGGTTCCGTTGCAAACCTGGATTCCCCCAGCTATCTAAGCTGTGAGTCTGGGGAAGTCATTACTGGAGCAACTGAACACACAATGACTGAGGATCGGTCTGACCCCGTTGACCCTTCAACTTTGATCCCTGGTTCCGTCGCAAACCTTGATTCCTCCACCTCTCAAAGCTGTGTGTCTGAAGAAGTCATTAGTGGAGGATCTAAACACATAGAGACTGAGGAGCTGTCCGACACTGTCGGCCCTTCAACTTCGACCCCTGAAGAAATCGTAACTCAAGAAATTGAACGCATGGAAGAGTCACATGATGATAGCCACACAGGGCAGTCTGGGCAATGACCGATGAAAAACTGCGTGCTCAAAAGTGGGTACAACTTAGCCAATCAGAATGCCATAAAGACGAGTGACAGCACGGCACGAAGCAGCGCCATCCCATATAAGCTCTAAAGTCATTGGCTACATTTTATTTAAGTGAGATTTACATCTTTATTGTACTGTGACATTTCGATATTGACCTTTGAACCCTGAACCAGCGTCATTACCTCTGTACATCAAGAGGCTGTGTTTACACAGTGCGTTGACCTTTTGCTGTCATCAAGTTATGCGATGTGTGGACCTTTTGTCAGAATTTTTTAAGTACAGTATTTTATATCTCATTTTATCAGGCTTGTGATCTAATAAATATGGATGCCGATGCAAGAAAACCATTGATATCTGTACCTTTTCTATGCACAAAGGCGTTCACAGGATTTCAAGCTTTCGATGCAACGTGATTTATGCATTTTCCCTTATGCAGTATACCTGGTGGTATGTGCATGACTAACAATCTTTAAAAAAACAACGATGACCATCTTTGCTTGATGCTTACTTCAGCTGGCTATGCTAGAATTTGCATTACAGGTGCATATGATGTCAAAGGCTACTTTTGTTTCAAGTATTTCCACAATCACAATTGTGAAATTAGCCTTTTGTGTGGCATTTCCTTAGCTCGTCTTGGAGTCAACTAAAAATGATGCTTTGACATTTTAAGACCTCTTCTGCAATCGGAGCGACTGTTTTGTGCCTGGATTACCGTACCAGTGCAGTAAGAATCTTGATATCTTAGTGCATGTACAATGAACGTTTACAGGCATTTTTGAAAGGGAAAAAGTTCTTGATGTTGTTGAACTTACACTAGGTACTATCTGGACATCCAGTAATATTCACTAAGAGTTAGTATTGATTCATGCATTTCATCCTTTGAGATCATTCCATGTGGAATTTGACCCAACCACAGAAAGCATCGGTCATTGACTGAACCATCCATGGCCTTTCAGAGCACTTGATTCCATCGCAATGTGGCCTATGTAAGCTGCAGCTTGGCGAGGGTGCTATTTCATGGCTTGTTTATATGAAGATTATCACATTGAATGTTAACTCCTAGCGACCCAAGAATGACTTCAAGAA
This sequence comes from Patiria pectinifera, assembly GCA_029964075.1. Classification (NCBI taxonomy): domain Eukaryota; kingdom Metazoa; phylum Echinodermata; class Asteroidea; order Valvatida; family Asterinidae; genus Patiria; species Patiria pectinifera. The sequence continues at coordinate 2,454,588 of CM057142.1, forward strand.
ATCACTTGGTAGCTGATCTAAATGCTAATCAAATGGTGCTTAGTATACGGCTGGTCAATCCATTAGTCTGTGGGAATTGTCAACAATGTTTTGTATTGTAATTACTGAGAATATGTTTGCAAAAAATATTTATATATTGGATGGCTTTGAGGGGGTACAAGAAAATATTTCACGAGCTGTAATACTATTTAATAGCACGAGTCGAAGCCAGCTATATCTTGCATAACGGTATGTTCAATATTCTATAAACTGATTTTATTTCAATACGGTTCGGCAGCCATTAGATCTATCATTGGGTTCCATACCAGGAGCTTGGTATTAGATGCTTGAACAAAATTTCATCACAGCTTTGTGCAAGCACTCCTTGTATGGTGGAAACGTAAAGACATTTTTCTATTGGCATAATTATAGCCTGATATCATCTAAGATCTTGAAAACAAGTTTCAGAAAACTTGATTAAAATGAACTTTGTTGGCCTTTTAATTTGATTGCATTTTCTATCCTTGTGAAGTTGGAGACAATCTGAACTTAACTAATGCATTTTTTGTTCACCTGATTTATGCAAATACTAAAAAGTTTGATTAAATATTTCAAGAAAGACACACAGCCTTGTGAAACGACTATGCTCAATATCTTCATTGACAAAGAATATTAAGTGTAAATTTGCCTCAGTACTACTATGAACAGTATTTATGCAAATCTCAAATTGTGACTGCATTAAAGTACGAATAATATGAAAATAACTACCCAATTATAAATTTGGAATCCAGCAAACGTTAATTTTGGGTGCAGATGTTTTAATGGGGCATGTTCCCAAGCTTTATTGAATACACAGGCCATGCTGATCTACCCTAGAATGCACTTGTACGCCAGCCAATTGTTTAAAAATAACTGATTTTATAGCATTTGTGTACATAAAGTTGACATGTACAAATGTTGCCTTAAATTATACGAGACTTTGTAGTGATGGCAGACAAATTAATTAAATTGTAAAATTTAAGGTGGAATGAGCTTCGGAGATTATGGGGTGAGTTTTTGTAATTAAAGAGTGGACCATATGGTGAATGTGTTTTTTTTTTCCGCTGTTAAAGAAAAAAGCTTTGGGAAAATTTGTCGGATTTCTGCTTGTATTAAGAACAGATGCTGTCAAGGTTATGTCCCCCAGAGTAGCTGCTTCTGAGAAAAACTGTTCTAAAGCCGCCTTTCTTATGAAATTTTTTAATCGTTGGTCAATTGTTGAGCTCATTATTTTAAAGGTTTATATGACCCAGATTTTTCTCTCTGACATAACCAGTTGATTGTGTGACCGTAGTACAATCTTGCCATTTTGGGATTTTAGCAAGTTTCTGACAAAGTCTGGACAGGGTAGACTGCTTTGGAGGCCCGGTTTGATGCAACGTTTTACAGTTGCTTCCACGACCAATCATGTTGTTCATGAGAAACGAACATTTTTTACTGTGAAACAAACAAACTACAAAAACACCACTATTTTCTTGTACAGAAGATGACAGTTATAGAGTAGATGTGTTTCATTGCTAAAACCCAAATAATGCAGTTGTCATTGATTTGGGATTCAGTTCACTAGAAAAACCGACGTGTTTCTTGAACTTAGAGCAGAGTTTATTTATGAACTAATGATTATTTTTTTCTGTGTATAGCTGTATAGTACCATGTACAAAATGGATAGAACTTTGTCTATTATAATGTTGGAGGGACACCAGTTAAAAAGCAGTGAATTTTTCTTGATTTTCTGGCGTCACCTGCAACACTTTGTAAAATATTTCATAAGTTAGTTTGATTTTAATGTGAGATCAAATGTCTATCAATAAGTTTAAAGATGAATTATTCCTTTTCCTCATGACTTCTGTGATATAAGCCGAGAACCATTCACAAAAACAATTTGCTTAACGACATTATAGCAGGTTATCATTGGTATTTTTTCCCATCGTTTTAAAAGGTGGTGTCAACAATGGCTGACCATCTTCAATCCTATTTTAAAAAAAAGTTCTTTGCAATCCTTTATTTTTTTTGGGGGGGGGGGGTCCTTTTTCTTATTGATTTTAGCAACCTCAACATGCTAATACATCAATGTATACACCAACGCACTTCAATCTGTAAAGAATACCCAAGTTGGAAAAATGTCCAAGTTGGAAAATGCCCAAGTTGGAAAATGCCCAAGTGTAAATTATATTGTACAAAGAACTAATATTTGGTATTATTTAATTTAGCATCTGTACTTTGATTTGTATTATTCAGCAATTTTTAAGCTGACATTTTGTGTTATTTTAAAGGAATGAGTCCATTAAGGAATGTCATCTTCTCTGAGTTTTGTCCACAAAATGTAAATGTTAAAAGTGATCTTGAAAATAGAATTTAAAGACACAAATATCACACAATTATAGTAAATACAAATCTCTTCACTCGTTTTGTACCTGAATTGATTGTGAACACATCTTTAACCGATATACTTTGTTTGATTGTATGAATAAAATGATTTGTGTTCTTTGTAACCGATTCCATGTTGTCCATATCTCGTCTGTGTTTCTGGTGTCATGTTCATTATGACTCGGTTATTTTAGTCTAGAAGCTTGGGCAGCGATGGTTAAAAAAAAAAAGCAAAATTTTTTTTTCAGAAAAAAAATGGAGAGATTGAATAAACGCACAAGCAGTTGTTCAGCAAAATGAAACAACCACGATGAATATCCTGAAATAAAAGGAGCGGGCAAGGCAAAGCCTCGTTATAATCCTCATTATTAGTTTAAATTTGCATCACATTTCCTATACCAAATGATGGCTGCATATATTTAATATCGTATTAGTAGACTTTGAAGAAAGGAGTGAAATTTGTCGCAAAACTAGAAGCAGAAATTTATTACAACTAATAAATTTTTCAACGTGAAACAAATTTAGTGTACAAAACAGTACATTGTACATCTCACATAATCACTGCACGGCAGTACTATTTAGATAAATATCCATAAAGTCTAAAATGTGAAAAATCAATCCATGAGTTATAGTTTCTGTAAATAATTTCTTTTGAAAACATGCTTTGATCAAGAGGTCTAGTATGGTATAGAGGTCTCCTTATTGCCCAAAAATTACACAGATGAACTCTTCAAAGTGAGCACAGAGGTGAAAAATACTGCATGCATGGCTGACGGACATGGTGAATTTCTGTTAACATGATCAACGTCCATGTTGACTTTTTCATAAATTTCTAATGACAACCCTCGACATAGTCACCACTCCCTCTCTCAACCACAATTTCAACTATCCAAGGACAACAACGAAGGGGAATATTTCATATCCAATCAAGTTTCAAACACATTTTGTACATTTGGGTGGTTTTTTTCTTATTCTTTACAGGCAGTGTTCCATTTTCATCACATGAAACTGTTGGGTGGAGGGAGGGCATAGCTGTAGCAAAATTCTTAGAATTCACACACGAGGTGTCAGAAAAAGATATTCCAGATGAAAGCAGGACGGGCAGTTAGCAGAGAAATTTTTTTTATGCACTCGCTTCTCTCTACATAATGATTTTTTTTTGATTTTTTTTCCCCGGAAATTCAAGCATGGTGGAGCAGGGGACTGACCATCTGTTCATGGTTTGTTTGATTCCCCCCCCCCAAAGAAAACCAATAATAGTGGAGGGAAAGGGGAATTCACAGCCCACGCCCCATTTAAGGACGTGCTTCCTTCTCGTTTCTGTCTTTTAGAATTTTGAACCCGCATGCAAAATCTTTCAATTCTAAAAAAAAAATTTGCCTGAATAGTGAACAAATTAATGTCCATTAATATTATTCTGAATAAATGTAAAAAAAAATTAACCTCCCTGCAATAATGATTAGTCATCACAAATTCAGTGACCATAATTTTTCTAAACAAAATTTTTTTTTTTTTTTACTGCAGCATTCTACGTACATCTAATAGCTTCAATTGTAGGTCATTTTTATACAAGCAGAAGTTCTTAATAAAATGTTTGAAGGTCTAAATTGGTTGAGGTAGCAAACAGATTTTCTGTACCTGATCTATGTAAACAAAAGTCTTCGGTTTCTGGTACGGAGCTTGCCCAAAAAGTGGTGCGGCGACGCGGCTTTTTTGTTTTGTTTTCCCTCCTTTTTTTTTCTTCAAATGTCAGCTGATGTTGAAGATGATGCTTTGATCTCCTTAAAACTCTCAAAAATATCCTTCAGGTTGGAGCTTGAGGTGACCTCAGTAAGAGAACATTCTTCGGGAAATTTGGATAGTCAAGACAAAAATCAGATAAAACGGTAACGTCAGACCATACAGCAACATCGACATCGTGCATGTGCTGCTAGGCTAGTCATTAGTCTGCTCCCTTACATATTGCCCTGATTAAAAAGCATTTACGGGTTCCAGATACACGACCATCACTCCCTCAGTCTGGCTTCCAGACGTACAATTACACATTACAACACAATCTGCAAATGGTGCCCGACTAAATTTGTGCAATATATATGGGAGCCCAGTGAGGCCGCATAAAGCTTATACTCGATCGTAACCCCATCTAAAACACGTAAAAATTGAAAAAAAAATTTGAAATTTTTGGGTTTTTAAGTTTGCCGACGAGCATTGCTACGGCGATGCGCGCACTGACCAGAAACCGAAGACTTTATTTTTGGCCGTAATATTATTTTTTATGTCCATTGGTATTATTTCTTTGTTTAGAACACAGCTCCTGTCAATTTGACAAGGATATCCCAGATCTTGTCCTGCAAATCTTTATCATATGAGAGGTCGGAGGATTTAGTGTCCTTATCATCTACAAAATATTTTCCTGTTACCCCGTCCAACGCAGGATCAGTGGCCGCAATGTACTGTGAATTAGCTTCATTGACTGGAATACCGATCGGCCCCCAAGCCTTGATGAGCATGTTGGTGTTGACTGTCCCCGGATCAAGACAGTTCACCGTTATGTTGGCGTCTCGTAGGAGTTCAGCCATCTTGTATGTGTACATGATCTCGCAGAGTTTGGACAGGGCGTAAGCGGGACGGCCGTCACCATAACCATGCTTCAAAGTCTTCAGATCATCCAAGTTGATCTTTGAGCAATTGAGATGCGAGATGGAGCTGACATGAACGATGCGGCTGGCCTTGCCAGTCTTGAGGAGGTCCATCAGAAGGGAGGTTAAGAGAAATGGTGCAAGGACGTTGACTGCAAATGTCATTTCATGACCGTCTTCTGACTCCTCCCGTTTGGGCAAAAACACACCAGCGTTGTTTATGAGGACGTCTAAGCTACTGTGGTTGTTGTGGATCTCCTCAGACAAACGACGGACCTGTTGGAGAGAGGCCAAGTCGGCGGTGTAGACCTCCAGACACTTGCTGCCCGTCTTCTCTGCGATCTCGCTCTTGGCTTGATGGATTTTGTCTGTGTTCCTGCCATGCATCAGTACCGTAGCCCCAGTCTGGGCCAGTCGTAGGGCCGTGTGCTTACCAATGCCATCTGAGGCACCAGTTACAAGGAATATGCGACCAACCATCGATGTAGCAGACATGGTTACACCCAAAGAATCTGCCAATCAGACAAAGAAAAAGAAAGTGCCATTTTATTTTTCAAGACAAATTATGACAAACCTGACATGCAATTTTTAAGTTAAACTCGTACTTTAAATAAGAAAATCAGTATCCTCACTGTAGCAGCCAAAACCGACCGAGCACTCTATTGTTTCACTGATTTCTCAGTAAATAAACACAATGTAATACAATGAAAATGAAGTCCAGATGCTAATTGTTTAAGGGGACACTGCGTCCTGGAACAGCCCAATTGGGCTACAAAACACGTTTTAAACGAGATAATCGGAAATATTATATAAATGTAGGATATAAACATCCACATAACCATCCATTAAAACCTGGGTGCTTTTGTAGTATTTTTGTGTTATTCGTGCGAGAACGACTTCCGGGGTCCACTTTTGCGACCCCAAAATGTCGGGCTGTTCATGCTAGTTGTGATTCCAGCCGTAAGGGTTCGCTTTTAGCGGACGTGTAAGAAATCCTATTTTGTGCATTGGTGATTGGTCACCGCTGTTCCTGAGCACGGTGCTGTGTACGTGTGTAATACTAGACACACACAACGTGTATCGTACATTGTATGAAAACGACAGGAAACACGTATCATATACTCCGTCATGTCCGATGTAAACAATCGGGGTTTTTTTCTTTTCTCGGGAATGGTAAGACATTGGGATGGTTTCCTTTCAACCAGATGTTTGAAATAGGATAAGTAAACAATCCAAAACATGACATTTTCAGGGATTTCTGAACGCAGTGCCCCTTTAACTGTGTGTTATGTTCATTTTTATTCCTCCATGGTTGAACACTGTAGATCTTGACGGTTGTTACTGTCTGAAAATGTTTGTGTTTTAATTAGTACTGAAACTAACCCTAGCATCAAGAATTTTTTTTTTTTGTAGTGACTATCGTTATGGCAACCGTAACGTAATTATCAAGTGCTATTTTTATGATTTTGCAAATCACAAAATGTTGCAAATCTAAAAACCCACATTCTACCCGTCCAACCAGATTGCTTTGATAGCTCGATAGACTACTGTGCCGGAAGGGTTCGAAACCGCTGCTGTACTGCTCAAACTTTTTTAAAAAAATGATTTTAATAATTGGCTGTTTCGGCAACCGGCCGATACAGCCTTTGTTTTCGTTAAATTTTTTTTTTTTTTTTTTTCAGTCATTGCCCATAGCATTTGTACACGTATTTTTGTTACCGGCACTTTGGCCACTAAAATCAATCCGATTGCCTTTATACTCGGCACACACTTATACCAGCATCTGAAGTTGTGCCTCGACCATTGATGTCATCATGACGTCATCACGTGTCACATGACGTCACATTATATGCGATTTTTCTGTTGTGACCATTTTTTAGCAGAATTCGGCTAGATCTGACAGATTCGGCTATATCTCCATAACTACAGGTCCGATTGGGTTAAAAGTTGGTATGTACCGAGACCGGAATGCCTTAAAGATGCAAATTAACTTGACCTCATTATGACGTCATCACGTGACATATGACGTCATGTAAAATAAACATATTTTGAAGGCCTATATCTCCTGAACTAGGTTCGATTGGCTTGAAAGTTGGTATGTACCTAGACCGGGATGTGTTATAGATGAAAATTGAAGTGACGTCACGATTACGTCATCATGGGTCACATGACATCACGTTAAAGATGAATAGATCTTTGAAAATCAATATAAATTCAACCGTGAGAGACCTGAACTTGACGTTTGCTGGAATCGATAGAATAATCCAGGGTCTTAATTTTTATATTTTATGTGCAAAATCACGTGACCCTTCCTTCCGGTTGAAACCGGAAGTGCCTTGTAATTTGAAATTGGTGAAAGATGTGAACTTGCTTTCAACGATGTATGCTATGGCTAAGTTGTTATTTACAAACAAAAATATAGTTATAGATGGAAATTGATGTGCCATCATCATGACGTCATTATGTTACATGTGACGTCATAAATCAAAGCCCTATGGGAATGTAATCACATATTATATGCCACCAGTTATTATCAACGAACTACACATTCTTCCTGGATGGAACTTGTACTTCAAACTTTACATGTCACGTCACAAAAAATACCGAAACAGCCCTATGTTTGTCCACAAACATAAGTCAGGCATGCAACTGGAAATTCAAATTTTTCCAAGAGTTTGTGCAGTGTTTTTCTATTTTCAATGGCACACATTGGAAGTGAAAAAAGAGGAAATCAGCTGATCCGAGGAAAAGTTGCATGCCTGATAAGTCTAGTTTTCTTTACTTTCATGTTTTTAATAAAATAGTTCTTTTTAAAAGTAGATTTCATTTTCTTCTTTGTACTCCGTAGCTTTGAAGGATTTTTTTTAAAGGGAAATAAGGTCCGAGAACCATTTGGTTGAATGATACTGACCATAGTCTAGTTCCAACAGCCAAAGATCCTGACGTTGAATACTATTATAAGGTCAGGGAACCAAACGGTTCCCATAACGATTGCAGTTGAAAATCGTATTACGGCTGCCATAACAATAACCACTGCATTTCACAATTTCCCTCAAAAAATGAAAACATATCAATCTCTGCCCTCGTCAAGCTCTTGTTTTCCATGACATTCCTGTTGCTTTTGAAGGTCGCCAACTATTTTGATACCGTAAAATGTTGATTGTCATTCTCTTATCAGGAATAGGGACCCAAACTATACATAGCGCTAGCGCCCGGTAGCCAGTTGGGCAGTGTAGGACCTACAAATGTATTCCACCATGAACCGAATGTTCACAGGAACACAAATTGCATGGCTGTACCGTGACAGAAGTACTATCAGTGCGACAGTTCAGGATCACTTCCTGCATTTTGTCCTGGATTCATCTTGGGTGAAATCACAAGGTGAGGTGAAAATTGATGAGTTTGGCGGCAAGTAAGTGGTGTCCCAGTATGGAATTCTTTCCAAATGTTGAAAAGACATGAATCTGGGACTGAGAAACATTTAACGTTACAATTTAGTTAGAAAAATGAAAATACTGAAAATACTGAAAATGCACTCGATTCTCCCAATCATTGGAGTAGTATAAAAAGGTAGCTCCATGATTCTCCGAGCTCCATAGAGTTTGTACACAACCAAAGAAGTGGCTACCCCTAGAATTATGGGTCTTACACGTATGACCCAGTTTGGTGTGCATAAAATGGAGTCATATTTTTCACATTGATACATTACCTCAGACTGCTGGATAATGTTGTTAAATACGGCCTTAAATGGGCAGAAACGAACATCAGAAACCAGCACAATTATGTGCTGCATGCAGCTGCTGTTCACCTTGCGTGTACCGTAACTAGCCCTTCGCCGTATATTGGTGGCGCTATTTTTGTTTTGAGGTTGCCGCCCCCGGCGGCGATTTTTTTTTCTCCCAAACGACATCCACATAATTATGGGTGTACGCTATGGCATTTTGGACTTAAACTTTTATAAAAAAAAAACATGAGAAGAAAATATAAAATTAGGAAAAAAAAGTGAATTTGAACGTTATGAAATTCGGACTTTATTTCCCTTTTAAAAAAAATCCTCCAAAGCCTCAGGTTACAAAAGGAAAAAAATTCGCTGGTGCAAAACCGAGCTTTGAGCCCGTATTTTCGCGGTGCAAAATCCAACCCTCTTACGACTGAGCTGTCGCACTGCTCGCCAAAACATGGGGAAAAAAATAATTAAATACCTGCGTGCGCAACCTCGTCCCCAGTGCTTACTTCATTTCCAACCGCGTTTCCAATAGTAAACCCTGGATAGGAAACTTTCTTCCTGTATCCTGATTGGATACCGCAATTGGCTAGTAATGGATTTTTATCGTGTACTTGGTGCTATATATTCACAACGTGCAGTACGTGTTTTCGCGATCATTCGTCCACGCCTTCTCGAAAATACTAATTTCCTTTCCAATTTGCTCATATTAATATGAAATATGATACTGCATGTTATCTTGATAAGATCGTAACAGTTTGATTTCAAAAATCGTGTTTTCGTAACTCACGCCGTGCTCGCCCTGCTACGAATTGACTCTGTTTTTACCCCAGACACCGCATACAAAAACAAACGCTAATGTGTAACGCATATCCAGGCACCAGACTGTTCCTCATTTGCATACGTCTGCAAAAATCTTGCACATGCAAATGATCCAATACCAGGGTGAGAGAGCAGGTAGTGGTGGGCGCGTAGTGCTCGACACCCTGGGGACGAGGTTGCTGCGTGCGTATCAAAAAAAGTATCGTAGAGGGCGCTAGACAACCATGTATGCGGATGTCGTTTGGGAAAAGAAAATTTGCCCCCCCCCGGCGCAATAGACCTTTATCATGCTGCCACCATTTCAGTCATGTTCCAATAACAGTACTGAACGATAATGGGTTTTTGTGCAAACAAGGAACCAGACCATTTTCCCTTCCAGCCCTCGGGTCGATTACGTTGATTTGAATGGGCAAAATCAAGATGGCCGCAACATGGTCTTTATCGCGGCATGTTATCATGATCCCCCCTCCCAAAAAAAAAAAGCGTGAAACGTCTGGGAATTGAAAGAAAGTAGCCTTTTCCCTAATTTCTGTCCGTCTAAATTAAACATAAACATTTAAAATTTGTTAGAAAAAAAACCGGAACAACTTTAAGAAAGTATAGACCTAGACCCAGGCAAGGGCGGATACAGAACAATTTTTTGACGGCCCAAAAAAAGTTTGGTCCCCAAAAAAAATTGGGTCAAAAAAATTACGGCGTGGGGTTCCAGTGACGTCGCAATAAAGGCAGGCACTGCGTACACCACCATCTTTTTCTCCACACACAAAAAAAAATGGTCAAAGTGGTCAGCAATTGCCTCAGATCGCACCACAGAGCATCTAGAATCCAAAAATGTGTCGGCTTAAGGGTCTCGACAAATTTTTGGATTTTAGATGCTCTGTGGTGCGATCTGAGGCAATTTCTGACCACTCTGACTTCATTGTGACGTCACTTTAAAAAAAAACTTGGTTTCGTTTGGGTTTTTTTCTTTCTTTTTTCACCAGCCAGCCGGACTACGAACTCTTAACTAGCCCGCTGGCAGTTTATTGAGTGCCTCATAAACAACAATGTGCATACAATTACAAGTCATGTAAACGTGTATCCTGACACAATCTTGTCAGTGTTTTTAATAAAAACAGATCTAATAATGCAACCCTAAACAGTTAATAGAATTACACACAAATTGATATACAGGTTCTGAATAATAATAATAATAATAATAATAACTGTTTTTGCTGCAATAGGGCGACTTTCCCATAGACTTGTGCACAAACCTAAACTGTCACCTAACCCAAGTTTACCTTATCTTTTTTCCACGAAATTTAGTATTTTTACTAATTGGACCATGAGGAACCGATCTAGATGGTTTGCGACAGCAAAATTCCTTGTCCTAAGGGTCGTTTTCACAAAAGGGCGACAGTTATGTGTCGCCTTAATAAGGTGTGTCGCCCTATTGTGGACGGAGTTAGCAAAATCTGTCGCCCTATTATAGCTGTTAGTAATATAATTCACCCTCTAGAGCGCCTTACATTAACATTTCAATGCGCTTTACAACTAACATTTTTTCTAGAGGAGGGTAAAGCACATTATTTCCCAAAATCCTTGTACTTTCTCTAGCATATTCTCAATTTATATTTTTTTTAGGGTGGGGGACAGTTTGCCCACCCCACCCCCATTGACACCCCTGGGGACTGTGGACGCCCATGTTGTTAAATGTGCATTAAACTAACAACCAGTGATGTAGTGCCTTGTTGATGGGCCTTGGCCTTAAGGCTGCCTTAAGGCTGGACTTTAGGGCCTTGGCCTTGGCCTCGAGGCTTGAGGGCAAAAGCCTTGGCCTTGGCCTTGGCCTTAAAAGATCAGTGCCTTGCAAGTTTGAGTCAAGGCTCTTCAAGGCCCATAGAGTTTTGCATTTTCCAGATAAATCTGTTTGAAACTTTGCTGTTACCATTTTAATCGTTTCACCATGGAGGAGGGAAACACCCTATAGATTTGTGGGTTGGGCACACTTCCACTTTTATAGCATCATATTTTGTTACCATTGTAGTAGATTTGCTGCAACAATATTCTGTACACTTGTGGGGCTAATGAGATGATCACTTAAATTGTATACAATTATGGAATAGATCTGATTGGTTGTATATGTCTCCCTGAGCATCATGAACTTTAGTGCCGGGGCGAATGTGCCGAAGTTGGGGCGCTGCTGAGGAGAATGCGCTATCATGATTTTGCGAAGGCCAAGTGTCCGGAGAAAAAAAACTGTCAACATTTCAGCACAGATCTTTAAAAATCTGACGGGCCTGAACCCCCTGCAAAAATTCCTAGATCCGCCCCTGACTAAGGTATGTCGGGGCAATGCAAGACCATGTTTGGTTTTGAAGGTGAGGAGCAGGAATTTTAAACTTAATTCACTGTGAAATGGAGAGCCAGTGCAACGATTGGAGGATCAGAAGGCCCATAATATATGAACTGTACACAGGACAAATAAATCCAATTTTAATTTGCCTGATCTAATTTTAGTTGTCTTCATTAACATAGCATTGCTAATTTGCCTGCATATTAGTAAGAATCACGCTATTATATATGTGCGTCATTGTTTTGAACATATTGCCATCCTTTTTATTTATTCTCCACCATTCCACCCCGGCCCATTAGGCTACCCCGGCCGTTTCTATAGTATCATTCCGCGCGAAGTTATTATGACCCCAGTTCACTTCAAGTTCGACTCAACATTTTCATTTTCAACTCGTAGACCAAGAGGAAGAATACCATTGATGATTGATCTGGAGACCAAGAGTAATCTTCAGTCCTAACGCGGGCATCGAAGATAATCTGAGAACAAAATCTGAGAAATTTTTTATCAACATTTGGAAATAAAAATCCCTACATCAATTTGCTGAAATCATCCCTGGATTTCTCATCAATACAATATTCGGGACCCCAACAGTTCAACTCCTCCGAGTCCACTGATAGAACGTGACAACGTCGAGTCTCGTTATAGAAAGTCATTTTTTTCCCCCAATAAACTCGTCACCCGGTACGATCAACCTTTCTTTAAAAGAGTCCTCATTTTTATTCCAAGCAAGATAAATAATGTACATGTGCATGAGCTCTACCAAGCTAAAGCTATAAAGAAGTACTATTGATGAGTACTTGAATAAAATTACTAGAAAAAAAACTTGATTAAAAAGTAGTACTACTTTGCAAGTTACAACTAACCCTATACATGTACATACCAATTTATGAAAATAGAAGCAGAATTTTATTTAGTTCCACCTCCTCGTTGGCTAGGTAGAGAACTATCTGGGTTATAAATCATTTACAGTTTCTGGGATATCTGTTTAGAGGCAAATTTTAAATTCTTGTTTTACCAGTGTGGAGTGCTGGTGATAGGTATTCGCATCTTCAAATTTTTCATGATTTCAAAATTAATTAATGATCGTGTGCCCTTAACTTAAGATTGTGATATAGATTGAGAAGACCGCGGCTGTATTTACAAAGACCTACGACAAAACTTTGGAATGAAACTATTTCAGTACTGTAAAATATGGTTTGAACCCAACTGATGTGACTGAACAATAATGCAATAAATCCAATCTTAATTAACTGCTAAAATGGCACCCACAAAAACAATTAACCGAAAAGGTGCAGTGTAAAGAGTACAGAAAGTGAGTACAATTCAAAATGAGATAAATTATGCATCATTAACAAACAGCCTTATTTGACAAAAAAACTCCCTTATTTGACATGATGTATATAATTATAGAAGCTATTGAAACGGGGCCAGGGAATCAATTCACAACTCAAAGGAATTAGTCACTTCTTCAAGTACACAGGGCTCAATTCCAATGCTCTGCTTACTGTTAGCGAAAAATCCCTGCTTACTGTACCAGAAGATTCCATGCTTAAGGCAAACGCATTTCACGGGTTAGCAAGGAATTTTGGCTTACGCGCATGCATACATGTACATCCATACGTCGGTACTAAGGATTCTGTGATAACAGGGTTAGCACAGAATGTTTCTGCTGGCGCGCTTAGCACAGAATGGTGATCGTAAGCAGGGAATTCTGTGGTTAGCGGAGCCATTAATTTTTTTTCAAAATGCACACACCAAAATGATAAGAATGACTTAAAAAGTATCCACAAACCAAATAAACTATACATAGGTCTCATAGTATTAGTTTGTATTTACATATTTCCGGTAAAATTTTGTTGTGGCAAAAATGAAAGTTTACACGTTAATAGGCATGTTCACCTTCACCGAAATAAGCATTTCATGTCTGTCCAATATAAAAACTGATTGTTGATATTTTCCCATTGTTTTAAGACTATAGGCTTAGCGAAATTTACAACAACATAAACCGAAACATTGTACTAAAATTGTCTTCTATTTACATGCTGGAATTTCTGCAAATAAAAACATTTACATGCCTATTACACCAAGGGAAAAACACCAAACACTCGTACTATCTCAGTACACAAATAGTGTCGTTAAACCTGTTTGTAGCTTCAATTTGTTGGTTCATCTTATAAGTGTGAAGATCGAACATGACATATGCAAATCATTTCTCCTCATCAGAATATTCCATGGAATCTATAAAAAAATAATCAAAAGTAAATCAGTAAAACCAAAGGACAATGAAATCATGAAAAATAAATGTGCACTCACTCATGATTGAGCTCTAGTTTGAGAAGAGCTCCCACTAAAAGTAGGCTTATCAAGGAGACAATATTTGTTTCTGTAGGCTTTGCAAAAATATTTGTGGAAGCTTATTAGACAAACCTCTTTTTGAACATTTGCCATCAAGTCTTAGATTTTTAGTTCAATTCCTGAAATATATATTATCACCATATATGATAACAAGATTGTTGTTCTAGTTCTATTTTTATATCTTGTCATTTTGTTGTCTTGAGAGGATAAATTTTTCGTTTGTCGGTTTGTTTGGGTGTTGGGTTGTTTACTTTTTTGCTTTATTTATTGTTATTTTTTTGTAACAGCAGGTCAAGTGTTCTAAATGGCCAGTTTTTAGCAACCTGACAGTGAATCCATAATGCACAGTAAGGGCTTTTTTCCCAAATGTCTTTCGTTGCCACAAAAAACAAACAACATAAAAGACACATACTTAAAGAGTCATTATGAGAAAGATGAGAAAGCATGAGCATAGTTTCATCATAAACATATTAACCAGATTCTTTACCAAAAGTCCCTTTATATCTGTCCTGTTAGCTGAAACACTCAGCTTCCACAAATTCATGATGACAAGTCTAAAATCAAATTACCTTCATACTCAGATGTGTCGGGACTTTCTTCTTCGTCGCTCATCTCTGAGGTACCAGGCTGCTCTTGGTCCTGTCCTGAACTCTGCTCTCCAGACATCGCTTTCTTCTCCTTTCGCAATCGGCGTCTCTCTTCAGCTAGAATTGAATGAATACCTTAGTTAGATTTTGAATCAATATTCATAACAAGGTTTCAGCTCTCAAAGTTTCTCGAGTCTTCAGGCTGGGGCCTGAAATAAGAACCTGGAACTAAGACTTTAATCTTGATACCAGATTTACCGGTTAAAAAGTCATAGTGCAAAATTTCCCAACAGGTAGACTTGGTGATGTTCAGCTGTTTTTGCTGCAGAGTAATTCAGTACAAAGATTCTTTAGTTAAAGGTAGAGTAGATCGTTTGCAGCTATCCAAAAAGTAACTGACCAAATTATTGTTAAAAAGCTTACTTGATTTAAAGATAGTAATAGCACTAAACACCCTGCGAAATTATTCCTTCTGGGATGATGTAATTTTGAAGAAAACAATAAAAGAAGGTCATATCCAAAGATGCATCAAGTGACACATTTTTGGAAATTTCTGTGAGTAGTTGGTTTGTAATTAGTCAAATCCATGAATGGGAGCACACAAGCGTTGACACGATGCACTAGCGCATGCGGTTGCTATTATTCATTGGTTCAGTAAGTGTTATCGCGTAGCGGCAATTTGCTGAATGAGAATGTGTTGTGGATGCTGATTTCGGGCGCAATTCACAATGTGACTCGGCAACTTTGAATTGAAATTGAGATCCTAGAATACTGTTTTCTTAGAATATACAGCATTTCCGATGCTAAAACTTCATCAGGTATAAGCACCCCCTTTATATTTTGAGCACTTCTGTTGCTTCAACGAAACAAATGACAAATGATCTACTCTACCTTTAATAAAAAGAAAACAAGTATTGAAATGAGAAGGTAGAATTTGTGTCTCAAAATGTCTCCATCTTGAAACTGCAAGTGTTTTGGGTGCGTCACCTTCTTTCTCAGCTTTTTCCAGATCCTCAAAGTACTTCATGCCTGCCTCATAATCTTTCTGTTCAATATTCGGCAGAACAGATATGTCAGTCTTGTCGCCTGGTACCAGTTCATCGGTAATGAAAACCTCTGTCATTTTCTGTGCCAGTTCCCCTGAGGAGTACATCTCCCAGAACTTCTGCAGGCCCTCCTTGGTATTAAAGCGCAATACAAACTTGACGCATCCCAGTTGGACCTGGTCGATCAATGCGTTGCAAGGACTGTAGACAGCCGACAGGATACTAGCAAGGTGAGAGTGTCCGAATTGCCTCACTTTCTCGTGCATCAGACGAAATGCACTTCTCGTCAGATCTTTGAGCTCTGTGCCCTCTTTCACAATGTGGCATTTTGTCGATATACCTTTAAAGGAAAATGATGATAATGAAAACAGAGCATTGCAGTGCGATTTCATATCTTTTAACTTGTTTTCAAAACTGCATATGTGTGTTAGTAAGAGTCAAGTCTGTCACAAGACAAGATGACGCATCAGGCTGGCGTTTATCTCTGGCTTCCTTGGCATGAAACAACTGAGAATACACGTATTTCTATTCCCCCTGGATGGGATGCCAGTCCATTGCAGGTTACTCCCCAGCTAATGCCGGTACCCATTTATACTCCTGGATAGAGGGAGGCAAGTGGGGGTGAAGTGGATTGCCCAAGAACACAACATGACCCTCTGACCCTCTGATCATGTGTCCTGAAACTAACCACTAGGCCACACTCCCCTGTGCGTGTCAGCAACTGTAAAACTTGAGAAGTTCATTAGCTGAGTCCAAAATTGTAAAAAAAAAAACAGTCTATAACTGGTGGAACAGTTTAACTGTCAAAACACTGTTTAGTGTTCTTGTCATGGGTTCGTGTCAAAGGCTGCGATCGACACAGTGTCAGTGTACAGTCAAAGCTTAACGCTGCAATCTCACAGCAGTAGTAAAGTTCATGCTCCGCGATCGATATTGAGGCGCGGGTGCAATGGAGCAAAACGAATGGAGCCAAAAGGCACGGTAAATAGAAACAAATTGTATACTCATACAATGGAATATTTGTCAAAGAAATGGGGCAAATGATTCAATGTCATGTGACTAAACTCCACACACATTTCATCATGGCAGGAGGGGGAAAGGGAAGGGGGAAGGGGGGGGGGAAGAGGAGATACTTACCAAACTTGTTAGCGTTGAGGTTACCGTGATCAAAACTGATGACCCTGGGGAACTCATTGCTCAGGATACTGCTTGGGCTATCTTCAGCAATTGTTTTGCTCACTGTAAGTAGAAGAAACTTATATTCAGGGATGGAGCAAAATTTAATCCCTATTGTTCACTTTACTCATTTCAACCGTTGCATATTACATTGGAATGAACAAAGTGTATTTTTAGCCCTTCATGGACGTAATTTTACTCGGTGCTGTCCAACAGCTTGTGCGAAAAAGTTCACAAGCTTGCATGGGTTGGATTCGTACCCTTGACCATCTGCTTTAGAATGTACATGTCCAAACCAATCAAGTAACGACATTTCCAGGGGTTGGCTATAAAATTCAATTCCAATAAAGCAGAAGGGATGGCGATCAGTGTGTAGTGTGATGGGATCATACACCAGCCCCTGGGTATGTTATACAGTTGGTGAAGGGCAAAACCCAACAGTTTAATTTACATATCTCCCGACTAGAAAAAAAATCGATCGCAAAAACATTCACAAATTGCTGGATCCAAATCTTTGTCAGTAGGTTTCCCAAAGCACAAGAGTCTTCATGCTGACTTTAAAAGTTTCATCTAGGGATGTGTGGGGTTAGGATTCAGTTGGTTCCATGTTACCTGAAACGATTTCTTCCTTAGTCTCAAGCAGTCCAGGTCCAAGATCCACTTTGTTGACGTCTTTCTCATTGATGGTAAGATTTGGTGTCATCGATGTCTCCATGATGGCGTCGGACTTCATTCAGGTCTGTATGGTGGGAATATCAATACCGCAAGGATTGAAACATTTTCAAGACATTAACTTCATTAATCCGCATTAGACTATAGTGGGACTTGCACTTCTGTGGAGTTCACAAAGTCAAACAATGGGGGCTCTCAACACTGCAAATTGAGAGTCCAAAAACTTACTCTTAATAAAATTGAAGCCATACAAAACAAGATGATACATCACCACCTAGTTATCCAGTCTTTCACTAGTTTTCAAAGTATGTTTATATGAACAACTGCAACCATACCCAATTGAAGTCTCTCTTTAAACACATTTCTATCTGACTCAAGTGTTATGCTGGCAGGCTTCTGAATATCCCATCTTTATAAGTCATGCCTCAGTAGGCCTATAGTTTATACGAGGGGTGTGTATCAGAACCGGGTATCCATGTACCCGTATAGGCCTACTTTTTTTACCTGTATTTTTTGCTTCAAATGTCGGCTGATGACTGCAAATGGTGCCTGATTAAACTTAGTGCAAATAATATGGGAGTCCGGAGAGGCCACATAAAGCTTATTCTCGATCAAAACCCCATCTAAAAACACGTTAAAATTGTGCAGCAGCAGGATTCCAGTCAAACCAGTGAGTTTGGCGGTTTTGAGACATCATCTTTTATTGGAAAAAACAATTTTTCATTTTGCCGACGCGCATGGCTACGGCGACGCGCGCGCATACCAGAAACCGGAGACTTTTTTTGTGTGCCTAAAGCCCCTCAGACAACTTCCGGGATTTGAATTTTGTGGATGGGTTTCTTTTACCGGTACCGGGATAAATGCACACCACTAGTAAAGGCTTCATACAATTTGATACAAATCACTACTCAAACATTGTTCTGCTCGGTAATCTATGACAATGAGCAGATGAGCACGCATGTACCTCCATGGTGTGAGTAAAGTTGGCCTATAACTGGCGATTGTGTAGTTTAGGATCCCGTTCCTATAACTATAAAAAAAGAAAAAAAAGAAAATCCACTTTTTAGTTTCTGGACTCACCTAAATAACTGACGACATCATGAAGCAGGATTAATGTGGTGGAGAGAGGGCAGTGTTTTGATTTTGAGGCAAAATTACCTGGTAAAACACCGACGATAAACGCACAATCATGACAATGCGAAATCATGCAAAATAACAATGGCTTCAGCATGTTCAGTGTAGGCTACAGGGTACCGTGACTTCGCTGGACTGCGATGATGCGCACAGTTCAGACTAAACCTGTGAACGTGGCGTATAACGTTCACGGGTCTCAGTTCAGACAAGCATGACGAGTAAAAAAGTCACATTTGCAACCAAACCACAGTTAAAAATTATGGAACCAGGTTTATTATAGAGCTTAAAGAAGATTGCTTGAGGTTGCAAAAGTCACTTTGTATGAAGCCCGGGAATTTTTTTTAATTTTTTTTTTTTTTTTGGAAGTTTAATAATTAGACCATTATTAATTAGATCGCAATGGGAGGTTATTGTTTAATTTTTATGCATTTAATTACGCATCTGAATGAATTTACTATTCGAATTTACAATTACCAACGCACTGTTCATTGCGACAAACTCCAGTAATTAGTTAATTGCATTTTTTTTTTTATAATTGCTAAGTAACGGTAAAAAAACTTCCAGTGTGGTTCGCTCAAGACGAATTGAGCGATCGTGAAACGGAATAAATAGGCAATGGCAAATCAAATTCTGAGAAAACTATTAGTAATTCGTGCGAACCAATTAGCAAACTCCAAAAAAAAGTAGTGTTTTTCGCGAACGAATTAGTAATTCGATGAACGAAATAGTATGGAAAGAAAATAGTAAAATTGTTCGAACGAATAGTAAATCGTCGCGAACGAATTAGTAATTACTTTGGAACGATAAAAACACTGTAAGAACTTAAAAGAAAAAGGTGTCCTAAACTACACAATATCGGCCTAACAAATACTCATGTGACTATGGTTGTGCAAATATGCACTATAGATCCAACATATCCTAACAATTTTAACACATGATCATGAACATGTATGTGGCGGACTAGCCCTAGCCTACTCTATGGCCCGCAATGGAGTACTCTGCATGCATGCAGAGTCGTAGCAAGGCATGGCCATTTTATGTCAATTAGACCGTCTGTACTAGCTCCGTGCATCATCACCACAGTATCTTGACCGTTGATTGGTTCCTGATAAAGTAGCGTAGGATGTGTATGTTTACAACCGGCAGGCGAGCCTTCTAACTATTTCCCGATCGCTGATTGGTCCGTAGGAAAGCCTACGGAGATAGTAAAGAAACAGTTAAACTGCTAATACGAAAAGGCCAAGACGCTATAGTGCAAGCATGCACGCTGTAATTGTTGCGCCATTAGAGGGCGCACAATGCACTGTCCACTATCGATCACTGGCACCTTGACTAAAGACTACTCCAGTACAGGCCATAGACTGGCGATCGTGTAGTGTAGGGCCCCTGTATAACTTTTGATCAAATTAGAGTCAAGAGTGTTTTTACATGTATTACTCAAAAATGACCTTTTCAACCTTTTGACATGTTTGAACAGTTTCTTGGGGTAAAAATTACGATTTTCCTACGCGGTTTATGGTTGGTGCTGTGCGATTCAGTGCGCCTTGCGCGTTCACGGTACATTATGGACATCACGCGGTGATCGCCATCTTTATTTTCGTGTTGCGTTTTGTCGTGTTGCGTTTTGCCATTGTCATTTTACCCCCAACATGCCCAAATTTCCCTCAAAAATTCAAAACCCTGCCCTTTATCTATGACATACCTGCATGTTCTTAATGTCGCCAACTAGTTTGATAATGATACAATGTAGGTCAAATAATTTAAAAGTGGATTTTGTTCCCTTAGGAACCGGGCCCGTATCGCCCATAGACTAGGGCCGTACTACTCATGCTAGCCCCATAAATGTGGCCTATTTACTGGACTGCCTCCGTAAACATAGGCCACACATCCACGTGTACAAAAATCGTGTCGACTTTGCCAAATTTTGATTTTCACATTTAGGCTTAGTTTGTAGGATTTTTTTGCTTTAGAAGCATACTCACCCTCTTTATAGGCTAGTCAGAAAGTGCTGCCTTTTTCAGATGTCTAATTTTTGTGAAATTTTATGTTGAAATTTTGATACGCAAACGTGTAAAAATGAATCTGGAAATTTCACGAAAAATAAACATCTGAAAAAGGCAGCACATTCTGATTAGCCTATAAAGAGGGTGAGTATGCTTCTAAAGCAAAAAAACCCTACAAACTAAGCCTAAATGTGAAAATCAAAATTTGGCAAAGTCGACACGATTTTTGTACATGTGGATGTGTGGCCTTTGTTTACGGAGGCAGTCCAGTAAATAGGCCACATTTATGGGGCTATACTCATGCATGTTCATTGATCCACATATGTTTCGTGCCATTTTTCCCATGTAAGATACTTAATACGATGTCTAACAGTGCAGAGATAACCAGCAGATATATACTGCACCATTTCCAGGTTTGTAAAGACTAAATTGCTACGTAATTTCTCACTTCTTAGTAATCTTACCATCTTCAAACAACGCCACAAGTCGCAGCATCAACTGCTCACGGGAATTTCCCGATCCTCTGAATGACATCATCACAAAGGGTTTCTGGGATAGCTTAGGCATAGACTTGCCCCAAGTCGGTAATTGTTAAGTTGATGGCGGCTTCTACAATAAAGAGCAAACTCATCAAACGTGCTTGAAGATTTAGTTCTTTTGTTTGTATTTTTGAAACAGGTTACACTAAATACAATATAGAAAGTCACATTATTAAAGTGAGAAGTAAATCTGAGGGCATTTTCTTCTACAAAAAGCGAGGCCAACTAATTTAAGACCGTCGCCAATTACCTATGCGACTAGCAAATGTTGCCCCCCCCCCTTCATCCCCCATGCAGTGGCGTAGTCGGGGGGGGGGGGCTGTCCATGAAACCTTGTCGCCCCCCCCCCAGTCGCCCCCCCCCCCACTGAGATTTTGAGTTTCTAAAAAAAATTATCACTGATCTACATGAAGCCCGCCCCCCATGAAATGTTCCACCCCCCCCCCTCCCAACTGAACAATTCCTGGCTATACGCCACTGCCCCCATGCAACAGGGTGGGCATGAACAACATTTGGGGGATTTGGTCACTCTAATTACATTGTTACCAATGGCGTATGACAATCACTTAAAGGGAAAATACAACATTTGCAAACATCAAAAAATAAAACTACCAAATCATTTTGAAATACCTTGCTGGACTGTTAGTGAATGACAGTGTAAAGCATCCTGTAAAATCATGGCACCTGGTATACTGTCATTTTCAAGAAAAGTGGTATTTTTGTATCAATTTCCAACGCTGGTCGGCCGACCAGTGTTGGAAAAAAAACTGGCTTTTTTCAAATACTGGCCCCAATTGACCATCGCACTTGTTTGCAATCGATTACACACCTATGAACGGGTACAAGCCAGCTAGACTGGTTCCCTGACCTTACAATTTCCCAATGTATGTAAACTGCTCTGTTTCTTCTTATATGGAGCCAGGGAACCAGACTACGGGAAAATGATTGTTTTTCTTGGTTTTTATAGCATTTTCGAACCCAAAACCTCAAAAAAGTCAGTGTAACTATATTTGCTATATATTTCCAACTCCCCAATTCCATCCATTTCTGAAAATTACAGCAAAAGCAAATGATGTATATTCCCTTTAAGTGCGCCCCACGTATGTATGTCGGGGCATGGTCGTGGATCGTCACTTAAATTGCGGCCCGAGGGGTGGGGATTTTGTTACTTCAAAAGTGACAAACCCCACGTCTTGGGTGGGGCAGCCCGGGGGGGGGGGGTAATCAATTGTTAGGCGCATTACGTGTATATATTGGCCTATCTTTGCAAACTTTTCTCCATTAAATTTACTCCATTGTTGATTCAGCATATTAGGCGAGTTTGTCCCCCGTTTCGCGACTTGGATGAGGCGCCCTTTACGACTTCATTGTGAAACATAAATATAGGACGACACAATAAATACAGTACGACTACGAATCCGTTAATATAGAAGAAACAAATAAATATAGGACGGAACAAAAAATATAAGATGAAACAGATAAATATGGGACGAAACAAATAAATATAGGACGAAGAGTTGCAACATAAATAGAACGAAGCTTGTTACGTCCTCTATTTATTTGTTTCATCCTATATTTATTTGTTCCGCAATAAAGTCATAAAGGGCACCTCATAGACTTGGAACGAAAGGCAATTGGCAATTACAAAGTGTACAATGCACATCAACCTCGTCCCCAGTGCTCACTTTATTTCCAACCTAGTTTTCAATAGTAAGCCCTGGATAGGAAACTTTCTTCCTGTATCCTGATTCGATACCGCAATTGGCCAGTAATGGATTTTTATCGTGTACTTGGTGCTATTATTCACAACGTGCAGTGCGTGTTTTCGCGATCATTCGTCCACGCCCTCTCGAAAATTCTAATTTCTTTTCCAATTTGCTCATATTAATAGGAGATATGATACTGCATGTTGTATCGATAAGATCGTAACAGTTTAATTTAAAAAATCGTACTCACGTCGTGCTCGCGCTACGACGAATTGACTCTGTTTTTATCCAAGACACCGCATAAAAAAAACACGTTAATGTAACGCATATCCAGGCACCACACTGTTCCTCATTTGCATACGTGTTCAAAAATCTTGCACACGCAAATGATCCAATACCAGGGTGAGAGAGCAGGTAGTGATGGGAGCGTACTGTTCGACACCCTGGGGAGGAGGTTGAATCCACATGGTTCTGGTTCTGGTTATTTGAGTCGGTACAATTCACTCAAGGATCACACCAACTTTCGACCTTGACTCGCATGGATGTGGAGATGACCTTAGTAAATTGCCTTTTTTTTAGTTGTCCATGATTGGATGCACTATCCTTGAATGTGTCCTAGAGTTGATGACGTTGGCTGGCAATTTAATTATTGTTCCATTCTGTAATGGTTCTCGGGAAGAAAGAGTTCCAGTAGGCTTCCTTGGTTGCATGTCATTTGTAAAAGTGTGTTGGTGCCCCCTGGTATTTCTTGTGTTTAAGGTGAGGTGCTCTGCTCGTGATATGGCAACCAGTTCGTGCTTGATTTTGTAGAGCATTGATAGTCTTTGCATCTTCCGACGCTCTTTCGGGTCTCCCCACTTGAGGTGCTCCAGGATTCCAGTGACTGTTCCCTCTTGCCTACGGGGTCCGCTCATAAGTCCGACGCCTCATAGGTCCGACAAAATCGCATCCCCTAACCAAATAAAGGCCCATACGTCCGACGCCTTTTAGCTCCGACGCCTCATAAGTCCGACGCCTCATAGGTCCGACGCCATAGCTCCGACGCCTCGTAAGTCCGACAAATAAACGCCTCGTTTTTCCGACGTCGGACTTATGAGGCGTCGGACTTATGAGGCGTCGGACCTATGAGGCGGAATAAATAAATTGTATGCCTCATAAGTCCGACGCCTCATAAGTCCGAAATTTCGGACTTATGAGGCGTCGGACCTATGAGGCGTCGGACTTATGATACGGCCCCGTCCCTACTGTAATTCTTTGCGCAGAATATTGCTGACTGTCTTTGGACTCTGTCCAGTATTTTGACGTTACACTCTGTGTGTGGGTCCCACGCAGTCATGGCATACTCCATGTACGGACGCACCAGAGATAGGTAGGCCAATTTTCCAAACAAAGGGGATCTAAGGGTTTATCGATTCGTGGTTTTTGACATTCCTTTCTTTCAGTTTAACACTTACTCTTTTCGTTTGTTTATTTAAACTTATTTTGTTTTGTTGATATCTGTAATCTATATTTGTTGGTAACTGTTCTTTGAGTTCAATACTCAACCTCGTACCCAGTGCTTACTTTATTTCCAACCGCGTTTCCAATAGTAAAGAGAGAGCAGGTAGTGGTGGGCGCGTACTGCTCGACACCCTGGGGACGAGGTTGGTTCAATACTCTACTTGATCCAATAAAATCATGCGAGCGAATATGCCAAATTGTATGGAAGTGTAGATAGGACATGGTTAAAAATAAATCTAATTCGTACGTACGAATTACTAAATCGTACGTACGAATTACTAAATCGTACGTACGAATTACTAAACCGTACGTACGAATTACTAATTCGTACGTACGAATTACTAATTCGTACGTACGAATTACTAAACCGTACGTACGAATTACTAAACCGTACGTACGAATTACTAAATCGTACGTACGAAATAATTAGAAATTCGTACGTACGATTTATTAATTCGTACGTACGGTTTAGTAATTCGTACGTACGGTTTAGTAATTCGTACGTACGGTTTAGTAATTCGTACGTACGGTTTAGTAATTCGTACGTACGAATTAGTAATTCGTACGTACGAATTAGTTTTATTTTAACCATGTCCTATCTACACTTCCATACCCCCCTCCCGTGGCTACGCCACTGAGTAATTCGTACGTGCGATTTATTAATTCGTACGTACGGTTTATTAATTCATACGTACGGTTTAGTAATTCGTACGTACGAATTAGTATTGCGTACGTTCGGTTTAGTAATTCGTACGTACGAATTAGTAATTCGTACGTACGAATTAGTATTTCGTACGTACGAATTAGTATTTCGTACGTACGGTTGAGTAATTCGTACGTACGGTTTAGTAATTCGTACGTACGAATTAGTTTTATTTTAACCATGTAATACTACATGGTTTTCAGCAAAGATCATATAGCGCTGTAGGCGCTGTGGTTGACCGATATCGGCCCGGTGTCGTGCCAAAAACCGTCCGGTGCCAAATAGTGTCCGCTGAGCATGCGCAGTAGGCGCCAGATAGTATTTGGCATGTAATACATGCCAAATAGTGTCCGGTGCCAAATAGTGTCCGGGCGCTTTGGACAGTATTAAGCTGGAAAAATCGGACAGTATTTTGCAGGAAAAATCGGACAGTATTTTGCAAGGGGGAATCGGACAATATTTGGCAGGGCGGGGAATCGGACAGTATTTGTTGGCAGGAAAAATCGGACAATATTCAGTGGCGGGGTAATCAGACAATATTTGGCAGGGGGAATTGGACAGTATTTAGCAGGAAAAATCGGACATTTTTTTCGCAGGGAAATCGGACACTATTTGGCAGGGGGAATCGGACACTGTTTAGCAGGAAAAATCGGACAGTATTTGGCAGGAAAAATTGGACAGTGTTTGCCAGAGGGGAATCGGACAGTTTGGCAGGAAAAAATCGGACAATTGTTGGCAGGAAAAATCAGACAGTATTAGGTGGGAGAAACCGTAAAATATAACGTTGGTTATAATGCTACACACAGCACAGTACTACTACATGTACACACACTTCACACGGCGTTAGGCCTACGTACGTACTGCACGTCAAACAGGTGAACTGACGCGAAAAAAACACACAAACCTTTTGCACAAATATAATGTTTAAACTATTAGGGAAACCAAGTCAAATAGTTATCACAGATAACAAGGAAAACGTTAAAACAGATTGTAAAAAGCAAATTCAGGTGAAAAGAGATCTTTTCTATACGATGTATTGACAGCTCGACAAGGCACGCAATAGGATGCACGCTAAGCGCGGACACTATTTGGCAAGCGTCCGTAAACAATGTGACGTCATAGACGCATGACCAATCAGATCGCATTATGCTAATTGGCGGACACTATAGATAGCATATTTATTCGCGTCATTCGGCGTGACTTGGCGTGGGTCTCGGTATCGACCAATGGAAGCCGGCAAAAAGGGTGATATTTGTTAATTGATAACTCGTGAAGGAGGCTTTTCTGCAAATTTTTACTGCTCACCCATAATTATGGTGGCCCTGAAGGGACATCACACATCAAGATTTCTGCGCAGATTTCTGCGATGTCGCACATTTTATCGCAGAAATCTGCGCAGATTTCTGCGATGTCGCACATTTTATCGCAGAAATCTGCGCAGATTTCTGCGATGTCGCACATTTTATCGCAGATTTCTGCGCAGATTTCTGCGATGTCGCACATTTTATCGCACATTTCTGCGCAGATTTCTGCGATGTTGCACATTTTATCGCAGAAATCTGCGCAGATTTCTGCGATGTTGCACATTTTATCGCAGATTTCTGCGCAGATTTCTGCGATGTCGCACATTTTATCGCAGAAATCTGCGCAGATTTCTGCGATGTCGCACATTTTATCGCAGAAATCTCCGCAGATTTCTGCGATGTCGCACATTTTATCGCAGAAATCTGCGCAGATTTCTGCGATGTCGCACATTTTATCGCACATTTCTGTGCAGATTTCTGCGATGTTGCACATTTTATCGCAGAAATCTGCGCAGATTTCTGCGATGTTGCACATTTTATCGCAGATTTCTGCGCAGATTTCTGCGATGTCGCACATTTTATCGCACATTTCTGCGCAGATTTCTGCGATGTTGCACATTTTATCGCAGAAATCTGCGCAGATTTCTGCGATGTTGCACATTTTATCGCAGATTTCTGCGCAGATTTCTGCGATGTCGCACATTTTATCGCACATTTCTGCGCAGATTTCTGCGATGTCGCACATTTTATCGCAGATTTCTGCACAGATTTCTGCGATGTCGCACATTTTATCGCAGATTTCTGCGAGCGCGTGGGCGCGCGAACACGTTTTCTATGAGGCGCCATGTGTAAATGAATTATTTAACAAAATTATTTATATATAATTCATTATTTATTATATAATTCAGTTTTCCGGACAATTATATGTAAATAACTGTTTGGCAGTTTGCATTATATGTAAATAAATTTATTTGCCACTGCTAAAAATTAGATAAAAATAATGAGGTACCAAATAAATTAAATATATATAAAGTGTGCAAAAAATTATATATAAATAATTAGGTATGAAATAAATTATATATAAATAAATAAAGTAGGCAAAAAATTACATATAAATAAAAACGTACTGTTGCAAATAAATTATATATAAATAAATGAAGTAGGCAAAAAATGATATATAAATAATAAGTTTTCAAATAAATTATATATAAATAGAAAAAGTGTGCAAAAAATATATATAAATAATAGGTTTGTATGAAGCCCGGGTAGGGAAAGGGTGGAATTTTTTTTGGAATTTCCTATTTCGTTTGCATGAATTACTAATTCGTTCGCACGAATTACTAATTCGTTCGCACGAATTACTAATTCGTTCCCACGAATTGCTAATTTATGAAGCCCGGGAAGGGACAGGGTGGACTTTTTTTTGGGCATTTGCTAATTCGTTCGCACGAATTCAAATTTCGTTCGCACGAATTGCTAATTCGTTCGCACGAATTACTATTTCGGTCCCACGAATTACTAATTTGTTCGCACGAATTACTATTTCGTTCCCACGAATAGCTAATTCGTTCGCACGAATTACTATTTCGTTCGCACGAATTACTAATTCGTTCGCACGAATTACTATTTCGTTCGCACGAATTGCTAATTCGTTCGCACGAATTACTATTTCGTTCCCACAAATTACTATTTCGTTCGCACGAATTGCTATTTCGTTCGCATGATTTCCTAATTCGTGGGAACGAATTGCTAACTCGTGCATCCGGGAACGTGCCAGTAATTCGTGGGAACAACTTGGTAATTCGTGGGAACTAATAAGCAATTCGTGCGAATGAATTAGCAATTCGTGCGAACGAATTAGTAATTCGTGCGAACGAATTTAGGTTGCCCAAAATTATCTGTAAATAATTAGGTTGCCAAAAAAAATATATATAGATAATGCAGTGGCAAATAAATTTATTTACATATTATGCAAACTGCCAAACAATTATTTACATATAATTGTCCGGAAAACTGAATTATATAATAAATAATGAATTATATATTAATAATTTTGTAAAATAATTTATTTACACATGGCGCCTCATACTTTCGGCACCCGACTACTATCCTATATGCAAAATTAATATCATGGAGGCCAGAACCCCGACATTCTTAGACCCTTAGCTTCAGCAGAAAAATAGCCAGGCGCCAGTGTGTTAAAAAGATGCAGAAATGTACGATAAAAGTGTGCGACATCCGCAGAAATCTGCGCAGACATGTGCGATAAAATGTGCAACATCGCAGAAATCTGCACAGAAATGTGCGATAAAATGTGCGACATCGCACATTTCTGCGCAGATTTCTGCGATAAAATGTGCGACATCGCAGAAATCTGCGCAGAAATGTGCGATAAAATGTGCGACATCGCAGAAATCTGCGCAGAAATCTGCGATAAAATGTGCAACATCGCAGAAATCTGCGCAGAAATCTGCGATAAAATGTGCGACATCGCAGAAATCTGCGCAGATTTCTTCGATAAAATGTGCAACAAAATGTACGACATCGCAGAAATCTGCGCAGATTTCTGCGATAAAATGTGCGACATCGCAGAAATCTGCGCAGATTTCTGCGATAAAATGTGCGACATCGCAGATTTCTGCGCAGAAATCTTGATGTGTGATGTCCCTTCAGGGCCACCATACATAATGGATATAGGAACCTTATTAATATTCGTGAGCCTTGAAAAGATTGACATATATTGCAAACACCAGTGTTACAACTTTTAACAATGCACGTAGCCAGGCCTATTTTTTCAATTTCAACGAAAAGTAATGAATATCAGATTGATTTTTAGCACATACTTGGATCATTATAAGGGAATTAACCCTGAAAGTTGCATGAAGATACGGTCTTCCAAGTTCCAACGGGAGAATTAATTTTCAAAGATTTCGCCCGCCAACGTGAACATGTGCATGTAGTTTCATTCAAAATAGATTGTTACGTAACCTTTAGGAATCGCCCTTCGCAACCACACGGCAGATAAGACGAATTCGAGTGCTGCTATATTCCGTCGGCATGTTTAGAAACATTTGAGCAGTAATGATGAATATTCTCGGTTATGTCTCGATAGTTCGAAGTACCATTGGTCCGAAGTACCATTGGTCCGACGTCCCATTGGTCCGAAGTCCCATTGGTCCGAAGAAACATAATAATGTGTTGTTCCACTGGTTCAGGTTGATTGACCCTAATCCTAAGCCTAACCCTGACCCTGACCCTAATCCTATGGGACGTGGGACCAATGGGACGTCGGACCAATGGCATTCGGGACTATAGAGGCGTCCCCAGGCCTGGGCGTCCCCAATATTCTCGACGCAGTGTTGAAAGAGGATGAGCAAACTTAAATTAATTTTTTTCCTGTCCCTGTCATTTTCATTTTCGTATGCATGCTTAGAAACATTATTTTGAGCAGTAATGATGAATATTCTCGGTTACGTCTCGATAGTCCGAAGTACCATTGGTCCGAAGTACCATTGGTCCGACGTCCCATTGGTCCGACGTCCCATTGGTCCGAAGAAACATCATAATGTGTTGTTCCACTGGTTCAGGTTGATTGACCCTAACCCTAAGCCTAACCCTGACCCTAATCCTATGGGACGTGGGACCAATGGTATTCGGACTATAGAGACGTCCCCAATATTCTCGACGCAGTGTTTAAAGAGGATGAGCAAACTTAAATTAATTTTTTTCCTGTGGCCTGTCATTTACATTTTCGTATTGTCTATGTTTAGGCCAAAAAAGGTCTCCGGTTTCTGGTATAGAGCTTGCCCCAAAAGTGGTGCGGCGACGCCGGTTTGGTGGTGTTTTTTTAAAAATTTTTCCCTTCAATGTCGGCTGATGACTGCAAATGATGGCCGACTAAATTTAGTGCAAAATGTAGGGGATCCCAGAGTGGCCACATAAAGCTTATACTCGATCGTAACCCCTTTAAAAAAAAAACACGTTAAAATTGTGCAGCAGCAGGATTCCAGTCAAACCAGTGAGTTTGGCGGTTTGAGACATCATCTCCCATTGAAAAAAAAACTTTTTAATTATGCCGACGCGCATGGCTACGGCGACGCGCGCGCATACCAGAAACTGGAGACCTTTTGGGGGGCCTTATACGGAGTGTTTTGTTGTTGTTATTATGTACCTTGTTAAATGTGTTATTGTTTTTGTTGTTCAGGGGACTCGCACTCGACAAGCTTGCTTTTTTGTGGGTCCCCTGCATCTCTTGGTATTAATACTCATACATTATTTCTAATTTATTTTGAAGAATTATATTTATATTTCTGCATTACATGTACCATGAGGTGGAATAAAGTAAAGTAAAGTAAAGTAAAGTAAATGGTAAATGACCAAATTGCTTTTGGTAAAAGCGTGTGAAATATTTTAGGGACGAAATCAAGTGTTTGAGTTGGTTAATTTGAATGAGATACGTTATAAAATAGCCGAGAAAACCTATAGTGGACTTTAACAGTCAACAAAATTACTGTTGAAAAACTGAACGAATTTCTCTCTTGTTTTATCGCCAAAGATTAGTGGGTCATGCATACGATTTAATCTCAACTACCGTCCGAGCGCACAGCCCATGCCTTTGCATGCCGCTCACAATCAGTAATGAAATCCGAATCGTCAACAGGACATTGCGTGTACGATTTGCATCCAAGGTTGTGCCTTTATAGAATAAAACTGGCGCTTAATAAAAACCCTCACGTCACTCAAGCCATGAAAGCTTTTGTCATTCTTTTGCCGAGAGTTGTTTGTGAAAAAAATTGAATGCGTCGCGTCTGTAAACTGCAGCTGCAGCGTGACTGGCCTGAATAGCCTAATACCACAAAATGGCGAAGTTTATGCACAGTCGTTTACTGTCTGAGGTTGTCCAATCCTACCTGCGTGGTATAATCGCTCAACCATGACTATATGAAATGCGTAATCGTAAAAGAACAAACGTATGGTCGAGGCGGTGTAGTAATCAGTTAACTGATGAAATGTGTAAACAATGAAATTACAGCAACATATTTCTGGATGAAATGACGGTCGCAAGGCACGGGTCTCGGACGGTGTCGATGTCGCCGGCGAGATGGGCGCAGCGCGCCGGTGGCACCAGCGAAAACGGCTTCTCGCGGTGGAGTTCAATGCGGTGTACTAAGGCACTACGCCTACGGAGTCGTGTGTACAGACTTGTTTTACTGATGAGTTTGATTTCGTTCGCCTTTACCATGCTTGGCTTACTGGGTCATATCCATACGATTGAGACAGAGCCGGAGAGTGTCAATGTCCACGATTTGAGGATTGCAGATTGGCCGCAACCGAGTGTGGATGGCACCACTCATCATTACAACACTTCAAGGTAAACATGTTAAGCGTAATAGAACATCTGATATCAATCCATGGCGTAACTACGGAGGGGGGGGGGGGCACAGCGCATGTCCGTGCCCCCTTGAAATCTTGAAAATTTTTCTCCCTTGAAGTCCGCCCTCCCTTCCCGAAGTTGACACTAGGTGCGCAACAGATGCCAGTCTGTATGCCACGTATACGGCATGATTACTAGCGCCCATTGACTAAACAAGCCACTTCGCACTACTTTCGGTTCCAATGGTTCCAGTGATTTTTCATGCTACTCATTCTCCATGTGTAGTGGGCGTGGATTCAGTTGAAACGACGTCACACTTACGAACCGGATATATTTTAAATACGGGACAATATAAATGCGACTGGCAGTCATCTCACTTTGCAATCTCTGCACAAAGATGTGGCTCTTTTAATTTCTGTGCTTGATGATGACAAGTTAAGGTATGATGCTGAAGGTGCAACTATCCAACACCGAACAGAAAAGAATGACGTTGAGACATACGTTCCCCATGCAAAAGCAACCCCTTCTCGACAAATTTGATGGAGCTTGTGGGGGGAGGGGGTGATATTGGGAAGGAATATACCCCGGGTCGCCGCTTATGTTATACAGAGTAGTCTCCCCCCCCAAAAAAAAAACCCCAACAACAACAAACAAACAAACAAACACCCCAACACCCCAACAAACAAACAAACACTGAATGGCAGTACACATGTACTTCCACTACCCTGAGACTCAAACCACATATACCAATACATGGATAATCTTTTTTGAAGAAAAATGAAACCAAGATCGCCCGATTCGGTCCTGTAGTTTTTTGTTCTAGGGCCTATTTTGTGAAGCAAGGTGGGGGTCATTTTTGTCCCGATGAATTAATAACCGCGCCCGGGAATTGACTAACACTGTAATGTTGTAGTCGAGTACCTTTTCATGAGTACGAGTGCGAATACGAGTACAGTTTCACGAGTACGAGTACTTTTCCATGAGTACGAGTACGAGTACATTTCCATGGGTACAAATATCATTCCCTATTATTTTCAGACATAAAAGAAAAAAACAAGATAGTTCATGAACGTAACACGAAGGCGAACCCTTTGTTAAACCAAAACAACTTTAACACGTTGGAAAACTTATTAAACCCTGAAGTGCAGCCACGTGTATTTCATACAGAGTCTAACTGGAACAAGTGGGGCCATGGAACAGTTTGATATGAATGGAGTCATGCATTCCAAAACAAATGTTTCAGGACAAGCGTGAGATAAGATTCGGGGTAATATGATGTACTGACGGTTGGTGCTGAAACTTGCTCTCTAATAGTTTACGATTTCAATGAGTCATTAATTTTCCAAACAAACCATTAAATGTTTTATCTTGCTGGATGGAGTCAATCACTAATATTTTTGAGCTTTCGACAATCAAAAAAGTTTGTTTTGTAATGTTTTTATTTGTAACTGAACGTGAATGAACAAAAAATTAACTCATTGGCAAACGGGGGAGGGGGAGGGGTGAGCCTGTTTCACATCCAAAACAATTTCAATCTTACAGATTCTGTTACTAACTCCCCAGATTGAGAATGATTTAACAAACATAACGTTAACTTTGGAGCACATGTCAGTTTGTCCTTAAACATGTTTGTTGCATTTCAAGAAGGTCATGTGCAATGCACATACTTAGTTCTGTACAGTGTACAGTTCTGTGCATACAAGTGTCATCAAGAAGTGTGGTTTTACAGGCTATAAACTCATTGTTCATACAATAAAATGCAGCGCTGTACTGGTGGACTTTATTCAGCATTGAGCTATTAACTATGTAGCTGTGCACAGTTGAGATAATCAACAGTGTGCTGAACATGCCTTCATCTATGCTTCATTCAAGTCCACTTTTTCCCGAGTTTTATTATACATGTACTGTATTTTTTAAAAGTTGTTTTCACGAGTACGAGTACAAGTACTTTTCCATGAGTACGAGTACGAGTACTTTGCCATGAGTACGAGTATAAGTACGAGTACGAGTACGAGTACAGGACATTTTTTTCTTGCAAGTACGAGTACGAGTACATTTCCATGAGTACAAATACGAGTACGAGTACGGAAAAAAGTACTCGAGTACGAGTATGAGTACGAGTACGAGTACGAGTACGAGTACGAGTACTTCACCATTGTAATTGATAGAGGGATAACAATACGGTAATAATACCCACATGAAAGAAGTGTGCTTCACAAAATAGGATCTGCAATCATGACTCTTCTAAAAGAATTCTCCATCAATTTGTACAGGTGGTGCACAAGTTGCTAGTGAAATAACATCAATGAACAAATCGTCTAAGGTTGCACGAGTCCTTATCGTTTGAGTTAATCCTACACACAGCTAAATATTATTTTGTTTGTTTTTATTGCGTGAAAAAAAGACAGAGAATATTTCTCGCCCGCTTTGTAATTTAAACTCTTCAACTGTTTCATTTTGTATGTTGTGTCAGCTGGCATCATGACAACTTATTAATTTATTTATTTTCTTTACCCCAAACAGTTTATAACTGGTTTCTATTGGGGCCTGCATACACAACTAATGATTATACACACATGAACAAATAATTATAATGCATTACAAATACAATACAACACAATGATATAAAACTAGAGATCTATGTCTGTTCGCAACCGAACATAGGGCTTTTCCGCATTATGTTCTTGTTATCAACACGTCCCTGTCTATGCATGTACAACATTTCAATCGAATCGGACGTGTGGTTCTTGAGATATTTGAAAAACCCACACTTGCCACAGACTAACATCGTTGAAAATTAGTTCACTTCTCTTACCAATTTGAAATTACAAGGCACTTCCGTTTTCAGCCGGAAGGAAGGGTCCGGTGATTTAGCACGTAATATCCAAATGAAGACCTAGTTTATTCTCTCAAATCCAATAAAAACAAATTCAGATCTCACACAGTTGATTTTATTTTGATTTTCAAAGAGTAGATCTACAAATCTTTGGTTGCATGTAATCTGATGCTTGATGACGTCATCGTGACGTTATTACCAGAAAGCTTGAGAGCTATGCTAACTGTGCTATTTGAAGCACAAATCTGGATTATATCTCTTGCGGTTGATTTTTCTGCAATTTCTTAAGGTTTAAAGGTCTTTTCATTGTAACCTCTGGTCTGGTGACGTCATCAATCTTTCTTCCCGTCAACTTGTTCTTAGCATGAAGCTGATTACACACATCAATTATAAAGTGATTTCAGCAAACTTCGCCACACACATCAACTGAAAATTCGTTTTAAACACTTTTCAACCTGCCGCTTGAGGGCGCTCTAACATTTTATTTCGTCACCGGGGTGTTTTTTTTGGAAAGTGGAACCTAGCCAGAGTCTAAAATTGTTGAAAAGCAAGTTCGCATTTTTTTTGCTTACAAATTATAAGGCACTTCCTGTTTGGAAAGGAAGGAAGGGTCACGTGATTAAGCACTCAGAGATGAAATGAAGATCCTTGATTATTCTATCAATTCCCGCAAACGTCAAGTTCAGGTCTCTCACCGCTGATTTTATATTGATTTTCAAAGATTAAATATATCAATCTTTAACGTGACGTAACGTGACCCATAATGACGTCATGTTGACGTCATCCTTCGGGACACAACTATGCTATGAGGCATATGTCTATGCTTACTTTTAATGATGTATGACAAAGATTAACGCCAAAAGTGTTGTTGGGATTAGCCAGGGAACAAAAAGAAGAAGAAAGAAAAACTAGAAGTCTATGTCTGTTTGCAAACAGAACGTAGGGCTTTTCCGCAAATGATTTTGGTACGACTTTATGCTTTCTTTGCCGATGCGCAGCCATGTAAATGATAATTGTTTTTTTTATATATAAATATATTTTTATATATATATATATATATTGAGCTAGTGGCCAACAGTTATAAAATAATACAAATTAGTTAATGTCGTAATGTTGATGTCACTTCGGATTTTGCATATTGATTTCATCTAGCTTCCCACCAATATCATGACGATATGACCTTCCCTTATATGCTTTTTAATGCATTTTTGATGAAGTAATCATGACGTCACACACTTTTAACATTCTTCTGCAAATATCTTTATAACCTACATACAAACACAACTATTGCTTTCTTTAAATCCTCAAAAACTGGAATTAACCTTTTTTATTTAGCAAACAAACTCGGAAATCCTGAAAACTTTAATAACAGTGAACAATGAGTAAATGAGCGCTCCATAACAGAAATACGCATTTACCACGATCCTGGGTTAAGTTCCCTACTTACAGCCAGAAATAAGAGTTCCTCAAAAGATAATCTGTTTCCTGGGTCACCAGTTCCATTTCAAGAGCTGTGATCAAAGTGAAACTGGAGTAGGTATCCAGGCGTTGAAGTAAAGGTCCAAACGACACGCTGGGGTCCACAACTGGCCCATATTGATGGCTCGAATCCAATGGACAGGCTGGTAACCAATCAATAGGCCGGGAACCCACTCAACAGCTAGCTGAGACCCAGTCCGAGGGCTTGGACCTAAAACCTGAGATATCATATGAAAAGTCATGAGTACACAATACAGCGTGTCCCCCCAAAAAAATGTCCCTCTCATAGACCACAGAATAATTACCAAAATCAAATTTTATACTCAATTAACTTTACATATTTAGAAAGCCCACTTAATTTGGTAGTTCCTGTGAAAATGTCAAAGGTCTCGCTTCATTGGTTTTGAATACACAGGCTTTTATGTAACAGCAGTGCTTTCCGGCCCATTCCAAGTTTGATAAAAAGAAATGCACACTACAAGACATACCATACCTTATTCCATGCTTCACTTTTATTTCAACAACTGTGTTCTTGTTTTTGTTATTAAGTAACTAAAGGCACGTTCGTTTACTTTTTTAAATGAAAACTAATCAAAGTTCAGTTCCACTGGTCGTGTTCGCTTTCACAGGGTGTGTTCCACTTATGGTTTGTTCTTCAATGTCCAGCTTGTAAACCTTTATTGTCCTCCTGCACATCCTTCCACCTGCAAACTTGGAATGGGCTGAAAGGCACTGCTGTTACATAATAGACTGTGTATTCAAAACCAATGAAGCGAGACCAATGAAATTTTTACAGAGTTAGAAAATTAAATGGGCTTTCTTAATCTGAAAACTAAATTGAGAATAGTACTTAATTTTGGAATTAATTGAGCAGTCTACCAGAGGGACATTTTTTTTGGGACACGCTGTATTGTGTAGTATACTTGCCTTATGCCAATGCAGCACATATATCAAATGATTCAACTGTGCATGGCTAATAATTATTATGATTTCACAAGGCATCAATTAAGCCCTGAAGATGTTTTCGGATGGAATCTGCGACTATTGTTTCCATCACCTTGCACACGATGGAAGTCAAAGCAGGGTTCGACGTTAGCGGTAGCCCGCTAACCAAACTGCGACGGGCTACAGTCGAACTATTCCTTTAAGTAGTCCGGCTGGCGAGTCAAAATTATTGGGCTACGGCAAAGATGAAAGGGAAGGAAGAAATAAATCATTAAATATCAGAAAGCAAACCTGTATCGATTTGTGGCTCATGTTATTAAATGTTTTGGGTTACATTATTTGATGTGTTTATTAAAAACACTGACAAGATTGCCTCAGGATACACGTTTTACATGTGAGCACTTTGTTGTTTATGAGACACTCTATAAAAGAAAAAAAAATGCAGGCTCGTGAAAATGCTCACGGGCTAGTTAAGAGTCTGCGTCAGTAGCCCGGCTGGCTAGTGAAACAAATAGTTAAGGTCGAACCCTACAAAGCCACCGGCCGATAAGTAGATACAACCGAACGATCACCAGCTTTGAACACGGGTGAAATGTGCGCACATTTCCATGAACTTGGAATTAGCTGTCTCTGCAACAAGGAATAAATGTTCTTTTGCCTATAACCAGGGTTGTTAATAACGATATTGTGTACTACAGTTGTTGACAATTTTGAAAAAATTCTGTGTCCACGATTGAAGGTGTTACACATGTGTACCATCTTCCAATGGGGGCGCTGTTGAAACCGGACGATCATATGCACACTATCGGACAATAGATGGCGCTTTTCAGGGCTGCACAATTATTGTCGACGGTCGCGCGAATTTCCAAAAAGGCACCCGTCAGAGGTCGCTGGTAAAAAAGGGCACGTGTTTAAAAAAGAAATAAAGAGGGGCACTTGTTAAAAAAGTGGGCACTCTTTACAAAAAATGGGGGGGGGGGGGGTAAACGCTGGTGAAAAAGGGCACTTGAATGGAAAAGGGCAGTCTACAAAATGTTGCCGGGGGGTAAATACCTCCCCCTTTCGCCCCCCCCCCCCTCGCTGGCTATGCCGCTGCAGGTTTTTGTTTAGTACCTTTCTTGCACCTTCAGATCTCGACCTCGGTTTTTTTTCGTTGGTTTCAGACTTCCAGGTGTCGGCTTGGTCTGGTTCTGGGAATTTGTAGTCTCAGTCTCGGTCTTGGACCCGTCCAAGTCCGGCTTTGGTCTCCATCGATCTTGGTTTCAGGACTGCATGGTGGCTGCTACACCTGTGCATTATTTATAACATATTCTGTCATTTCACACTGAACGTCTTTCTCTTTCAACATCAGACTTCAAGATGTACTTGCGAGGCACAATCCAACTGAGGGGCAGAATTTAAGCAGAAACGGAGAATCCAAGGAGGAACCAGCCAGCAGCCCAGCTCCCACACCAGCAGTTACAAAGAGGTACACGATTTCACAATGTTCATAACCTCAATATCCTTCTAAACATCTGTTATGTCTTTTTTAAAGGTCACATAACAATTGACCAACTGCCATGAATGTTGAGGGTTGTTTCGGAACTACACAATTCAAACCTTTTTGACTTTGTGGGCGGGAATTAGGCCGGGTGACTCCATTGGCGAGCTAAAAGAAACGAGCAGAAAATAAGAGATTCTCAATTCTATTTAAGTCGTTTTTCCTCATTTTCGATGGAGGCGCAATAAATAAGCAGTTGACTGTTGTGTTCTTAATATTCCAAGCATCGAATGGAGTCATCTAAAATTCCATGTTGTCCACGTAGCAATTAAAACGACAAACGAGATACGCCAACAGGATATGCCAGCGGCCAAAATGTGGCATCGTGTGAACAGGTGTCGGTAATTGGAAATATGTTAAGTTAGTGAATAACAAACCGATTTTTTGGCAGGCCTCAGCTGAAACAGATGTCGACATGCAGGCCAACAAAAAGACTTGCGTTAACCAACTCTGAATACTACCTGGTACTTGAAATAGAAGTACCGCCACGTTTTCACTACTTTTAGAGAACATTTGGTTACATGAAAACATTAGTGAGCATCCAGTCCAACCCAATCCATCCCAACCCTACCATATAGCGAAAATGCACGCCATCCCAATACAGAAATACCTCTTAAAGCCCATATTTTGAAAATGTTTATGGTAATCGAACTAGGAGAAAATATATCAACCGTGTATAAAATATGTGCTGTGGTAACAATGGGCTGTCCTAGTTATTTTCGAGGTTTACCCCGAAAGGTACAGGGTGGTTAAAAAAAAGGACACCCACTTTTGACAGCAATTTTCACCTACTTAATGAACTTATTTTAAATATTTTTTCACATAAGTAGTAAAGTATAGGCCTTTAACTATGCATGGTGAAAAAAGCTTAGTAAAAGTCACAAAAAGGAAAAATTTCCGTACTCGGACGTCACTTTTTTCAATTAATTTTCTAGCGCCAAAAGTTACATCTTTTATGGTTATTCCTCCACTTTCCCTCCTCTACTCTCACCCTCTCCTTTCCCTAATTTCTACTTATTAATCAGTCAGTTACTTCATCGGGATTCGAACCGCTGACGCTTGCTTGATACACGAGACTCTTAACCGCTAGGCCGCGCACGATCGCTGCTGCAATAATCAATCTTTGGACGTATTTGAAGTATCCATTGAAATAAACTAAATATTCATGAGAAAATAAATATTCATAATGACGTATTGCACTATCATTGGCAGGCTCATGCGACGTCATGGTTGTTGATATCACGTGTATAACGTACCGCTGTCTTTTGCAGCCACTACAATCAGTTTTGACCGGCT
Source organism: Patiria pectinifera (assembly GCA_029964075.1). Lineage (NCBI taxonomy): Eukaryota > Metazoa > Echinodermata > Asteroidea > Valvatida > Asterinidae > Patiria > Patiria pectinifera. Next base: position 2,494,688 of record CM057142.1, read on the forward strand.
GCTTGAAGTTAGTTCTGCACGACGTATGCATCCAAAATGTGCTCTAAAAACACATTTTGAGTATTTTTTTTCACCTTAACACAGCTTCCTGGATTTCTCTTGGTTCAAATGACAAGGTGAGATGACAATTAATATGTTTGGCAGCAGATAAATTGACATCCGAGTATGGAACTTTTTCCCACAAAAATAGTGATATTATGCTAATTTGAATACAAGTCACCAAAATCAGTCTTGTCCACGGGTTATTCTATGTAAATTTGACGTTTTCGTAGTTCATAAAAATTAAAAAAACCTTCCCACCAAAATATATTTTGCTATGGTAACTGTAACCTCCCCAGATTACAGAAATACCAATAAGCTCAGTTTGAAACTCATGCTTGGATTGCTGTCACAAGGTTTAATTCACAATTCACTGTGGTGTCTCAAGTAGCAAGTAATGTGTACAGTAGGATGTGGCAATCAATCAGGTTGCGAGTAGTAGTAAGCAAGCAAGCAAGCAAGCAAGCAAGCAAGCAAGCAAGGTTCAACTATAAGAATAAAGAAAAAAACAAAAACTAATTTTGAGACAAGTGCTCTATAAATCTATCCATGGTAAGTAAAAATAACAACACTTTTCATCTTACAATGTCTTTCAATCTTATAAAAGGGCTCAATGACAAACAAGGAGTGGCTCACATGGTTCAATTTGACTGGCTAAATAATCCAAATTTACACACAAATTTCCTTTTCAATTATGAAAATAAATCTCTAATCACAATCACAAAATAAAATAAATGTCAGTAAACTTACTTTTGCTGAGCTTCCAAAGGGATGTCACATTTAATTGGCAAATTACAGAGTGATGTCAGAGCATGTCTGCATACATGTAGGTGTGCACATGTACATGTACATGTGGTCATGCATGTCCAAGGAGCTGACCACACCCAATCAAACAGCGCCCTCAGGCGACAAAAATGCAAGACTTTAATGCATAATTATGCAAATAAGGAAAGTTTGATAGACTTGTTTACAAGTGTCAAATTCTGTCTGTAACAGTAACTTTTTTTGAAGCTGTCCGATTATTCATGTCAGTGTTAAGATCATCTACTCAATGAGCTGTTGGCTTAAGTTCATTGTTGCATAACGTTACATAACATAACAATCAAATGTCATGCCCTTTCAAATAATATCCGATAGCTGAGCTCAGTCTAGCGAAGGGAATGTATACCTCCAAGGACAAACAGGTTTCGCACATGAAAGGTTCAAATTAGCATAGCTCAACGACAAAATATGCAAATGCAACGATTTTTTCGTCACATTTGCTTAAAGGCCAGTACTTTAATAGCCACTAATCGACAGTTAAAAATAATTTTAAAAAATAGGTGAAAATTGCTGTCAAATGTGGGTGTCCTTTTTTTTTTAACCACCCTGTAGATTTGTTTACGTTTCACTTTTGAATGAGACATCAGACGGACAAATCGGCCTATGTTTAGTTACAAAAAATACTTCTCAAATTTTAAATTATTTGCGGGCCGAAAAAAATGCAGTTGTCGCAAAAAAAAAATGCAGTTGTCGGCGGCGCTACGGTGGTGGTAGTGGTAGTGGTAGTGGGGGTCCCCCTACACGTTGTCTACATAGGGATTAATTATGTTTATTTCCTTCGCTGTATATCAGAACCATAGTTGAAAGTATAGAGTAAAATGATGGTTTTGTGCACACAAAACCAGAATTTGACTCCCCACCAAATTCTTTGCCCCAACTTTCCTCCCCCCCCCCAAAAAAAAATTAGAGTCTGGCGCCGCCACTGGTTGAAGCAGGGAAGATTGGTTCCCACCTCAAACTAACCAAAACTAATTTTTTTCAGAGAGTTCAAAACGGCCAATATTGAAATCAGTACAAGATTAATGATTTCTTTCACTTGTGATCTTGGTTGATATTCAATTGCACATTATCCAGGAGCTTTTCAGAGAAATTCCGCCATCATTATGTCAACGACACGAAGGAGTTTTTCAGTCGTCTTGAAGAAATTGTCAAACAGGAATGGAAACCGCATACAAGTAGAACACAGCATTTCAGGTAATCTTACACAGAATGTCAAGGAAATTGCACAAACTATCGTTTACTGCATCAGAATTATAGAAAGAAATCTAAAACATGCCATGTACCAAAGTTGAAGTTAAATGGCTGAAAACATACACAATGTCCGTTTTAAACCGCTAATTGATTTCTAGAAAATGAATTTCAGAATTTCAGTATTTTAATGTTATTTTAGAGTAATTCATTGCTCCTAATAAACACTGGCATTGTTAAAGATCAGGACAAATTGTGAAGATTTGTTATGTTTTCGGAAAAAAAAACACCTTACATCAAATTAGCATCCGTATGCAAAAATGAACTTAGAAATGTACATCGAACTTACTGCTATGGTTAGCTGTTTTCTCAGCTCCACTTACTTGTTTGTTTCATTTTTCCCCAATAGGGATGACATTCGCCATGAGCTGGGGAAAAATGGCAGTATGGACAATTTCATTGTGACGAAAAAGAACACCCCACCGGGAGAAAAGTTGGGCTTTTACATGTCTGGAAAACCTCGAAAGATTTCTTCCATCCTCTGGCAAAACATCCCAAATGTAGGCCAAATTAGAAACGAATTTATTTAATTTCTAAGTTACCTTGATGCATGCTTGGAGAAATAAACTGAGGTTTTGAGCGTTTGAAACATAATACAAATCAAAGTACACTGTACCCAGTTTATAATGGGGCCCACTGAACGAGGAGGACATTCCACTTCAGTTTTTCATAAACATGTACGCTTGAAAATCTCAGCTCCTTATTTCGAAAATCACTCGGTTTATTCCTCATGCATGGGGAACATTAAGTGATGGAAAAACTGACAGTTTCATTGTGTTAGATTTGTCGGGGCTTGCAACTCTCACAGTAGATGGCTGATTTCGTTGGGTCGGTCACAAATTATTTACCATAATGATCTGAGGTTTTCTTGTTCAGACAGTGTTGTAGAATTTGTAAGGGCGTGCAACTCACACGGTTGATGGCTCTGTTTGTTGGGTGGGTCACAAATATTTTCACATTATGATGTGAGCGTATACATTATGATGTCTGAGTACAGATATTCTTTTTCTTGCGAGTACGAAGACCAGTAAGAGTACATTCTAATGAGAACGCAGGAGCGAATCTAGCTTTCGGGGGGGGGGGGGGGTTGAATGGGGCTTGAGTGAAGGCATGCATTTTTATGGGGGCCCAGCGCATATGCTCCCGGTAAAGTTTGAAATATATGATGCTTTCTCCGGCATTCTAAGGCAGTTTTAGTATGAATTAAGGCAGTTTAGCATTCCATTTATTGGTTTTTTTTACCCATTTTTTAAAACATAATTCAGCGGCTGAATTGAGTTTGCATCCCCCCCCGTTCCGCCACTGGAACGAGTGCGAATTCTTTTTTTTGTATATCCTGATATCGTTGACATTATTGTGTCTTTTCCTCAAGGATGTGATATTCAAATCAGGACAGTTTCAGAAATGCAGTGTGGTAGGATCAAGCGGCATCCTTAGAGGATCTGGGTGTGGCAAAGAGATCGACAGATCGCAGAGTGTCTTCAGGTAGGGTTTGCTCGGAAAGAAGAACGAGAGAAACACCAGGATTTGTCAAGTCATTCCGGGTGTGCCTCGCAGCAAGACCGAACCACATGACGTCATTTCACCCACATGACGTCATTCAGCCATTCCCTTTGGACATTGCTGCCATAGCAACCTTCTTTTTACCTCCGAAATCCACCAATGCGTTGCCCCAAATCAGTTTCCCATTATTTCATTCACGGGCATCAACTTAAGCCCGATTTGAACAAAAGTGGGTCCTGCAAAATAATCCCCTCAAACCTCTTGATGGATTTGAAATATCATGAAGGAGACTCAGAAAAGACTGTAACCTACTCGTTTGAATCGAGTTTAGTTACTGATCTTTTAAATTCATTCAAAGAAACGAACCTTCGCACAGTCAAAGAAACCGGAGCTGTAATGCTTTTTGCTGACTTGAATAAGGGAGGCCACTTAATAACTTCATATACACAAGTCTTTTGATTGAGCCAATTTACTGACCTAACAACGATTAGACTCCCTAGCACTAGCTGAACATGCGTGGCACGAATAGCACAAATTATGAACTCTTTTTCGCAATATGGATCGTTCATGTTTTATTTCAGCTGTGACATTGATTAACAAAAGCAATAAGCGGGATATTGTAGTCCTTCCTCAATATTCAAAATATCACTTAATAGCGACTGTGATGAATTATATTAAAATTTATAGAACTAAAAAAATCAGAATAAAAGAGGTTTTACCCTCTATCCTACAATATAATTACTGTAGACATTCGTCCTTACATATTAAAAGCACGGACCTTTTCAAAAATTGAAAGTTCATGCTTTAGAGCAGTTTCGCACCCAGGATTTAGAGCAATGGCGCACCCAGGATTTCGATTTAGCTTTTAGACATTTGAATATTTTCAAAAAAATGTTGCCCAAAATTTGTGGCCCCAGAAAATTTTTTTTTTGTTTTTGTTTTTGTTTTTGTTTTTTGGGGAGGACTATTTTTACGTTGGTGGCGCCATTTACACCCCTATTATACTCCGTGAAAATAGGCCACAGACATATCATCACATGATAAAATCGTGGGACTAGAAAACAATAATACAAAATGCCAACCTCTGGGGGGGGGGGTTCAAGCCCCTACCCCGCCTCCTTGGGTGCGCCCCTGCTTTAGAAGCCCATGACCAAGCAATGCTAAAAAAATTGTGCAGAATTATGTAACAACATTCATCTTCTGCAGGTTCAACATCGCCCCGGTGGAGGGATTTGAGGCAGACGTTGGAAGCAAGACAAACTTTACCACCTTGAATCCTTCTTTTGTAATTTCCAAGTACGTGACTTTGTTTTCTAAGTTTGTAAGCATGTACCATATGCGGCACAGATATAGGATTTGGGGGAAAAGCCCGACCTTTACTTCCTGTGCTCCGAGTGACTACATTCTTTTTAGGAATGTGACCCCATTTTCAGTTTAAATGCTAGTAGTGTGTAGGGTTTTGATAAGACAAGACAAAAGAATTGTATGCGTAATGCACAAAAACAATAGACTCATGTGCATATCAATCAAACTAATTACCATATCAATGGATTATGTTAGCATAATAAAAGAGCGCATTGGCGTGTGTAAGTTTTATCGGACAAAGGATGGGTCTGAAAATTATATTGGACAAAGGGGGGCCCCACCCCCTAGATGGAATATCGGACAAAGGAAGACTTGAACTGGAATATTGGACAAAGGGGGAGACTTGAAGTGGAATATTGGACAAAGGGGAGACTTGGAATGGAATATCGGACAAAAAGGGAGACGCTGGATGGAATATGTGACAAAAACGAGTGTCAAAAGTTTGAAATGACCAAGAGTATCATTTGTATTCATTCAAGCAGTGTGCTAACAGTGAATAAATAGGTATTATCCATCATGACTACACTGTGGGGGACGCTGTTCATCTACTTGACGAACTCCGCTGGTGTTGGATAGAAGGAGTTCATTCAGTTTTACTGAATAAAAAAAAAAACAACCGGCCCTTTTCAGGGCCACACATTTTCAAAAAAAAGAAGATTGAAATCTTTGTCTGATTAACCTGTGGTTTTTTTTTTTGGGGGGGGGGGGAGAGGTGTGGGGGGTATGGTTCACCGCAGCAAATAATCGTAAGCGTTATGATCAAGACCGCAAACTCGACAGGCGTTCAATAATCGTTCAATCGTGGCGTTTTCATATTCGCGTCCTTTCCACTCTCTGAGCGCGTTAAGACATTGCCCCCGTTCACAAAATTTGTTCTGCTCTAAATGTCTATACATAGCGGCTCTTGAGATTCACCGAGATTCATCATTAACTTCTCCTAAGGTCGTTCATACTCTTCATTTAAGGATTTCCCCCAGAGTGAAAATATTTTTTTCACAAGATTTCCAGCGAGTTGGCTTAATTGGCGGTCTGTTGGTGTGGCCTCCATTTTTTTGTTTGTTCACTGTCATACTCCTTGAATGAATACAAATGATACTCTTGGTCATTTCAATCGTTTGACACCCGTCTTTGTCCGATGTTCCATCCAGCGTCTCCCTTTTTGTCCGGTATTCCACTTCAAGTCTCCCCTCTGTCCGATACTCTATTTCAAGTCTTCCTTTGTCCGATATTCCATCTAGGGGGTGGGGCCCCCCTTTGCCCAATAAAATTTTCAGACCCATCCTTTGTCCGATAAAACTTACATACGCCAATGCGCTCTTTCCTTATGCTAGCATAATCAATTGATATGGTAATTAGTTTCATTGATATGCAAATGAGTCTATTGTTTTTGTGCAATATGCATAAAATTATTTTGTCTTGTCTTATCAAGACCGACTCACTACTCATACTGCATATAGGTTGCAGTGTGCTCAGCATGGCACGATAGTGTTGTATGTCGAATAGTTTCCTTGCGTGAAAAGCACAAGTAGACTGTCATTGAATTGTGTCCATTTGTCTGAAAGAAAACTGTTTGAACGTTTACAAATATTACGATTGAATTCGTTAGAAACCTCGCCCATTATACTGTATTTCCATTCCATTTCTTTGACAGATTGAACAAATTGAAGTTAAGGAAGGACGTTGATCAATTCGGCGCCATTCTCAAACAGTTCAAAGGCAGTCAGTTGTGGCTGCCTGCTTTTGCTGTCTTTGACAACACTGCAGTCATAACCAGAATGTCACGAACTGCCTTCAATTCTAAGCTGGTCAGGCCGGTACTTGGGCATCCTGAACACTTTCTCTCCGTGTCCAAACTCTGGCGGAAGACTGCAATGAATGAACGCACATGGCCCACAACAGGTAGCAAATAATATCTTTGACTTTCTTGCGATCCTTATCCCTTCGTGTAATCACCAGGATGAAACCGAGCAAACATGGACTCGGTGACGTGCTGAAAAAAGTCTTCGTTGCTAATTTATTTGTAAACCCCAGCAGGAGCAAAAAGAAGGCAACGGCCGTTGAACGCACCATCAATAATATCTCCAATATTGGTTCGCGAGATCTTATTGTTCTTGTATGGCTATTTCAGCGTAGGCCAGTCGATTGAGGTATTTTGGGTTTTTGGCTGATAAGTAGAACCATAGGTAGAACAAGGACAAAACGGTATCAGAAGCTGCTGGCCAACGAATTTGTGTTCATGCATGGGTCACGTGATTGTGCCAATGCATGAGTCACGTGATGTGCCATGTAACCTACTTTGACCTTTGACCTCATAATTGTAGGTCAGACGAAGAGGTCACCTTGGACATTTTTCAATGTTTGACAAGGCCAACATGCTGACGGCGCTACTTTTATCATTTGAGCTTATTTGACATTTGACCGCATGATGACCTTTGACCCCAGTTTGGCCATGTGACATGTTGGGGCTGGGCTACTGATAGTTTGACAAAGTTCGGTTAAAATTGGTCGAAATAGACAATGTCAACGTTTTTTACTTACTAAGAAACTAACTAACGGAGAGACACGACGATTGGATGAGCTGCTCCGCAGCTAAAACAAAAACCAATTTGGCCTAAGAATTTGAGGGACTTTCAAGACAAAACAATGCACTTGCTTGTATGTGTTTTATCATGGAAAGTTTTAAACTGCAATCCGTGTTCTGGGCACGACCACTGTGCACTCGATAGACCCCCTTCAATGAAGAAACCATCGTGCACGCTTTTTTACAAAACAACTGCCATGTGATGGATTATCTGAACAATAGCTAACACGATGCATTTGCCATTGAAGGGGGCCTTCGTGATAGGATTGAATGCGTGCCCAAATTGCTCTATCATACCGGGATGAGGCATGCCACTTCGCATGGAACGAACCTTTACAATTTCAGATTCAAGGATGAACAAGTTCTCGACTCGCATAATTTTTTCAATTTTGTTAATTCCCATTTCGCAGGTTTGTACTTGATCTTATCCCTCTTCGATGCCTGTGATCAAATCAATGTCTTCGGTTTCTGGCCGTACGAGACAGCGATCAACGGAAGTCAAGTCCCTTACCACTACCACAATAACATCACAGGAAGGCACGACGTCCACGATTTTGACACGGAGTTCAAAAGTTTGGTTAGTCTCTATGAGCAGGGTATAATAAATATGAAGTTAGGTTCCTGTTTGTGATAATTCACAAGCAAAATATATTTTGCCTTTGTTGGTTCTCTCGAAAATAATTTATATTACTATTTATGACTTAATTTCTTCCGAAAAAAATTTATTGTTGAAATTGTGGTATGTATACACATAATAAGAAGTTATTTTCTGCGCTGCTGCGTTATGACCGACGACGTAACATTTTTAAGCCGGAGGGGGATATTGCGATAGCGTATTCCTTCTGTGTGTGTGTGCGTTTGTTTATGGTGTAAATCGAGGACACACACGTGCAACATCATCGGTGAATTGAGGACAGGAACCAAATCGAGAACGACCTCGTTTAGAAAACGTGTACAAAACCAATGAGAGTTGTTGCGAAAAAGTTAGTAGCAAACAAATGAAAAGGGAATAGGAACAAAAGAAAATCCTCGATTTACACCATAAACAAACGTGAGTGGGTGTGTGTGCGGGTGACCACAAATTCGTATCCTTGTGGAGACTCACACACAGGAAACAAAACATTGTAAAGGTCTCCACAGGGCAATTTCTATAGATGAATAGGTCTCCACAAGGTTTTCACGAAATAGATATAAAAAAATTATGGGTTTTACTCAAAAACTAGGAATTTCCAAGGTGGGTTGATTTGTCGCAAATGGAAGAGTTTTAGAAAAGGAATATTAAAGGGAAAATACAACATTTGCAAACATCAAAAAATGAAACTACCAAATCATTTTGAAATACCTCGCTTGACTGTTAGTGAATGACAGTGTAAAGCATCCTGTAAAATCATGGCACCTGGTATACTGTCATTTTCAAGAAAAGTGGTATTTTTGTATCAATTTCCAACGCTGATCGGCCGATCAGCGTTGGAAACAACTGGCTTTTTTTCCTTCAAATACTGGCCCCAATTGACCATCGCACTTGTTTGCAATCGCTTACAAACCTATGAACGGGTACGAGCCAGCTAGACTGGTTCCCTGACCTTACAATTTCCCAATGTATGTAAACTGCTCTGTTTCTTCTTATATGGAGTCAGGGAACCAGACTACAGGAAAATGATCGCTTTTCTTGGTTTTTATTGCATTTTCGAACCCAAAACCTCAAAAAAGTCAGTGTAACTATATTTGCTATAGATTTCCAACCCCCCAATTCCATCCATTTCTGAAAATTACAGCAAAAGCAAATGATGTATATTCCCTTTAAGTCCAAATTTCAGCCAAGGAAACTAATTCTGGTTAAAATAAGAGCATTTTGAAACTTCACTTTCAAAATTGAACACTTTACTACACGAGAACAAAGGAATGTCTCCACAAGGATACAAATTTGAGAATGTGGGTGGGTGTGTCTGTGTGTGTTATGAGAAATACTTTACCTAGGAACTTGAAATTTGGTTTGTAGATTGTTCTTGATAGTCTGAAGAAGGCTATTGATTTTGGTGCCTGCAGGTCAAAGGTCAAGGTCACTATTCCTGAAACAAAGTGTCAACGCGATAACTTGAGAAATACTTTACTTAGGAGATTATTTGGTTGTGTGGGTTGTTCTTGGTAGTCCTATTCTTGCTAGTCCTAAAAAGCCTATTGCTTTTGGGGCCGACAGGTCAAAGGTCAAGGTCACTATATTGCTAAAACAACAGAAATCTTGTCAATGAGGTAACTTGAGGAATACTTTACTTAGGAACTTGAAATTTGGTTTGTGGATTGTTCTTGGTAGTCTTAAGCCTATTGCTTTAGGGGCCGACAGGTCAAAGGTCAAGGTCACTATTACTAAAACAACAGAAGTCTTCCATTTTGATGAGGGACTTTATAAAAACTGCCAGCATGCCAGGGGGATTGCGCAAGTCTCACTTGCATTATTTTTTTAAACTTAAAATGGTTGTTGGGCCATAAGGTGCTTGTTTAAAGAGTCGATGAAATTAATTTTATACTGAAACATATTGTGGTAAATGTCTTTCCTCAGAAATATATAACAACAAAAAAATGAGGTATATCTCTTTATGTATTTGTTTTTGCAAAGTGCACTTTTTAAAACATTTAATATATCTCATGCTTTTCCTGACAACTGAGGTCGCTGTTGCTGTGATGTCACTTTATGAACACGCTCTTCAGATTGGAGTTTTTCTGTCCGAATTGTAGACCCCAATTCTGCTTATTGAAAAGATTTGTGCATGAGGTTTTCTCATTGTCATGCTGTCATATACTGAAACAGCAAACCCCTAACCCCTAAATAATGACACCGTGTATGATTTTATTTTAATAAACTTAACATCTGTTACTATTATGAGCTTTAGGAGAAGGGCAATAAAAACGACATAACTTGTAAGATTTTTGAAGATTATTTTTTGTAGTATTCATTTAAAGAATTGAGGGTTTGCAGATGTCACAATACCGAAGAACGTTACCAACGCGTGTAAAGTAACACCATGACATAAGCCAATGAGGTTGGGGGGGGGGGGCAAGAAGGGGGACACCCCAACGTGTGTCACTTTCTTTTATATAATTAAACTAGAAGAGGACTGAAGAGAAGCCGTGTGATTTTAAATCGATGTACTCATCTCCTTTACATCTATGGATTCTGCAGCGAATTTATGACCACAAATCAGTCTTTAATTTGGTCTCTCAATGTCGAATATTTCATTGTGAGGTCGAGGACGATTAACCATCCCTCGTTCGCTCGTACCCACCCCTCAAACGGGGCGCTGGGAAGGGCTAATCTCTTTCTTAAAATTTTGTGACGGAAGCATTGGCGCGCAAAGCATTGTGGGCAGGTTACTGCCTCATCCATTTCGCTCGCCGTACCCCCCGCCCTGCAATTCTCGTCACTTGCTCAGGCTCCGTTTCAAATTCACGACATAGAGCTGTATAATACAGCTCTATTATGATTCACGATGGGTCAATAAATTGCATACAATGCGACGCTAAAATTTGTCCACATGGTCCGCAATGAAAAAAAAATCACATCCGGTACGGAATGTGTGCATTTCTATGGGAAAGTTTTCGGATAGCATTTTATAGCATTACTGCGGTCTGAAACAGCTGCAGCCAGATGCTTTATACTTAGGTCATGATAAGTTACCCAGAATGCCATCCCCACTTCCTTCACAAGATTCTGTGAAGCTCATCAGCCAACCTCGTCCCAAGGGTGTCGAGCAGTACACGTCCACCACTACCTGTTCTCTCACCCTGGTATTGGATCATTTGCATGTGCAAGATTGTTGAACACGTATGCAAATGAGGAATAGTCTGGTGCCTGCCTGTGCAGTACATTAGCGTTTGATTTTGTATGTGGTGTCAGGGGTAAAAACAACATCAAGTCGTGGCGCCATGAGTTATGAAAACACGTTTTTTTGGGGGAAGTTAAAATGTTACAATCTGGCCCGCCAATATGCAGTATCAAATTTCATATTGATATGAGCCACTGGAAAAGATAGGAGTATTTTTTAAAAGGCGTGAGACGTTATACATGTAATTATATTTAACGTGACGTGAAAACACGTAATACACGTTGGAAATAACAACACCAACTACACGATATAAATCCATTACATGTACATTTTGTACTTGCAAATTGCGGTATCGAATCGGGTTACAGGAAATAATATATTCCTATCCCGGGCTTACTATTGGAAACGAGGTTGGAAATAAAGTAAGCACTGGAGACGAGGTTGCTCATCAGCGTATCCCAGCGGCCTGTTTGCTATAAATATCCATGTCAGGAAATTCTATTTACTATCAGTTTTAGTATCGACCGACGTGTATTACCTCATCCAGTCCGTGTACGTTAGGATAAAACAAACCTCCACCAAGTTATTCTGGTATGACGGTTGAAAGTCACCGATTCCAGACAGAAGCGATGGCGAGATGGGTGGTACGCGCCGACAGCACGGGTAGATATTGCGGCTTCTCGCGATGGATTTTCCGGTGCAGTCGAACATCGCGGAGTCGTATCTGCGGACTTGCTTTTCTGATATCTGTGGTTTCGTTCGCTGCTACCATTTTGTTTTTTCTGGGCGGTTTTCACGCAACTGAGACCAGACAGAAACATGCCTACGGTCAGGAGTTGAGACTAGCTAACGGTAGACCTACTCAACCCAGGGTGAATGCATATCGTAACACATCGAGGTAAGATGGTCCGTGTTCCATTCCAAAAGATGAAGCAGAAATGAAAATGGAAATTTAGTAGAAATCGAAGCCATAATCGGGGATACCAATAAGAAGTTTACAGACATCAATGATAAACCAAACTCTTAGTCATTGTTAATGGAAACTCAAGTTACGCACTTGGACATTGCAGAACCAATAGGCCTCATCGCAGGCTAAAACTCACATGGGAAGGAGTACACTTTGATACCTTCACCACAAGCCTTTAATAGAAAAACTAAGAAATAATCGGGAGAAAACAACACCTTGAAAAGTAAATATCAGAACGGAATCGTTGTTTTCTTCGTTGGGTCGAGTGAGTGATAGACAATGGGGAAAAGTGGGAAACAAAGCCTATAGGGGGTGGGGACATTAATGGTACTGCGATGGATAGGAAACATTGCTGTTGATGTACCAGTACGTTTTCATATTCATATTGATTAAAATGAAAGGCATGACGAAATGAAGCAATAATAGGAAATGCGTAAATAAAATTGTTATCCCTAATTATCTTTGGAGTCTTATGTTAAATATTTCCCATAAGCTCGATTTCTACATGAGGTTTTCCGGTATATTTGCATTATTTCTCCTGGTACGGCGCTACCTGAAACGGCCCACATTTTTGCGAGTAATAATGCGAGTTCGCTCAGCCTTTAAAATATTTGGTTATAACACTAATTACTTTTGTGATACTAAGGGCTTGACTCCGGGCAAGCGGTGTCTGTGTCCCTCAACGTGCCGAACGCCGGGTTGTTCGGGCCCACGAAGCTGTATCGGAATAAGTTGTCAAATTGTTTGTGTTGTTTTAATTTAAGCTGGTTGGTTTTGTGCTGGAAATCTGTCTACAAATTATCTATCTGTTCGTTGTGTTCGTGGGCCGCCATGCCGTACCGCGCTGCAACAGAGTCATAACACTTCGTTGATCTACTGCCTCGGTGACAAAGTGAAGATCAAAATGCTGACATATCATTATGTATTAATTACGATGCGACTGTTAACCAGCAGAATTCACAATTTATTTCGTACAGCAGACCTTTGACCGGACAGATGACGCTACATCGTTTCCTGGAAATTAAATATCAAACTCCCGGAAGGAGCTAACCCCGGCTCAGCGGGGATATGGATTAAGGGTTAGCGCAATCTGCATAAAAATTCCCATAGACACCAGTGCTAAATGCCCATACTTTCGTTTAGTTCAATTCATTTAAAAATACAGTCCACAGGTGTTTATGCCGCACAAAAAAATGATGATCAACATGTCAACTTTCATTTCCTTTTCAATTTCTGGTGGGTTGACCATTGCCTTTTTTTCATAGAAATTCTCACCAAAAGAAGACGACCCCTAAAACGATCGAGCGATTCGCAAACGGAAAGTAGCCTTCTTGAAAAAACTATCCCCCCACAACATGGCTACATAGCGCTACTTCCGTGTCCAATCGCATCCAAAATGTTAAGAATTGGAAACCTCAAGTCCGGGCCAAAGGTGCATTGCCATATCTCTTCAATTCCCCAATTCCATGGCTCTCAGAACTCTCTCCTATAGAATATTTGATTGTATAGCTTTTATTCATGAACTCAGCGGACGGATTGTTGGCCTATTTACTGGGTTGTACCCCTAAAGTGCAACGGTACATTTTATGATCTACCACTGTGACACGAGTGCATCGTTACACACTGGGCTTGCTGGACTCGCAGTGTCGCATGACTATATTTACACTCAATGACTCAGCTGTAGACCGTTGTTACATTTATTTACAAATTAGATGTTGTGGTCACGTGATGCCAATTTTCAGAAAACCGTTCTCTTCTGTACTGCATGTATATCTTTTGAAATGTGATTGGTGTGAAAGTGATGACATAAACTGTTTAACGTGGACAAAATCACATGCAGAAGGTGCTTAATGTTCGGCCTGCCCGTCGGTTGCCCGCTTGGTATGACGTCACAGAACACGTGGTCTGTTGTTAGTCAGACAGCAGTGAGTGGCTTTCGCTCCAGCGTAAAACTGCAAAAACTAACTGCAGGTATTATTGAAACTGGATTTCTGCTTTGAATTGCAAACTGAAATTGAAATATAATTATTGAATTTATTACTTTCCCCATTAAAACCAACAATTATAACAGTTATCATGCAAGGAGAAGATGTGGTAAAATAGAAATAATAATAGGTAGGTTTCTAGAGCAGTTACACTACGGAAACGACACCGTGTCCAAACACGAATGCTATATCAACAAAATACCACCTGGGCCTATTTCACGAAACGGCGTGCGATAGAAGCCCGCCTATGCAACCGATTTGTGCACCTGCGATGCAAGAACGATCGATTTCGATAAGCAGCTGTCACGGGTTTTTAAAAACATATTATAAAAACAACTTCAATTCAGTTTAATGTAATCCAACTATATCGTCCAATGTGGGAAAATTTGGCATTTTACATCTCACGCATCAATTAGCCCATTAACCGTAAAAGGGCCGGGGGAGGAATCCGCCCCCCCCCTCGACTTTTTTTCGCGATAGCTTTAAATAAAAAAATTCGCGACCCAAACTGTTATGACTTTTTAGCCTCGCGCCTTGCGCATCTTTTTAATACCAAAAACATGAAAAAAATTCCCGGCGCTACGTACGCGCCGTGAAAACTGAATGTTCACATATACGTCGTGTACACAGAGCAGAATTACCATTCGTACATATGAATAATTAATTAGCCATAATTCCAAAACCCTTTAACCTATAGTCATGAAATTTCTTGGGAATGTTTATGATGAGTTGCTCTAAGCTTCAAAATGTTTCGTCACTCGATGGCCAAGATCTTAGGGAATCCGCCCCCCCCCCCTCCGGCTGAGAGATGGTCGAAATAACCCGGCCCTTTTAGGGTTAAACTCTGTACGATTCAGATTGGCAGCCTATGCCGGTTTAAGGGCCAACGAAGAAGCCACCGTGAGTCGTCGTTGACGGGCAAAACCTTCTATTGATTTACATCACCCAGACGCAAATTCCATCTTTTGAATAGTTTAATTGCGGCACCCACTGCTACATGTACATCAGATTCGAACCAGCCGACCGATCCCGCAAGGTCGGCGGTCGAGTGGTATTAAAGACATCTGCACTAGAAAGCAGGAGGTCGTGGATTTGAGTCCCACTCGCGTGGTTTCCCCCCCCCCCCAACTTTCACTCGGGAGGCAACACACCGAGTATACAGATTAATATTAGGTTTTGCTCGGTGAAGGGCAAAACCTAATATTAATATGTATAACTATGTATCAATAATTCATGAGAAACGAGATACAGAAATATAAGGAGTCGGTATTTTTACGTTTATGGGTTTTTAGTTGAGGTTTTTTTTCTTCTGTGGATGGGGTCACAGTCATGGAGCAACACAATACACATTATTTACCAACCACAAAAAATTGCTTAGTAATACAAGGTTGCATGCAAATGTCATGGATCGCAGCTGATTCGTGCTTAGCATATAAAATGGGCAAAGCACCTCCAGCATGAACCGGACCCCTGGTTTCTTATAAACGGAGACAGACGCTTGGTGGTGTACTCTATTTTGGGGAATAGGCTGGTTCCCAGTCCCTCCATTGTCCTTCGGATTTCGAATGTAGGGACAGGTAGCTATAGCAGTGAATCCCGAAAACATAAAGGAGGTTTTCCTCCTAATATATGAACATTATATGCAGGACTTGCATAGGTCTGATTCCCACCCCCTGATTTAAAAATCACAACGATAATCTTTGCGCGGAACCAGCCAAAATGGCAACAGGCTACTAAGGCCAAAAAAAAAAATAGTCTCCGGTTTCTGGTATGGAGCTTGCCCAAAAAGTGGTGCGGCGACGCGGCTTTTTTTTTTTTACCTGATTTTTTTGCTTCAAATGTCAGCTGATGACTGCGAATGGTGCCCGACTAAAAATATATGGGAGTCCAGAGAGGCCACATAAAGCTTATTCTCGACCATAACCCAATCTAAAAACATGTTAAAATTGTGCAGCAGCAGGATTCCAGTCAAATCAGTGAGTTTGGCGGTTTTGAGACATCATCTTTCATTGAAAAAAAAAACTTTTTCATTTTGCCGACGCGCATGGCTACGGCGACGCGCGCGCATACCAGAAACCGGAGACTTTTTTTTTGGCCTAATGTGCCCTTTTTGTGGTGATGATTTTCGATTTTCGCAGAATTCGAAAGTGTCTCTGGCAACTATATCAATAAAGAGAGTTGCATATACTAATGCATTCATCACACACGGAACAATTAAGAACCGTGCACGTGCGATTACGCCTAAACTGTAAGGTATAATATGAATATTCATATTCCCCTGATTTTCAACCAATCAGACTTCTACGCCAAATCTAGTAGCGATTGCCAGTTGTGTATAAAGCTGAGAACAGATTAATCAAGTCGGTAATTAGCAGTGTTGGAGGTCTCGAGGCCGGCCTCGGCCTCGAGGCCGATTTTTATGGCCTCGGCCTCAGTCGGCCTTGGCCTCGGAGGTGCAAGGCCTCGGCCTTGGCCTTGGCCTCGGAGCCTTCCAGCCTCTGCAAATCGGTCGAGGCCGGCTCGAGGCCGCCCATTTTGATGTGTTTTCTATTCTAATTAATTTTATTTTTTTACCGTTACCGTATCAAACCCTCGAGATTCTGCCGCATTGGGTTCCGTGAAACGAACGCATATACAATGTATGCACGAATGAACTGGAAATGGTTGCACTGAACGTACTCACGTACGTAGCATCTTCGCATAGCCTGCGCTTCAGCTTTCCACGTGCGTGCAAGCGTTATAACTGTCACCGAGTGCCAGACTACATATAGTCAGGTGGCTTAGACCCAATATTTGACAAGATCGTGACCAACTGGTCCAAAACACCAAACTTAGCAAATATGTTGTTATAGCCTTAGAGAAGATATTTTGAAGGGGTGACACCTGAAATTCTTTTGGGAAGGGTGCCTAATTTGCATAAATCGTTAATCCCTAATGTGTAATGCATAATCAGTGGCGTAGCCAGGAATTTTTCATGAGGGGGGCGCTGGGGGCGGGGAGGGCTGGAACATATCATGGGGGTCATGTAGATCAATGATATATTTTAGAAACTCAAAATCTCAGTGGGGGGGACGCGACAGGGGGGGGGCGACAAGGTTTCATGGGGGGGGAGGGCTGTCGCCCCCCCCCCCAGCTACGCCTCTGTACATAATGAAGTTGGTCCACCCTAATCTGTACAGATATTTTGTTTTCACTTGGTTTCCTCGTATGTGTTGACATAATTCAATGATGATGATGCCACTTCAAGGTTGAGGGGAGGCATGTGACATGTATCGATAATACTTAAAAAAAAAAAAAAAAAAAGCAGCAAAGATGGGAGTTACATGACATACGGAATTAGTCACATGACAGGTACGGAATTTAAGAGGAAACCATCAAACACATCCAAATTTATTTCCGTTTATTCTACCCATGCACTTGGTCCTTTCTACAGTTTTGTTTTCTCATACAAAGCCAGCCGCAAAGAGGTCAGTAATGACACAAACAGAATTTTAAGGGGAAACATCAAACACATGAAAACTTATTTCCGTTTATTTAACCCGGCCACACTTGGTTCTTTCTACAGTTTTATTTTCTCATACAAAGCCAGCCGCCAAGAGGTCAGTAATGACACAAACAGAATTTAAGGGGAAACATCAAACACATCGAAACTTATTTCCGTTTATTTTACCCACACTTGGTCCTCTCCAAATGTCTTTTTTTTCCCCCTCATAATTATCCGTGATAAAGTACCGTACATCGAAATGTCTCGTATATTACCAATATCGTTTGTTTAAGGCATATATCATTTGCATTTATCCGAAAAGTAAATACCGACTAATTATCTACAAGTCTTGGATTATAGACTAGTACCGTACACCCCGTGAAATTTATTGTAGGTGAATCCCAACGATCAGTTAATATTAATAGTCAGGTGGCTTAGATCTAATTTTTGACAAGATCGTGACCGACTGGTCCAAAACACCAAACTTGGCAGATAGATTCTTATAGTCCTAGAGAAGATATTTAGAAGGGGTGACACCTGAAATTCTTTTACGAAGGGCGCCCAATTTGCATAATTTGTTAATACCTGCGTGTAATATATTTATTCCCATATGGGGGTATATTCAAAAAAAAAAATGAAAGTGTATTTTGGGGATTCTACTTACATATCTTTACTTGAATAACATTTTCCAAAGCATATAAGTGACTGAATAATTATGAAAACATAGTTACGATCCAAAATGGCTACTATTATGCCCTAAAGTTGCGCAATAACCTTGTCTCAAGATATCATCAATAAATTATTATAGTCTTGCAAAACATGAGCATTGATGAACTTCAAATTCACCAAGTTGCTTACTGGTACAGTTACCCTATTAAAACCTTATGGAAAAATCATGTGAACAATGATAACATTGTGATATTTAGCAAAGAAAACAAAAATGGGAAAAAAATGAGGTGTCCGTAAATTGGGCTAACAAGTAGGCCTAGGTGAAGGTTGCCTAACATTGGAGACTGGAACAAGTTCAAGGAAATTCCCAAAATTATTGGTGAGAAAACGTTTTGGCGTAGACACAACAACAATAATCTCTTATTTGGGAGGATTTCGTTGAACTTGTTCAAGTCCCCACGTTACCCTTCGCCTAGTAGCCCAATTTACGGACACCTCATTTTCTCCCCCTTTTTGTCTTTTTGGCTAAACATCAAGATGTTATCAATTTTCACATGATTTCCCACTTATTTTTGTTAGGGTAACTATGCCAGTAAGTAACTTTGTGAATTTGAAGCCCATCAATACCCACGTTTGGCGAGACTATATAGTTGATGATATCTGAGGCAAAGGTAAATGCGCGCAACTTTAGGGTAAAACAGTAGCCATTTTGGATTGTTACTATGTCCTCATAATTATTCAGTCACTTATATGCTTTAGAAAATGTTATTGAAGTAAGGATATGTAAGTAAAATCACCAAAATACACATTTCAAAAAAATTAAAAAAATAAAAATAAAAATAAAAAAATTAAAATATACCCAAATATGGGAATAAATATATTACACGGCAGGGATTAACGATTTATGCAAATTAGGCACCCTTCCCAAAAGAATTTTAGGTGTCACCCCTTCTAAATATCTTCTCTATGGCTATAAGAATCTATCTGCCAAGTCTGGTGCTTTGGACCAGTCGGTCACGATTCCGACCATATGCCACCTGACTAATAAGTCTGGAACCAATCCCATTTGCGTACAATAACATGTGGTAGTAGACTGGTCTGGTTGCAGTGTTGTACACAATTTTCTCGTTTCGCCTCTGTACCCCGACCTTTAAAAATGATTTGCGGCAAGGTGCGGCAAGCTTAATCATTTCTTTTTATAGGCCACTGTTTCAGTAAAAGTCTGAACTTTCTGGGTACGATCGAGTGTACTAGTTCGTACCGTTTTTTTTTCTCATAAAGATATGATAAAAACAATTACGATTTCTCAAGTAGATTTTATTTTTACACGGTGATCAAAAAAAAAGTTCCGGCTCACACGGGTAATGTTTGGCGCAAATGGTCGATATGGAAAGCGCGACTTCAGAATTCGTTAGTTCCATCCAAATGAATGCAAAGTTCTGAATGAATGTTTTAATAATAGGAGTCAGTATTCCTCGTGGTACCAGGATACTTTTGTTGTATTTTTAGAGCCATGTTGATACTTGAAATTGACTAAGTTTGCGTGGTTACAGATATACGGCCAAAACCTCTCGAATCCCTTCCTCTTGCCATGCTTTCCTTTGATGAACTGAGTGATATCATGCACGCATGTTCCGTGTTGCCGTGTTGTTTGGAGCGGGATTGGCCATTGCCAGACTTTGTCTGGTACCGCGGTATTAACAGTAATAATGCGTGGACACTTATCCCGTTGTGTGGAGCGGGATTGGAACTATGGGTGCACACCGGTAAATCGATCCGCCAAGCTCATGAATAAAAGTCAAAATATTCTATATTAGAGAGTTCTGAGCGCCCTAAAATTGGGGAATTGAAGAGATATGGTAATGAACCTCTGGCCCGGACTTGGGGCTTCCAATTCTGAGCATTTTGGATGCTATTGGGTTCGAAAGCGGCGCTATTTTGCCATGTTGTGGAGGGATCGTTTTTCAAGATGGCTACTTTTCCGCTTTGGGGAAAATAGGGGTCGTCTTCTTTGGGTGAAAATATCTCGAAAAGTCAATGGTCAACCCACCAAAAATTGAAAAGAAAACGAAAGATGACATGTTGATTATCATTTTTCTGTGCAGCCTGAATACCTGTGAAAGTTTTGAGTATTTTTAAAAGAATTTTTGAGTATGGGCATTTAGCACTAGCGTCTATGGGAGTTTATTTGCATGTATGCATCCCTATGCTTTGCCCGTGCGTAACGGCGGGCCGTCTGGCATTGTCTGGTCGCATCGCGGTGTTTGCTCGGCGCGCGCCTGGACAGTGCGAAGGTCGGGGGGGGGGGGGTCGTAACTTTTTGGTTATGAGTGGTAAAAACCTGATTCAAAAATCAAGTTGTTGTTCATTTAATGGGGATTCCTATGATATTAAGCATTTTGATAGGTTTTGAAAATAAGATCTATAAAACATGCTAAAAGTAAATGATGTAAATCTTACAGAATAGAAACTCAAAATTTGGCCATTTAAATTGTTGTATCTCCAAAGGGCAAACACCTATGAGCCTGATTCAAACACCATTGATTTTGTTGTGTAATTTGCTTTCAGTGATACAAAACTTGAGATTTCTGTCTTTAAAAAATAAAATTCGCCGGTCTCCCTACAAGAGGAAACCCATTGCAAGCTGTAAATTTGTAAACCAGGCACTCCAAAACTCAGTGAATTCAACTAAAAAGATGTTAAAACTCCAACATAATCTTAGCCTTGTTTTAGTGATTTATATTTTATTACGTGTTTTGATAGCTGGTCTCGGCCTCGGCCTTGGCCTCGGAGGTGGTGGCCTCGGCCTTGGCCTTGGCCTCGCGGTTGTGGCCTCGGCCTCGGCCTTGGCCTCGGAGGTTGTGGTCTCGGCCTTGGCCTCGGCCTCGGAGGTTGTGGCCTCGACTACAGCACTGGTGATAGTCCTCCTCGGCACAAACTTTGGCGAATTCGCATGGCACTGGGCGAATGTAAGCCGGCAAAATGACGTCAGGCGTCTGCCTTCCAATAGAACCTGAGAGTGTGCCATATCTTCGAGCTTCTGGACCCCTCCGTGACCCTTCTATGGGCATTTTACACGGAGTTGCCCTTTCTTTCTCTCGCTAAATTTGTGAGAGAATGATTTTAAACCGTAATCACCACCGAAACACATTCATGTTAGAATTTTATCTTGGCATTCCACAAGAACAAAATGATGAGAAATTAGTTGGAGATGGGTAAAAACGAATTTTTCTTACCACCTTTCACATCCGGATTTTCCTACCTAGGTCTCCTTGTTCGATCACGTTTGTTTTAACGTCGCGCACTTGCGTGAGAACGAAAATTATAACGACGCGAAGAGTTACCTACCTACATCCGATGGATTCTAGATTTAGTCAGGCTTTCTAGAATACAGTACGGACATTTTAGATTTGTTTGTAAATGTGAAAAGGTCCTTCAAGTTTATTCAAAAAAATTGTGTGTCCCAGGACACATGATTTTAGTCTCCTATTTAAGTTTCAGTTTTTACCCAATGACAGCTACAACATTATTTCATAAATTTTCATCTTTGTACGATCGACTGCTCAGAGTTCCACTAGTCCACATGTATATTTGATTTTCGGAAGTGAGTGGTCAATTTTTTGCACGGCATTTCTCTTTCACAAGGTGCAATTGGTTAGTTTCCATCAATTGAGATGCTTGTCACAATTTTACAAAGGCCTTTTCCGAGGGCGATTATCTTAAGAAATCAATGTATCAAAAAAGATTTTAAAACTCCGACTTCTACACGTCAATTTCTCTGTTCGAGTCCGGAATCAACTTTCAGGCTCTTTATGCGCTTTTAGTCCGTTTTGTGTCCGTTGCGTCGTTCAGCCTCAGTCAGTTTCCTTTTTGGTACCGTTGAGGGCGTATACTTGTGCGCTCAATCCATTACCCCTTGAAGTTGAGGCATTTTCTGTTTGCGAATCGATCATCCTATATCTTTCTAACGACATTTTTATAAAAATTTTGGTTGACCGGCAGTCATGTGTCCAATACAAAATCAACAAAGGAACAAACATGCACACAACAGAGAATTAATTGGGGTTAAAAACGAGAATTCTTCCATTTTGTACTTCAAATAGATATGGAACTAAGAGGCTTCTTCCTCAAAAATAATGATATCTCTGTCTTAGCACACAATATGAAAGTTGAAAATTTAAGTCCTGAAACACGCAACTTAGAGACTAGTAACGCAAAGCAAAATGGGACATATAAGTGTGAGTATCAATATTTAAGGACGACATTCAAAAGATGTGTCTTGCACAAGATGTTGAAGGGCAGCCTGGTTTCAACGGCAAAAGGCGAAATCTTCAGTTAATCAATATTGTGGCGGTCGCGCCGACAGCAACCCCGAGTCGTCCTCGGCCGACGTCAGCGAGCGGTCAATTCTGAGAAGGCCAAGGGAGCAGGCCCGTTTTGGGGCAGTCTACCGCCAGGCGCAGCAGGGGAACAACTTTATTCGCGGCCGGGTCTTACGCCAGCAGCACTCACGCCAGCACACACGGGAACAGGGCAGGGGAAGGAAAACGGGGCACCTCTAAATCAAACACGGGACTCTTCTCTTTAGGTGAACATTCCTTTATTATAATCTACTCAGGCAGACTGCAAATCATCTATAGACCTTGACAGGTGTTGGTCACCTTCCCAGGTGTCTCCCCTTAACAGGTGCGGGTTTCCTAAACAGGTGCGAGTTTCCTAAACAGGTGCGAGTTCTCTGTACAGGTTATAAATCTTCCACACTAAGTTAACGTCCACTCACCACTACGGCCTCACTACCTATTCCCGTGGACGGAGTTCCTCCCCTCTTCAACTGACCGAACAAGCCCCCGCTAAACTTATCCCAGTAAGAGCCTCACTTACGGGCACAGCTGCCTACTACCACTAATCTGCACGGGCGAGGGACTGAATAAACACGCTCAGCAACTGCGACGCACTGCTGGTCGCCCGTGTCTCACTACTCTGGTACGGGACTGGAACGGAACTGCAACGGAACTGCCCCGCTGAACACGCGCTCGCGCTTTTATACCCACGCGGCAAATAGACTGGCGCCGCAGCGCATTACGCGCATCAGCCCTGGCTGACGTCTAGGTCATTGACTAATCTAAAACTACGATAGCCCCTGGCTACCACCAAACTGCTATTGCGCCACACAGCCGCGCCTTAAGTTTCGGTCAGTCCCTTGACCGATTAAACTTATAAAAACTATAAAAGCAATACAGTTTGTGCCTAATAAGGTGCACAATGTTGGTCCGCAACACTTTTAAACTAGAAAAGGTATAAAACTTGAAAACTAGAACACTTTATAAACTGTTACAAAACTTAAGAAACTTTCCAAAACTTTACAAATCTTTATAACTTACAAAACTTTATAAACTCTATAAAACTTTAGAAACCTTTCAAAACTTTACAAAACTTTAGAAACCTTTCAAAACTTTACAAAACTTTATAAAACTTTAGCTGAAACCTCTCAGGCGCAAACACTTCAATAACTTATATTTACAGTTAAACCAATAAGGGCTTCTTAATGGTTCCTTAGAAGGTGTTATAAGCTGGAGTTCTTTACTTGTTCACGGCCACCCCGGCAGTGAATGCGACGTCATATACCCGTGTGGTCTTGTCCTTCATGATTTTCTGATCATCCTGGTACACCACTCTCGATGAGGTTTCGGTGACTCTGGTGACCTTCCCTGCCATGGCTTGTTCCAGGCCTTCTTCATTGTATGAAGGTCCTAGGCGCTCCTCCCCTGTCTCAGTGGGTTGGACGATCCTGCGGATCCTGGACTCAGGCGCCGGCGGAGCAGGCTGGGTTGGCACTGGTCGCAGATAGACCACGTCAAACTCCCGATGAGTTTCTCCTCGGAGCACCTTCGACTCCTCACGGTACAGGTACGTCTCCCTCACTTCCCGCACCTTCACAGCCTGGCCTGGCAAGATATTACTAAGCCTCAGCAACGGCCTCGCCCCTGAAGCACTTTGCTGGTCCACCTCCTCTCTCCCATCGCCGTGGTTACTGCCAATCTTCATCTGCATCAAGCGAATGGACTTTCCACCTCTGGTTGGCCTGGGTGCCTCGTCCACAAAGTCGTCGTCTGGCTCCCATACAGACATCGGGGTCGGTGACAGCTCAATTTCCGCCATCTCTCGTAGGTCTTCAGGAGTAAGTGGTAGTGGCCCTTGCACCTCCGGAGCAGCATCATCGACCTTCTTGTCATGAGCTTCTCGCTCCCTCTGATCAACTCCCTGAGTTGTCACAGGTATATCCGCTTCCTGTTGCGGTTCCTCCACCTGTGCAGGTGCTCCAATCACTTGCTCCTCTGAACCCGAGTCAGGCGCCCTTGACACCGTACAGGCGGCTGGTCTAGCAGGCTTCTTCTTGGTCGATCGCTTCTCGGTAGCTTCTTCCCTACCTCGCTTCTTGGACAACCCCCCGCCGCTCTGTGACCTGGCATCTGCTGATCTACACCGATCCTCTTTTCCGCTGCTTCCAGGTGATGACCCTCGTGTCGTACCCTCTGATTTCTCACTCGCCTTCCTGCAGGCGTCTGTCTCCCGTGGTTTGTCCTTCTTAGGTTGTTTTTCCTTTGAGATCTTGGGTGGAGTTGGGCTCCTCTTGCGCCAGGTCCCACCTGTCTCGCAACGACGCTCAAACATCTCTATCTCCTCGCAGGTTTCACCCTTGATGTCTGCTACCTCTGCTACTTTGTCTGGGTGGCAGTCCCGGTAGTGATACCGAAGGTTGTCGATCCTGTTATTTTTATGGGCGCACCTTCGACATCGGAAGTAGGTTTTCGGCCCATGTTCGACGGCCAGGTGTCGGATCAGACTGCGCTGGTGCAGAAAAGTCTCGCCACACCTCCGGCACTTGATCGGATCCTCCTTTCGAGCCTGTTTGTCCACACCGTCCTTCCCCATCATCCACCTGCCAACACAACACATAGGTTACACATCAACATCTTATTTTCTGGATTTACTTGCTATTTTTCTGCCCCTGGATTGGTAAATAGGTGCCCCCTGTTCCTTCAGCTACAGATATCGCTGCGGCTTTTTGCGCTGTCTTTTTGGATTTCGCCTCAACGCCTGTGATGCAGCTGCTTGCGCCGGCGGAACTATCCCATGCGAGCCCTGCTCCGTAGTCGGCGCCCCGTCCGCACAACTAGGGATTTCTGTATTTCCACTGGCCTCCTCCACAGGTGCAACTGGTACTTCCACTTCGGTTGACACCGTCGAGCCATCATTATCTCGCTCATCAACCAACTCTTCAGCCGCGCCTAGCTGTGGTCCCTCCGGTGGAGCTCCCTCCACTTGTCCCGTCCGTGTTGGAATATGTGTCACAGGTGCCTCCTTAGCATTCCAAATCTCTGGCGTCTCACCTAAGTAGGGTTTAAGCCGATCAAAATGCACGACTTTCTTCTTGCCCCTCGGCTTCCGCTGTATCCGATAGGTGACATCTGACAACTTGTCAACAATCATGTATGGTCCCTCCCAGCGCCTTTGCAGCTTCGGCGATAAGCTCTTCTTCTTACTGGGATTATGGAGCCATACTAATTGTCCTGCATCCAGCATTGTTGTCATCGTCTTCTTATCGTAGGTCCTCTTTTGTCTCCTTGCACTTGCTTTCAGGTGCTCTCTCGCCCGCTCGTGGGCCGACCGCATTGCTCC
This sequence comes from Patiria pectinifera, assembly GCA_029964075.1. Taxonomy (NCBI): domain Eukaryota; kingdom Metazoa; phylum Echinodermata; class Asteroidea; order Valvatida; family Asterinidae; genus Patiria; species Patiria pectinifera. The sequence goes on from CM057142.1 coordinate 2,520,852, forward strand.
CCTCAGGCGAAGAGCGTAGTCTTCAGTTTTACTCACTTCACTGTCCTCAGTACCCACTCGAATTGTGAGGTCTAGTGGCAGGAACACTTCTCTGCCCAACATAAGCATATTAGGCGTCTCTCCGGTCGATTCTTGCGGTGTTGCTCTGTAGGCGAACGTGGCGAAAGCTAACTTCTCGTCCCAGTCTCGCTGCCGCTTGTGGGGGTCAATCATCACGGAAACCATTCCTATTAAGGTCCGGTTAAATCTCTCTATCATCCCGTCAGACTTCGGGTTATACGGAGTTGTGCGTGTCTTTCGGATCCCCAGGATGTTACAAACCTCGGCAAAGATTCGGGACTCGAAATTGCGCCCTTGATCCGAATGCAGTTCAACAGGAACACCGAACTTGCAGACGAACTCCGAGACAAATGTCCTAGCAACCGTCTCTGCTTTCTCGTCGGGGATTGGGTACGCCTCGACCCACTTGCTGAAATAGTCTCCTACGACTAGCACATACTTGTTTCCTTGGTTTGTCTCTGGGAGGGGGCCTAGTATATCCAATGCTACTCGCTGCATAGGCGAACCAACAGAATACTGCTGAAGTGGAGCTCTCCGCGCCTTGGCAGGTGACTTCTTGGAGGCGCATACATCACACTGCCTGACGTACGACCTCACGTCTGCGCCCATCCCATACCAATGGAACCTGTGACGAACCTTCGCCAATGTTTTTGTCTGGCCTAGATGTCCTCCTGTAGGCCCGCCGTGTAGTTCCTCTACAACCTCCTTCCGATGCAGTTGGGGCACGAGAATCTGGTACTGCACCTGTCGGCCATCATCCGACTCCCATCTTTTGCAAAGAAGTTCCTCCTTTATCTGCAGCTGGTCCCACAGTAACCAGTACTTCCTCACCGCAGGTGCAGTGGTTGTCATTGCAGACCACTCTGGTCTCGGGTTTCCGCCTGTCTTCGCTGTGATAATCCAACTCATAGTTGAATCGGCCTCCTGCGCCTTTCTCCACGAATTGCGTGCATCTGCCGTTCCTAGTGCAACAATCCTCACAGTAGGCGATTCATTGCTCTCTGCCTCTGTCTTTTCACCGACACTCTTGTCGCCTGTGGAGGTGGCTTGTATCACTTCGTCCCCCTCTCGTCCACACTGTGGGCAAGGCCTCCGGCTCAATCCGTCGGCATTTTGATGAGACCTCCCCGGTCTGTGAACAATGGTCAAGTCGTATTCGCTGATCACCTGTAGCCACCGAGAAAGCTGGCCCTGTGGGTCTTTGAAATTCATTAGCCAGCGGAGCGCCCCGTGGTCACTGCGAACGATGAACCGACGCCCGTACAGGTACTGGCGAAACTTCTTCAGGAACACCACAATCGCCAACAGCTCTCTCCTAGTAACGCAGTAATTGCGTTCCGGTTTGCTGAGTACTCTACTGCCATACGCAATCACTCGCTCCTGTCCATCAATCACCTGGGAGAGTACTGCACCTACTCCAATGTCACTAGCGTCCGTGTCCAATAGATACTCGGCATTTGGCTCTGGAAAAGCCAAAATGGGCGCCTCCTGTAACCTTTGCTTCAACTCTTGGAAGGCGACTTCACAATCCTCACCCCACTCAAACTTTTGCCCCTTCTCGGTTAGGCGGTGCAGTGGCCGTGCGACATCGGAGAATGATCTGACAAACCGTCTATAATAGCCAGCCAGCCCGAGGAAGCTCTGGACCTCAGTGACGTTCTTCGGCGTAGGCCACTCCCGCACGGCTTGAACTTTCTCCGGGTCGGTCGCGATGCCATCACCCGACACCACATGCCCAAGATATAGCACGCTCCTCCTGAATAGGTTACACTTTTTCGGCTTCAACTTCAAACCCGCCTGGCGTAGGCGCTGGAGGACGACTTCCAAGCGCTGAAGTTCTTCCTGGACTGTTTGCGCAAAGACGATAACATCGTCTAGGTATACCAGAACTGTTTCCCATTGTAGGCCCGCCAGAACACGCTCCATCAGTCGCTCAAATGTCGAAGGCGCATTGCATAAACCGAATGGCATCACACGCCAGCAATACAGACCACTCCGTACCACAAAAGCGGACTTCTGTTGAGCTTCGCAGTCCAGCTCCACCTGCCAGTACCCTGACGATAGATCCAAAGTTGAAAACCATTTCGAGCCTGACAAGGTGTCCAACGAGTCATCAATCCTGGGGATCGGATATGCGTCCTTCAACGTCAGGGCATTGAGGCGACGGTAGTCAACACAAAATCTTTTCGACCCGTCCTTTTTCTTCACTAGCACTACGTTGGCTGCCCATGGGCTGTCGGACGGCTCAATCCTGCCATCCCTCAGAAGGTTTTTCACTTGCTGACTTATCTCTTCTTGTTCGCTCTGAGGAAACCGTCTGGGTCTCTCCTTGATAGGTCTTGCATCCCCAGTTTTTATACTGTGTTTCACCCAACCAGTACGCCCGATGTCACTGTCACTCTGGGAAAAGACATCGCTGTAGTCGCTCAGTAACCTTGCTATTTGGTCATGGTGCTCGGGTGAAACCTCTTCCTTGCTCCGCCTGTACAGGTCAGCAAGGTGTTCCGGAACTTCCACCCGCCGCGGTGTTGATGAAGATGGCTGCTGGACTTGTTCAACATCGCCGTCATCTACGCTTGTCACTTTTCCGGCCATGGTTCCCTCACGAACAACACACGTTCGTTTCCCTGGATTAAAAACCCTGATTGGTAGAACACCGTCATCGACCTTAACAAGAGTACGGGCTACCACATCACCTTTATTCGCCACCTCACTCCTGTCAACTGGTTCTATGATTCCAAACCCCTTCATAGGCGTACCTCGCATCACGTGTCCCGGCACCAGCGCCTCGTGACCTGGTGGAATTCTGGTTGTGCGGTCTACAACAACCCTGGCACAGAATGCTTCGCCTCTCGTGTCCGTACAACGCACTCTCTCCCCATTAATCACCAGCTCCATCGCCTGGAAGTTCAGGTTTCCGCCAGTCGGGAGTAAGAAGTCCATTCCCAGGATCCCTTCCAAGGTGTCAAGCTTACCAAATGTGGCTACTACTGGATATGTAGTTTTACCCACGCGTAATTCGACCCACGCTCTACCAATGCTCTCCAGTGGAGTCCCGTCTGCACTCTTAACCTTCGGTCCCGTATTGCTCAAAGGTGGTCTATCCTCAGGCGCCATCTTATAAAACAAAGTGGATGAGAGAAACGTACTTGTAGCCCCCGTATCCACCAACAAACTCGCTTTATAGCCTCTGACAGTCACCGGAACAAACAATCCACTCTGGGCTTGAATCATCCGACTCGCCCCAAAACTTTTCTCCTCCCCGCGCTCTAGTGCTTGGGGTTCTCCACCATCTTCCCCTCTCGGCCCTGGTGGTTGTCCCCCAGCTCGCCCCCGGGCCGCGGGGTAAGCTGCGACTCGTTTCCCGACTTCTTAGTCTTGTCTCCATACGGGCGCCTACAGTTTCTGGCGAAGTGTCCTGGTTCTCGGCACCTAAAGCAGATGTCGCCTGGTGCAGGTTCTCGCCTTGCTCGTTGGTAAATATCACGTCCATTCTCTGCCCACTCTCGCTTCGTAGGCCCATTCCCGCCCCTCGCTATCTGCTCCATTAGCACCTTCATCTCCTTCCGGCTTTCCGAAATGGCCTCTTCCATGCTCTTCTGCTTCTCGAAGATATCTGCTTGAAACTTCTGCCACAAAGGCTCACACTCGTCACCAAGCACTCTCGCGTACTTCGGCTTAATCCGTCCCGCCCTCTGTTCTTCAACCTTGAGAAATCCTTCGGTGGCAATTGCTGCTCGAATTGCTTCTTCCAAGGTCCTTGGCCTTGCGCGAAAGATCCCCTCGCGGGTCGCTTGATCCTCTACGGCGTCAGAGAAATGTCCCCTCGCCAATCTGTCTCTTCCTTCGTCTGTCAGCTCAGGGTAAGCTAGTCCCGACAGTTCTCGAATCGCCTGCCCTAGCTCCTGAAGTGTCTCTTTTGCACCTTGCCGCCTGTGGCGCAACTCCACCAGGTGGTTCTCCGCCAGCTGGCCTGGCCCAAAACGCTCCTCCAGAAGGCGCACGAGTTGACTGTAACTCACATCTTTCCCTCCAGCCTGTCGACTCCCTAGCACCTTGACTGCAATCCCTTGCAAACTTGCTGCCAGAAAAATCTTCGCCTGTCCGTCCGACCAATCGTTCGCCAGTCTACACGCCTCGAAGTGTTGCAGGAAATCACGCCATGGAGTTTTCCCGTTAAACCGGTCCGGTGTGATGTTCGGCCGTTTCGTCTTCACTTCCTGTCGCACCTTTACGGCAGGCGCAGCCTTGCCTTCCCCAAACTCTTCTTTGGCACCTTCGGCTAGTTGATCCACACTCACTGATGACGGTGTGCATGTCTTTTTCTCCTCAACCGTAGGCGGCGTGCAGTCGTTGGACTCGACGCTGGGTGTACCCTCAATCGTTGATCTCGTTGTCACCGGAGTGTTTGCTGGTGCAACAGGTGTTCTGCTGAAGTTAGTCCGAGGCTTGGGTGTAGGTTTCGGAGTGAATGGATTGAGTGGCGAATGTTCCTCTCGTCCGCTGAAATGTGTAAACATCGAAGTGTTCGGCGTATCCTGAAATTCTGGTACCGTCCAGTTCTGCCGCCTTTGTTCCTCGGTTCCCGCAACTCTCAGCTCACGCACCTCCGCCTGTAGCTGCAATACCAAATCTGCCAACCGACTTGTTTCCTCCCTGTACCTCTGAAGTTCCGTGGATTCTCCTTCGGCACCTACCACCACGTCATCCATCGGCAGCAGTCCCCTTCCTTCCATCGAGTGCTGATCCATGGCTAAATACTAGTTGTTCTACCTACGACGCCTATCCCACTTCTGACACCATTTGTGGCGGTCGCGCCGACAGCAACCCCGAGTCGTCCTCGGCCGACGTCAGCGAGCGGTCAATTCTGAGAAGGCCAAGGGAGCAGGCCCGTTTTGGGGCAGTCTACCGCCAGGCGCAGCAGGGGAACAACTTTATTCGCGGCCGGGTCTTACGCCAGCAGCACTCACGCCAGCACACACGGGAACAGGGCAGGGGAAGGAAAACGGGGCACCTCTAAATCAAACACGGGACTCTTCTCTTTAGGTGAACATTCCTTTATTATAATCTACTCAGGCAGACTGCAGATCATCTATAGACCTTGACAGGTGTTGGTCACCTTCCCAGGTGTCTCCCCTTAACAGGTGCGGGTTTCCTAAACAGGTGCGAGTTTCCTAAACAGGTGCGAGTTCCCTGTACAGGTTATAAATCTTCCACACTAAGTTAACGTCCACTCACCACTACGGCCTCACTACCTATTCCCGTGGACGGAGTTCCTCCCCTCTTCAACTGACCGAACAAGCCCCCGCTAAACTTATCCCAGTAAGAGCCTCACTTACGGGCACAGCTGCCTACTACCACTAATCTGCACGGGCGAGGGACTGAATAAACACGCTCAGCAACTGCGACGCACTGCTGGTCGCCCGTGTCTCACTACTCTGGTACGGGACTGGAACGGAACTGCAACGGAACTGCCCCGCTGAACACGCGCTCGCGCTTTTATACCCACGCGGCAAATAGACTGGCGCCGCAGCGCATTACGCGCATCAGCCCTGGCTGACGTCTAGGTCATTGACTAATCTAAAACTACGATAGCCCCTGGCTACCACCAAACTGCTATTGCGCCACAATATTCTGATGGATTTTGTTGGTTTTCTTTTTGTTTCAGAACCTTTGTTGAGAAATACCGCCATAATTACAGCAACAACGCTACAGAGTTTTTCCGTCACCTCAAAGGAATAATAGAACAAGGCCGGGGCTGGAAACCAAGTGCGAAGAAAAAACGTGAATTCAGGTAATCTCACAAAATAGCCTAAGAAATTAAAGTATTCCATCATAATCTTATGTCTTGGTTTTCATGTAGGCCTTTGTCCTTGATTTTGTTTGTTTTTGGTTTTTCTAACAGCTCAATATTTAGGAAGCCGTGCATGGCATCGCGGTCTGGAGTGCGTGTGCCCTTGGGCAAGACACTTTGTCACTCTTTGTTTCTCTCAACCCAGGAGCAAATGGGTACCTGTGAGGGCAGAGATGGTGATTGTGATTTATTTGAGCTGCTTTGCGCTGAAATGGTAGCATCGAGCTGTATACTCCCAATACCAGGGAGCTGAGATTGTCTTTGGAATGTTTCATTAGTCAAGGAGCCGGGCAATAATGATGTAGCGCCTTGAGCGCTAATAATACCGGTGGGTACGTGTACTCTATAAATACGCATTTCAGGACAGAGACCATGATCACTTGCTATTATGGGCATACCCCTATAGTATGTGTTTTGATTTCACTCCTAGGTTCGACATTCGAAGTGAGTTGGGAAAAGCAGGGAACCTCGATGTTTTCTCGCTGACTAAGAATAACGCCCAAGTGGGAAAAGAGATGCGCTTTTACATGGCTGGCGCAACTCGCAACATTTCTCAAGCCCTGTGGAATTACTTGCCAAAGGTAAGTGGATCTGCAGTATCATCCCGAATTAAAAATTGAGAAATTTTTCCCGTGAAAGTGTTTTTTTCTTCTTCATGTATTGTGATCTGTCTAATTGGAACGATTGTGTTTGTTTTTTTAAGGATGCACTCTTTAAATCAGGACAGTTTCAGAGGTGCAGCGTGGTAGGATCAAGCGGCATCCTGAGAGGATCCGGGTGTGGCAAAGAGATCGACAGATCGCAGAGTGTCTTCAGGTAAGATTTATTCTTTCTTCAACCGATCCATCCTAGATCCTCTTCGTAAGTCTCCTGTCTGAATCGAGTGGTTTTGTGTTTTTCCGATGACGGTTAGAGCATAATAACCGAAACATCAAGTTTAATGCTTCTTTTATGAACCATATTTCTCCTTTAGAGTTAGTTACTTACTTCAGATGCCGGTTGGGACTCGAACCCACGACCTCCAAGTACAGATGCCATCACCACTTGATTACTGAGCTTGCCGTTGTTGGTGTGCCGGTTCGCCTCTTGACCTCAATCGATATCTTGAAAGATGAAATTTTGCGTTTGGGAGATGTTTTCTTTTTGTAAATGTTGCATTGTGCCGCTCATCCGAGAGCCAAAATAACAAAATTCGTTTGGTAAGACTCCTACCTGTCGGTGCATAAGCCTTACTTGTGAAGATGCTATACATATCGCTTAAACAGACGACTTTGAAGATATGCCATGGAATTTTCTGCAGGTTCAACGTCGCCCCGGTGGAAGGATTTGAGGCAGACGTTGGAAGCAAGACAAACTTTACCACCTTGAATCCTACCTATGTAAGATCCATGTAAGTTTCCTTTGCAAGCTGACGTATTGAAGTTCTCAACGATAACATTATTGAAAAATTTGCCACAAATTCCAAAAATTAGGCTGTATCTATGGTTGGTGACACAAGAGTAACATCACGTCCCTTTCTTCTGATCGCACACAAAAACCTCCTGTGATATCTCCTGATAACTCTTTTATCAGATAATCTCCTTTCTGTTTCAGGTTGAATGGGTTAAAGACACAAGCCGACCGTTCGCAATTCGGCGCCGTTCTTAAACAGTTCAACGGCAGCAAACTGTGGCTACCAGCGTTTGGTGTTTCGGGATTCTTTCCTGTCATACAGTTAACCGCTGCTGCCGCCTTCGATTCCAAGATGGTCCAGCCGCTACTTGGGCATCCTGAACACTACCTCTCTGTCACCAATCTTTGGCGAAAGATGGCAATGTCGTATGCCTGGCCAACAACGGGTAAGTATGGTGGCCCAGAAGGGACAAAACATACAGCAATTTTGTTTGCAAGATATTGCGAAGTTGCTCGTGTTGAATAAAAATAGGGGAGACAGTGTTTTTTTTAATCATAATATCTTGGATTTGTGAGTGATATCGGAAAAGAAATTCTGCCAAGAATCTTGGGATTTCTTGAGAGAAATTCGCGAGCTAGTGACATTCCTGTATTGGGCAAAAAAACCCAAAAAACCGATCGGCCCGTCACCAGCATCTTTCCCTTCCTTTACTTGATCCACGACCTCAGTGGAATGACCAACTACTGACAATTTCATCTTGAACGCAGTGTAGACAATGAATTAATTCTCGAGCTTTCCATTTGCCGCAATATCAATAATAATTAATGATTTGAAAAATGCACCAAAGTAAATGCTTTCCCTCTAAATCAGTTTAGCGCTTACTGTGGTGATATTCTAATGGCTTTGTAGCGAACCTGTAATTACATTTAAACAAATATATATATATGCAACTGTGAACAACAGCCACATCAGTTATTGACTGAAGATGTCATCTGATGGGTCAATCAAATGGTTCACTGTAGCTCAGAGATAAAAATAGACGAAAATAGGTACAATAAAATTACAAAATTGTTCAAAACAGAAGCAAAAAACAGGAACGAAAAATATGATGCAGAGGTGACATACATGTATGAACTTACTTGACCTCAAATACAATGCACGCTGTTATAAAAGAAATGATACTTGGCAAGGCATGGAAGAGCTCGAACCCTACAGGCTAACCCTACAGAGAGACAACATAGTCTGATCTTAATGCACTGCTCTCCCGCAGAATAGGGTACAAGTCCAGCCAGAACATAATTAACAATGCTCTAGTAAGTCAGGTATCTATCCTACCGACTAACAACCATGCCTAGCGAGCAGCGCACTTGGTACATGTTTAATAAGAAGAGGCAGTTGACAGAAGATGCTTTTGAACGCGACCCTTGAAAGATTAGACACCACCATCAGAAGTGCCCCCAACCACAAATTCTGATTGCTCTTTGCAGAATGCTTCTGTCCAGGATGTAAGTTTTGGCATCAGGCAAGGAGAAGACATGAGCCAGAATGCGTGTTCTAGATCGTGTAGCACGCCGCCTTTTTTAAAGTGGTGGTAGCATAGCTCGAAGATCTGAAGGGCTACGGCTGGTGTGCTTTTTGTACAACACTGTAGCTACAGCAACCTGTCTCCTGTGATGTAATCTAGTTATAGCAAACTTCTCAAGAGCAATGGCTTCTTCAAATCCAATAATGTTGAGAGCCTTTCATTGAATGGAAACGAATTGGCTTTGGATGGTCTGTGAAGCATTCATCCAGTTTAAACAGGCATACTCAATGATGCTACGCACCCGCGCATTATAGACAGTGGCCCCGGCCTACCTTTGATGTTCAATTTGTTTGCAACTTTCCGCAGTGTCCGGGACTTGGAGCAGCTTTCTTGGAGACTGTGGAGATGCATACCAGCTTGCTTTCAATGGTGTTTAACACCAAGGATCTCAAGCTAATTCTTTCCTGCCAGCTTGCAGTTTCCATTTCTAGATATCATCATCGCTTTGCACTTTGTTGGTTCGAATGTTGCCATCCAGTCACCCGCCCAGGGTTTTATCATTTCAAGGTCTCTGTTCAGGTTGGCTGACATTTGGTCACTCTCAGTGGTTGATCTCATATGTGCAAAGAGGCTGCATGGAGTCATCGCCATAAAGGTACAACTCATTTTCACAGGCATCAACGAGATCATGAATGAAGACAGAGGACAAAAGTGGGCCAAGTATCAAGCCTTGCGGGACCTTTCGATTGATATGTGATGAGTTAGAAGTTTTGCCTGAGAACACAAATTTAAGGAATCTTCCATGAAGGTAGCTGTAAAACCCAGTAAGCAGCATTCCAGATATCCTCTTGGATCTCAACTTGGCAAAGAGGGGTGAACTTTCCGAATACGTCATCAATTACTTATGCTATTCACAGCGAGGCCTTAATTTTTTTCCCCAAGGTAAAACTTCACAATCCCTTCAAAAGGTCTTTAACTTCCCTCCTGTTTCTTCAATAATAGATGACTTCATGTATTAGCAATAAAACGGTGTTCTGTTCCAATTCTGCCCAACAGGTTTGTACTTGATCCTATCCCTCTTCGATGTCTGTGATCAAATCAATGTCTTCGGTTTCTGGCCGTACGAGAAAGCGATCAACGGAAGTGAAGTTCCCTACCACTACCACAATAACATCAAAGGAAAGAAATCATTACACAGTTTTGACACGGAGTTCAAGACCTTGGTCAATTTGTTCGAACAGGGTATCATCAAGATGCATTTCGGTTCCTGTTTTTGAGATTTCATAAGTTCCATCGCCAGGGTAGCGAAAGGGGGGTTACTCTGCATTTAAAGTCTCAGTCGGCAAACGAACCGTAAAATTAGGATTCTCCTGTCATTCAAAAAAATTCTCGTGGAATTTTTTGGCAAATATGTTTTTTTGAATAGCGCCTCCTGGTGTCAGACTATATCAAAGGGCAGATCCAGAGAGGGGGCAACGGGGGCCTTGGCCCCCCTTCCCCAAAAACGAAACCAATTGTTTTTTTAAAGTTGCGTCGCAATAAAGGCAGGCACTGCGTACACCACCATCTTTTTCCTCCAAAAGATTTGGTTAAAGTGGTCAGGTCAGAAAAAGCCTCAGATCGCACCACATAGCATCTAGTAGCCAGAATTTTGGGGGTCCTTAAGCGGGCCCCGAACCCCACGCCGTAATTTTTGGGACCCATTTTTTCGGGGACCAAAAATTTGTTTGGCCCCCCCCCCCAAAAAAAACCCCAAAAGTGTGCCGGATCCGCCCATGACTATACCCAGTATTGGCGCTCCGAATACGGCACAAGATGCATAGCAAAAGAATAGGCTGTGCAAGTCTCGCCAGTCCTAGTTCACTTGGTATGTTAACGTCTTGGTACCAAACACTGACTAGTCTAGGCACAGTTTCCTGTGTTTGAATTCACCCACTTGTTGTCCGCATGATTGATTGAGAAGTTGAGGTCAACAACTTTAATTTTGTAAGAGTCATCAATTCGCAACGTTTTCAATCATGTCGTAAATTGTAATACAGTAACTTTCTTTTCGTTTGAAATACCCATTTATTGCCCTCAATTGGATTGGTCCAGTCAGGACACAAAATAAATGCAAAAATAGGTTGTTCTATACACGTTGTAGGTCATAATATACGTGGTGCCCAGATGTGCTGCATTCTTGTAAATTCTCGCAGGTTTTTGAGGTCCTATTAAAAAAGCGCATGAAAGAAAATTTGCATACGAACCTTGTATTGCATTATAAAAGCCGCAGGCTTTATGTTTTGTTGAGAAAAAAAATATGCCTTTATTATTTAAACAAAATAATGACTGTCTGAAATCAGATAATTCTGATACTTTCGGGGTACATTAGCCTATTGGAACTATAAAGCGGGATTTGAGTGACGTTTACCATACATACATTTTATTTCAAGTTTGGAGTCTTCCAGTGTCTGTTTTTTTTGGTGGTTTCGTTTGTTTCTTTTTATACTTCAACACATTTTAATGTGTCATTTCGCCACAAGCTAGGCTAATTTACAAAATTGTTCAAAAGTTATTTGTTATTCCTTGGGTGAAATATTTAAAACGTTTATTTTTTTCACTTATCCATGTGTAATATTTATCTCTGTGCATACAGAATTGCATCTAGTATAGTCAATTCCAATCTTGTACGAACTTCGTCAAGCACATGTATTTAGAACATTATCCAAGAAAAAGTGCAATATTTGGCTTCAATGGCCGGGACTTTTGAGTGCAGATTATTAGTTTCAGTTTTACGATTAAATGTTGACTATTTTTGGCTTGTCATTCTCTGTCTTGCCGTTTTGTACTCATGATTGTTTTGTATACCCGTGCACTGGCTTTTGTAAGCCCTTATATGCGACGCACTTTCTTGTCCACTCTTGAATCTTTGCAAATATGCCTACAATCCGGCCGAAGTTTGCTGGGCCTTCCGTCCCCCCGGCCACCGGCCAATGTTGTCTCTCATTGCGCAGAGATGACAGCTGGAGATGACAACATTGACCGGGGCAGCTGGGTACCAGGGGAGGGTACAGCCGTGTGGGGACTGTAGCTCAGAGATAAAAAGAGACGAAAATATGTACAATAAAATTACAAAATATGTTCAAAACAGAATTTAAAAAAAACAGGAACGCAAAATATAATGCAGAGTTGACATACATGTATGAACTTACTTGACCTCAAATACATGCGCGCTATCATAAAAAAGAAGTGATACTTGGCAAGGCATGGAAGAGCTCGAACCCTACAGGCTAACCCTACAGAGAGACTACATAGCTTAATGCACTGTTCTCTCGCAGAATATGGTACAAGTCCAGCCAGAACTTAATTAAGTGTTATAGTAAGTCAGGTATTTAGCCTACCTACTAACAACCATGCCTTGCGAGCAGCGCACTTGGTACATGATGTTTAATAAGAAGAGGCAATTGACAGAAGATGCTTTTTGAACGCGACTCTTGAAAGATTGGACACCAAATTCTGATTGCTGTTTGCTGGGATGCTTCTGTCCAGGGTGTAACTCCACAGAAGATTGTCAAGACTAAGGGACCATTTACTCATGTGTTAGAGGATGGAAGAGTCTGGAACGCTTCAAAATTAAGTCTATGCCCTGTAGAATTTATGGCACAGGGTTCAAGCTCAAATGGCGTTCAAAATTCCACAGCAGAAAACAAGCCTGTGGCCGGGGATGGTCAAGTTCGACATTCAACCAGACCTCGAAATCCCCCAGTGTGGTCAAAAGATTATGACATGTAGTCCAGACCCTTTCGTTTCATACATTATGTACCATCAGTCATAGCAGTTAAATGACTAAATCCACTCTTGTAATTGGGACAGTTAAATCATATCGGACACTAGATTCACCATATTATTCACTAGGGGACTATGAACTTTTGCTACGTTACTTTGGGCTTTGAGAAGAATAAGGCTTGCAAGTTGAACACAGAAATTCACAGTTGTTGCTCATTTTACTTAATAGTTGTTACTCTAGTTCTTTCTTTAGAGGAGGGGAGATGTTGTGTCTACATGCATTTGTGATATAGCGCCCTCCTGGGTTGGAAAGGTAAAAGGTTGTTGCGTGGAACGTGAAGAATACAAGTTGTACGTTCGCTCGTACCTCCGCCCCTGTTTGCAGGGCGGGGATACGAGCGAAGGGTACGAGCGAATGGCCGTCCGAGTTCGGGCGGTCTGTTTCTTCACGGAGTATTTTTATTGTTCTCGCGCTCGAACTGCGGGGACACGACCCATGCACGAACACTGTACTGCGGCGGAACAGGATCACATACCACTTATCCGTCGGGGTTTAGAAGAACGATATATACCCGTGTCAAGAACAAGACCCGCCCGAACTCGGCCAATGAGTGCTTGCTAGATGATACTTCTTTCATTCTAGATTTTGTTATTTCTCATCGGGATGCCAAAAAATCTTCGTTACAGTCTTGTCCAACATGAAATTATCAAGTTTTATATTTAAGATCGAATGGTATGTATTAGCTACATAAACATCGATTGGTATGGTTAGGCCAAAAAAAAAAGTCTCCGGTTTCTGGTATGCGCGCGCGTCGCCGTAGCCATGCGCGTCGGCAAAATGAAAAAGTTTTTTTTCAATACAAGATGATGTCTCAAAACCACCAAACTCACTGGTTTGACTGGAATCCTGCTGCTGCACAATTTTAACGTGTTTTTAGATGGGGCTATGATCGAGAATAAGCTTTATGTGGCCTCTCTGGACTCCCATATATTTGCACTAAGTTTAGTCGGACACCATTTGCAGTCATCAGCCGAAATTTGAAGCCAAAAAAAAAAAAAAAACAGGTAAAAAAAAAAAAAAGCCGCGTCGCCGCACCACTTTTGGGGCAAGCTCCATACCAGAAACCGGAGACTTTTTTTTTTTGGCCTTATGCAGATTAGAATAATTTTGTAAACTCTTATATCAGGTTAACATGTTTTAAATAATAAGTGCGTGGCATCTGTGGAGCATCTGAACTTTGGAACATCTTTTTAAAAATGTTATGCCTGAACTTTAAAAAACGAAAGTAATCAAAATTTGATGCAGCCTCAAAACAAGAAGAAAAAGTGTGGGGGATGATTCAGTAGTCCACCCTGGTCTAAAAAGTGGGGGATATACAGCGATTCTCCCCCCTCCGGATTTACGCTCCTAACTATAAGGCAAATTCATTGCATTGACCCTTTAAAATACTTCAGTCAAGTTATCCCGAGCCAACTATATAACATGTACATATTATTATAAGCCTGAAAAAGGGAGGATTTTTTTTTTGATGTAGTCTAGAGTAAGACGTATTATATAGTGACATTTAAAATGCGTAATGCACGTTTGAAATACAAACGTTCACGATATAAATTCATAATATACTGCTGTCGAATCAGGGTACAGGATGGAACAAGCTTCCCACTCACTATTTGAAGGTGTTATTTTCGACTTTCATTCCGAAAATATAGATTCCTTTTTTCAAATGTCTTCTTTTTTTTTTAAGGGAATGTACAACATTTGCTTTTGCTTGAATTTTCAGAAACAAATGGATTTGGAGGATTAGTATGTTAGAGAAAATATTGTTAAACTGACTTGTTTCAGGTTTTGGGCTTGTAGATGCTGGAAAAACCAAGAAAACCTATCATGTTCTTGTAGTCTAGTTCCCTGACCCACTTAAGATGAAACGGAGCAATTAATTCACTTTGGGGAATTGTAAGGTCAGAGAATCAGTCTAGCAGGCTTGTACCCCTTCATTAAGGTGTGTAATCAATTGCAAAGAAAAGTCAGAATAACTAAATATGAAAAATTAGGAACAGTTGTTGGAAAAAAAGCCAGTTTTCTCCAACGCTGGTCGGCCGACCAGCGTTGGAAAAATACAGTTTTTCTTCAAAATGTCAGCACACCAGGAGCCACGATTTTACAGGATGCTTTAGAATGTCATTCCCAGTACAATTCAGTAAGGTATTTCGTGATAATTTGATCATTTCGTTTTTTGATGTTTGCAAATGTTGTATCTTCCCTTTAACTACAAAAGTTATTTACCGCAGCAACAAATGGGCCCTTCCATTTTTTTTTGAGCCACAAACTGGCCGGGGTATGTTTTGCACTTGTCATCTAGTCTCGACCGCCATGAACTCGATTCTTTTCATTGCCACCAAATTTGGCGGCACTCCAGCTGCCGGCAGCACGGAAAAGGATGATGAAAGAGCTGTTGAATTATTAACTACTGGTCTAATCCATACTTAAAAAATCGGTGTGTTGTTACAATTCAAATAGTATGATAACCCTAAAACCATTCAATTGTACAAATAACAATGAGTTTTTGGATTTTTGAGCTGGTAGCTATTTGGGAATATAGCATTACATGCTCCAAATTGTAAATTTATCTCTGTTTTGTTACATCAACCCATGCAAATTTGTGCGCACGTTACTATGCCATCCCCGTTGGTGAATCAACTGATCGGTCGAGCACGCACGACGAGCGCTCATTTACTTAGAGTTGTCAGCAGTCGAAATGCGTTTCAGGGAGATGGTCGTAATAGTCTCTTACTTCTAGGAAACCCGAGATGGAAATAAAGTTAGCACTAGGGACGAAATTTAAAATTCAAAAACATCGATCATTTTAAACATTTTGGCCCCTTAGTCCACATTTTCCACAGACATTTATTAATTTTACCTGTAACCTTTTTGAATGTCTTTTATAAGTTTTAACGTAATTTAAATGCTCCCTTTTTAAAGCTATAGTCCATCATTTGTAATTAGTGCATTTTGTTCATTTGAAGCAACAAAAGTGTTCAAAATCTAATGAAGGATACTGAACAACTTACTTGATGAAGTTTCAGCTCAGCTTCAGCTTCTCATTCCGAGAAAAACAGCATTCTAGGATCTCAATTTAAAATCAAAAGTTGCTAAATCATGTTTCGAATTGTTTTGAATTGCAGCTTTACGCGATGTCGCGCACTGATCCGACGAATTATAGCAACCGCGCCCTCCTGTGCGTCGTTCCAATGCTTGTGCGCGCTGCGCCGAATAACAAAACGAACAACTAATTTAAATTTTCCTACGGTGCTTCTTAAGAAGCACCGTTGGAAATGCCTTCTTTCGTTGATTTCTTCAAAATGAGAGCTTGCCAGAAAGGATTATTTCACAGGGAGTTTAGTCCCCTTACTATCTTTTAACCAGTATGTTTTTCAACAATTACTACGCTGGTTACTTTTTGGATAGCTGCAAATGATGGACTCGGGTTTTAAGTAAGATAAATTGACTGCAACACAATCTGTATCTGTACAATATGTATTTCTTTAAATAGACAATTTTCCTTAGTCAGATTTGTATGCACAATGTTTAAACTTTTTCTAATATTATCATTTAACGTCCTATTACAAACACGGTAGGCCTTTTACCTTCTAAACATTTACTTTTTTAATGTAAATCGCGTGCACCGCGGGGAATTCCGTCAACTGTGGCTGTTATTCGTGATTTGTTAATAAACCATGTTGAATTTAATTGAATTGAATAACAAACGTGTTACATGACTGTAATTTTTTGATGGGGTTGAGTTGCATACAATAATTTTAGATGACGTTATACTCGTCCCACGTAGCCGCTGCAACTTGTCTTCTGGCGCGTAAATTACGCTGAGAGGTTAACCGCTAAACGGATCTGTGCAAGTCTATGAATGAATTAACAAACCGGTTCATTCTGGTTTTCAAGGCGCGGTATCAGCGCGCCGGTACATGCCACGCGGCGCGCCATAAACCATTCATAACAACGGGAGACCGGCAACGTACACAACATCAACTCAGCAAGCCAGCAAGACGTGAACTTACTGACTCGACAGAAAAAGAAGATTGACGCTAGCATATGGTTAGTCATCTTAAGACCTTTAAGGCTCAGCAGGAAGATCCAATTTCTTGATTTCCGAAGCAAGGGGTGACTATAAAAAGCAGCCACGATGGGAGACAGCAGAAAAGCCGACTACGAGTACGAAATGGCAGCGACGACCGACCCAGAGAAAGGAGGCGACCCGGAGAAAGGAGCGGACGGGGAGTGGGGCGGGCAAATGCAGCAGGAGCCCGACGCTGAATGGACCGGCCTGGGCAAGGAGGAATTGCTGAAAGTTGCCAACACTCCAGCATGGAATTGGAGCCGCAATATCCTCTTGATTCTCTTCTGGGTGGCCTGGGTAGCTATGCTGGTCGCAGCCATCGTGATCGTGGTGAAAGTACCGCGTTGTCCCGAGGTGGAATGGTGGGAGAAGAACGCCATTTACCAAGTCTTCCCGCGCTCGTTCCGCGACTCCAATGGCGATGGATATGGGGACATCAAAGGTATGATATTGAGTTTAGTTTTGGTCTCAAGTTCTCAACAAACCCTAAATCATTGTCCATCAGATTTTAATCCAGACTGTCTTGCCAATTGTAATGTTGTTTGTATTGCATTGTCAATTAAAGGTCTTAGTAAAAACGGTTTCGTTTGTGGTGTTGACGTGTCATGCGTGTTTTGTGGTTTTAAAAAGGATATTTATTCATCATCATTTCCATGATTACCTGTGATTTTTTGACTGGTTTTGTTGTAGTTTTTGTGTCATATTTGTCAAACATATTCAATGCAATTCATCTATGCAAGTGTGTTTTCTAACTTAACGATTTTTCTTAGTTGTTTTTAATGAAAATGCCGAGTATGCGTGCCGAGGTTTCACGCCGCCAAACATGCATGCATAATTTATGCGCGCGTGGTTGCAGTCGGCGCGCTGGTGCCCACGATTGAACAAGCGCCATTCCTATGCAAAATGGTTGTACATAGTACCTGCGAGATAAATTTGTGAATGAGAATGATGCAATCAACCCAGCTAGGCCAACACCCACACACACTATGCGAAATCAACCTGCAATTACTAGTTATTGATAGTGGAAATAATTTATTCACTGACGTGACTGACGTCTGAATATTTGTGATTAATTTTATCAGCCTGTGACTACAACACATGTTAAATTGTAAATTGATTATTGGTGGATTACCATGTGGAAAAAAAAAATTACACATTTGTTTTTTTTGTTCATATTTCAACCAACATTCATGCCATTGCCAGTACAGCTTGTAATTGCAAATACTAAAATTAAATTTTGTTTTTCTAACTTTGACAGTATTAACAATGTTTATTTAGCTGCTTGAATAAGTATGTGTATTGTACTAGTTTGGCCCCACAAATTTTCAGAAATTAGATAACACAGATAAAACAATTACATGGTTTTGTTCCCGAGAGTTAAATGAAACAATTAATGGCCCAGTACTTCTTGCTACTACTACATGTAGTTAGTACACTATTTAGTGTAGGACATGAGGAAGTGAAATTTGAAAACAATCATGTGCAGTTATTGCTCGGCAAAGTTGGCATCCATTCAAAAAAGGATAACATGTAACTTCCTCTTTGCTAAACAAATCCAAAGAAAAGGATTCCTTTTTCTTTCACTACAAGTAGTACATTTTTTTTTTGTGAAATTTTTGACAACATATTTTCAATTTACCCACTGAATTTGGGTGTTTTTTTTTCATATAGTACACATGAGTCATTGTTATCATAACACATGCTCATTACACATAAAAAGCACATTATTTGGGGATTGAGAACATTTCCAGTTTTATGCAGGCGTCAATTTGAAGCGTGGACCCACCCTCCTCAGAGGTCGCAAAATATCGACGCCGTTTCGACGCCGAAGCCTGAGGTCAATAATTTGTTGTTATAGTGAAGCCGTAACGTTCCTTTTTAATAATTGGGTGAAGCGTTACCTATAAAGTTGATGAAAGGGTGAAGCGTTGACGAGCCTTATTTGTGTTTGGTGATGTGACATCGAATCCACGACATCGGTCGCGCCGAAAGTATGTCGAAGTCGTGGCGTTTCAAACAACTGTAATTGTGATGCAATCTAATAAGATGGCCTGTTTTGAAATTCGCGCAAGCCAACTTGGAATTTGTGTGCGCGCAATTTTTGAACTGAAGTTTGCCCACACAAATACACACAATCTAACATCGCGCGCCGCACCACCTTGCAAACTGTATTCTGTGGTGGTTCCACTTGCGCAAACGTTGCCAAGTTTGCGCACGTTTGCTACCGATCTCATTTTGAGTGGATCGAACAAGCTGTGCGCCGCCGCGCCAACGTTGGCGAAAGTTTATAGCATGCAACGAGGCGAACTAGACTAGTCCCCTGTCCTTATCAGCAAGGAAAGCCGATCGCGAACGTACGCGTGTCAAAGTTAAAACAACTTTCGAATAAACTTCATGCTTTTTAACAAAAATGTGTTCGTAGAAACATTGGATTTACAAAATAAATGTCACTGTATCTTTGGATTGAAACCTGGTTGACTTGGTACTTTTTTAGCAGTGTGGAATTACAAATTTAACCATTGCAGTCATGGTCTAGTTATAAGTAAACATTAATGAAGCTTGATTTTAATAGAGGTGAAGCTTGAACTATGCAGATGGCCAATATGGTGAAACAGTGGTGAAGCGTCAGACCTGGCAAAAACTGAAAAAGTGAAGCTTCACCTATGGAAATAATTCAAAGGGTGAAGCCTGGACTAACACATTTGCTGATAGAGTGAAGTGGTGGTGAAAACCTGACCTTATACATAATTGGCTCAGGTGAAGAAAGGTGATGACGTGAGGAGGGTGGGTTCAGGCTTCAAATTGACGCCTGCATTAGTACTTTGAACATTTGTACCACTCCCAAAAGCATATTCACAAACCAACTTGAACTAAATGTTTGAAAGAAAATGATGCCAATGCACATTGGTTTATTAACCATTATACATGTACTTGTACCACTACCACTACCAGCATCTTTCAAGCATTGAATTGAAAAAGGAAGACATGAATAAGCTTAATTCATGAAAGTTATGGCCCATGAATAAGTACTAGATTCAGTGGTCTATAGAGTACGCCAGACATGTACATGTACATGCTGAAATGTGTGAAAACTTTCCCATTGGTCTCCCTGCTTCAATATGCTGGCAGTGTGCCATCTGCATCACACATTCTTTGTGGCAGCTCCAGGAAATATTTTGTGCATGTGAAGAGTTGGCCCCCTGCCAAGTAGCTAACATACTGCCAACTTTGGGTGTATGAATACTTTAATCCTTTGAGTGCCATTGGTGAAAACACTGAATTATCAGGGGCCAAGGGTTCATGTTATTCCAGTGTCTGGGAAGTTTTTTTTGGAAAAAGCAGGATATTCATGCTTAGGCCAAAAAAATAAGTTTCTGGTATGGAGCTTGCCCAAAAAGTGGTGCGGCGACACGGCTTTTTTTTTTTTTTTTTTTACCTGTCTTTTTTGCTTCAAATTTCGGCTGATGACTGCAAATGGTGCCCGACTAATACTAGTGCAAATATATGGGAGTCTGGAGAGGTCACATAAAGCTTATTCTCAATCATAACCCCATCTAAAAACACGTTAAAATTGTGCAGCAGCAGGATTCCAGTCAAACCAGTGAGTTTGGCGGTTTTGAGACATCATCTTTTATTGAAAAAAAAAAACAGTTTTCATTTTGCCGACGCACATGGCTACGGCGACGCGCGCGCATACCAGAAACCAGAGACTTTTTTCTTTTGGCCTTAACCAGCTCAAAATATGATTATTTTGATGCAGACTGGACCCATGCATAGGATTGTTTTTCATGAGCCTCGATGCCAGAGGGGTTCAGGCTGTCATTTGCGGTAGCACACCCTGATATTTCATGCCTCGCTTGCTGCGAGTGGGTCCCTGACAGATACATGTGCATGTAAATATCCTGTCTTGGTTCCTGCATGTTTATCCGTCATCTGTTCCAAATTCCGCAAAACTTTTCCCGGACGCAAACTGTTTAAACAGACCGAAAAATACTTACACATTCGTAGGAAGCCAAGCATCTTGGAGGATAGCCCAGAGTTTTTGATATCGCTGCTGGCGGTTTTCTAAAGGTTTTGTTGGTGGGGTGAATTCTTGATTTTAGGTGTTGTATTTGTTTGTAGTCCTGTTATTTAAATAACAGTTTTGTTTCAAATGATATTTGATTGGCCCTTATTATCCTGGATTCAGTAGAAGGGCTTGATAGCATTTTGATTTAATTACGGTTATGTTAAAAAAAAAGATTGGCTGGAAAAAATTATGGTCAACCAAAGGGGGAAGCAGGCCCTGTAGCTCAGATCTTGCTCCTCAATTTGTCCAAATTTCTAAATTTCACAAGTTATTTTACGGACTTTGTCTTCTCAGGGATCACCCAGAACCTGGACTACCTGGAGAGCATCGGCGTCAAGGTGCTGTACTTGAACTCCATCTTTGAGCAGCCTAAGGAGACGTCAGACATTGGCTATGACATCGTCGACTTCACGAACGTGGATCCCTTGCTGGGCAACCTGGCTGACTTTGACCAGCTGGTCTCTGCCTTGCAAGAAAAAGGTAGATCTTACAACCCAAATCACCCCTCCTTAACCCCAAACACCCCTCCCCCTTTGAAGTTGCCCCTCCAACTCTCTTTCCAATCCTCTAATCTCCTAATTTTTTCATACACTTATTCCTGCTTTGACAAGTTTGACACCAAGTGATTGTTCTGAATTTATATTGGTTTTGACCTGCCCTTATGAAGCAAATGGTTTACAATAACGGCCTCTTTTCTCAGAAATTCTGATTTTGGCTGTTGCTTGAACTCACACATTGGCTGTTCTCAATGAAAAGTCTGTCTGAAGGTTTCGGTATTATTGGGAAATGGCTTCAGAAGAAAAACAGGATGGAGGCATGTGCCATTCATATTGAAACAATTACCAAACGGATGTGATACAGAAGTCTAGCATAATTGCAACGCCAGGGGTATGCACAGTAATTTATTATGGCACTGTTCAACCGTGGTGGGGTAATTAAAGGCCACCTTTTGAAGTACATGTAGTTGTACATGTACATAAACGTTATCACCTGTCATTTTTTTTGGGGGGGGGCAGTTTTGTGCACCATGTGAGCGTAGGTCCATTGTGTGGTCACATGAATTGTCTGGTGATGAAGAAAGGGTCAATAAAGCACAAAAGGATTTCACCTCGAATGCAGTATCGTGAATAATCCATTCAGTGCGTGGAATTTTTTTTTTGAATTAGCATATTGACCAAATGATAAGCATTCTGTGCATTCCCCTGTAGTTTATGAAAAAAATACATGTACTTTTTCGAAGTCTAAAAACTCCAATCCCCATTATTATGCAAAAAAAATTGTCCTATGGCAATTTTGACGCTTTTCTACATGTTCTTTTTTAAAGAAGCAGCACTACCAAAATGTTCAACTTGTACCGTTTTGTTTTGTCCACAACTTTTTTCGAAATTTTAATTTCTGCTTCATACACATGTAATAGGATTTGTAAGTGTGCAGTCTTACAATGTGTACATGTATGAAAAGGGCAAAGGACCCTACACAAGTTGGAACTGGTTAGAACCACACACAATAGCTACATGGAGGTGAATGGCCATCAACTACCTGTGTTTGCCCTGAACACCCATTGTATGCAGAATACATCGTAATCTGTAAAACTGATAAATTCATGGAGCTCTGTGAAAAACCAGTACTGGTGTGCATGTACATGTACAATGCAAAACTGGGCCACGGATAAATTTTTTTCAGCACGTGTTGTTTATTAAAGTTGGATAATGCTTTAATGATACCTATAAAATGGAAATCATTTTAAAAAAATTAATTTTTTTTTTTTCTTTCTAATTTGATTAGAATTTTTTTCCCGATTATGAAATTCCCTCAGTGTTGGAGAAAATGTGAGACGCATCAATTGATTCCTTAACCGAACCATAGCCTACTAATGTTCAATGTAATGTCCACAAAATGGTTATTCCTTCATCTTAAAAACAAGTTTCTATTCTTATGTTTTCGACAATTAGGTGTCCAACAGCAACACAAACAGGAACTTGCAAACAAAATTGGCTGCGAACTGTTGAATAGGCATGTGGCTATGATGAAGAGTTCTGAGTTTTAAAGTTGCATTCCTCGTGCTTTTGTCTGGCCGACAAATATTCAAAATTTTAAAGGCATAATTCAATAACTAAACATGTACTTTTTTCTTTTGTTTTTGGTGTTGATATTTCATTGAAAAGTGAATAACTTTTGTAGTGTCAGACACTTGGCAATTTAGAAAAGGAATCTACAAAGGGCTGTTTGGGGGTCAAGTACCAAATACTACAGAATACTACATGTGCTGTGCACACTTGTATGGACAGAAATGCATACTACAGGTTACTACTCGGTAGTATTTTGTAGCTTTAGGGGCAGTTGGGGTTTATAAAGAAACTAAAAAAAAAACACGGGGAATCTGTCTTTAAAAAAACAGATCCTTTTCAAACAATTTCATTTGTGAAACATGATTAATTCAAATTAAAAATTTTTTTTTTTTTGGACAGAGATGAAGCTGGTCCTGGAGTTTGTTCCCAACCACTCCAGCGACAAGCATCCCTGGTTCAATGAGAGCAGGAAGGGAGTAGACAATGCCTACAGTGACTATTACATCTGGGCTAATGGCACGGGCAGCACTGGCCAAGACCCGCCAAACGGCTGGGTAAGAAGATGTTTGTGGTCACTGATATTTTTATTATTTTACTTTTTAAAAGCCTGTAGAACCTGGTTCAGACTGGCATTCTGGAGACGTGCCAAACCATCATTATTCCAAAGAATTGAATTAAGTACATGAGAAGTTCGACATTTGAAACAGTTTAAATTGGGTTTTGTTATTATTATTGCTGTGAACTGAATTGATGTGATAGTGTGAACCAAGTAAGCGTCTGAAAAAGTTCAAGTTACATTTTGTGTACCACTTCAAAAGATGGAATACATATTGTGATTGTTTGGAATGACTCAAAGGTCTAGGCAATAGAACAATAACTCTTATAAATCATCTGACTGAAAACAAAATGTAAGAAATTAAGTTTTTAAGCAAAATCTACATTTTGAGGTTTTGGGATTAACACAAACTTTTCAAACGTATGAGTAAATAATTCCATTCATTAGTAAGCAACCTCTGGGCAAAAAAAATCATGCTGACACATAGTGGTTTCTGACACATAGCAGAAACTCCAGACTGACCCGTTGTTAAAAGCTAGTTCATATTCATTTACCATTTCATTATAAAGCTAATTCATAATGGGGAATCGAAATTTGTCCAACTGAAACTGCGAAAGTTGACATGAAATTTGGCTTCTTGCTTTGCAATGAAATGTAAACCAACCCTTAAAAGTGAAATGAAAACATGAAAACAATTCCAGAAAACCCCGCATCATGAGTCCCAGCGGATGCAACGTTAGAGGATGTTCTAATCAACTTTCTCCAGTTTCTTCTAAACAGATTTTTGGCTTGGCTGATTGCCATCGGTAGATGACTGTTAAAGGTTGATGATTCTTTTTGTTTTTCTAGCTAAATGCTTATGGTGAATCGGCCTGGGAGTATGTTGCCGAGCGTGGCCAGTTCTACTACCATTATTTCTTGGCCTCTCAGCCGGATTTGAACTACTACAGCGCATCATTGAACGATACCATGCTGGTGAGTTTGATGACGACAGATACGTTGAGGCTGTTCAAATTATTCTCTGAGTGTATTGTTGCTCTAATGTTATTGCATGTTGCATTGTGTTTTTTAGTTATGTGAAAACAAATCTAAAACCTAATAAACCAGGTACATGTGTGTTTATACATGTATGCATCAAGAAGTCCTACTGATTCCATCTGGATGTTAACCCTAAAGGGGCCGGGTTATTTTGACCATCTCTAAGCAGGGGATATTTCGCCCCGCCCCCAGATCTCGGGCATCGAGTGGCGAAAAAAAATTAAACTTGGTACATGCATGGAGCAACTCTTCATGAACTAAAGGTCAAGGGGTTTTGGAATTATGGCTAATTAATTATTCATATACGTATGAATGGCAATTCTGGTCTGTCTACACGACTTATATGGGAAAATTCAGTTTCCACGGCGCCAGAAAAATTTTCGCTGAGCGACAACCCCTCGTCCAATTTTCATGTTTTTGGTGTCAAAAGGTGCGTAAGGCTCGAGGCTAAAAAGTCATAAAAGCTGGGGTTGCGAAAAAATTTTTTTAAAGGCTATCGCGGAAAAAAGGCTATCGCGGAGAAAGCTAAACACAGTTAGCAACAAACAAAGTTTATGATTACCTTGTATCTCTCGTTTTTTTTGTTTTTTTTCCAGAAAGCCATGGATTTCTGGCTGGACCGCAAAATTGACGGCTTCGTCTTCACCAATGTAGAGTATCTGGCAGAGCCACAGCTGTACAAGAATGTTGTGGTTGATGCTGCAGCCAGTGGCCGACGTCGTAGACAGGCAGAGGGTAAGAGACTTGAATTTAGTCAAACTAGGCCTGCAGGACCAAATCCACCAAAATGGGGGATGGATTTTGATGGAGTTGGGAGGTAAGGGTTAAAGCATATCTTTGTTTGTTCGGAGGATCTTCTTGGACAAGTTTGGTGGCAGGGGCTCTGTCCATGAATTCTGCTCAATTTGTATCTTTCTGCTATTTTAACAGGAACTGCAGCACCTGCAGAGCCAACAGTAGCAGTAGCAGCAGCAGTGACACCAACCCAAGCACCTGCAGAGGCACCTGCAGGGACACCTGCTGCACCAGCAGCCACTGCTCCTGTAGCAGCCCCTGGAGAAGGTGAACAGACTGCTGCCCAGCCAGCTGCCCAACCTACCGCAACTCCTTCACCTGAACCTGAGCCTGAACCTGGAACCCAGATGCCTGCTGATGGTGGTTCCGATGCCGTAAGTCATGCTTTCAAGGCTTGGCAGAATAATTCTTTTTGGGTTTTTTTCAAGCAAATCTATTCCCAAACCCCCAGGTTTTTCCCACTCGCTGTGTTCCTTTCTTTGTTCAGAAAGACTGGTATGAACACAGGAAGGACATAAACACAGTAAATATGGGTTTGAAAACCCATAATTTGTGACAAAACTGAAATGAGAATGATAAAAAATATTCATTAACCCCAATCCCCAAGCCTTTTTTGCTACCAACCTCAATCCTCCAAAATTTTGCAACTGCATCTAAATTCTTCAAAATTGTCATACAGTCCTGCCTCAAAATGCATTCATTGTCAATCCAAAATCCTGCTCATCCCAAAATTTTGCCCTCGTGTTTAAATGAAGGATAACCAATGCCTAAATCCTTCAAACTCATCAGACAGTCCTGCCTTAAAAAAATACATTCATCCTCAATCCTCCACAATCCTCATGTGATTCAATCACCATTCATCCTCATTCCTCTGGAATCCTCCAAAACCACCAGGAGGAGTTTGGAGGAGTGAGAAGGGTTAGGGTTAATAACTTTCTCTGCTTCAAACTTGAGCAAGTTTTGCCAAAATGTGTTAAGAAATTGTTGTGCAGCTTTCAATCCTGTCTTCATGTATGTTTTCACAACATGAACACTCATGTTTTGTAATTGTTTCATATGTGAAATAAGCAAACCCTCATGCCCCTGCAACTTTTAAATCTGGCCACACATTGTTTTGCAATTCACCTTAAAAGGAAATGTAATTATACGGAATGATTGCAAACAAAATGAAACTTGACTATAAAAGTTTCTGAATTGTTTTGTTTTATGGTCCACAGTACTACAAGATGGGAGATGAAGCCATGGCCAGAAATGAGATGCTGGCTAAAATCTTGAAGGGTTGGCGTTCCCTGCTGAACAGCCAGAGCTATCTTGGCAAATACAGGTAGGTAGAACCACTTAAGTTGCTTAACCCTCCAACTCTGTTAAAGATGACACATTTAACCAAATCATCTCAGCAGTCAAAATCAATCAGGAACTGTTTTTAAAGACAAAGTCCACGTGTTATTTCTAAATTTCATCCCCCAAAATAGATTCCTTGTCCAAATTGCTATTTTTCTAGCATCCTTAGGAGCAGGGCTTGGTTGAATATGTATTTGTCGTTTTTCTTAATATTTTCCGTCCTTCCCTTATCAGGTTGATGGTGACCCAGTCCAAGTTTGACCTGGACACGGTGATCATGCAGTATGGCAAGAACAATTCCTACTTGGCCGATTACCCTCTCAACTTGGGTCTTGTGGAAGTCCTGGACGGAAGTCAACTGAACGGCGAGAAGATCATGAATGCTGTTGACGACTTCATCAATGCTAAGAATAGTGCTGGGGCAAAGGGTCGCTGGAACACATGGGCAGTATGTATACACCTTTTCTTCAGGATTTCTATTTATGTGGGCAGGGCTTGAATTTGGTTAATGGTTCTTCAACCCCAACCGCCTAGGCCCTTTTGGCTAGGATCCAGCCTCAATCTTCAAAATCATCCATTACTTCTTGCATCCGTTACTTCAGTGGAGGAATGACCACTGCCTCAATCCTTGACAATCCTCCAATCATTCTATATGTAATACAATGAGGAATTATCAATGAAAACCAGAAGCAGTCGGATGATATCAAGTATAGACCATGCATAATTAAGCATGAATAACTCAAGATGCAGGGTAAGACATTGACATGTTGCATCCTCCGAAATCAATTGGCAGTAAAATGGCATACAGCCTCAATCCTCCAAAATCCTCCAAAACCGTTAACAGGGTTACATGCTTTGTGATATGTATTTATTAATACCACTGTTTTTTTGCGCAAAGAAGTTTGGTTGCACTTGATGTACTGAAAGGATGGTACATGTACATGTAGACATTTGGCAGATGCAATAGGATTTTGGAGGATTGAGGAGGGTATTGTTTAACATACATTCTGTGCCAAGTTGTCCTTACCGTCAAAATCAATCAAGTGACAGTTTTCAACCCCTACGAATTCCCAGCCCACTTACAGCAGGATGGACTGCCTTGGACTGCTTAAGTACCTTGATACAGCTATGCTTTGACATCAGGAGAGTGATATAACAGCTGTGACCACAACTTGCCTGCTTTTGTCTTTTGACCCAGTTTGACTAGTCACAGTCTTGCTTGACATGATCTGACAGCTGGTGACTAGTCTTTGTTAAAAGTGTAGCAGGAGAAGTGGAATCAAATTCTGACTGTCTGTGACTGCTTAAATATCAGGAGGGTTAAATTTAGAAATTGCCCACTGAAAAGAACGGTTTCCCTGAAAGAAGCCAACAATTGATGGAATAGAAATCAGGAATACATAAAACTGACGTATCAATTACAAAACAAGCTGTATAATGAACCTTTCTTTTCCGTTATTCAACAGCTGGGCAGTAATGACATCAAGCGTGTTGCAAGTCGTGTCGGAGAGTCCTACGCCCAAGCCCTGAACATGCTTCTCTACACCCTGCCTGGCACCCCGATATCTTACTACGGTGAAGAGTTGGGTGTGGAAGACATCGAGATTGGCTCCTTTGATGATGTGGTTGATCCTGTTGCTCGCATGTTTGAGGTGAGTCTCCGACTGTGTAACAGACTTGTGTTCCAGTCTTGTGCAAAAATAAAATTATCCTGAAGATTAGAATTCATTGAAGTTGAATCAAGTTGGAGTGACAACATGTGGCAGACTGGCAGGTGTTGTTAAGAATGACTCCAAAGTCCAGTTAATGGAAAAACAAGAATATAACGGGCATGCATCTTATGCTTGGATCAGCTGTTTTCCACTTATTTGGCTTCTCTTTAATGCCATTAAAGAGGTTGTGGAATGCTCGAAGACATTTCCGTCATTTTTCGGGTATTTGTAGCCTAAGGTGTGATGAAATAAATAAAGGTGTCTGTCATGAAATGAGTACAAAAGGTACTTTTGAGAGCTGTTTTTTAGGTCCTGTTTCGACCCGAAAAATGACAGAAATGTCTTCGAGCATTCCACAACCTCTTTAAATATTGAACAAGCTTGATCGGAAATATCTCGGGAGCTGCAGGCCAACGAATTTGTGTTCATGCATGAGTCTCGGATTGTGCCATGTAATTTCTGGTAGTTTTTTTTTAGAAAAAAACCACAGCATTTTGACCCCAGTGACCTCATGATGACCGTTGACCCCAGTTTGGTCATGTGACATGTTAGGGCTGGGCTACTGATACTTCAAATAATTATGTAGGAGCAATAGACGATGCCAACGTTTGTTACGGAGAGACATGACAATATTTTGAGCTGCTATCCCGCAGCTGAAAATACTACAATGATTCTTGTCAAACTTGGAATTTCCTCCTCTTTTTGTGACTTCAGAGTTGCGTGCCTGATATAAAATTTACCTTTCTGTGACCAAAATCTATTTAGACTTTGAGTCTGTAAATGCATTACTTGTGACTCTGGAGAGCCCGTCTTATTTGTGATTTCGTGTTAGTCAGTTGGGCATGCCAGTGCCTATCACATGCGCTTGGTGAAAGCAAAAGCTATTAAATTAAAGTTCAAAATGATTTCCAAAATTTATACCACAATATCTTACTCATTATGAGTGTCTTAACCTGTATACACATTTCAAAGAGTTGACATTATCTGCCAGACTTCAATAAAACGGAGTGTTTAAAATTTCTGTTTTATGTACCATTTCAGGCGAAATGGATGGAACTGACACGGGATCCAGAACGGGCCCCTCTCGCATGGAACGACGCCGAGCATGGCAACTTCACCAAGGGCAACTCCACCTGGCTGCCTGTACCCAACACCAAGAAGTACAGCATTGCGGTACGGATTATACCATGCTCATGTTGCAAATGATGGATTGCGTCTTATGTTTTTCTCTCTCTTTCTCTTTCTACACTGTCGCAATTATGATCAAAGCCCCCAATATGTGCCTAAATTTTTTTTTAAAAAGGTGAGCATTGGACAAGTAATGTGTGGGGTGTTGATGCAGGGAAGGTTTGTTGATAACAGGAGCAACCACAAATACTCTGCATCGTTCATTATAGGCCTGAAGACACTTTAAAAGAGAAGACAATAAACATGAACATTATCAGGTTTTTGTTCTTTAGTTGGGATGGATTTTATTTGAACACTAAACCGAAGGCTAGCCCTAACCCCCGGGGCCTTTTTGTTAGTAACCATCCACAATCCTCCAAAATCGTCAGACAGTCCTGCCTCAAGAAATGCGTTCATCCTCAATCCTCCAAAATCTTCCTCTTCTTCAAACACCATTCATCCTCAGTCCTCCAAAATCCTCATTTGAAAAACACCATTCATCCTCAATCCTCCTCAATCCTCCTCTTCTTCAAACACCATTCATCCTCAAACCTCCAAAATCCGCATGTGCTTCAACACCATTCATCCTCAAACCTCCAAAATCCGCATGTGCTTCAACACCATTCATCCTCAAACCTCCAAAATCCGCATGTGCTTCAACACCATTCATCCTCAAACCTCCAAAATCCGCATGTGCTTCAACACCATTCATCCTCAATCCTCCAAAATCCTCCTCTTCTTCAAACACCATTCATCCTCAATCCTCCAAAATCCTCCTCTTCTTCAAACACCATTCATCCTCAATCCTCCAATATCCTCCTGTGCTTCAATCACCATTCATCCTCAATTCTCCAAAATCCTCATGTGAAAAACACCGTTCATCCTCAATCCTCCAAAATCCTCCAAAACCGCCATGATGATTTTGGAGGATTGAGGAGGGTTAGGGCTGTTGCAGGAGTTACATTCTTTATATTTACATCTCCAACAGGTGCAAAAGGATGATGAATCATCCACACTGAATCAGTTCAGCGTCTTGACCAAGTACCACTCCAAGCCTTCCATCGTGGCCGGTGAGTTCATCAAGGTGCTGACCTCGGATAAACTCATCTCCTACGTCCGCACTTACCCGGAATGGCCCTCCTACCTGGTGGCCATGAATTTGGGCACGGATGAGGTCATTGAGAACTACCACACAGCCAACGATGTCCATGTTCCTGCAATGGGGACCGTCATTGTTAGCAACGGCGGCAAGAAAGATGAGCTCTCCATGGACGGCCTCAAACTGGCCCCTGGGGAAGCCGTCTTGGTTGAATTCCCCGCTGCTTAAACCCGAGACAGCCTGGAGTCTCCGACTAATGGGGGTTGAATTATAATAGCTCATTATTGCTGGCGTTGTTTAAGCTTAATAAGTGATTGTTTGATTTCATTTAATCTCTTGGTGTTGGGATGGGTGTAGGGCACGTACTTGTCGGTGTTGGTTTATTTAGCTCCTAGTTTAGACGCTACATGAAGATCACAATATGAACAGGGCTCAAGTTGAGCGTACATGTACAAATGCTGAGTGCACAAGTTCATTTCTTGCTCAGTTGTAGTGAATAACAACTTTTGCATTATTTGTCAAGATTTGAAATTTGAATCTTTTGTGTACACACATCATAAATTGCCCTCAAAAAGTAGTTTGGGGGAAATTTGACACAGGGTATACGTTCCAGTATTGTCTTTGCTCATGAAGCGAAGGTTAAACGCAACACCTACATGATTTGTAAGCAGTAGTGCATATAGTTATATTATGTCAAATTATGTCAACAGGGTTAAAAAGAAACTACAAGTACAATATCACCGGCCAGATCCCTTTCTACCACCTAGATGTTTTTGCAAGCATTTTTGCAATTTTCTGACTTCAGATTATTTGTAGTTTGATGAGTAATGCCTTTCTGATTAGCTTTATTGTATTTCATGATGTAACCTTTCTCTCATAAAGAAATGAAATGTCAAAAAGTGTAGTGTTGAAGAAAATGGTAACACCTAAGTATAGGGATTGTGGAATTTTCTGCAGTGAAGTCATGTTCAGCATTTACAGTTGTCAGGTGACTACAACCCAAAATGCACCCTGATCTAATCAAATAAGATTAAAACATGAATGCTTTGCTGTGTTAATTAATAAAACGTCAACCCCCTTGCAATGATTGTGCCACCTCGTTTCATTAACACTCCCCGCCCTCCTCCATCCATGCAAGTACATGTACTGTGGATCTGGACAGCAGCTTCCATGGCCTACCTACTCGTAACATGTCGCCACAAAAAATAAAGTGCATTCGGAAACGTTGCGCCATTGAAGCGGGCATTTACCATATATACTGCTATGGGAAAATAATCGGTAGATACAACGGAATGAATATGCATGTCACTTGACACCTGATTATGACATATGCCCCCTCCCCGTAGCCTCAGTAGGCCTAGGGCCTAACTTTGACCAAGTCGCACCAAATTGAAAAAAAAAACGAGAAAATTCGGGGGAAGAATGTTGCATCGTGACGCCACTGTTTTCATCACGTGATATCGCAATGATGGTCCATCATTGCAAAAATGTTGAAAAAGACATGAATCTGGGATTGAGAAACATTTCTAATTTTGGATAGAAATAATTTGGAAATGCACTCAACTCGCCATATAGACATTGCACAGTACCAAAGCAGTGGCGTCTGGATACTACATTCTGTCAAGCTCGCGTAATTTTTATTCCTAGGAGGGTTAGGGGCAATGTCATGAATAATTCATATTTATCCATGAGAACGGACAATGACATCAACAGCATTGTTGTTAGTTACTCAACTAGTTAAAATACATTAAAGCATTTTAAAGAACGGTTGTCGTCGAGCTACCACACAGTAGCCTAGTGGATACAAAGATCCCTGGTTCGAATCGACGTCGTCGCTGCTCATTTTCATCAGCTATTTTTCTTCTCCAAATTTATCACTGAGATAATTTTAAATTAAGGGGAAAATAGAACGAGAACCTAAGTCTTGCAATGATTCAAAGGAAAAACTGAATTATTCATGACATTACCCCTAACCCTCCTAGGAAAAAAAATACGCGTCCAGCTCGAGTACTCCACATGTATTTACAAAATTGAACAATCTTGCTCAATTTACTGTCAATTTACATGTACCAGGGTTTTTGTCCAACTGATACTTGGTCTGACTTCATGACGGGGAGATTTAATCATTAAAGTTGACAGTATGTACCATTTTCCCCTGGCTTTGTACAAAATTAATGTGGGCTGTGGCGACTGCCTGGACACCATCTTCCCATGAGGGCGCTGTTCGCTTTCGACGGGACGTTGAAATAAACGGCCAATTGCGAAGAACAGAGTTCTCAGGAAAAATATATAGGAAACGTACTTCATGTGAGGCCGGCTAATCATGGTAACATGGTATATAGGACTGAATTTTACTCCGGATGCCTGCTATTTGGGCTTCTAATTAAATTTGCAGATTCAAATCGTTTGCTGATCGTTACCTTTAGTTGATTATTACTCCTTGATGGGATGTCAATTTAAAAATAAGGTGTATGCGTTCAAATATGTTACTTTCTCAATTTGAAAAAGTATTTGAAAGTAAAAAAAGAATAATTCCAATGTTCCTTTCATACGGACGTCAGTACATGTAATTGGCGATTTTCTGGGAACAAGGTTATGGACCAGGCAAATATATACGGCAACCGATTGGGCTCAAGCAGTTGGGGAAAATATTGTTATATTAGCCGAATGCACGGCCGTATTATCATACGGCCTTGCATTTGGGCACCATAATTATGATAGCAAAAATGTCTGATGATCCGAATATCATTTGGATGAACGCAACTCGGACGTACATGTATGATGTGCGTTACGTCATGAATAAGACCATTAATGGGAGGGGGGGGGTGTCAAATCATTGATGAAATTCAATTCCTATTTAGTGTGTATCCAAAAAAAGGCAAACAAAATACAACGGAATGCCAGACTTAGAATGAGTAACGTTAACCAACATAGATGATATAGGTTGAAAGATACGCCGTTCAACTTTAAAATGAGACATCAAACGTCCAAATCTGAAAATTTCGGACAGAGTTATGAGTAATTTTCCAAGAGCGGTCCGCCCACTCAAACTTTTATCGGACATAACCGGCAAAGACTAATTCATGCTTAAAATTCAGTTTAAGCCACACAAGTCAGCAGAGAAGAAGTGTCACTAAATGGGATACATGTAGTGCCAAATCTAATTTACATCACCCCGACGCAAAAATTTCATCTTATGAAGTTAATGCGGTACCAAAGCAGTGGCGTCTGGATACTACATTCTTAATGTACATACCCGCTGCTATGTACATTAGATTCGAACCAGCCAACCGATCCCGCTAGCTCGGTGGTCGAGTGGTAAGATATCTGCACTAGAAAGCAGGAGGTTGTGGGTTCAAGTCCCACCCGATTGACTTTCCCAACTTTCACTCGGGAGGTACACACTGAGTATACAGTGTTTATACGTCGGTGAAGGGCAAAACCTAATTTGATTTACATCACCCCGACGCAAAAATTCCATCTTATGAACAATTCAAAAGACACAAAGACTCATTAGTACAGTACATGTAGTAATTATCCATGGTACGGATGCTGCATTCAGCATTTTCTTAACTCAATAGGCTAATGGACCTTATTCACAGGTAGCCATTTTTGTCGCGTTCTCTCAATGTATTGCACAAACTGTTGAATGGAATGGCGCCAGACTATTTATGCAGCCTTATTTTACTCTCATTTTTTAATCTGGCTTAAAACATTAGGGAATGTTAATAACACATTTTAATTATGTCATTGAAGCATTCTTGAATTAATATTAACCTCACTTTCAATTCAATATGGCCGACTCGTGAAAAGGGCCCATTCTAAATCTAATTCATCGTTTTATTGTAGCTCTCTTTATATGCCCTTCTTGAACTTATAATCTTCCTTTTATACCCCTTTGTTTGATTTTCTTTTCTTTTTTAACAATATTTAATTCATTGATTAATATTTATTTTGAATTAAATTTTACTTTAGAAAATGCTCATGTTAAATGGAAGATACAACATTTGCAAACATCAAAAAGCTAAATGATCAAATTATCACAAAATACCTTACTGGATTGTAAGGGATTGACAGTCTAAAGCAACCTGTAAAATCGTGGCTCCTGGTGTGCTGACTTTTTCAAGAAAAATTGTTGTTTTTTCCAACGCTGGTCGGCCAACTAGCGTTGGAAAAAACTAATTTATTTTTCAAAAACTGTTTCTAATTTTTCATATTTAATTTTTCCGCATTTTCTTTGCAATTGATTACACACCTGTGAAGGGGTTCAAGCCTGCTAGACTGATTCTCAATACATGTGTACCTTACAATTTCCCAAAGTCTATAAATTGCTCCGTTTCATCTTAAATGGGGTCGGGGTACCAGACTACAAGAGCATGATTGATTCTCTTGTTTTTTTTCAGCATCTACAAGCCCAAAAAGTGAAACAAGTCAGTTTAACAATATTTGCTATAACATACTAATCCTCCAAATCCATTTATTTCTGAAAATCGCAGCAAAAGCACATGTTGTACGTTCCTTTAAATGCTATGACTTCTAATTTGGTGGTGTTTTAATCCAATAAACCAGAATTGAATTTGAATGTATTACACGGCGTACATGTTTTATGCCTAAGCAATCCGTATTAAAAAAAAAAAACATTGAAAATAAATAAAGCTGCTGCAAACTGCCTTCTGACTAGGTTGATCTGAAATAATTATACGAAGAAAAAGACGCCTGGCATTGCAATCTTTAATAGCAATATTATATGTTTTCCCAGCCAATTTCCTAATATTGTCATTCACTACTGAAAATCGGTCATTCACTTTCGTCTGAATTTGAGAATCGCTCTGAACACGCGTTTTGAGCACCACCTTTCGTTCATTCAGATTCGTTTACAAGACTTCTTTTTCAATCAATCAAATTAGCTATACCTGAAATCAATTTAGAATAGGTATGATTGCGTAAATGAATACACAGGTAACGTAATTGGCCGTCTGTTTCTCAAAACCGAATGCACGGACAATGAAAACGATTGAACTTTGGTTGAATTGAAATGGAATTAGAGACGTGCATTTCAATTCAGACGAAAATAAATGACCGATTTTCAGAAGTGAATGAAAATTTCAGGAAATTGGCCGGGAAAACCTATATTACAGGCCTCTGAAGATGATCTTGCTAAGATCGAAAGTCTTAATTTTGTTTTGAAACGATACGTAAGTTTGATTTCAAAGTAAAAGATGTGACACCGTAAACGCATTACAAAATGTACTTAGATTTACTAATGATAATCACTTATAAAACAAGCTCGAAAGATCTGGGAAGCTGCGGGCCAATGCATTTGTGTGCATGTATGCGTGACGTGATGTGTCACGTCATTTCTGGAAGGAGTAGTATTTTCAGTACAAACATTAGGTTTTTGACCCTAGTGACCCAATTTTCCAGGACTGCATGCATAAATTGGACGAGGTGATTGATAGCATTGTAAGGCTGTTTTTGACGTTTGTTAGACAAGTTTAACATTTCTTCATAGCGTATCTTACTGGTATTAATTTTTTTTTTTTCGAGACATATTTATTGATTTTGTTATCTTGTTATTTACCAGATTTCTTTTTTATTGATGGATGTATTCTCTAAAGGAGTATGGAATAAATGTTTTCTTGAATTGAAAATTGAATTGAAAAATTGTTACTAACTAACCAACCAGCCAAACCAACTAACGAAAATATCTTGTTGAGCTGTTTTCCGCAGCTAAAAATAAATTTAAAGACCCAACCGCACAATAATTCATTAAATGTTTTACTTAATATCTTCACTTTGATTGACATATTTTAATTTCATTTACATGTACTTGCAGTTAACCTACTGTTCTTCATGTGGTGGCTCTTCGTAGTTGTGCTGAATGTAATTGTTAAACATTCGCATGCTGTGCATCATTTCCTGAGTTATTTGGGGCAATATGTTCGTCATATAATTGTGATAGGCCTCATGACTCCTCCTTACAACCTCGTGTAGTGGAAGCCTTTCATGTTCACGTGATAGGGGTACGTTGTTCCCAATTGGTACAGGTTGTGACTGTTCTGGGTTGTTACGACGGTTGGGCTGTGGGAGTGGTTCCAGCGGGTTGGGCTGTGGAGGTGATGCTTGGAGGTTGGGCTGTGGAGTTGGTACCTGGAGGTTGGGCTGTGCAGGAGGTACAGACAGGGTGGGCTGTGGAGGTGATGCACGGAGGTTGGGCTGTGGAGATGGTACCTGGAGGTTGGGCTGTGCAGGAGGTACAGACAGGGTGGGCTGTGGAGGTGATGCACGGAGGCTGGGCTGTGGAGATGGTACCTGGAGGTTGGGCTGTGCAGGAGGTACAGACAGGGTGGCTTGTGGAGGTGATGCACGGAGGCTGGGCTGTGGAGTTGGTACCTGGAGGTTGGGCAGTGCAGGAGATACAGGCAGGGTGGGCTGATGAGGTGTTGCTTGGAGGTTTGGTGGTGCGGGAGGCACTGGCAGGATCAGGATAGGCTTTTGATGAGATGATTCCCGGAGGTTGGGCTGTTGAGGTGATTCCTGGAGGTTGGGCTGTGGAGGTGATGCACGGAAGATGGGCTGTGGAGTTGGTGCTTGGAGTTGGGTCTGTGCGGGAGGTGCTGGCAGGGTGGCCTGTTGAGGTGGTACTTGGAGGTGTGGTTGTGCGGGAGGTGCTGGCAGGATCAGGATGGGCTTTTGATCAGGTGATTCCTGAAGGTTGGGCTGTGGAGGAGGAGCTGGCAGGGTGGGTTGTGGAGGTGATGCACGGAGGCTGGGCTGTGGAGTTGGTACCTGGAGGTTGGGCAACGCAGGAGATACAGGCAGGGTGGGCAGTTGAGGTGGAGTTTGGTGGTTTGGTTGTCCGGGAGGTACTGGCAGGAACAGGAAGTGCTTTTGAGGTGGTACCTGGAGGTTTTGTTGGGCAAGAGGCACCGCCAGCATGGGCTGGTAGGGCTGTTCAGACGGTCCTTGGATAGTGCGTTTTAGTCTTCTCTCTGGAGGATTAACCCGAGCTGAGTACCGCATGTTTTGTAGTCTTTGGTCTTGAAACCTGCAAGATGAGTTTAAAAAAATGCAGTCGTTTGTACCGCGGGGTTTCTGGCAGTGGCTGCAATATGCACCGCAGCACCTTTTAAACCCTTATCAGGTGCTACATAATGGGTCTCATGTTTCTCATAAACTTCATATACCTGTCTTTAATAATATACATAATTTCCAGCGTCTTGAGTAACTAATTGTTGGTAGATACGTGCGCAATATATGACTCCGGTATTACTATTATTACCCGCTTTAATTAGTTTTCGTAAAATGGAATAAAATTAACCCTTTGTAGAAATGTAAACGCATGCTAAGCCGTTATCAAAAGTACACAATTGCTACTGACTTCGTGCTATTAAGCAGGACGTCCGAACTCTACTGCGCAATAGTCGTATTCTTAATTGTTGCCATTTTGTGACTTTGATCATTTGATATACATATTGTCTCAAGGGGCTACGTCATTCTGACGTAATTAACAGTAAACAAAAGATGGAAGAAGGATTTTCAATATTAGTGCCCGGCAAAAGGACGTTAACGTGTAATACTCATGTGAAAACAATGTTCGAAGCGCTTACGTCCCACGCAAGCGGGTACGCAAAGCCCAAAGAAAACCCGCTCCAAAGAAAACCCGCTCAACAACCATTCCATATTATGCGCCGTGATAATGTCCATATAATATGTACACTCTAAAAACTGTAAACATGTTCACTTTGTTCACTTTGTAAACATGTTTAGACGCTAAACATTATGTGTCCAATTCCTAAACACCAATGTTCAATTGCTAAACACTATCCATCCTTACGCTAAACATATTTAGTATTTAAACATGTTTACAAACTGATAGCAAGAAAGTGTTTAGAAAAGTGTTTAATTGCTAAACACAGTTTTTACAGTGTAGTATGCATAATAATAGTCAGTTTTGAAGAGCGCCCCCATTTGGAAGAATGGTTTCAAACCACGTGGCCGTAATGACTTGACGATCACGTAAAATCTATCCAACCAGAGCGTGAATTCATCAGCCCTTCCCAGCGTCCTGTTTGCAGGGCGGGGGTACGAGCGAAAAGCATTTACATGTATAATCATCGTCTCCACATTTATTATTGATGGATGGTAAACTGTGCACCAATGATGATTACCTTGTCATGTAATTAACATTTCCAAAGTCACCCTACTAACTCACCCACCCTATCAGTACACGAACACAACTTTACCAACCTCATAATGTCTCTCGTGACGACATCTCGAACTCTTCTTTTCTGCTGTGTTGGAGTTCTTCCCAAATACTGCTGCCAAATAGGATCTTCGTGGTCGATACGCTGCAAAATATGGTTTACCACAAGATCCCAGTTCGTGCCATGGTGGTTGTATCCTGCAGATATCAGCCGTCGCTCTTCCGCCGATACATGTACTCGCATTCTTTGCCCCGCCATGATGCTTGTGGCTCGCATGTGCTTTTTATAAAGTACCGTCGCATACACATATCAATAGACATATTACGGCTATACAGCCAACAATATGAAAGACCCATACAGAGAACCGTCACATACATATCAACAGACTTTAAAAGCTAACCGACAATAAGAACGACCTAATGCAGAGAGCCGCGTGCATATATAAATAACAATAGATTCACGGCGCGCTTGGCTCACCAAGAAAGAGCTAATGTGGAGAACCGTCAAATTTAAATATCAATAGAAATCTACGGCTTGGCTCAACGACAATAAGAAAGACTTCATGCGGATAACCGTCACGTTTAAATATCAATAGAAATCTACGGCTGGCTCGCCAACAATAAGAAAGACTCAAAGCGGAGAAAGGTCAAATTTAAATATCAATAGAAATCTACGGCTTGGCTCGCCAACACTGCGGAGAACCGTCACATACTGGTATCAATTTTCACATGCACTCTCTATCGATCGACGCGTCAGTACTAGTAGGCTAAGGTGTTGGTTGTATATTTCGGCAATTGCGTCTTCCTAAGGAAAGAGGACAATATAGATGGACCGATATTTCCTTGTGACTTTGTTTTCTAACTTTAAAAGGCAGTTTTAAAAATTAGTTAAGGTTATTGACCATGTCCGGCGATTTTTGTTCCAAACCGTACCAGCAATTCGGGGCGTATAGTAAAGCACTTTGAGTTGCAAGTCTTTATTTTCACAGGAAAGAAAATCCTCCCAAACCACATAATGTCGGGTGCCTGGAAGAAGGTCGTAAGGGCGAAAAATGGGTCAAAAGGTCAAATTCGGATTGTTCAGGTAATTGATAGAGCTTGGAAATATCTGTCATTTGATATACATTATTGTCTCAAGCGGTTACGTCATTCTGACGTAATTAACAGTAATTATTTGTGCCCGGCAAAAAGTCGTAAGCGTGTAATTCTAATGTAACAAAAAATGTTCGAAGCGCGCTAACGTCCCACTTAAGTGCCGGGTACGCAAAGCCAATTTTGTTCCCGGCAAAAGGACGTAATTAGGATTTAATCATTAACGAATGTCATCAGTCAAAATTTCAACCTTATGTGATTTTTAATCTAGAAGTGGCAGCACAAAACCTTTCAACTCGATTATCTCCAAAAGTGCTTTTTGCGTGCCTGGGCTGCTTACGTCCTTTTCCTTGTCACAGAACGAATTATTGGTTAAAGAAATACAATTATTCCAAACAAGCTGAT
Source organism: Patiria pectinifera (assembly GCA_029964075.1). Lineage (NCBI taxonomy): Eukaryota > Metazoa > Echinodermata > Asteroidea > Valvatida > Asterinidae > Patiria > Patiria pectinifera. Next base: position 2,561,128 of record CM057142.1, read on the forward strand.
TTACCCGATCATAGATCGGGTAGGGCGTAGTGTTGGGGATGAAAATGTGGGGAGCTAAATGTAAATAGGGGATATAGTTGGGGAGACATGCAGTTATAGAAAAGCAATTTCTGTGGTGTGATCTGAGGCAATTTCTGACCACTAAAACCAATTTGAGCAAAAGATCATCTTGTAAAGTTTTGAGGTTGGAGTAATTGAATCAGCTACATGTATTCTGAGCAATTGAATCATTATGGTAGGCTACAATTTTTATTCGGGGAAGAAAATGTGGGGGGACCAAACAATGTCCCCCGCTTTAAAATGTGTGTGGGGGGGGGGGTCCCTCTGTCCCCCGTCGATTTACGCACATAATAATTATGTACATGGCAACTGTCTGTAAATGTTCCCATTGGTAACTGGCGAAAACGATTTCCGTTAGAATCTGCTGGTAGTCGATTATGATAATGGTTCGTGTGCCCATGATGTCAAAATATTATCAGTTTTGCATTCGCTTCTCGAATGTACGCAGTTGAAGCTACAATATTTTAGTCATAATCCGAAATTAACCGACACAATTATTTTCCAAATACCTGCACATTTAAACAATTTTAATGTGACCAAAAAAAAGTATGTGAAGTTATTACATTTTGCATGCCATCATTCTAAAAAAATAAATGGGATAAGGATATATAAGAAAGCATTCAAATTAAAAAAAAATCGTTTTGTAATGCCAAGGTGGTCCCACACCAAAGTTTGGATATTCGTTCATTTCCGCTACATAATTAAAGAGCTACTGATCTCACATGTCAAAACATTCTCGTATAGGTAATGAAATATTCGCGTTTTGTTGGGTCTATGGACAACATTAACAGTTATGGAAAAGGCAAGGTTCCCCGTCCCCCACCGATTGACGCCCATGATAATTACGTACCATGGCAACAGTCTGTAAATGTTCCCGTTGGTCTGTTAAATTGGCATTTTGTGAGGCAGTGGCATTTGTGAGAAAAACGTACTTGAAAGGCTTACCGTAGTACACAGGCGAAGGCTGATTATACAGTTTTGACATTAAATCATAACAATAAGAACGTGAAGGTGCCATTTGCAATGAAAATGTTGAGTGTTTTCCATACAATTACAAAGTCTGAATCATAAAGGAAGGTCACTATTGGACGTAAACTTGATCTTCTTACAATTTGCAAGACCTGCGAGGGTCTTTTATTCAAGTTGGTTCAACCCTAATTAATAAAGCAAGGCCAAACAGCCAACAACCGCCAATGGATATTATTATTTATGCACCCTTCGTTATTCCAACCCAACGTAGTTCAAAGATTGCGATATTTGAAGCAATGCATCGATCCTTTGTTGATCCCAAAACATGCCCCCGAAATTATAACGCGACACTGAATTATACGTGGCGGGCAGCGAACTCACAACACTCAGCCATGCATGGTGGAAGCTCTTTTGCACGTCACACGCTTGTACTTAACATAGCGAGCACCGTAGACCCAACCTCGTTTCCAGGGTGTCGAGCAGGCTGCAGTATGCGTTGCCATTGACGGTTTTACGCAGACCTCGGAAGTACACAGTGTAGACTTTCGATTGGTCAGACCGCGCAAGGCATACTAATGTGTAGTCAATTTGAGTATTCGTTGCACTCAGCGCAGGGGCGGCAAGCAAACCATATGAAAGAATAGGGACACTTGGTGGCCACGCACCATGGACAAAAAATATTTTACCAAGGTCACCCCATACAACCGTTTGGTGAACACTTTTGCAGAACGGCCAAGTAGAACACGTAAACGGAACCCCTACGTCGAAGCCGCTGACCTCGCACAGTCTAGACACGCAGAAAAGGCAGCACAGGGGGCGGCCAGGCAGTCAACGTGAAAGCGCACACGATGGCAAATTCCTGCGCAAAACGCAGTCACGAAAAATCGACGAAACGGATCGCCGGTCCGTACGGGAAAATCAGGACGGCCCGAAGTGTCCGACCCGGCGGAAGACACCCTCCGCATTTTTCCACGGACGTGGAGCGATTTTGGCGCCGCGGGAGCCCGCGGTCTCGGATCCTTTCATGAGCAAACATCGATCTCGGAGACCGAGTTAAACTCTCTCTCTTATATATATAGATGAGTAACAAACCATTCTAAGAGAAAAAAATAAGAAGTAAAGAAGAAAAAATGAAAAAGTATCCCATGGGAGCCGACATAAAGGCTTCGGTTTTGTAATCAATGTGGTTTCCACGACAGTACAGCTGCAGTGACTCGATCGATGTGGTGGTTTTAAACATTACATTATTGCATGTATAGCGCCCTCCAGCATGATTCAATTTATAGTAGCGATTTATGCGGTATGGAAAAATAAATCGCTGCCCGGCCTCTAGCCTTGACTACGACGCTCCATGAGTGCCATCCACTTATTTATATACTGAGATAATTTATCACGTCATGTTGACATAAAGCGGAGACTAACGCGACTTAATCACATAAATTATCTCGTCAAGTCGACTTCCCGAAGTCGAAAATGACGACTTGTCGAGATAAATTATCTAGCCAAGTCGACTTCCCGAAGTCGAGATGACGACTTGCTGGGATAAATCATCTCGCCAAGTCGACTGAACGAATTCTAAATTACGACTTGTTGAGTTGAATTATCTCGCTAATTAACTTCCTCCATTGAGACGTCGGCTTGTCCAAATAAACATGTCGCCAAGTCAACTTCCCGAATTGGCATGACAACTTGTAGAGAAGTGATAACTCGCAAAGTTGACTTACGGAAATCGAAATGACGACTTGCCGAGATAAATTATTTTGAGTTTCACCTCGAAAACTAAATTTGCTTTTCAATTGCTCTTTTCCTAGCAATATAAAACCTATTCACTTTTGAATGAGACATCGGTCTCAATTTCACTGTGACGTTGTTCTGATGTCATCAAGTATGAAATTACAAGCGATTTTAGATCCCAAATCGACCTAAATCGTTAATGCCAAGAAAATCCCTCGGGAAGAATGAAACACGTTTTCTCAAAAATTAATGCAACTTCCCAAGAACCTTAACAACGTCCCAACATTATTAAGTTAAAGATATTTTCCTCCTCGACGATAGAAACCGGAAAAAAATAAGACGCTAAACGAGAATAATTATTTTGTTTACTGGCGCCGGCGGGGCATTTCGCCACTGACAGTCTGTCATACCTTGTTTTTTTGAAGAAATGAAAACCAGAAGCAAAAAAGGTCTTGAAAAAGAAATATAACTGTATGTCAACATGTTCATTCCATACATTTTTAATATCCTTTATTTATCACCATGCATGTAGTGCAAACGGTGGCCATATTTTGCTGCTTGTCCTACGTAGTCGTAGATGACCATGGCTTCGTGGTCTAGGGAAGAAAACGGTGGGTTCGGAGGTGGCTAATGAGGCCAATCCGGGTGGGACATGTGTGCCCTGGGTGGTGGTTGGGTTGTGTGGGGCTGACGTTTTTTAGCCTGCATGTGGCCAGTGGCGTAGCCAGGAATTTTTCGGGGGGGGGTGGGGGGCGGCGGAACATTTCATGGGGGGGGGGGGCGTCATGTAGATCAATGTATCGTAGTCGTAGATGACCATGGCTTCGTGGTCTAGGGAAGAAAACGGTGGGTTCGGAGGTGGCTAATGAGGCCAATCCCGGCCCGGAAAGTCCTCCCACACGTGGGACACGTGTGGGCTGGTGTAGTGTTGGTTGGGGCTGACGCTTTAGCCTTCCGCATGGCCCACTTCTGCTCCGCTGCTGCACTGCGGTTGGTTTCAGCTGCAAGCGCTCTCTTGGTAAGCATGCTGCGCCAGGTTGGACGGTCGAGGGCAAGGGCTTCCCAGTTCTCTACGTTGAAATTCAATGCTTTGAGGCTTGACTTGAGGGAGTCTTTTAACCTTTTCTTCTGCCCTCCAGCCGAACGCTTGCCATGACAGAGTTCGCTGCACAGCAGCTGTTTTGGCAGGCGACTTTCATCCATGCGGACAATGTGTCCAGCCCATTCTGCAACACGGTGTGAATGCTGGGCATGCCAGCGCGTCGTAGGACTTCAGTGTCAGGGATCTTGTCCTGCCAGCAGATGTGTAGGATACGGCGGAGGCAACTCAGGTGGAAGTGGTTGAGCTGCTTGGCATGTCTGGTGTAGACGGTTCAGGTCTCACTGGCATATAGTAGGGTGGCTAGGACCACTGCACGGTAGACCTTCATCTTAGTGGACATGCTGAGGCCTGTGCGCTCCCAGACGCGGTTCTGTCGAAGTCTGCCGAAGGCGACGCTGGCTTTGGCAATTCTGTTGCCAACCTCATTGTCGTCACTGGCTCCGCGTGAGAGAGTGCTGCCCAGGTAGGTGAAATTGTCAACAGCCTTCAGATTCTGCCCTTTCACCGTGACATGTGGTTCTTGGTATGGCTTGCCAGGCGCAGGCTGATGCATGACTTCAGTCTTCTTGGTGCTGATGGTAAGACCGAAGTTGTCACATGCTGAGGAGAAGCAGTTGACTTCATGCTGCATCTCTTGTTCTGAACTGGCATTCAGGGCACAGTCATCGGCGAAAAGGAGGTCCCTGACTATGGTCTCTTTCACCTTGGTCACTGCCTGCAGTCTTCTGAGGTTGAACAGACATCCATCAATTCAATATCTGATCTTGATTCCATCTTCGCAGGTGTTGAAGGCATCCGTCAGCATTGCAGAGAGGACCATACTGAAGAGTGCGGGGCCAGCACACATCCCATCCCTGAACTGGCGTATGATCATGGTAAACTTGCTAGGGCAACCAAACTTCTCCACGATCTTCCAGAGGCCATCCCTGCTGACCGTATCGAAGGCCTTGGTCAGGTCGATGAAGGTCACATAGAGATCACAGTGTTGCTCCTGGCAATTTTCCTGAAGCTGGCGGGCTGCGAAGATCATGTCTGCAGTTCCTCGCCCAGCGCGGAATCCGCATTGACTTTCTGGAAGAAGGTCACGCTCCAGATGTTCGAGGAGGCGGTTGAGGAGAACGCGAGCTAGAATCTTTCCAGCAGTAGATAAGAGTGAAATACCCCTGTGGTTGTCACAGGACTAACTCGACAAGATTATATTTTTATCACATCTGCCTGGGAATTGCGCAAAAGGAACGTTTTCCATTTGGAATTTTGTTGTCAGTCTCTCTTTTTGGAAAAGCCGAATATATTGGCTAAGGCCCCCCAAAAAGTCTCCGGTTTCTGGTATGCGCGCGCGTCGCCGTAGCCATGCGCGTCGGCAAAAAAAGGGTATTTTTTCAAAGAAAGATGATGTCTCAAAACCGCCAAACTCACTGGTTTGACTGAAATCCTGCCGCTGCACAATTTTAACGTGTTTTTAGATGGGGTTATGATCGAGAATAAGCTTTATGTGACCTTTCTGGTCTCCCATAATTATTTGCACTAAGTTAAGTCGGGCACCATTTGCAGTCATAAGCCGACATTTGAAGCAAAAAAAAACTGGTAAAAAAAAAAGCCGCGTCGCCGCAGCACTTTTTGGGCAAGCTCCATACCAGAAACCGGAGACTTTTTTGGGGGCCTAATATAACGGGACATAATGCAAACCGCCATGGGACTGGTCGGTTCGGAGTAGAGGTTACTGATGAGGCTACCGTGTATACAACCATGTATTTGCTGCTCAGCTGATACCGATTCGCAAGACTTTCTAGCAGATTCTCCATACAGTGTTAGTCAAAAAGAGAGTGACTGAATTTAAAAATATTTTCAAAATATTCGGCTTGCTCCATTTCATTATAAAAAAAACCAGATAGGGATGAAATACATCTTATTGACTTTTAATTATGAAAATTTTATGTAATGTGCATACTCTATTCCCACGTTATGTCTATTTCAATAAGTAGATCACAAAACTCGGCTGTCCACCACTGATCATTTACAATTCTACGAACTTATGAATACCATTTTGACTAATTTTGAGGTAAAATGGAACTCTTCACATATACACAATGTAGTGGCAATAAAAAAGACAAGATAAGCCTAGCCAAGCTTTTCCCAAATCACAAAAAAAATAATATTCAACCGGTTCCGAATGGCTATTCACTGTAGGCCTTTGTGTGCACCTGTGTACACAATAGCCAATTCATGTGGCGTTAAAGGGGAATCCTATACAATAGCACTGCCCGGTTCATCAGTGACAGTCAATGGGTCCGTGAGTCTATCCTCTCTGGGTCCAAATGGTTAGGTTTCTCAGTTGATTTCTTTGTAGATTGTGTTTATCCAGCTTACAAACACATGAGGCATCGAACCGGGGACATCCGTGGTTTAGTCGAGTAAACACAAATAAAGACATGTAAAAGCAGGCCTACATGTAAACAGGTATATTGAATGTTGATACGTTTGTGATACATTTTGAAGCGTGTAAGTTATTTTCGCAAACTTACTTGATATATCGAAATTATTGAATAGCATTGCTAGAAACTAATACCCGACACCGAGACTGCAAATGTTATCAAAATGCGGCGCGCAGAGGCAATTAATAGTTGTGTCTCTTTTGTCGATGTTCATAAAATATGCAAAACGTCCGCTCGTCTATTACCTTTCTACACATGAAGCGGTACAAAGAAGGATGATTAATGATGTCATTAGAGTTGTTTTCAATGAATAGGTATTGTTGCTTTGATGCAAAGGGCATGGCAATTATCACCTATGGAGAAGCTGTTAGAAAGCTTGACGAACATCAAGCGCGTGATCGTATAGTTTTTGGAATTTGAAAGGTCAAAGTTGGCATATACGTGCTTTTTCTAAATTTTGATTTCCTTTTCCGAACAAAGTTTAAAGGAATATAATGCCCTGCAACAAATACATTTGCTTGTTTATTTTTGCAGGCCTTTATACAGCTTTAAAAGGTGGTTTTAAATGGCGCGCTCCAGTTCAGAAATTGCGCACACTATTCAGAACGAATTAGGAGCGTCCCGTTCTTAATTCACCTATAGAAACAGTACGTTTATATGAAAAACATTTTATTATAACCTGCAGTAGAAAGAAGATAAAATTAACTTCAAAATGAAATACTAAGTGAACTGAAATGTTTCATAGTATGCCCAAGTATAAAAAATGTTAACACTAATTGTTGAGATCTGAGGTAGAAACTCAAACTTAAAACTAAACAAAACACCAAACGGTTTTTTTCCATAGCCACACATGTTCACAAAAGAGATATTCCTGTGCTAATGAAATGAAGAATTAAATAAAAAGAAAACTCCCTCTCCCCTTATATTATTTTCAACTTAACCATATCTATAACTTTGACTCCTTACTCTCAACTCTCAAGCAGCCAAATGAATGAAAATAAACCCCAAAAAAGACGAAACAAAAATGAAAGAACGACAGAAGACCAGTAAACCAAATCATTTATTGATTAATTATTCTTTCTCATCCACAAGTTTGAAAAGGCAAAGAAAAAGCGGATGTTATTCTTCTCACCCTGTAGACACTTGTTCAATTTTACGTCAAACCCTAAGTGAGAACAAGCGGAAAGAAATGAAAAATGCCCACATAGTAACAATTTTTTGTGCAATAAAAAAACACCAACTGGCCACTGAAGTGAACTGCCAGGGATTTAAGAAGGGCAGTAAACATCCAACAAAGGATCACTTATCCTGTAATTGATCTTTTGTCTTCCTGTCCACGTACAAGTCCCACTACAAACTATCACCATGCACGGCCGTACCGTGTGCGTTCATGCGTGGACCGCCTCCCGCTTTGGCTTGAAGGGTCCCACAGTCCCTCAACAACAATACCGTCTCCCGGTAAATGAACCAGGGGTATTTAGGCCGCCCGCCATACAAAATAGTAATTTGCCGCGGCGACATAGTAATTCGCCGCGGCGACATAGTAATTCGCCGCGGCGAGATAGGAGCTAATTATTTCTTAATTTCTTTTGGCCCTCTCTACGCTTCCGTACCGTAAAAACCACTTTCCAAAAAAAAACTTTCCAAAAAAAAAATATATTTATTTATTTTTGTTCATTAAAGTTATCGTAAAAGTTAAAATGTTTCTTTTTTTTCTTCAAATGACCCATTATGCGCACAATACAGGCTCGGGTTAAAACCAACCCGCGGTGCAAGCCATCCGTCCACTGAGGTGGCCTGCCCTGCGGACAATAATATTTATTCCATTTCTTTACCCAGAGAATCCCCAACACTTTTAAAAACTGGTGTCTATTGGGGCCCTACATATATTGCAAATTATTCAATAATGTTTAGTAAAGATAAACTCATGCATAAGGAAAAATGCATTGGTGCTCTCTAAATTCTGAATAGTGACAATTCACTTCTTTCGAGTGAAGATTCACTCTCACAGTCGGAAATTAGGGACTAGACGTTAATAGAGTAAAAGTCCTTCAATCGTTAAGATTGAGTTTTCACTCGAGCTTTGACTGAAGTAGTTCATTTTTCAGACTATTTCAATCGAAAATGAGAGTGATTTCACTCTAAAACGTCTGGTCCCTAATTTCACTCTTTAGAATTTAGAGAGTGAAACATACGACGAACATCAATATTTACGAATACACTACAAGTATTTCTGTATAATATATATTACAGAAATAAAGCTACAACAGAAGTTCATTTTAAACATTCAAGTACAAGGCATACAATGTACACCCTTTCACTTAATTGATTGTATTTCTGGATCTTGGGACCCAAACGGAATGGGGTAAAAAGGAGTGGATTGAGAAATAGTCAGGCTTTAATGTAATATCTAATTTTACCGTTTTAATTATTAGTTTTCTGAATGTTGCACTTTTTTGGGCACACTATGTACATGTATATATGTAAACGACAATCTGTTTTGATTACAGGATGTTTTTAACAGGATATTTTCTGCCAATTTGCTTGTTTGTGTGTGTGTTTGTTTCCCCAATCTCTAAACGAATATTTGAATTGTTCAAATCTCTGTGATCTTGTTCTTGGTTTGTTCGGTGTTTTTTCCTTGGTATAAACGTTAGAGTTCACTATTCAGAGTTTGAAATCGGGGATGACTGCATCTGAGGCTAGAGCCATGGTCCATGATACATGAAGAACTCCCATTTACCCTCATAGACAAGCGCCTAGATGCAAATGGATTAGGCCTTGCTCGTGTAAAGACATCACAGCATTGAATTCCGTGCTGAAACTGTGCGAAAACTTGCTACCCGCCTTAATGTCGTTATGGTAATGGTACGGCACGTGGCGACCCTTCAGGGTTTTGGGAAACGGCCAGAAACCGTACACGTCTATTCGCTCACAAAGATCAAATATTGACGACAGTACATAAAGACCTGTGTAAAATAATGAAAAACAAAGAAATGGAATTAAGCGCGTGAACAGGTAAACAACTGAGACGAAATTGACGAAACCATTTTGGCCATTATAATAGATCCGTTCTAGATCAGTTCAGTTTTTGTGCTAAGCAATTTTTTTGTTTTGTGTTTAAAAATTCACGGTGACCCCAAAAAAGCAACAATCCAAATGAGTCCCAGGTTTCCAGGGCAACTTTTGATTTAGCGGTTAAAGAAACCTTGTGAAGTTTTCACCCACACTTATTGTATACTTAAGATGTCATACTAAGTGGTCCATTAAAAAAGTGGCTTGATCTTACTTTGTACAATAAACCGCTCTTACCACTGTGTGGAAATGTCTCAGAGATTCATTTCGTGAGAGCCGGTTACAGTAATATTATTTATTACCGCATTTACAATTATGAATCATCGCTTAAAGATAAAAATAAACATTACTAGAATATCCCCAACGTTTTATGCCTTACCCGTTGTCGTCCATTTGGATCCCTTTAGCGTCTTATGCCAAAGTCTTGTGACTGAGGTGAAGTGGTCGGGATGACCAAAAATGGGCTGCACTGTGTTGGAGGACTTAGCTATACTGGCCGCGCGGGTGAGAATGCCGTACCTCCATGTCAGAGCAAATGCCGGAAGGAAAAGATAACTGCCATTGAACTGATTCAGAATGGACACCAAATGGGACAGGTCTTCTTCTGTCTTCAGTGAATTTAATCTGAAAATGGTGCAAGGTAAAGGCGACAGACGTTTTGAGCATAGTTTAAAAATAAATGTGAAATAAAAAAAAAAGTTAACACCGAGCGTTGAAACTGGTTGGGACAGCAGATGAAAGTACTCAGAAGATTTTTTTAAAAGTAGATTTAGCGAAGAAAAACGACAGGAATAAAGTTAAAGAAATGGAGTTAGAGAGATGCGTTTTAAACTAAAAGTCAAAGTCTAATTGCAATATGGTTTGTATCATTAAACATTTTACTAGCTGGAAAAGTTGAAAATTTGTTGAAATCCCACCGTCCATGGTGCTTCATAATGCCACCTTTATTTTGCAATCTTCATGAAATATCAACAGTCATTTTTAGGAAACAATAATATCTCGATTGCTATTATGACTTTGAGAAATATCTGCTGTGATCGACAAGTACGCCAGGCCCTTTAATTGTTTTGATTCATTATAAAAGACTCGGCTGACTTCTTGTATAGGCCAAAATTAGTGAGAACAAACGAAATAAATGTTCCTGTCGATATCAAATTCCTATGATCAATTAAAAAAAGAGGGAAGAACGAATACTTACTTCGTTACAAGAAAGGATGGATTTAAGGTTGTGAAGTTTGTTTTGCCTCCCACATCTGTCTCAAATCCTTTGACATCAGCTACGTTGAATCTGAAACGTGAGTGGTTTGTAGCAATTTTGTGGTATGAAATACAAAATAGCAAATAAAATGTATTGATTCAAACAATTCGACGGGCGACTTGCTTTTGAAAACAGCTGACACGTACATGTTGAAGTAACATTACAAAAAAAAATTCGGATGAAGTAGTTGTTGCTACGAAAGCTTATGCAAATTTCATTCTAGTCAGTCGATTAAAGTGCTATACCTTACTCTTCCAAAAAGATTACATTGATATAATTTGTTCTCAATTGGTTACGATTTCAGCAAAATGCCTTTGTCCCAGCAAACACATGTGTTCTCATGCATCCATGAAGCACCTTACTTTTAATGGAATTTTACTTTTGATATTCAACCATTTATTTATTCGCACTGGCGGTTAAAATGGATAATATAAGGCACCAGTGGAATAAAAGGCGCATGGTATCATTGGCAGCATCCGACATGCATTGGCATTGGGATTACACATAATTGATTTTATCGAAATACTTGCCCATTTCTGTACGATCACAATATGCATTCTTGTGTTCAAATTAGCCTACATTTTTGTCTTGCCAGATTTAGGGTTATCGGGCTTTTGGTCTGTATGCGACGAATTTACATATGCATTAGCAAAACCGTGACGTCATTCAAAGCAAATAAAAGGCTTTTTTATACAGCTGCTTCAGGGATTTGCCGCAGTCAACTTTCTGGTTTTTTTGGTGTTTTATTGTTTATTTAGTGTAAAAAAAAGTCAGTTATTTAGCAGACAGCCCATCTTTGGGTTCATAATAATGATGTACATGTACGTATAATGTGTGCCTGATCATAGCAACAGCGCCCTCACTTGTCAGGAACAGCATGTGACATTGAAAATAGGTGGTATTTAAAAAAAAAAAAATCTACCAAATAACGGTGTCTTATTATACTTTTTACAGATCGAAGGATTTGCACACACACAAAAATACTTCAATATAAAAAAAAATCTCCTAGCCCTTGCTAATGCAATGAAAGGGAAGTCACTGTTGCGCCCGAAACATGCCCTGCCTATTACTCACTGTAGCACCCAAAACCACCTGAGCATTCTATGGTTCTATTGATTTTTTTCAGTGAATAAATGCAATGTAGTACAATGAACTAAACACATTTTTCTCTCATCTGTTTTACACTCGTAGAAACTACAGGAGCTTACCTGAAGACGAAGTCGGCTTTGTCTATATTTTGACCACAGTGAGAGCCTTTGAGTATACCACTTGAACCCACTACGCTGCAGCTGTGGTTTATTCTTGGGTAATAAACCGTGTCCTGTAGAGGAAATTGAGATAATCAAATGAGTGAAATTAACGGTATATATTTCAGGGTTTGTCAACAAAAGTTCACCAAATTAACATACTCGTCACGTACACTGAAGTGACATGTACACATTGTTGGACTATGCTCCAGTGGGTACGCCCTGCAGAGGCTGTACTATTTTATGCGTAACAACAACAGATGCGTTCACCTGTGCTATTTTCGAGTTTCACCTCGAAAGTAGAGTTGGGTTTTTTTCAATTGGTATTTTTTAAGAAATACAAAATTTATTCAAAATTTATTGAATGAGACATCGAACGAAAACAAATCGATAATTGTCTGGCTGCCAGACAATAATTCGGCTTTTACAGGGTGGGCTCATTTGTGCGCAAAATGAAATTCACTTTTTCAGAGGGTTGCAGACGCCTCAAATCGGAATGAAGTATTTTTTCGTTAAAACAAAATGAAACGTACAAATTGAAAATTTATTTGAAAAAAAAATAAATCGATTTTTCTAAGAGCAGGGGATATATCTTTAAAGTGGACTGCTGCAACAGCTGAAATGCCGGACAACAGTCGACAGTGGACAATTGACATTGTTCGACTGTCTGTATGTCGCTGGTCATACACTTTATCCAAGATTCGGCCATGTTAAATTGAAAGCGAGGTGAAATCTTAATTGTTTAACTTGTGAGTAGAAATGAAACTAATAAAATGAAAGTTAACTGCAAATTACTACCAGTCTGCTCTGATGACTTATTTAAAACTAGTGATTAAAATACCCCTAGTGTGCTAAAAAATAAAAATAAAAGTGCACTCTAAAAACTGTGTTTAGCAATTAAACACAATCTTCCTATCACTTTGAAAACATTACGTGTCCAATTCCTAAACATCAATGTCCAATTGCTAAACAATATCCATCATTATGCTAAACATGTTTAGTTTAAACATGTTTACAAAGTGATAGCAAGAAAGTGTTTAGAAAAGTGTTTAATTGCTAAATACAGTTTTTACAGTGTGAGGCTTGAAACGCTCTCCAATAATAAAATAGTCCGATACCAACCCACTCACGTCCCGTCCATCCCAGTTTACACAATCTATCAATAGATTCAGGGAACACGATCGAAAATAGCTTCCTCGGGAATAAGGTCTGATCAATCCGGTGTTTTTTTAGTTACTGTAATAGATAGCAAAAAGTCCCCCGATGAAATAAGGGCAAGAAATATATTACAAGAAACGTATCGCGTGAGTGGATTTGAATATCGTGTGATTTGTAATAACGTTTCCCAAGAACTTAATTGTCTTTTCTAAATTGTGTATAATCCACTCATACTGCTCTGGAGATAAAGTCCGAGAATCATCCCGTTTACCAAGTGGGGGCCGCCCGATAGTCCGAAGGTCCGATAGTCCGAAGGTTCTTTAGTCCGAAGGTTCGATAGTCCGAATGCACAAAATTCCATAAGGGAGGGTTCGTTAGTCCGAAAATGAAATAAGGTTCATTAATCCGAACATTTGATGCAATAGTCCGAAGGTTCATTAATCCGAAGGTTCATTAGTCCGAAGGTCCATTTATCCGAAGGTTAGCCCGAATTTAGAATAAGGTTAATCAGTCCGAAGGTTCAATAGTCCGAATCGAAAATAATGTTCAATAGCCCGAAGGTTAATTATTCCGAATTGACAATATGGTTCGATAGTCCGAAAAGACTATAAGGTCCGATAGTCCGAATCGACAATAAGGTCCGATAGCCGGACCAACAGTAAGGTCCGATAGACCGAAGAGTCATACTTACGAACCGTATTGCCCATTCGGACTATCGAACCTCATTCTCAATTCGGACTATCGAATATTATTGTCAATTCGGACTATCGAACCCTACCGTATTTTCGGACTATCGAACCCTATCGTCTATTCGGACTATCGAACCTTCGGATTAATTAACCTTATTCTATTTTTGGACTAATGGGCCCTTCGGGCTGACGAACCTTCGGATTATCGAACCTTCAGACTATCGGGCTGTAACCTACCAACTGACGCATGCGCATTATGGTCATGGACTATACTTGGTTGCGGAAAAAATAATTGCCGGATGCTATCGATGCGCAGAGTTACCATTAACTTACGTTGGGTAACAATTGCCAGATCTGCCTGGATAACGTGGTGGATCCGTTCTGCCTGTAGAAGTGTATAGTCTCTCCTGGCTGTATATGATGTTTGGTGACGATGAAGTTGTCCAGTTTCCCCCCCTCTCCCAAGGCAGCCCGTAAGTCATCTCTGCAAAGGCATAAGACTGGGACATTGCTATCACGTCCTTATCAAGAGATTTCGGGCAAAACAGGTTTTACTTTAATACTCATTTCAATTTGGCCATTAATAAAGCTCGAGGGTCAAGGCCAACCACGAAGAAATATTTATTATTAGGCCGAATAAAAAATGTTAGCGTCCCCGCCTGCTTTCTTTTTGGAGGCTTCCTTTTTTTTTCTTCTCCTTTTTTTTTAACCGAAAAATGATAAATTTTAAACAATGACATCATTTTGGCTTCTTTGTCTGATGCATCTGGCGCATATAAAGCCGGTATGTCATTTCCTGAGTCCAAGTGGCGGCCATTTAAAAAAAAAGCTGGCGGCCATCTTGAAAAATAGTCCGGCCGGTTGTTTTTTTAAAATAAAAAGGCCTCCTCCTTCCTTTTTTCAAAGGCAGGACGCTAAAAAAAAATTAAAAAATTGGCCTTATCAACACAGAAACAAAACGAACGAAATTTGTTATCAATTCACACTACAATGACTCATACAATAGTAACGCTTTTGCAACAGACACATCAGTCATACAAATCAATCCACAGGGAGTTTCTGTCATCCCAACAATTAAGTTGATTGCCTTACCTGAAGGCTTGACTGACTGTTCTATTCTCCTTCCATTTCCGCTTCATGATTCTGCCGACTTCGACGAAGAAGTCTTTGGTGTTTTGGGAGTAATTATTCGCGTATTTCTGTGCAAAGACACTGGACAGAGAATGTTGTGTCAGTGAATACAGACAGAGTAATAATCAATATCCTATTTCCTAACTCTTTGCTTCTTTCTTGACCAGGAGGGCCATATCCTACTTTCCTGGTTATACCTATCTCACTGACTGACTCACCGAGTGACTGACTGACTAATGCGCCTATCAATAGTTCCCCCACCCTTCCCTCCCGGGCTGCCCCACCCAAGACGTGGGGATTGTCACTTTTGAAGTGACAAAATCCCCACCCCTCGGGCAAAATTTAAGTGACAATCCCCGACCATGACCCGACTTACATACGTGGGGCGCACTAGTGATTCCATTTCCATTAGTACGCCAATGTTAGCAATGTAATTTGAGTGACCAAAATCCCCACCCTGGGACATGAAAAAGTGACCAAATCCCGACATCGGACCTGGGGTAGCAGGGAAGGGGGGAGGAGGGGGGGGGGGGGGAAACACTTGATAGGCGCATAACCGACTGTCACTTCAAGCCGTGTAGGATGGCACTAAAACTCTAGCCCATCGTGTAGATAAAGCAAATGCAAGAAAAGACCTCCAACGAGTATCATTTCTGATTCAATGATATCGAATTCTAATCTCTCAGGGACCAGCTTTACTAGGCTTGCCTTGTCTTATTATACAAATAGCCATTTGACTTGCAAACAGAAAACCCCCTCAACGTCGATTATGTAGGAAGTAAAAAATCATTCACTCTATCCAATTTAAACACTATCCAATTTAACAATTGCGAATTTTTCCTATTACCACCATGCAAAAGGATTACCAATGGGTTAGTCTCCGGTTTCTGGTATGCGCGCGCGTCGCCGTAGCCATGCGCGTCGGCAAAATGAAAAAGTTTTTTTTTTCAATGAAAGATGATGTCTCAAAACCGCCAAACTCACTGGTTTGACTGGAATCCTGCTGCTGCACAATTTTAACGTGTTTTTAGATTGGGTTATGGTCGAGAATAAGGTTGATGTGGCCTCTCTGGACTCCCATATATTTGCACTAAGTTTAGTCGGGCACCATTTGCAGTCATCAGCCGACATTTGAAGCAAAAAAATCAGGTAAAAAAAAAAAAGCCGCGTCACCGCACCACTTTTTGGGAAAGCTCCATACCAGAAACCGGAGAATTTGTTTTTGGCCTTATGGGAGGTTAAACAGCCAGCTGCGGGGTATCTATCTAGGGTTAAGCTTCGAGGGGGGTGCAATTTTTTTTTCAAGAGCGGCACTGAAGGCAAATGTTTTATTCTTTTTGTTCAGTTCAAGATTTCAAATGGGGGTGGGGGACCACCCAGGGAACTCGGACATCAGCTGGGGGGGGGGGGGGCCGTTGGGGGTAAGTCCCCCCCCCCCGGTAGTTACGCCACTGACGGCCAGCAAAAAAAACTTGTCTAATATTGTACAAATAATAGATGTTTTTGAGTGCAATGGTGAGAATATTTACATGAGTTGAAAGACGTAAGGTTCGCCTCGTTGAATGGAACCTTCCCCTTCCGTCTTGCAACGAAAGAAAACATTCTCACCATTGCACGAACGCAAAACATTCATTATTTGTTTGATATAACATCCAAGTAGATCTTTGTCATTCGATTGGAGGATAAAACTATAAGAATTAACAGCATTTACAAAATGGTTGT
Source organism: Patiria pectinifera (assembly GCA_029964075.1). Classification (NCBI taxonomy): domain Eukaryota; kingdom Metazoa; phylum Echinodermata; class Asteroidea; order Valvatida; family Asterinidae; genus Patiria; species Patiria pectinifera. Next base: position 2,577,705 of record CM057142.1, read on the forward strand.
GTGACCTACAATCCTCCAATCAAATGACCAGGATTTACTTGGGTGTTATATAAACGCATACAATATCGGATACTCGTACCCACACACGCACACACACACACGACACCCACGCTTATAAGTGGGGTACTTCCTTTGTTCCCGTGTACTAAAATTTTGCAATGTCGCATACTAATTTCAAAATGCTCTTATTTTAACCTGAATTAATTTCCTGGGCTCATGTTTACGTTACATACCTAGTGTGGACATTCCTTTGTTTTCGCGTAGTTAAGAAAAACCGGTGAAAAAAACTCATTTTACCCACACTGTGAAACTCTTTCAACCCATTTTTTCCTATGATTCCCTCAAGTGTTTCTCTTCATTTTGCCACAGATAAACCTAACCCATTTTCCAGAGAGGGGGAAACACTGTGTGGACGTGGGCAAGTCCACACAACGTCGCTGCTACCTGGTTTATGTCAATAGAGAAACATCCCACCAGGCAGATTTGCCAAAATCCCACTGCCTTTTGGCTATTGACGTTTTTTAGCTATTTTGTCGTATGTATACAACCTAGCATTTGCTTTAACTACCTACTTTTAAAAAATTACTTGCATTTGTATGAATAAAAAAAATGAAGCAAATGCTTTTACTGGAAAGCATTTGCTTAAAGGGAAAATACAACATTTGCAAACATCAAAAAATAAAACTACCAAATCATTTTGAAATACCTTGCTGGACTGTTTGTGAATGACAGTGTAAGGGGCCATTCAGAATTTTCAATGTTTTAAAATTTCGACTTTTTTTCCAAATTATTTTAACCCACCCACCCACCCCTAATTTCGATTAATAAATAACTGAGCATGTACATGTACATGCACTTGCATGTACATGTACTTGAACACCATGTACATGTGTAGTTCAGTGACGGCGTGAAGTTGTCGGTCTTCCTCTTTTGCACTAGTGACCTTCAGTTTTCTTGTGTTTTGCCAGCTGATATGCTGTTGGGAATGACAGGTTGCAGTTTTGGAAGCCACAAAGATGACCGTGGTTTTGTCGTTTTCTGGATGAGGTGGATGACATGTGACATACGAGGTTGTGCCTGTCACGTGGGGAAGCTGAGAAAAACATTCGCTTGTACCCCCCCCCCCCCCCCGCCCTGTTTGCAGGGCGGGGGTACGAGCGAAATAAAACATCAGGTTTGGGCAGACATCACATCACAGGCTTCGGTCCTCGTAGTCTTGGAGTCCAGTGGTTGAATAGTCCAGTTTTTATAGCGATTGGATACACGTAGGCCTACATGACGTACATGTACAGTACACAGTGGCGTAGCCACGGGGGGCGTGGGGGGGGGGGACAGCCCCCATGAAACCTTGTCGCCCCCCAGTCCCCCCCCCTCCCCCCACTGAGATTTTGAGTTTCTAAAAAAATTATCATTGATCTACATGACGCCCCCCCCCATGAAATGTTCCAGCCCCGCCCCCCCCAGCACCCCCCCCCCTGAAAAATTCCTGGCTACGCCACTGGCCCCGGTTGACCATGCACACCATGATGGCTCGAACTATAGTGTGATCCGGTACACTCGCTGGCCCCGTCCAGCTGTTGCTTCCCCGTCACTGTAGCGGTCCGCTCCCGCTTCAGTCCGGCCGTCTCTGTGAAGCGAAAGCTCGTACCGTGCCCACTCGGTTCAGCTAGAATCTTTGGCATACTTGGTTCCCTCAGTTAGTGTTGTGAGACTCCGACACCGGTGTTGAAACCAAGGAAAAGCCTGACTTTGGAGGAATCCCCACGAAGTTAAATAAATCAGTAAAGTCACTGTGTGAAAGCTCTGTTTGATTCTAATACCAAGTTAATGAACTAATGGGGAATGCAACAATAATAATTTCAGGAATGAATTGCAGGGCAGCCTTTAACGTGTCACCACTTGAAACTTAAAACTGATAGACACATGGATTACAAGATAAGAGAACTGTTTAATTGCCTCACTGATGTTCTCCGAAGTTTTAACTATGGAAAGTTTTAACTATGGAAGGTTGTGAATCTTTTCTTTCAAAACTGAGGGAGGAATTATTGCAGTCATATTTATTTTATCGTCATTGTAAAATTGTGTCTTATTTCATTTTGTTCCCGGGTATTGTCTTGTTGTTTCTTTAGTGTGTGTATTTAATGTGAGTGTAGACCTATGTATGTCAACTAGGTTGTTTGTTTTTATGGTTTTCAGTTTCTCTCTGGGGCTTTAAAAATAACATCTTCATGGATTCCCAGCACAACTCCTCACAATAAGCCCAGTGTTAACTGTTAACAATATTTCTCGTTGTGGGTCTGAAAATGAAAATTGTCGGTTTGTGTATTATGAATATGATCAAGTGAATTATTTATGCAGTATTTTGCCCATTTCCCTCAAAATTGCATATTGTAATATTGTACATTTTTATCAATTTGCTAGAATATATGATACCTCACCAACAAATATCTTTTAACGAAATTCAATCAGAATATTTATCAGTTTTTAAAAAAAAATTAGTTGTTGTGTTACTTGTTGGTGCCCCTGCCACACTGTACGATGGTGTAGCCGTGCGTTATGCACGTGGATTGTTGTCAGGTTTTTTTTTAACTGAATAGAGTCTGGTGACTGTACATAGAAATTTCTTTGAATAAAAGTCGAATCGTTCATGCATGTGCACTTGTTATGCAAAGCAGGGGCAGTGGTTCAAGGATATCTATGTCGACTTGCAGAAAGTGTGCAAGAACGCGACTTGAATGCTTTTATGTGTTCACAATACAACGACGCTGTTTAGTTATTTCACTGTGTGACCCAGTGAGAAATTTTGGAATCATAATGGCGTCAGCGAAACTTGCTGGGGAACTCTTGCGTACGACTTTCTGTACTTCGGTACTGTTGTTTCCAGGACAATTGTGTGTACGGTAACCCGACGTACCCAGATTTTTAAAGACGAAATTGCCGACCTCAAACTTGTTAGTGCCATATTTGGCAACTATATGTGCGTTATTAGTTTAATTAAACAAATGAACAGGTTAATTAAACAGAGTACAATTGAAGGTACCTAAAAGTAAACATAACAGCATAGAAGACCGACAGACGAACATGAAATGTTACAAAATAAACATATTTGTCTGGATAATTTTGTAGGGCGTTACCGGCAAGTTAACACAAACTTGGTGTCAAATAGATCATGGGAGTTACTTTTCTTTGACTTTTCATACAAGTTTACATAAACTTTAACTGTATGATCGACCTGCAGTGGCGTAGCCACGGGGCGTGGGGGCGACAACCCCCCCCATGAAACCTTGTTGCCCCCCCCCCCCAGTCGCCTCCCCCACTGAGATTTTGAGCTTCTAAAAAAAAATCATTGATCTACATGACGCCCTCCCCCCATGAAATGTTCCAGCCCCCCCACTAAAAAATTCCTGGCTACGCCACTGACAGTACAAACAGGGGCCAAAGTTGGGAAAAGAAACACGCATCGCGATATCGGAACGCTTGCGCGTAGTTCAGGCAAGTCAAAAGATCTATCTTTCTTTGTTTTTTTTTAATCTTTTTTTTTTCCATGGAAAGTGAATTTCGATTTTCAATTATTTAGCTTGACCCACCCACCCACAATTTGGAAAAAAGATCGAAATTTTAAAACAATGAAAATTCTGAATGGCCCCTAAAGCATCCTGTAAAATCATGGCACCTGGTATACTGTTATTTTCAAGAAAAGTTTTTTTTGTATCAATTTCCAACGCTGATCGGCCGATCAGCGTTGGAAACAACTGGCTTTTTTTTCTTCAAATACTGGCCCCAATTGACCATCGCACTTGTTTGCAATCGATTACAAACCTATGAACGGGTACGAGCCAGCTAGACTGGTTCCCTGACCTTACAATTCCCCAATGTATGTAAACTGCTCTGTTTCTTCTTATATGGAGTCAGGGAACCAGACTACAGGAAAATGATGTTTTTCTTGGTTTTTATAGCATTTTCGAACCCAAAACCTCAAAAAAGTCAGTGTAACTATATTTGCTATACATTTCCAACCCCCCAATTCCATCCATTTCTGAAAATTACAGCAAAAGCAAATGATGTACATTCCCTTTAAAGCTAGGTACCTACTTATAACTTGTTAGCTTTTTTAGACCAGAAGTGTTTACTTCATTTCGTATGAATAAAAAAGAGTTCTTCAGAATTCAAGTATTTACTGGTCATTTTTCAAGGCTGGGTTGGGGCAACCTTGAAAATATAGAGCAAGTACTTCCGCGCAAAAACTGCTGCATTTGTTAATGTTATTCGCCCAAAAATTAACACACAACGTTAATAAACAACTTTTAATACCATACACTGTATTTTGAATAACATTTATGCGAAATTTAAATATTTGTTTATTATAATTTCATTACAGACGAAACGATAATTTCGCAATTTGTTCACGATATGAGAAGTGTTAGCGTAAAATTCAGGGCGGCATAGAATGATTACGGATACCTTTTTTCAACGGCACCCTGGAGACTGAACAAAATGAAATACTTTTTTAATCTAATAGGTAACCAATGTGTGAAAACTATCAGTCATTTAATATTTCAATAAACAAAACTCTTTGTGTATTGAACGTTGGTTTGATTTTACCCGCTTTAACACGACGTGTCTGTGATTTTGTTTATGCAATGGTGACGTCTACAGGACACTGTGGACCTTTACAATTTTTATGAATGATGAAAGTATACTTTCTGTATTCTACAACTGGCGAAAAGTGTCATAATTTTTGCTGGATTTGAGGATCAACCACTCTAAAAAAAAAAAAAGAAGTGTCAAAAAGTGCTGAGTAAATGTGTTGCGTACAAAAGTTGAGTACTTTCTTACCCAATTCTAGGTTAAATGATGATTTTGCCAGTACCCTTCAAAAGGGAAATTTGACCCTTTGATTGTGCAACCCAAAAAATTCAAATTGTAAACAACGTAGTGTAAGAAAGCACATTTGACCTTGCAACGTTCAACAAAACATGCATATGTGCTCTCAGATGGGTAAATATTACCCTCTAATGAGTAAACATTAATTGCCCATTACTATACCTCATACATATTCATGATCGAGAGCCGAACTCTCACTGGTCAATTCAGTATCACGTGCCAGATGTTATTCTTGCTGTTTACCAAACGCGCGCGCGAGGATTCACGCACATTGTAAATACGCATGCGTAGAAGACTGTCGCATGGGTTACCCGTGCGACAGTCTACTACGCATGCGCTTTACAGAGCAATCGAGGAACTGTCGCACGGGTGCAGTACGCACGCGCGAACATCGCCCTAGATACACACGAAAAGATGGCCGAACAACACGTTAACCAGCGTTTTCCCGAGCTCAATGATGCCGAACTAGAGAATATTGTGGACAATAAAGATGCCTCCGCTACGAAAAAAATTGTCCGCAATGCGGTAGAAACTCTGAAGACTTACTGCACTGCAAAAGAAATGAACATTTCCGAAGTGGAGGGATATTCTTCTGGTGAGTTAGACAAATTTCTCCGAAGATTTTATGCAGAGGTGCGTACTACAACGGGAAAATTGTATGCGAAAAAGTCCATGCAGGCATTGAGATATGGTCTGCAAAGACATTTCAGTAAACTCCGCCAATTTGACATCATCAAGGACTCTCCCTTTGACAGTGCTAATCTCATGTTTCAGAGCATGATGATTAAACTGAAACAGGAAGGCAAGGGTGCTGTCAAACACAAGGAAATTATTCAGAACGAGGATATGGAGAAAATTCAAAACTCTCTTGATCAGAAAACACCACAGGGCCTTCAGAATAAAGTTTTCATTGACATAATGCTGCATATAATATGTGTAACAGAGGTCGCGAGAATCTCCGTGAAATGGCCAGAGACGACTTCGAGATTAAAACTGATGCTACTAATCAGCGTTATGTCTGTAGAAGCAGGGATCGTCTGACCAAAAATCATCGTACTGATGACGATAGTCATGGAGGTAGAATGTATGAAACACCAGACAATCCACAACGGTGTCCTGTGCTCTCATTTGAGAAGTATGTATCAGTTCTCAACCCAAACTGTGAGGCGTTTTGGCAACGCCCCAAAAAATTCGTTGTTGACAGTGATGTTTGGTATGACAACATGCCTCTGGGGAAAAACAAGCTCTTCAACAAAATGGCTGAAATATCGCTGCAAGCAAAATGTTCCAAACATTACACCAACCACTGTCTGCGAGCAACAGGTGTAACAATTCTAGACGCTGCTGGATGTGAGGCCCGCCACATCATGACTGTGTCAGGACATCGGTCAGAAACAAGTATCAGAAGTTACAGCAGAACTGGTGAGGATGAAAAACGCAAAATGAGCCAAATTCTGTCAGCAAAAACTTGCCCAAACGCAAATACCGCTGCAACTTGTTCATTGCAAAGCAGCGCTACAGCTACAGACCAAGATCATCAGGCATCCACTTCAAGTTCAACCACCAATGCGTTTGATGTGCAGTTGCCACATTCTCCACAACTTCAGTTGCTGTCAAGCTCTCAAGAGGAAGCAATTCTGAATGACTTGACAAATTCACCTAACTTCGGACAAGCCTTGAACATTGGGATTTCTCGCCAAGTTGATCTTGTCCAAACAGCATCAAATTTTCACTTTCACAACTGCCAAGTGAACATTTACAACAGCTGAGACATTACTGTGAACAACAATGAACTGAGCCATGAGGCTTTTAATATTCACCTGCATTCTTGTGTTTCAATGAATCAGAACAGATTCAGTCAGTTTTCGTGTTATAAATGCCGAAATAAAATGAGAAGTTCATTTAAAATGTATATATCCTGGCTGCATTTTATTTCACAGTTGTTATAATGCCTTTCCCCTTACTCCTATTGTAATGGCAACAGAATATGTATGAGGTATAGTAAAACAAATATAACATGGTTTATTTCGGGTGGACAGTCGATATTCGCTCCCCTCGGTATTGGAAGTCGACAAACTAGTTCCCTCGGCTTCGCCTCGGGAACTAGTTTGTCAACTTCCAATACCTCGGGGAGCGAATATCGACTGTCCACCCTCAAACCATGTTATATTTGTATATTATTGCCTAAAGAACGTTCTCGAAATCGACAGTAACATTCAAGATGGAGGTTGGTGGATTAACGAACGTGCTGCGAGAGTGGGATTCGAAATCACCGATACCTTTATTTAGAAGTAATCATTTACTTTTCAGGATGCACTGATTAATCAAATACGTCAATGAGAAAACGTGGGCAGTATGAGGTACCTACAACATTGGATATTTGTGACGAATAGGTGGATGATTGAATTGCAGTGTCGCGATGTGTGTTGTGTGTATCGTACGTGTACAAAATGTACATGACATTTGTAACATTCAAACACGGTCAGTCTCTTGGCCTGCATGACAGCACTATTTGTCAGCAGAGCATCCATGTTTTTTTGGGGTCAGGTGAGGCGAATGGTTAATAAATTATGCATAAATATTGACAGAGCCCCCCAACCCCCAACCCCTGCCCCTTGGGGTCAAAAGAAAGGGTGATCATTTGTTGGGTACAATTTTGACGCAACACCATGTGTAAGAATTTTTACGCAGGAATTGAGTAAAATTTGACGCAACCCCTGTCGCGTAGCGTTTTACCCCGTCAACGACCATGTTCCCTTTTTACCACCACAAAGAGTACACTCACCTTGAATTGGACTACATGTAATACCCTACTTGTAAACCCTTCGTGTGTGTGGCAGTTCGTACGCACAAAAGATATTCGTCCATGACAACCGTTCGTCCATGAAAACAATCCAACAGTAAGAAAAATGTTCTAGTGTTGTCTAGACATGGTCTATAGATAAGCCCAAGTCACACATTCACGGTTTGGAGCTACGGATCTCCACGGTTTGGAGCTACGGATCTCCACGGTTTGAAATTCGTAATAAACCGTAGGAGTACCGTATTCATCCTTATAGTACCTCCGTGGTTATCCGTCATCTTCCTTCGGTATTCGTGGAGGGGCTACAGAAGTTTAAACTGTTCATATAACTTCCGTGGTGAACGGTCATGAAAATTAAATCCGTAGTGCAACCGTGGGACATCTGTAGGACAACCGTATTTATTAGTGGTGTTATTCGTGGCTATTCGTGTATATTAGTCTTGGAGATTCGTAGCTCATTCGTGGTAGAAAGCTCTACGAATTCGCTACGAATGTCCTACGGATAGGCCCGGATGTGCTAGGGTTCTGCTAAGGTTGTACTACGAATATGCCGTAGGAGAACCTTGGTCATCCGTGGCACATATCGCAGAAAATTAACCGTGGCGTTATTATTCTTTAAATACCGTCGATATGATTCTTCAACAATCCGTTTATGTTCTTGACAGGCCTTGGTGTATTCGTAGAAAAACCGTAGGACAGTCGTGGCTATCCGTCCTGAAACCGTAGTATGATTCTTAGAAAGTCGATTTGTCCACGAATCTCGACGGTTCATCGTGATCGATTGATTCTTGGTAAACCGTGGATATTCGTAGGTCCAACCGTGAATGTGTGACAAGCGGCTCTATACAGTATGTCCCATTATATTGCAGCAGCTATAGGCCTCTACGCAAAAAAAACTATGAATTAAATTCTTGAAAGTTGGCCTCAGTACCCCTTCACTTGGCCTCAGTGCCCTTTGAAATTTCAAAAGTGACCTGCCCCTTTTTTTTAATAGTATAATAATAATAATATAGTAACATAAATAAAACAAATAAAGTCCTGCATTGTTTTGTCCTAGAGTAGAACTGACTAAATCTTTCTTCTGAAGTATTGCATATAGCCAATATTTCGAGACAGGATGATATCTACAGTTTATCTATTAACTTAAAATAAAGAAAATGAACATCTACACACAAAAACCCCGAATTACCACTGACTGTTTTGGTTAACAACTTAACATACTTAACCGGCAGCAATATTCATGCAGATTCACCGTGTTCATATAAATTAAAAGCCAAAACCAATATGACTTTCCAAAATACAGTCGATAGGTCTGGTTTTTTTGGAAAGAATGTTGCAACCTGTTGCCATTTTTTCTTGTCATCTCAATAATGGTCAGTCATTCCAATGTTGAAAAGACATGAATCTGGGACTGAGAAATATTTCCAATTTTGTTAGGAAATACTTTGAAAATGGTCTCGACTCTCCATAGGCTTTGTACACAACCGCTGAAGTGGCGTCTGGATACTACATTCTTTCCCTTTTTTATTTTTTATTTTTTGGTGCGCTGATTTAGTGGAGTATGCACACCATTTCCGGCCCAAATTATTTTCATTTACGCAATGACAGCTATCAAAATGGGCCCTTAAGACTTGCCATAATTAAAGAATAAATTTTGAAGGTCGTTCGATGTTTCTGTTTCTAACAGATACGGAATTTGAAGTTGTTCACACCATGCCACTATTATATGCACGGCATTAGGCCCAGAAAAATTGGGCCGGTAGGCTAGGCCAGAGAGTTCCTTTGCCACTTTGTTTGTTCGTTTGAAGGTCTGAGTATCCCGCAGACGATAATGCGCATTTTCGGCCTCATTTGTTTACATTTACATCATGAAAGCTCACAAATTTAACCCCCAAAAGTGATGAAAACTTGCCTTAACCATGCCTTAACTAATGCAGAAAATATTTAAGGTGCATGGGGGATTCTTAAAAAACCAACTGACCTTAAGCGCTGCGCTAATTTGCCAACACCGTCCGGATATCGCACAGAATCAGCGTGCTTTTTTGCTGAAATGTGGGGCAGACAACGAACCACGTGCTACGAAACACGCTACGTTGTCGCGCTTCAGGCACGAGCAGTGTAAATACAGGAAAACGGAAAATACATTTACAGAAAAGAGAGATCAAGTTCTGTGAACAAACTCAAACAAATCTGTTTTGGTATAGATGTTTGCTTACGATTTTTACGTTGTCAAATTAATCCACCGTGATTTATATATGTCGGCCATAGACTGTTCCCGGTACATCAATCATCACTAGCACTTCGTTATAGCACGCGGCAGGAACCAGTCTATACTGATCGCATGCACCATGCGACGTCCCTGGTCGGATACAAGCAACTTCAGCCGGCGAGTGCGATCCGGGAAAACCCCGCTTCCTTCCGAATTCAGCGATTGCAAACATTTTACCGTGATTTGGGGGTTCTGTTAAACGTTGAATAATTATTGGTTCATACCTCTGTCGAGAATAAAAAGGGCAAGTGCCAAGTTGGCTGAGAACTGCAGAATGTTTTGAAAAAAATGAAGGGGCATATTGCGGCCAACTCGGCAGGGCATGCGGCAGATGGCCACGGTTAATGTCGAGGAACATAAGAATTATTCACAAAATTATCGATGGCTCGATGGCAACTACATGTATCTCGACTGCTTTGAAATTTTCAACACGATGCCCCGTTTTCTAACCGACTATTGTTATACAGCCTGTCTAAAAATACTTCGAATATTATTTATTTTAATAATTAAATCTCAAAATAAATTAGTCGTTTGAGCATCACATTAAGAAAAAGACCCAGGCTTTCGACTTTTGTCAATCCATCTTTCTTGCTTTTGTCAATCCACAGATCACTCCAGTTTACTGGACTTGCCAAATCGAAATTTGTTTGTTTGCTTCAAAGCAATCTTTTGTGAGCTTCAAGACAGCGGCCATGCATACTCAGAAACAACTCCATGCATAAAAGTAACAAAAAATTTTAATTATATCACTAATGACAAAAAATAAAATATATACAAAAGCAAATAAAATCAATGACCACTATTAGAAGAAGCCCAGTCTTTTGTTCTTTAATGTTTGAAAAGTTAGAATGACTTTATTTCGAATTTTTATATTTTACATTTTTTTTTTTTTTTTACCATGTACTATTTTTTTTTTTTACCTACATGTACTATGTACTCGTACCTACATGTACACACTCACGCATGGATTTAAATGTATACATTAAAAGCAAACCACTCTGCTATAATATAACTCTGCTCACTCTGCGTATCTGAGCAACATTCCATGATATAGAACAATAGTATGGCAATGTGAGATTGTAAATTACCAAGCTTGAAAAAAAGACAGTGAAAAAAGACGGTACCAATAAAGCCAAAAGGAAAGAAGGAAAAGTGCCATCCATACGTAAAATACAGCTAAATACAGTGAATGTACACGCATGCTCTAAATGCACGTGTATAAACGTAACGTAAAAAAGTTTTAAATAAATGGAATATATAATATGAATAGGCTTAATCGCAATTTTAAGACATTCGGGCTTGATTTCATATCAACTTATGGTATCAACTGCTATTTTATTTCGAATTTATTTTATTTCATTATGAGAAATGCCAAAATGAATAAAAGTAAAAAAATAAAGTAAATAAAAGTAAAAGTAAATTAAAAAAAAGTAAGACCAGAGAAGACTAGAAGGATGCGAGTAAAGATGGTAGGGAGGGGAGAGGGGGAGGTGGACAATTCAGCGGACAGGGAATAGAAAGGGACAAAGAAACAAAAAAAATATAACGGCTGCGACCAGCCAGGAGTAGAAAAAAAGTGTGCTAAGCCTGTGGCCCTGGGTAGCCCCAACCCATGCTCGGAATGTCTACACAAAAATAAAATAGTATTCAATGTAAATATAAATATATAAATGAAAAAAACACCAAAAACAAAACAAAACAAAACAAACTAAATCAAAACAAAACAAGAACAAAAACACAGTCATAAAAAAAATAACAAAACAAAACAAACAACATAAACACAAATTTAGTTAGAACAAAATGGCAAGCAAACAACAACAAGCAAATTTGAAAATAGAAACAAATGTATGATAAATGTGAGAAAGACATCACACGAGTAACAGAGCATGTCTACTAACAATAAACAAAAACTAACAAAGACAACTATTCAAACTGCCAAAAAATAAACTGGAAATGAGCAAACAAACAATACCCCCAATAAAAAAAATTAAAAAAAAAAACAACCAACAAGCAAACTAGTACCCCATCAGACCGACACCCCAATAACCCCACAAAATTATCAGACAACACAGAAATGTGGGCCCTACGTCTGCTCCCAATTGCATGCCTTTCAAAAATAGGGTCGGTATATAGGTCGGATTTTTTGGGGGGCCAATTTCGTTTGTGCTGATTGAATGGAGGTATTCAATTGCGAATTCCAGCCTGAACCAGGCCTCTACCTTAACGTAAGCCCGGCGTACAATGTCTAGTAAAAACTGCGGAGCTAGTGAATGGTGCTCAATAACTTGTCCGGTGGGCTGGTAAAGAAATGAAGCCAGGTATTCAAACAATAGCGCTGCCACCAGCTAGTACCCTGGCAAACAAACACAACACTTACTATTTTCGTCGCGGCGCCGGTACGCTATATATTTTCCTTGCTAAAAAAATATCCTTGCATTTGGTTCGTTTTCTAACGCTGCCCATCGTTAAAATTACTCGTTCCTCCTTCTTTTGGAAAGTGTTGTGAATTTCATCTGAATTCTGAACATAAACAAGCTTGCCGTGTTTGGTTAATTAATTGCTTTAAAATTTACAATGGGGTTAGATTGTTGGCTTTTGTTCTTATACCAGATGTGCCCCTTTTTACAGAGGAAATTGATGATCCGCCCTGCGTTCACATAATTCACCTTGTAGTAAAGCCCGTTGGCGATGTTTTTTCACACTGTACATTTGGTTCTACATGTAATAGTTTTACAATATTTACAATAGTTGCTTAACATTATGCGTTAATCCCACATCCTTTTACTTTATTGCACTGTATTTTATTTGTAATGCTAGTGTATTTGTGCATGTGTGTATTCATTTGTATTGTATGCAGGGCCCCTATGGAAACCAGTTTTAAACTGTTTGGGCATGCCCTGGGTAAAGAGATGTAATAAATAAATAAACAAGCAATAAAACCTATTTAACATGTAAATGTGCTGCCTACTCCAGCCAAAAATTGAATGAATAAAGTTCACATACCGATATTTGCTTTTATAGGTTTACATCTTTTGCGCCAAAAAATGCTCCCCACCCTAAAAAGAGGCAAAATTTTGGGAAAATTGTTTACTCGTATGAAGTAGCATCTTGGCCAAATTCAAAGTAGCAAAGATATATAATTAAAAATAATTGTGTGTTTTTTTGCACCCACGTTTTAAAAATGGCTCTGGAAAGAAATAGTCGGAAAAACGTGGCATCAATTGGTTTTACACTTGTTAAGGTGATTCTGAGAGTTTAAAAGATTGTAACCAAAATTCATATGCGCCCCACAAGCCAACTAGCCTATAACTACCGCGCCGACTGCAAGTCCACCGCTTCATAAACATATGGCCAATATTGCACAGTTGTTTTCAAATTGGTCGTTTTTGAAAGTTCAGTAAACAAAAGGAGAGTGGGTCCAAATGAGAGAGATTTCTGCAAATTATATCAGTACATCTACATTGATGACGATGATGTTAACTTACTCACTACAGTTCAACTTGCAGTGCTGTGATGAAACCCCATCTACTTGAGATCCCGTCTCCTCAGTAGTAATCTCAGGCGTCCGAGTCTTAACGGTCATGCCGATGATCCGTTTACTGTTAGATCCAGTCTCTTCCAATGGACGACTTTGATACGACGACTTCAACTCACGTCTCAATTGAAGATAACCGGCAAAAGTCGTGATAATACTGAAGACTATCACTGCTGACAGCAGCCGACGGGTTGTCTTTGCTCCTGCCATCCGCTTCGAAACGTTTGGGGTTAACATGAAAGATCGAGTATAATTTGCACGGTTCGTCCCATAACGCGGGGTAAGAAATCGTATGGTTTCTTTGTTTGTTTGGTTTATTTGTTTATCTTGCACAAGTACCTTTGGTGAATTTCAAAAAGGATTCACACCGTTCTTTCTTTCGCTACTACCTGTCGCCTTTCCCAAAGGCGTTGGTGACGGCCCAATTGCGCTAAGCTCGCATGAGATAAAGTTGATTTTATTTAAAGGGCCATGCGATTACTTTTTCTAAGGAACACGTTTTGTGCAACTTTCTAATCCTCTTAAATGTATGAAAACCATTTGACATCCCTTTTTGGTTAATTTTATTGAAAGGTGCACTTTTTAAACATTTAAAATTGTCCATGCTTTTCCGAACAAAATGAGGGCAGGGTGACCAGATGAAAATCGCAATTTTCTGCTAGATGCAATTCAAATTTCTGCTAGAATAAAAACATTTGCTAAATCACCTAGAATTACTCAAAATACATCAAATATGCTTCTATTCACATGCACATGTTACAACAATTTCCAAATTACCACAAAACGCGTTCTTTTAGAACATCATAATATAGTTTACATATGTGAACAAAAACGTGTCAAATTTTGATTCAGTACTCACTGTGTACGTGTGAACATCATACAGCCTACGCACAATCCAGTTATATCAGTAGGCCTATTCCAGTATTTCAGTAGGCCTATTTCATTCTGCTAGATTTTTTACTATTTCTCAAATATTTTTTTTTGCAAACGATCTGCAAGATCTAGCCAAAAATATGCTAATATGGTCACCCTGACTGAAGGCGCTGTTACTGTGATGTCATTTCAGGAAGACACTGTTCAGTTTAGGTTATTCTGTTCAAATTGTGAACCCAGAAGTTGCTCATTGAAAACATTATGTGAGAAAGGGTTGCTCATTGGATTACTGCCATGTACACAACCACGAATGTCACCTGAGCAAAGGAAATTTGTGACAGCAAATGAATATGGGAATTCGTATTTATTAGCATACAAACCAAAAAGGCACAAGTATACCCTTCAAAATGGCAAAATGAAAATTGAAAATAAGGTTGAATGGGACACAAAGGTATATTTTAAAAGATAGCATTAAAAAAAATACATTTAATTGCAAATTACTTTACATTACAAATTACCTTTTACCGCGGCCTTCGCTTCAGCTTACGGTCGCACTAGTTTGTACGTGTACTTCCTGGATGCATGGCGGCGGTAACCTGCCCATCAGAATAGTTTGTGTTTCCTGTAGGAGATTGATGCCACCATGATGCCACTAACGGCCTTAGATAGGGTCGTGGACACTCTAAAATAATAAAATAATGACACTGCATGGACGTACAGTCCAAAGAACGAAGACATCAAATCGGAGGTGAAGTAGCCTTGATAAGAATTCGGGTTTATCATCGATTCCCTTTTATCGGTGTGAACAAGTGTGGTCAGTTCTCAGTGTTTGAGCAGGTTTGTGCATAATGCGATACGCCCTCCCGGCGGCTGACGTACGGGCATGCAATGCGGGGGCAACCGTCCGTATGATCCCTCAGCCTGGCGGATATACATGTTCATAAAAAAAAAAAAATACGGACAGGCAGTGTGCGCGTAGCTACTTGCTAGCGGGGTGCAAGCGGGACACGAGTAGCCAATGCACGGACGGTACAGTACTTTTGTGTGCTTCGTTTCATGGTTGGTACATGTATACCGTTCCGGATAAAAACCGATACCGCCTAACCTTGGGCAAAATTAGTACAAAAATTGTACGAAATCAACACCTCGCTTTGAGTGTGTGTGTATAATATCTGTGAATGGGCCGAACTATTTTGCAAAGATAACATCATCTTATTAAAAAAATAAAGAATTTGTAAGGAATTTGAAACGCATGTTGACTCGGAAGAATGAACGATCGGGTTAAAACAATTATGACCTTTAATATTAACTAATGTAACCAATGAACATTTAATTGGGTATGGGACCCAGTTGGTATGTCTAGGAAAATGGCTTTTGAAGTTATTCCACACTCGGAGATCGACTTGTCATTCAATTTGCTCTTGAAGTGTTATGTTAGTGTTTGTTGTTGATTTAATCTGAATAAAAAATAATTGATCTTGTATAATACAAACCCGCAACAGTATATAGAACATTTAAAAGACAATAAGGTGCACTTAGCTGTCTGCTTTAATGCAAAATGTGAAAAACTTGCGGACATTTGCTCACTGACTTCCGCTACGCGCGGTTTAACACGGGGAATTCATGGCTAAAAAGGGCACTATCCTCAAACTTCCCTCTGTTACTAAATAGTGTTACTATGTACCTTACCATATCGGACACCATTTGAAAATGTAAAACATCCCCTTTCTGTTCAGTGGAGTTTCTTATTTCAATCAATCCTGGAACATAGGGCTTTTTTTGATTAGAAAATCGGTAAAAATGCTCAAAATTGAAATTCTCTATGGAGGTCAACACGATTTCACGGGGGTCTGCTCACTAAATCGAACAGCAAAAGTGTACCGTTTATCCATAGAGCAAGGACAACAGACTGTTGTCCTTGCTCTATGGTTTATCGTACACCGCTGTATCGCATGTCGAAATAAACTATATACAATTTTCTTTTCAGAGATATGAGAATGGTTTTGTTTGGTCCAGAAAAAGCATGGGCTTTTTTCAATCCAATTGTTGAGCTCCTTTCATCTGAAGGATGACCTCAATAATATATGCAAACTCGTAGTATAGTCTGGTTCCACTGGCTTTCCGGTATGCGGGGCACGAACACGTTTGTTGTACTGGGAACTAGTCGATGCCACGCATACTTCCGTCCTCGTGAAACACGAGGTTGGTCATTTTCCTTCATAGTCAACCAATTCAGGACCGAAAAACTGCTTGAATCGGATTTTTTTTTTTAGAAGTGAAGGGATTCTACAAAGAGGTACGAAAGCCCTGTAGTGCCATCAAGTATATATTTTGTCCAAGTTCGTTTTTACGAGATTTTTTTTCTCGAAGTTCGTTTTTACGAGATTTTTTTTCTCGAAGTTCGTTTTTATGAGATACATTTTCTCGAAGTTCGTTTTTATGAGATATATTTTTCCCAAAGTTCGTTTTTACGAGATTTTTTTTCTCGAAGTTTGTTTTTACGAGATTTTTTTTCTCGAAGTTCGTTTTTATGAGATACATTTTCTCGAAGTTCGTTTTTATGAGATACATTTTCTCGAAGTTCGTTTTTATGAGATACATTTTCTCGAAGTTACGGAGTTTTATGAAGTTACGGAGCCCCTAAAGGGACATCCAAAATTATTTTTTTATCTCGTGCGCACGACATAATATCACGTGCGCACGACATATATCTCGTGCGCACGACATAATATCTCGTGCGCACGACATACATCTCATGGAATGTCGGACACTTCGCCCCATTTCCACGTCGCCCCATGTCACTTCGCCCCTAACCACATCGCCTCATCCCCACTTCGCCCCATCCCCACATCGCCCCATCCCCACTTCGCCCCATTCTCACTTCGCCCCATTCTCACTTCGCCACATCCCCAATTCGCCCCATCCCCACTTCGCCCCAGCTTTTACATGTAAAAAAAAATCTCATCTAAATGTATTTTATTGGCTTAAAAACAATTCCAACAGATTCACTAATTGCTAACCAACGGAAAGAATTAGCCCACCAATATTGACCAAATGAACAATTCATAACAAACCTCCCAAGCTATCACTCTCCCCTACCGAGAAAAAAAGCTTGAAGTAAAAGATCCAACTTTGTTCCCAACCCGGCTATACCAACCCGTCTCCCACTTATCTGAGAACGACAATACCAATCTACATGGGGCGAAGTGGGGATGGGGCTAAGTGGGGATGGGGCAAAGCGGGGATGGGGCGAAGTGGAATTGGGGCGAAGTGGGGATGGGGGCGAAGTGGTTAGGGGCGAAGTGACATGGGGCGACGTGGAAATGGGGCGAAGCGTCCGACACCCATCTCATGCGCACGAGATATATGTCGTGCGCACGAGATATTATGTCGTGCGCACGAGATAATTATGTCGTGCGCACGAGATATTATGTCGTGCGCACGAGATATTATGTCGTGCGCACGAGATATTATGTCGTGCGCACGAGATAAGAAAATAATTTTGGATGTTCTTTTAGGGGCTCCGTAACTTTAACTCCGTAAAATATATCTCATAAAAACGAACTTCGAGAAAATGTATCTCATAAAAACGAACTTCAAGAAAATGTATCTCATAAAAACGAACTTCGAGAAAAAAAATCTCGTAAAAACGAACTTCGAGAAAAAAAATCTCGTAAAAACGAACTGTGGGAAAAATATATCTCATAAAAACGAACTTCGAGAAAATGTATCTCATAAAAACGAACTTCGAGAAAAAAAATCTCGTAAAAACGAACTTCGAGAAAAAAAATCTCGTAAAAACGAACTTTGGGAAAAATATATCTCATAAAAACGAACTTCGAGAAAATGTATCTCATAAAAACGAACTTCGAGAAAAAAAATCTCGTAAAAACGAACTTCGAGAAAATGTATCTCATAAAAACGAACTTCGAGAAAAAAAATCTCGTAAAAACGAACTTCGAGAAAAAAAATCTCGTAAAAACGAACTTGGACAAAATATATACTTGATGGCACTACAGGGCTTTCGTAAAGAGGAGATATATTCCAGTTTCTCTCTTGATGACTGTCATATGTTACATTCGTGTAAAAATCCAGCATTTTAGGGCAAAAGTTGGAGTCTTCGCGTTCCTCTCTCATCATATTAAGAGAAGGGTGCAGTGTTCTGGTACGTGTTACATTGACGACGGTACGGTACGCGTGTGTGTATACTTCACCTGGATTTTGATTTTGAAGTGAGGAGATCTCTCATCATCTCTGTATATTATGGGCACATAACTCGACAGTCTGCACACGGGACGAGGTGAGGAATTATTTTTGTTTTAATAATTCGTACCTTTTCTGACCAGTTTTACACATCAGGTTGTCACGTACATGACGTAAATCGTAATGAAGTTTAAAATTAAAGTCTGAACAAAAGTTTTTGCTATTTTTACTATAATATAACATGAACAACACTCGGCATGCTCAGTCAATATGTTCAACAATCATGTCCATTAATTGTCCATGACAACATGGTTAACCAATTTGACAAACTGTTGTCTTTGTTAAATTGGAGCTAAAAATATATAAAGTCCAATGGTTCTACTGTTGATCTGTTGATTAAAATTCAGATACTGATATTATTTAGTTGGGATCTTTTGTTATTTTATCCCGGCCAAATGCCATGCATGTTCAGGCATGGTTCTGTCTTTTGTGGAAAGAGCTTGAGAATTTCATTGAATAGTTTGATAGTACTTTTTCTGTTTTTATTTTCACTACAGTACAGCAGGCTACCTTTATGGCCAGTGCTTCCTCCGTTAAGAGGAGTGCAAGACCGAGGAAGGAAATAAACTACCGTAAACTTAACAGTGGTCCCACCCTTCGTGAAGAGAAACCTGGACGTAAGACGTGGTCTACCTCTAAATTATACGAGCTAATTGTAACCGACTCCAAGGTTATAAATGATAAACTCTTTGTAAAAGTTCATTACACCGCTGAAGCATGGTGTGAAGAGTGGAGTTCAACTTTGTACGATGAATGGCGTGAAGCTGGCGATATTATAGATGTGCCAGATTGCTTCATCGAATATTCTGAGGAACAGAGAAGCCTTTTTCTCGAGCAGCTAAAAACATCGGTAAAGGAGTCGCTCCACGGACAACGAAAAATTGACAGTGTTGTCAATATCGAACTGCCAATTCCGCGGAATCTCTTTGCAGAGTTAACTTCATTTGGCATCAAAGGGAACAATTCACGCATTTTACTTAAATCGCCTACAGATTTAAACTGCTTACTTGGTGACGGGTGGAATTGGAGAATTTTTAACCCTCAAGGCGATTATTCCTTCATAGAGCCAGGAACTGTATCTTTTTGCTTGAAGGAGAGGAAGCCACTTGAAGAGTATTCACCAGATGGCAGCTTGCATCTGATCCACAGAGGGTTCCAGTTCCAACTCAGATTCTCCCGCGGCATTGGAAACCGATTTGATTTCCAGAAGTTTTATAGTGCCTAAATTTAACATTGTGTGTTTAGCTTTTTTGTTCACCTCCTTGTTGTGCATGTATGCTATTTTTATCTATGTAAGCTAACTTGCAATGTGCTCATAATTTTTGGTAGTCCAAGTACGCCTGTATGTACATGTGTACATGGACATGAACATGTACATGTGCACATATTTTGTAATGTAGGTTTCACAGTAACAATAGCTACAGGTAATTTCCACATTCTCTGGTTCAGTTTTGTTTAACTTAGGTTTCTACGCTGATCCATTTTCTTCCTATTTGAAACAATGGGTGCCATCGGCACTTTCATTGTTGCCGCTTTGGCATTCATGTGTATTGTTCGAACAATTTGTGCCAGTCCCGAAGACGAGACTGTTTATCCGAACATTGCTGAAATTGATGTTACGGAAATGTTCCTCTTCAATTTGGTCAAAGATGTAAACGGACAACTATCATCTGAAAATGTGCAAACAGTGTTTCAACGAATAATAGCCCGTCAGAACATCTCCCCTGAAAGAGTTGACTCCAACTCCTTGACTGCATTAAGAAGTAAGCTTGGCAGGCTGTGGCATTCTTGGAGAAGTCAGAAAGGCTCAAACGGGCGATCAAAATTACTGAGAACATTTGAGAAAAATGTATACACTCTGAAAGTTCCCCACAAAACTGGCAGCCCAACAAAGCGAAAGTTAGAGTATCAATTAGAAAGCGAAAAGATTAAAAGGAGAAAGGTTGAAGAAAGTTTGGCTACTGTTAGCAATGACTTGGTGAAGTGCTCGGAAGAGAAATTGGAAGTTGAAAGAAAATTTGAAAGATATTCAACCCCCAAAAAACGTGAAAAGGGAGAAAGGGGGCGAACAAAAGGAAAACAGAGCTACATGTATAGTGAGAGACAAAGACGTAGACACAAACACAAACAAATCACTGACATGAAAGATTTTCTTGAATGTAGGAAAGATTTGTTGAGTGTTGAATTCCTAGATGAGGATTGGGCAGACAGTGAAGGTTGTTCGGAATGACAATGATTATATAATAAGAACTGCTGACCAAATATGTGAAGAGGATATTGATGAGATAATATTCATCATGGACACATTCAATGTCACGCAAAGTGGGTACCATGAAATTGCCCAACGTTACAGTGCTCTTCCTAGAGCATGTAGGATTGCCAAACGAAGAAATGAGCTGAATGACATGTTTGAAATAAAAACATTGGAGGGTGATTTTCACGGTGTATTCAAATCACTGAAAACTAATCTAATTTACGTGTTGAGTGATGAAACTAACGCTCATTTTATTCAGGATGGGAAAGTAAAGATCAAATTGAGTGGGGATGGAACCAGAGCTGGAACTAAAAAACACTTGGTAAACATGAGTTACACTGTAATCGGTGACAAAAACTGTATGTCAGAACGTGGAAATTACCTGTTAGCTATTGTTCAGTGTCCAGAGACAAGAGAATGTTTACGCAAAGCCCTCAAGGATCTGATTGACAAATTTAATTCCTTGGATTCTGTTGAAATTAATGGTGAGTTGATCGAAGTTGTTAAGTTTGTTGGTGGGGACCTAAAATTTCTGAATCAGGTCACAGGCATTGGAGGCTTTGCATCAACATTCTCTTGTCTTTGGTGTAAATGTAGCAAACTCGAACGGTCGGATGTGACCAAGAAATGGTCTATGACCGACACTTCTCAGAGAGCTCGGACAATCGAGGAAATATCAGAGTGTGCCAAATTGCCAAAAAAGAGCAAAACGAAGTTCAATTGTGATGCGGAACCAATTTTTTCATCTGTTCCTATTGCTAGAAATATCCCAGACACCCTTCATCTTTTTCTTCGGGTTATGGATCAGTTAGTGTACCAACTCACATACTATCTGCAACATCTTGATAACTGTGTACGTCTTAATCCAAGCCTCAATCTCAACAAATGCGACAACCTTATGAGATTTCAAAATTTCATAATCAAACTGGGTATCACTGACTGGAAATACATTATTAATGATGGCAAAATCCAGTCAAGATCCTTCACCGGCCCTGAGCACAGAAGAATACTTTTCAATATAGATTTAAATGCAATCATCCCTGATCATCCTAAACTGACCAGTATTCAAGCCCTTTGGAACTCGTTTAAGGAGTTGGTAGCCCAGATGAATAAAAACCTGGAACCATTTGATATTGATCGGTTTGGGTCCTCCGCCAAGAAATGGTTAGAACTGTATCAGACGGTATATTTGGCAAAGGATATCACTCCATATATGCATGTGCTGGCATACCATGTACCAGAAGTAATGAGAACACATGGTAACATATCATTCTTCTGCCAACAAGGTCTGGAAAAATTAAATGACCTTGTCACCAAGTGGTATTTTCGGTCTACAAACTTTGGCAAAAGTGCTCTGAAGCAGATAATGCAAAAACAAAACCGGCTAAGACATCTCGAATCAAAATGTAAGAGAACCCCAAAATGGCTTGTAAGATGCAGCATTTGTCAGAAACAAACTCATCATAACCGAGCAACATGCCCGGAACATCTTCAATGAATATACTTCGTCTCCTTTTATGCTACTTAAGATATCACCTTCTGTACATGTCCATTACTTCTGAAACATGGTATGCGAGCACATGCATATACCCCAAAAATGGCTTGTCAGATGCAGCATTAGTCAGAAATAGAATCATCGTAGCCGAGCAACATGCCCGGAATATCTTCAATGAATATACTTCGTCTCCTTTTATGCTACTTAAAATATAAACACATTTATCACCTACTGTACATGTTCATTATTGATGTAAAACTTTGTGGTCATACATGTATAACCTGATCAATTTGAATGTGCACCACCTTGGAGTGTGCGCTTTGATGGATATATTCGTAGATAGCAGAAGTGTAAAGTTTGTGTATTTGTTCATTGTTGATGTAAAGCTTTGTGTTTTTCCCCCTTATGATTTTTTTCCCGAAAGGTTGTTGGATAACTACTTAAGTAATATGCATGTACTTAATTTGAAATGTGTTTTGTTGTACGAGTAGTAAATTTATTATCATTTTGTTATGAAGCCTTTGGAAACTAGTGCCGCATCGAAACAAATTGAACTGGCCTTTTGCTTGACCTTTATTGGTTTTAATGTTTTGTGAGACCAGAACAAAACATTGTGCAGACAGCTGAAAAAAGTGTGCATTATTTAAAGATGTTTTATTTTGTAGTTCTTTTCACTGAATATTGTTTAAACAGAATTTAATGCCAAAGTAACAAATGCCAGTATTATGCCGTTATTTGCCATTCACTAAGTTATGTCAAGTTTCAGTTGAGCTCCAAGCCAAGTGGTTTCATCATTACGTGGAAAAATATTTTTCCACAGCATAAAATGTATTTTCGAAATGAATAGCAATACTCAAACTCAGGTTTTTTTTAAACTTCAGACATTCAGCATGAGACTGAGAGTACATCATCTATGCATTTTTATCAAAAATCTAAATAGGTTCAGCAATGGTTTCAATTTCATTGTATTTTTGTTAAAGTTACAATATGTCGGAAAAAGTTACGTTGAAAGCATTTTGATGTTTATTGTGTGAAGTAAATAAACACCTAATACACACAAACGTACTGAACACTTATCACACGAATCCTCTGTGTATCTTTTTTGCACCTCCACTTTTCAATACCCCTTATGCTAGAAATGGTTTGCCCCGATGAACTGTTGGGGTCACTGTGTGCACTCGTTTGTTTACACACACTGTGTGTGGTGTGGGGAGCAGGGCTTATCTTTTCTGTCCGAAATCGGGTCAAAGTTTTCCATATAAAGTACTGTTGAGAAGAACATGATCCTGTTTACACTTCTTTGAAGATGTCCATTTCAGTTTAATACTGGCAGGCATAACAACGACACACAGTCTGATTTTTGGCTACAATATTCTGGCATAGGCCCTATATATTCTTAGCCACTGCAGTAGTTCACTCAGTGCATGCAAATACACCTAACACCAGTTAACAAAACACCCGCTTTCAGAAACTGCGTTTGAATGGAAAGAACAACACAAGTTGAGGCTTCGTCTATTGTCAGCATTTAATCGCAAGGACAAGGCCAGGAGGTTCAGGTCAGCTGGTAGCTTATAAACTAAGTCAACCCGTGGGAATGGGGAACAAAAACTAAGCATCTTTTTTTTTCTGCTGTCGGGAAAGCAGATGTTAAAGCAGAGTAAACACACTCGGAGTTTCATTTCTTTTTTAGCTTCGGGCGTCCCTGTTTACTTCCATGGTTCTCATTTTTCTTGCCTCTGAAGTAGGGTCGGTCTTAAAGAAAAATATGACAAAAAAAATGCACTTGCTACTGACATTAAATGATGCCAAGTGCGTATTCGTCTCCATTTTTTTTTGTATTTTGCAATGAGTTTATCATGAGTTGATAAACAGGGAGAGTAAAAAATAAACCCGACATTGTTTTAGTGAAGTTCTGCATGTAGCACTTTCAAAATCTAGGATATGAAAGCTTCATAAGCTTTCTTTTAGTACAAGAATCATTCAAATCATTTATGTACATTTCAAGTTACGGAATTATTAACACAACCACTATTTTAAAGATCTGTCCACAGGTCACAAGAAGGTCAGTGTTCATTCAGCAAAACGAAAACAAATCACATTGGGATATGTGTGAATAGATTTCGTTTTGTTGTAAGAACACACACCTTTTTTGTGATCCGTGGACAGAACTTCTAAACGGTGGTTGTGCTTAAAATTCCGTAACTTGAAAAGTACTTAAGTGATTTGAATAATTCTTGTACTTAAGGAAAGCTTATGAATTGGGTTTTCATATCTTAGATTTTAAAAGTGCTACATGCAGAACTTCACTAAAAATATAGTCCCGACATTTGGGTTTCGCCTTTTGTGACCACTGAATAAAATAACGAAACCATATTTGGCAAGATGTATAGTTGACTTGCATTATATCTGCACCAAGCAGCTCAATAACCTGTAATGTTTTGGCTGTAGTGGCAGCCATGACATACCAGCATTCCATAGACACCAAATATGATGGGAGCTAGGCAGCATTTTCCCATCTTCTGGGATTCCACTGGTTGCCAACGCCGCGCCGATTCACTTCCGTCGTGAATAGCTTTCAAATAACACAGGGCCTGATTGCCTGAATTTTGTACTTGTAGAGGTACGCGAAGACGTGGCAGAAAATAATACTTTAGCAGGTAAATAACTCCTACCCTGTATCCTGTCTACGACGCCGCTTTGTATAGCGAGTACGCCGTTAAGTAGGTCGGCGCAAATGATTAGGTTTTTAGAACGCCGGGCCGGCAATCAATAAAAACAAAGAATCAAAACAGAAGTCAGATTGTGCTTAATATCATGAACTTGTTACAGTAAAATCAATTACAATGGTTCTGAGGTAAAATCTCAAACTGTTTAGAATAACTGAGAGACTGTATATCATGAAGGAACACGAACATTTTGCTGAAAATAAAGTCATATAGAGTGTCTCTTTAAATAGATAGTTATCTGGGTTTACAGGTTCCAATTAAGCGTACAACTTCTCTCAGGAAATGTCTCTAAATTTCTAAGAATCAGCTGTCACGAATGCTGCAAAAAACACCATAAGGCCAAAAAAAAAAGTCTCCGGTTTCTGGTATGCGCGCGCGTCGCTGTAGCCATGCGCGTCGGCAAAATGAAAAAAAAAATTTCAATGAAAGATGATGTCTCAAAACCGCCAAACTCACTGGTTTGACTGGAATCATGCTGCTGCACAATTTTAACGTATTTTTAGATTGGGTTATGGTCGGGAATAAGCTTTATGCGGCCTCTCTGGACTCCCATATATTTGCACTAAGTTTAGTCGGGCACCATTTGCAGTCATCAGCACACATTTTGAAGCAAAAAAATCAGGTAAAAAAAAACAAAAAAAACGCGTCGCCGCATCACTTTTTGGGCAAGCTCCATAACAGAAACCGGATACTTTAGGGGGCCTAACATTGCATGAACACTGTTTTTAGTCACATGTTACTCATGACAACATGAAGATAATTCGTCCAAACTGCAATGTATTATAAATCACCCCGATATTTCTACGTATTGAGATCTTTTACTGCTTTGGATGCCATAAACAAAGCAGCAAGCAAGCAAGCCAGCAAGCAAACAATAAATAAAAAACCAACTAATTATTGAAATAATCATATTTGTTCAAGATCTATAGTATTGGAACACGTAATAGTAATTACAAACGACTAAATAATATTAAGGGAGAGTGAAGAGTATGGGGCTGTTCATGTAAACTGAAGCTTGTAGAGAACAGCCTTACGCACAAACTGACAATACAGGACAATATACGCAAACAATAGGAACACACGAAAACACACAGTCAAATGGCAAAAAAAGCACAAGACAAAAGAACACGAGACGGGCCCTGGAAACCGAGACTAAATGAATAGTTACGGTGAAGCGATACGACGTATGGCGTATGGTGACCATGGAAACGGAGAGTAGAACTTGAATATAGGGTGCGGGTAAACGGGATGAATAAATTATGGCGAGATCTAGTTTCGAATGCTTGCCACCGTGGTCGTTCTGCTCCATTTTTTGCTAAATTAAATATATTACAATGACTTATACCACCTTAATCTTGGAAAATTCATGTATAAATTTATGCATAATTTACTCCCTCCCTGTTTTAGTTCTTGTTTCACCTCAACATCTAACATTCATGTGTATAATACTCGAAGTAGCCCTAGGGAAATGTGTACGTCCAATTCAACAGAACATCAATGTCAGTGGCGTATCCAGCGGTGGTGTGGGGTGGTCGACGGATTTGTTGACAATTTTTTTTTGTCAGCAATGATTTAATTTTTTTGTTTTTCTGACATCAATCCCACAAAAGAAAACCCGCTCAACAACCATTACAACGCACCGTGAAAAGTAGGCATTATAACGGTCAGTTTTGAAGAGCACCCCATTTGGAAGATGGGTACCAGCCCCCCCCCCCCCCGTTTTTTTGATTTTCCGGCGTAAAAAAATGTGTGCATTTCTGCGCGGATGTGCGGTTGCCCCCCCCCCCCACATCAAAAGCTGGATACGCTGCTGAGCAGTGTCTATAATAGTGTTGTTCGTTGAGGCATCTCATACTGGAATAGTTTACATCATTCTTTTAAATCCATACCCTCTCCATATGTCTTTCTTAAAAAGTAAGAGCTCAGTTCTTCCACTCATATTCATAAATGAAGGTGTTTTTAGTGAACTAGTCATATAAGGTCTTGTCCCACGCTTGCCGTGTGTGTCCATGGGTCTGTCTCATGTTGTGTTTTGTTTGTCATAATGTCCATATTACAGTTGTATGTTTGTCTGACCATAGGGTACGGTAAAAAGGCATTTAGCTTACCCTTACACCTAAATATTGTTATTCACCCTGTCCTTACCATGGGCGACTTTTGTCGACAAGAAGTACCCCACTTCTGCTTACCATGGGCGACTTTAATCGCCCAAACCACACACAGAACACTATTTACTATTTTCCAGAAAGGCGGCATGTTGATATGTTGGGCCGCCCATGCATCAACCATATTCCAGCTGAAAGAGTGTTTTTGGATCGTTCTAATGGTGTGGTTTATTCATGGTGTTACTATTACCAAAAAAAATGAGAAAAGTGCTTTAGAAGTATCCATGCACAATTTGAGGTATGGAGTGCCATTTGGTCATGTGGTGAAATGGCTTTCAGTTTGATAAATGGGACCAGATTAACAAACAGGCATAACTTTCTTATATTTGCACATCAATGGACTTCATTCAAGGAACAAACTTTACACACAACACCTATGATTTTAATCAGCTCCTTGGCAGTGAAAATCTGGGATGAAAAAAGTGAGTTTTCGGCATGAGGTCATTTTTTTCACGGTCTAGAGCTGAGTCAATAAACAATGTGGGTAATGAAAGGGTTTTAATCATTGTGTACATGTATCAAATATCAATAATTGTACAACTTACCGGTATATTATTTAACCATGTTGCACATTTGTATAAAAAAAATGACATCATTGAAATAAATGTTACAGAATTGAATTGAATTGAAATGCCTTCGTTATATACCAGATAATGTGAAACTGAAGCTCATAGCGTGCCATGAAACAACAATGACCGTTTTCGGGCCTATGTCTACAAACAGCAGGGATTGGAAGCAAAGTAGGAATTAAAGGTATGAAGTCCCTCGTCAAATTCACCTGGAATCCGGCTTCCATTTGGCCCCTTTTCCGGAGAAATGACACTTTTAGCCAAGGTTTCCAGGCCAAAATGACCGGGAGAATGGGGTCTACCCGATGTTCCCCAATAGTATGCTCCCCAAAATCCTTAGGATTAGAGGGTTAGGGGTAGGGTTAGGGTTGTGGAACATAGGTATTGGGAAACATAGGTGTACATGCACCCGGGAGAAGTATCGTTTTGGACCCGGCAAAGGTAGTCCAAACAGAACCCGAATTCGGGGTCCATCTGAACAGAGACTTCATAACTTCGATATATCAAATTGATCAGATTATGGCTCACAGTATCATATTAGATGACCAGTAATATCGGTTGTTGTTTTTTCTTTAAAAGTACACACTATACGAAATGCATATGGCTAAATTTGTACAAGGATTTGCATCAATTTCATATAGCAACCACGAGGTTCCGTAGTGTGAGTATCACTCGTTATCCAAGGAGCCAAGTCTCCTGTATAACGTCTGATATGTCTAAACATGCAGGTATATGCAAGCTTGCGCGCCAGCCAATCAAAGTCGACTTAACTAAATCGTGACGTCATTTTCCCCCAAATCAGGACTAATGGTTTGATTGGTCAATTCGAATGCAGTGTTTTGTAATACAACAACAGCCGGGCGCATTGATCGCGTCACATGATACAGAGCGCGTGACACAGGTTTTTTATCCATGTCTATGACGCGCAACGACCGAAGACACGATATAGAAAGCACCCGCTGATTGGTCAAATTCTAGAGGTCAAGGTGCGGTTGTCTTGCATAATTAATCGGTGAATCTGCTGAAATGTACCATGGCTTTCGCCATGGTTTATTACATGGTTTGTCTCAATCACCCATTCACCTGCCCGTGACGACGAATGCGTCATTACACGAGTTAGTGCAGGAAAACCGCCAGGCTGACTAATACGAGAATGGAGGGTACTGCAGCCGTGACGACATTACCAGCTATGAGGGAAAAGAAAGATAAAAACGATGTTCTGTTTGATGAGTTGTAATAATGGCCGATGAGTCATAGTAATCAACGTTAAAAGGGAGTATACATTCTGCAGCGAAATGGCGACACGTACTTTTCACATAAATAAAACTTCTTTTGTCTGGCTAGTCTAAGCGCGCCCCGGATATTATAGGTTTTCCCGGCCAATTTCCTGAAATGTTCATTAACTTCTAAAAATAGGTCAGTCGTTTTCGTCTGAATTTGAATGCTCGTCTTTTATCCCATTTCAATTCAACGAAAGTTCAATCATTTCATTGTCCGTGCATTCGGTTTTGAGAAACAGACGGCCAATTACGTTTACCTGTGCATTCATTTACGCAAGAATTCCTTTTCTAAATTGATTTCAGGTACAGCTAATTTGATGGACGGTTAATGAAAAAGAAACCCCTAGTTGTATCTGGTGCCGATGGCATTAAACTAAAAGTGAAATAGAATGGTGAATATTTGAAATCGCACTCTAATAGTGAAAAAGAAATCTTGTAAACGAATCTGAAATGGACATAAACGATAGGTGCTGCTCAATCACTTAATTGATTGAACTGAAATGAAATCGAATGCTCCAGTAGCGAAAATGAAACGCGTGTTCAGAGCGATTCTCAAATTCAGACGAAAATGAATGACTGATTTTCAGAAGTGAATGAACATTTTAGGACATTGGCCGGGAAAACCTATACTTTAGAACACTTAAAGTTTGGCTATACTCCAAGTATTGCACTTGGTTCGGCTATGTTTTTCTTATATCTCGGCCCAAAACACTATTGATCGACAGTGGACGGTGCGCCATCTAATGGCACAACAATTAGACCAGCGTGAATACTTGCACTATAACGTCTTGGTCATTTCGTTAGGAAATCAATCAACGATCGAGAACAGAATTTATAACATACGCGCTACGTGCGTACGTGATGAAGCATCATTACTTTCCTGGGAGGCCAATCAGCGATCGAGAAAAGCTTCAATGGTTTAGTCTGGTTCCCAGACCAAAAGATTCTGACTATTCCTGATGAATCTTAGGTCCGGTAGCCTCCGGTAATACATTGTATTACAATTTACGTCACGTGACTAAAACGGGAGGAATTCCTCCTTTTTCCGAAAATTTCCGAAGTTTGCCGAAGTCGTTTCGTCGACAATCGGATAGCGCCCGAGTATTTCCGAGTATATAATATAGGTTTAATTAACTGCTAATTGCTTATTAATTTTATTTTAAATGAGTTAAATAATAATAATAATAATAATAATTTGGGAGGCTAATCATCCTTACTCGCAGCTGGTATGCTGAATTGCGAAGGACGCGGCTACAACGTGGTCGGGCCGCTGGCACGTAAAGGCGCCTATGGCTGCCGGCCACATCGACCCATATATGACCACGGAGCACAGCCTGAGATCGAAAGTGCTTGATTTTTCCGGAGGGGGGAAAACCGGAGGGCCCGGAGAAAAACCCTCGTGGCACAGGAGAGAACTAACGCACAACTCTACTCACATGTGTCCCGCGGCCAGGATTCGAACCGTGGTCACCTTGGTGAGAGGCGAGCGCTTTACGCACAAGCCACCTATGCCACCAGAGTTGATCATTAATAGTCATTGCTTGATAATTAACATTCTTTGCTTTCATTTAGAAAACTTGAAATTCAACGACGATTTTGTGCATCAAATATACTCGGATCGTATGGGCGAACTTTTTGCTGCGTCACGTACAATTTTGAATTTGACGACCGTTACCGAGATTTTCCAAAACTCGGTCTTCATTCGGCTCCGCCTGCTAACAGTGCTATTTGGGTGCCTAATTTTGAAGATTCCAGATCAACATTAGTCAAAGTTATCTTACAGAAACATCAAACTGTATTATCATAACCGTATGATATTACGAAGCGGGTGATTTATTTAAGAATTTGATCAGAACATTAAAATTTACAAGCGATAAAGCGAAACGAAGCCGAGCTTTGAAAAAAGGCCATCAGTGTCGTCATGTTTATTTTTAGCCACGGAGGCTGCCTGACCTAAGATTCATCAGGAATAGTCAGCATCACGGTCTGGCCGGGAACCAGACTATCAATGGCTCGCCCCACAGTTCTAAACATACGCGCTATACGTGCGGTGATCAAGCATTGAGCTATAAAAATGAACTGTGTTTGTTCGACTTATACAGACGGTCTCATTTACATAAAATGGCCCCGCCCCATTGCTACGAAATGGCCAAGACGTTATGAGAGAATTATGCCTGTGTACAAGGATTATGCGCCTATCAATTGTTTCCCCCACCCCTCCCCCCGGGCTGCTCCACCCAAGACGTGGGGATTGTCACTTTTGAAGTGACAAAATCCCCACGTCTCGGGCAAAATTTAAGCGACAATCCCCGATCATGCCCCGACATACGTACGTGGGGCGCACTAGTAAATGCATTTCCATGTAGCACGCCAATGGTAACAATGTAATTTGAGTGACCAAAATCCCCACCCTGGGGCATGAAAAACGTGAACAAATCCCGACATCGGACCTGGGGCTGCGGGGGGGGGGGACATTTGGTCGGTGCATTACATTCACTGTTTTGACTTCCGAACAAAATGTGTCCACATAAACCAGTTTTCATATACGTTGTGTGGACTTGCCTACGTCCTTACAAGGTTTTCCCCTCTCTGGAAAACAGGTTAAGAGGCATTTTTTTTGGTGGGGGGGGGGGGGTAGGTATCTGTCGCAAAATGAAGAGAAACACTCAAGGGAATCATAAAATGGGTTGAAAGAGTTTTCATAGTGTGAGTAAAATGACCATTGACTTTTCGAGAAATTCTCACCCAAAGAAGACGACCCCTATTTTTCCCAAAGCGGAAAAGTAGCCATCTTGGAAAACGATCCCTCCACACCATGAGAAAACAGCGCCACTTTCGAGCTCAATTGCATCCAAAATACTCAGAATTGGAAGGCCCAAGTCTGGGCCATGAGGTTCATTGCCATATGTCTTCAATTCCCTAATTGTATGGCTCTAAGAACTCTCTAAGATAGAACATTTTGAGGGTTTAACTTTTATTAATGAGCTCGGAGGATGGGTTTAGGCCTATTTACAGGTCTGCACCTTTACAGCTCTCTTTGCCAACCACGAAGTCAAAATGGCGTCCAACTGAAACAGATTTCACGGCTCCCCACCAGCCTCTCTCTCTTTTCAACCGATGAGGGGGTACCTCTGAACGAAGCGAATTAAGAGACTTCAGGTTGTTCTGTCGTGGAAAGCAAGAATGCACAGACTCAAGAAAATACTTGCCTAAAAGGGCAGTTGGGGAGCAGTGCCTGACGCCGCGCGTCCGTAATAGGTCACCGAAAAGCCTCACGGGCCGCACGCGGAACAGGACTGTAAGCTTACGCTACACATTACACGCATTAAACGGATATTGCATTTATTGATAAGATACATTTATTAATAACACCGCGTTCCCACTTGAATTGGAAAAAGGTGGATCAAGATCCGGCATTTTGGTGTGATCGTTATCTTACCGCAACGAAACCGCAAGACGCGTTCCCACTTATGCTTGATCCACCTTTTCGTACGGAAATATCGGGTCCGAAAGGTCACTGAGTTCGGAATTACGCGCGCTCTGTGGGAGTGCCATTGTTGCATGGTTGCATGCTCGGCCAGGATGGGTCAGTTTTCAAACAGCACTATCAGAATTCACCGACAAAAATTACGCGAATTCACCAACATAAATCACGGATCCGTAGAGGATCCGTGCGTGCATAAATTAACAGGTGAAATCCAACAGATCAGAGCCGCTCATTGTGTGACATCACGGCAGAAACCAATGCATCGATAAGGGATTCCCTGGTTCTGAAGCTTCTCATTGGTTAGAAACGGTCACATGATGTACTACGACATCATTTTCCAATTTTCTATAATCAATACTTCAGATTTGTCACCTCCGTACGTACCGCGTTATCGGCACTATTCTCATCCCATACTCGTAAGCTTTTGGTGAGTGCGGACTCAGAGTCATTTATGGATGGAAAAATAAGTAAAATTTCACCAATGGAAAAAAGGTTTAGTAATGGACGAACACGCAACAAAAATAAGGCCTAGTGTAGTTTTAGGATACCACGTGCGCTTTTGCATGCGCGGTGCTAGCCCGTAGTTCAGCGGTTGTTTATTGTGCATGTTGTATACGCTGGAAATGTTCACATGAGCTACACGCCTGAAAACGTGTTTCTTCGTTCATGAGACCGCAACATTTTCGCGCCACTCGTGCACCGGGCGGATGTTAACAGGTCAAATTGCCGGATCAGATCCACCTTTTGCGTTCCCATCTGATCGTGATCCGGCAATTGCCGGATCTGATCCACCAATTGGGGGATCTGTATCCTGGTCCAGAGGTGGATCAGAAAAGGTGGATCTGATCCTGATCCACCTTATAACGGTTAGCGTTCCCACTACACACAATTGCCGGATCTGATCCACCAATTGGGGGATCTGATCCGGCAATTTGGCAAAAGGTGGATCAGATCCCCCAATTGGTGGATCAAGTGGGAACGGGGTCTAAGTTACATTGAAGATAAGATACATTTATTGATAAGATACATTAATGTAGAAAACGTTAAGAAAAATAGGTGATTAGTTTTGCAGAATTAATCAATCAATAAGAAAAGTGGCTGATCCTGAAAACGAAAAAAACCCGACCAATTAGCAAATTCGCCCCTTCGTGAAAACGCTTAAGTGACGACGCGCAGATTTCGCCCTTCTGCGGTCTGAGTCAATGCATTTTTGTACAGTACGCGCAGATTCTTCCCCACTGCGCGTGCGCCATGAAATTCGCCCCTTCGTGAAAACGTTTTATTGCTTGCGCCTGAAATTCGCCCCTTCCATGATAAGTGTCAATGTATTACAATGTATTTATTTACTGAAAATTTATTAATACCATATAGAGTGCGGAAATGCGCCCTTTCGTGAAAACGCAAAACGGCACTAACCTTGTGGCAAATTCGCCCATTCGTTAATTAGGTTAATTAAGGTTTTAATTACTTTTTTGAAATTATTACCTCACCAGGTTGTAGATATTCATATATTTATTCATTTTCACCAAGAAAAAGAATATTCTCGAAAAACAGACAAATTTCATGAAATTCGCCCCTTTGTTACAACTGATAATGTAGTAACCAACGGATAATGTATCACCAACCGATAATGTATCACAAATTGACCGATATTGTATCACTAACCGATAATGTAGCAAAAATTGACTGATAGTGTAGTAAAATTTGTATCCGATAATGTATCACGTGTGGACGGATAATGTAACTACAAAATAACTGTATCCGATAATGTATCACCTCGGAACGGATACTGCATCAACCGATAATGTATCAAAAATCAACCGATAATGTATCAGTATTGTGGCGAAACGAGCTATACACCCTTTGTGGCGGGAATAAGTAGGTGACCCGACAGTCTGACCTGATCGAAAAATGGAATTAGACCTGGCCTTAACCCACAAAAATATTTATTAACCTCAAGCAAGGATGAGCGGTTACCCTGACGCAAGGGGGGATATGGTTAACGAACGACGGACTAAGCCTAGGGGCTGTTCGTTTGGCGGAAATATGCCACCGATCTGCGATTAAGTACTTGACTTTATTGACAAAAGAGGGGACTAGCTTATTCAGATATATCCAACAGAGAGCGGGACTACATAAGCTTCACAGTGACCAGTTATTCCAAGACGTTAATCAGTTAGTTTATTTCTTTAGCACACTTCAATTAAAATGTCAATGCGTCGCTATTCGATAATTTATACAATGATAAACCTCACCGTTAAGATAAATCCAGGTAGACCACAGTGTTCGAATTAACACTGATAAACCTCGTTCTTAAAACAAGCACTAGTAAACCTCGCTCTGATAATCTAGTAAACCTCGCTGTGATAATAAGCACTAGTAAACCTCAATGTGATAATGAACACTAGTAAACCTCGCTGTGATAATAAGCACTAGTAAACCTCACTGTGATAATGAACACCGTAGTAAACCTCGCTATTAGAATAAGCACTAGTAAACCTCGCTCTAATAACCTAGTAAACCTCGCTGTGATAATAAGCACAAGTAAACCTCACTGTGATAATCTAGTAAATCTCGCTGTGATGATAAACACTAGTAAACCTCGCTGTTAGCTGAGGGGTCAACTGCACCCCTTGTCATTAGCATGTACAATTATAACCTTGGGTCAACTGCACCCTTTAGCTTATACAATTATAAACGTCTGGTTCAACAGGGGTCAACTGCACCCCCTTATGATTAACTTGCACAATTATAAACTCACAGCTTAGCGGGGTACTCGCTTAAGGTAAACCTCACTTGGGTATACCTCACCTATACTTCTGGGGTTCCTAGTTCATAAAGTGGTCGTCTGCACCACTGACTTAAATAATGAGTAAGTGTTCTTCCACTTAGCACAAAATGACTCTAATGAGGTCTACAATAACATAATCCTTGCTACTCGCTTGACCAGCGAATTACACACCCGGGGTAGTACGTTATAACCCACCCGATGATAATAATAGCCCCATTTACAGGGTCGCAGTCAACCGTTTCTACGCCAAAGTTGCACAGGACAACGGCAGACAATCCGTAAGTCTGAAATCAGCCTAATTGTTCCCCAATCTTCAGATTTACTCCGGGTCCGACTATTATCTTAACTCAGGCCCTATATTAAATAATCTCGACTTCTTAACAACAATCCACCCCAAATCTTATCTGATAAGACCTTAAAATGCACAGAGGGATGTAAACAACGAAGTCCAGGTTTACTGACCGATCACACCGGGCGCGCTGGGGCTTTCTCTCGCTCCGGTCCAACCACGGTAACTCAGTAAACGCTCACGAGATTGCTCGATAATCGCTTGTTTCACAACGCAGACTCTCCCAGGAGTTCGCTCATTGAAGTCTCTCACACGAGTGCCGAACCCACGCCAGGCCACGAGGCAATCGCCCCAGACCATACCGGACGCACGCTGCTGATTAGGCGCCGTGCGCTATCATGCACTCGATCACGCGATACACGCCTGCATAATTCATAGCCAGACATGCCCATAAGCCAAGTGTACATGCAGGACGTGCATGCTGATTGGTTGCCCCACAGTATCACGCGCTCTAACGCGCGGGCTGACGTGATGCTTCTTGGGCTAGACTTGATATCAGTCTACACATACCCCTGTTTCGTTACAGTATATTTGGAAAAGGTGGAAATATTGTAAGTTAATTAAAGTCTAATAAGTGCCTGTACTATAATGAGTCCCCTCTCGGGATAGTTTATCATTAAGATTTTTTTTTGAATTTGGGAGGGAGTTGCTCTGGTTTGGAGACGCTCTACTTCCACGTGGGCCTAGGCTAGTGGCGTATCCAGCTTTTGATGTCGGGTGGGGTCACCGCACTCGCACATCCGCGCCGAAATGTGGACAAGTTCTTTTCTCCAGACACTTGGCCTCCCGTTTCTGGTATGGAGCTTGCCTAAAAAGTGGTGCGGCGACGCGGCTTTTTATTTTAACCTGATTTGTTTGCTTCAAATGTCGGCTGATGACTGCAAATGGTGCCCGACTAAACTTAGTGCAAATATATGGGAGTCCAGAGAGGCCGCATAAAGCTTATTCTCGACCATAAACCAATCTAAAAACACGTTAAAATTGAGCAGCAGCAGGATTCCAGTCAAACCAGTGAGTTTGGCGGTTTTGAGAAATCATCTTTCATTG
Organism: Patiria pectinifera; assembly: GCA_029964075.1. Classification (NCBI taxonomy): domain Eukaryota; kingdom Metazoa; phylum Echinodermata; class Asteroidea; order Valvatida; family Asterinidae; genus Patiria; species Patiria pectinifera. The sequence goes on from CM057142.1 coordinate 2,614,495, forward strand.
AAAAAAAAACTTTTCATTTTGCCGACGCACATGCCGGCTATGGCGACGCGCGCGCATACCGGAAACCAGAGACTTTGGGGGGGGGGCCTAACATACGGTTATTAAAAAAAATATGTGTATTTCATCGAGTGTTTCCAACGTGTGCTTCTTTAGGAGGGGTTTCTGAGTATACTTCATTTTTGCAGTACATTTTGTGTTCCAATGCACACCAAATACCACTTTTAGTCCCCATCCATGGTAAGTACACTTGTGATTATTTCTTAAAGAAAGGTCATGAAAATATAATTTAAAGCGTCGTGCGCAACTTATAAGAAAAAGTCCCAGATTATATTCACCCGAAAGCCTTGTCATAACCATTTTCCAGGTAAAAAAAATGACACGTTTTGCTAAGCTTTCGAGGCCAAAATGACCCGGAAAGGTATCATTTTCGATCCAGAAAAGTGTCGTTTTTGACCTGGAAAAGGTAGCCCAAACAGAATCCGGATTGCGGGTCAAACTGAACAGGAACTTATTACCCCAGTAAAAGTATATCACATATTACATGGCCAGGAATTTTAGTAAATCAAACTTTATATAAACTTTTAGATTAAAATAACATTCAAGCCTAGGCTCCTGTCTGTATATAAGCAGAACATTACAAGGCTAACAGTACAAAACTGTCAAGATTAGACAAGGACAAAAACAAGAACAAAGAAAAACAGTGCTTATTTTTCCAAAACGTATACACACTATTAAGGAATGCAGCATATAACTAAATCTGTACAAAGAATTAGCAACCATGAGGTTCTATGTCACAATCGCACTTTCACCTGGGAAAGACGAAGGAGTCATTACACGAGTTAGTGCAGGAAAACCGCCAGGCTGGCGAATAGGAGAATGGAGGGTACTGCAGCCGTGACGACATTACCAGCTATGAAGACAAAGAAATACAAAAACATGTTTTGTTAGACGAGTCATAATAATGGCCCGCAATTTATATCATTCAGCATATAGAATCTGCACCGAAATGCCGACATGTACTTTCACAGAAATGAAACATCTGTTCAGCAGAATACTACATGAACTTCAATATAGACTGAGTAATGAAGACAATTACACATCCTATACAATCCAAGTCTCAAAGAACCTATTAAGCCCTTATTTTATCACTATTGACCGTCACAGCGGCCTGAGAACATGGCAATATGAATCAACACTTTGGATGGTATCTTTGTAATATATATATATATTGTTTGGCCCTTTTAAGGTTTGCGAAAGGATGACGTGGCTTTATGTGCTTTTGCGATAACGGACACGTCGAGCGATTCCGCTAATATAGTGCGCCCTCATGTGTTCTTTTTGTTTGTTTTAAACTATAAGAAACAAGACCAGGCAAGACTAGCAAAGCTGGTACCAGAACCATTATCGTTATTTTCATTTGATTCAGAATGGCTTTTCACTGGAAATCTAGTCATGCATCTGGCCACACGATTGGCTGGATTGATCCCATTCGTTGACATAGGGAGGTAATCCTATACGACAGCACTGCTTGGCTAACAAGAAATCGACAGTTAGACATACAGTGAGACAGCTGCAAAGAGTACATTGGGCCCTCTGGGCTCAGCGGAAACTCGCAACAGACAGAATACTAACCACTAGCACTGCAAGTCAACCCAAGGAGCGTCGACTGGGTACAGTCATTCCCGGACCAACGCCCAAGATTGCACTGGTCCAATGTAGCCTCGTCTCCTGTACACGATACATCACCCAGAAACACTGGTCCAGCTTTCAAGAAGTATTGCGTAGTATAGAACTAGTGAAGCAAAATTGAACATTATCGATCAGGTTCAACATCGTCGAAAATCAAAATGTTTCATCGAAATCTAAAATTTAAAAGACTCATTTTTTTTTTACCGGTCACATGACATTTACACTTCAGCAGGCACACCTTCAGTAAACTATGATGCAATGTGCAGAAATATTGGTCTCACACCCTATCATATTGGTAAGATATGGTGGCCACGAAATTCTCTTATTAAGTATTCATGACGACAGCACATTAGAACAATAGGCTGCACGTTAACGTTAACCGGAGGTAAGAGTCACATGCCCTTGACTTCAGGAGGCATAATATTTTCTCCATTTTCTTTAACGCTGGCGACGTTTTCGTTTGAATAGATCTCCTTATTTCCAATTTGAACCAATTTGCCGTCAACACAAAATCACCACAATGAAGCAAAAGCGAACCTGCGCATACAAAAAGTTAGATACAGGGTGACCCCCAAAAAATGCAACCCTTAAACATTTGCCTTTTTTTTCAAAAACTTGATCTGCGATTTTTTATCTTTTGGATATTAGATTAAAGTTGAGAGTTTTTTCTTTCAAATCAATATTGAAAAAAAAATCATGAAAACAGCACATTGGGTTGCTGAGAAAATACCTATTATGTAATAGAAGCGATTTTTCATCCTCTCCAATGGTGCTTCAAGCCCACTGCGCAATATTGTATTTCATTTGTACAATTTTTAAAATATTTTTACATATTTATGATGCCAAAAAGGTTTAATTTATTGGACTAAAAAAGGATAAGATACCTTTTCAAGTGTAAAATAAAAGATATTTCCATCAAATTCAGTTGTACCCTTTTTTTTTTTTGCGCCGTGTTGTTTGTTAGGATTAGGACACAATGCGCCACATGCATTTCAAGCACAGATAGGTAAAGTGTAAATCCCTTAAATGTGGTAGTGCCATTGGAATGGACCGAAAAGGAGTTGCGTCACATAATTGGCATTTTCTCGGCAACCCAATGAGCTGTTTTCATGATTTCTTTTGCAGTATTTAAAATAAAAATACAAAACTCGCAGCTTTACTCTCATATTCAAATTCACAGATCACGTTTTTGAAAAAAAAAGGCAAATGTTTCAAATGTTGCATTTTTTTTGGGGGGGGGGGGTCACCCTGTATACCTTTTTGGTAATAAGATGGAGTCAGAGGGCAAATTGCATTGCTGGGATAGGGATGAGTAAAGCTCTTGTGAATTCATCGTTGGTGAATTAAGATAAGAAAGTACGCCCTCTGGAAACCTGCGACGTATATTAAGCTGTGATAGAGTTTGGCAATTACATCAACGACAAATTATTTCAATCATGCCACCTAAGATTGAGATTCAGCCACAACTGTTATGAATTAATCTTACTATTCACATAAATGATGACGCATACCGATTTCGGGGCTCCAAGTCCCAGTTCTCTGCACACGACATTGGAGTTGGCATCTGTCCAGCCGTTTGCACAAACGGCACCCCAACGCCCATCGTGATAAATTTGAAGCAAGCCATCCTTTTGACGTCTTTGAAAACTGACTGGACTTCGGTCCTCTGAACGTAAGAGTGCATAAGTATAAAGTAGAGATTAATTGCTTCCTAAGACGCACAGAGGTGGGGGTCAACATTCATGCAGATATAGGCAAGTATTCTAGATTCATAATTGTCCATGTAATTTGAATACTTCCCAGTTGAGAACTTTGTAAAACAACAAATTGGAAACTGAACAGGGAAAGTGTTCCTAACATACAGTCTCGAAACGACTTTAATATTTTGTGCAAATATCAACACTTGTATAGTTTTCTGTGTAGTTTCTGGAGGAGAAAATGATCAATCAACAAAAGATTAATCTTAAAAGAGCATGTTCTTTCACTCATCTCAAAAAATAATTACTGAAATTGATCCATGCTATCAGAAGTTATGCACACGTTTTACTAAAAGAACCGAGTTTTATAGCTGTCCATGGAATGCCATTGGAAGCTATTGAGCTGAGTGAGGTTTACATATTACACACAATCAATTAAATACTATTCAAATTTTAATCATTTTTGTCAAGACACAAACATTATGTTTACTGTCAGATTTTGGGTTTTGAATATGAAGAACAAGTCATCTATTTTTGTGAAATATGAATAGCAATTTTGGCATGGTTTCGATTGCAAGTTCTCGTCCATGCATCGAGATGGGAAAACGTCCACGTTTCATTGTTTTAATGGGTATTTATCAGTTCGTAGAACGGTAAACGGTCAGTGGTGGACAGCCAAATTTTGTGATCTTCATATCAAAATAGGCGTAATTTAGTAAAAGAGTATTCAAATTGCGTGCAATGTTCACAGTAACTAGTCAATAAGATGTTATTTATGCTTGTGGGTTTTTTTATGAAATGGATCGAGCCTCATTTCCCCCCTCTAATTCAGTGACTTTCTTTTTACCTTACCCTGTACTGACGACGTCACACTTTTCTATGGGGCTACGAAACCGATATCCCCACCAAGCTCGCATAAGCACACGTGAAAAAAGTGTGACGTCGTTAGTACACAGGCCTATTGCTATTTTTTTTCTTGGACATTAATATTTTTAACTTTAAAGTTTTTTTCCGGCCAGAAAGCAACTGTTGGCGATTTGACCGTCATTGATGCAAGATTTGCACGTTATGTGCACGCTTACCTGGAATCGGACCGCTACAAATGACGCTAGCCTCGCTACTCCCCTCAAGATTCAAACATTCTTGATCCGGTTCATCTGGCATGTAGCACTGAGCAAACGAGGATTCTGGGCCTGAACAAGAGACGTAAGTAGGGAAGACCACCGGACCAGACCCACGGCCGAAGCGGTCGTCTTGTGGTGCTTCCAGGCCGTACCCTAACCCAAGCTGACGGCAGATCACATCACTCTCCTCGTCGAAGAATGTGTAGTCTTTTTTCAAGCAGAGACTTCCCCATGTTCCGTTGACGTGGAACTCAACTCTCCCCTCGTTGGCGTTAGAGCCGCCCAAAAGTCTCAACTGAAAGTCTACAGGCTCTTGAGATAAAAACAAAGAAATAATAAACAATCGTTTTGTTATTCACTCCACAATTTCAATTTTCAGTGTTATCCCTTCAGATCGTTGACGGTTATAGTGGACTAAGTGCAGCTGAACGATAGCCTTCCCTTAAAATAGTGCATCGTCCTGTAATACTGGCATTGAGGATGCTTTTGGACTTCCGATACCTCAAAACAAACATTTTAGTTGAAGAGTTTTATCTACAGAACTAACTTATTTAAGGGTACATCGTCCTGAAATCATCGAAACTTTTATGTTTTAGATTGTTTACTTATTTCAAAGATCTGGTGGTAGAAAACCTAAACTAATATCTCACTGTACCTGAGAAAAGATTTGCAAAAACATGTTGTTTTCCTCTGACACGGCGGACATTTTGTGGCAAACACATAGTTACGTATATTTCCAACCGGAAGTTCTTGGACGAGGAGTTTGCCCCACTGTACTTCTGTGTCCATGATTGTCGGATGATTCAATGTAGGCCTACGGTACACGCCGTGTTCTAAACGTTTTAAACGTTTTCAAAGTAAAATGTACGACTAGCTAATGTTTAGGATTCATCACCACATGCAAGTGCAGCAGACGACTGTTTCAAGACATGTTTATACAAGGCGCTTCGGATAAAGTGGACGATTTTCCGCCAAAGTCCGCAATATGTCCACAAACGAGATACGATTATTTGTTAAAAGGGATGTCTAAAATATCACGTTTGATCACACACAGATGGAAAACGGTTGGACAGTGCATGCGTGGACCGTTTCGAAAGTAAAGCGAAAATCTTTATTTAGAGATTACTGATTGAGCGCCAGAAAATGATGAGTTGGATTTGGTCTCTTAAGAAAATTCAGGAAGTACTAGCCTAAGGCTGTGATGCTTACTAACACATTTTGTTAGTACATGAAAATATGAAACAAAACATCTCAAAACACTTTGATCACAAAGGTTGATAAGAAACAGATGTAGTACTGTACATGCGCTTTCCATGTACGTCACATTTTCTACTAAGAACGGTACAGTAACTTTATACAGCTAAATTAAGAAGATCTTGATCGAGATATGAACATTGATTGAGACATCTGCTTGTACTGTCAAAAGTGAACTGCACTACTTTAAAAAAGCATACCTGAGTCCCGACAAGAATGATTCTTTGGATGGAACAGACCTCGGGTTGTTATTTCTTTAAATTTTTTTTCAATGTTATGGTCCCCCCCCCCCCAGACTAAGGCTTTGATCTGGGGGCGCGTCTGTTATTTGTCAAACTGCCTATATTTCTTTTCTCTAAAGCCCAGAATTCAGCTACAATTTCACTGCAAGATTTTGATCAATTTATATGTTATATTTGGGCAATTTATATGTTATAAATAAGTTATGCCTATGACGTCATTTCATCACAAAAGGGAATACACGGATCTCGGATTTCGGATATTTTCCCTAAATTTACAATCGGACTACGCCCTATTGGCGTAGACACCTGAAATTTAACTTTAAATGGATATCTTTGTGTACATGTATATCATGCCCCGGCCTTGTTTCAAGTTGACCTGTCTATGCAGAAATTTTCCCTGAAACAAAATGGTTTATTAAGCACAAAGTGATTTATTTTAACCAATAAATCATTTGGGTAGTAAAAAAATCACAATTTTTTTTTTTTTTTTGCAAGAAAATATTTTACATTTTATAAAGTACATTCAGGGAACCCGATTAAAAATGGCTCCCTCGAGTACATGGGTGATTAATATGGCTTGAATTAGAAGCAAACATAATATCTAAGTACATATATAACCACGTTCACCTCAATGTCACACGCATGCTAGTCTGAGTAAATCAATTCAGTCATCTGAGCTGTAGGCATCCGACAGTAAACACTTGTTTCCCTTATTTATAACAATCAGAATCCATTTGTGGTTACAGTTCTCTGAGATCTGTTTTAGCTTTGAGACTTACCTTTAATTCGATTGCAGAGCACCCCTGATTGGTGATTAGCAGTACAGTTATCCTGGAACCAAAAGTTGGCTGGACACTCGATGAGTTTGCTCTCGTTACCGATGCACGCAAAGTCGGTGGCTAAATATGCGATTTCTTGTGAGCGTAATGGACGATGATTCCCAAAGTAGGAGTCGGTAACGGCTCGTTTTGCCGAGTAGAATCCTTCCTGGCGGCAGATGACGTTAGCATCTGCCAGATTCCACCCCTGATCGCAGACTAGGTAAACCCTCTCATCTATGCCGAAATCTTTGCTATACGCAAACATAACTCGTCCTTCATTATCAACAAATGTAGGGCCATTGCCATCGCCAAGGATCAGATAAAACTGCTGACCTGTATTTAAAAATCGGACAGAAGTAGAAAGAAAGAATGTCAAAGATTGAACCTTTTTAATGAATCTTAAAATTGTCCGACCTGAAACTTTGGAATGACCACAATAATTGATGCTTTCCAACTAATATTTTCCCCTTCAAACAACTATGATTGTGGATGGCGTTGAGTAAACTATAATTCCGAACCTTTAAATTCCTCCTGGTCCATACATGCAACAGCCGCAGCCTGTCTGGTCTCGGCACATTGATGCTCTTTCCAACCGTCATTCGCACATTCATCTAGTCTGGTTTCCGACCCCTTGCACTGAACGTTACTGAGCCAGACTAGTTCCGTCAAATTGCCGCCATCGTAGTTCCAATCGTCACGGTTGAGCCATGGAAAGCCCAATTGCTTACAGACTACAAGAGCATCGTTGAAATCCCAGCCCTCAAGGCAAATTGAGCCCCATCGACCATTGTGTAACACCTCAACTCTACCGTTTTGGCTAGAACCGCCAGACAAGCGCACGTCTCCGTCTATATACGGGAAAAGAAGGGAAGTTAATGAGACAACATCGCACACACCAATTATGAAAACAAACATGTGTGTTTTCAAAAATTATATGGAAACACAGTTTAACACACTAAGTATATTTGTCCATTGTCTCGGCAAGGTTAACATGAATAAATGAAAGTTATGAAGAACATTTGTATTCTTTTTCGTATTTATTCCAATATAATCACATATTTGATTCGGCTTGAACCACAGAATCACTCAATACTTGACAATACCCAGACCCTGCAGTGGCACGATGAATACAAACCTAAAGCCGTAGCTGTACCAAGAATGAACACAAAGAAAACAGTAACGCCAAGCATCGTGACACAGTTGTCTGTTGAACTGCACCTTCGCATACTGGCAAATGACAGATTTTTATGCATTCCTGTATTATTGTACTTTGGTCACAGCATTTGATCCGGTTTTACTATCTTATTTTACTCATTCAGCAGTGCAATGGAAAATTTACGTTTCCACGGGAGTGGTTACATTCACAGCACGGAGTCCAAAGTACCTGCAGGTCGTTGACAGTGATATATTGCTCAACCAATATTATCACAGTCAATTATTCATTCACTCGTGATTTTTTTTACTGACGCGAATGTAATACAAGGTGAGTTAAAAAAACCGAAAGCCAAATGTTGGGACCATTGTTTTAGGGAAGTTCTGCATGTAGTATTTTCAAAAGCTAGGATATAAAAGCGCAAATTGTAAGCTTGCTTTTAGTACAAGAATCATTCAAATCACTTATATACTTTTTAAGTTACGGAATTTTAAACACAACCACCGTTTTAAGGTTCTGTCCACGGATCGCATTTCAGTGTTCTTTCAGCAAAACAAAAACAAATCACATAGGGATGTGTGTGTTAATTGTTTTCGTTTTGCTGAAAGAACGCACACCTTTTTGGTGATCCGTGGACAGAACATTAAAACAGTGGTTGTGTTTAAAATTCCGTAACTTTAAAAGTATATAAGTGATTTGAATGATTCTTGTACTAAAAGCTACTTAAAAAAGTACAAAAGTGATTTGAATTATTCTTGTTCTAAAAGAAAGCTTGTGAATTGGGCTTACATATCCTAGCTTTTGAAAATGCTACATGCAGAACTTCCCTAAAACAATGGTCCCAACATTTGGGTTTCGTTTTTTTTCCTGTATTACAGTCCACGTTTGACGGCGACAATTTCATTTCGTGCCGGAGGCTTTGTGTAAAATTAAGACAAAATTCAGCTGTAAGAATTTTTTTTATTAATAACATCTTGAAAAAAAAAAAACAATCCCCAGATTGTCCTTAAGGTACATTAACCCGAAACCTTTAAAAATCTTTTGAACGTTTACGATATAGACGATCAAGGTTGTTCCCCGGAATTCTAAGTGGCTCCGAAATTTCAATTTAGATGCGTGGCTATCCATCCCTTCTCCCCTACCTCCGCTCCCCCTCCCCTACCAGGTTAATAAGAATCCGTATTTCGGATCACTCTGACCCAGACGACTTGGAGTGCACATATAGCAAGTAAGAAGGGGAAACTAGTGATTAATAAACGTATCTAGGCGTTAGTTTTCTTGGCATCAAGAAACTTTTAAGTTTGTGGAAATTCATAAACGGTGTGCAAGTTGACTTCCCAGGCATTAACCCTGATTTCCATGGATCCAATCAATCAGGTCGAACAAATCAGGTGACTTAAAACTGGCAATAAATACTTACGTCATCAAGATTACCATCTTTATAAACGGTGTACCTTTGATCGAGTACTGTACAGATGGGTTCAGAAATAACCGGTTTATATGACTCATTCAGCAATGAACAAGAAAATGTACGTCATTCTTTTACCATTATACTCATGATACTGATTAGGGAGACTCGAGTTCAGTAACAAACGTCACCGTTTTTACGAGGAGGCGAAGTTAATCTTTCACTGTCTAAACAAACATTCGAGAAAATTGCGTTTAATGTTGGTCCTTTTTTTCATTAAACAATTTGAAACGCACAGATGTATAGAACCTGCAAGATTTAGGTATCAGAGGAAGAGATTATAATCTCCCTCAATGTATCAAACTTGAAGAAAAAAAAATGGTGATTAGTTTTCCAAAATTAATGAATTAAGAGAAGTGCCGGGCTGTTCGTGAAAACGAAACAAACGACCAAGTAGCAAATTCGCCCCTGTGGCTGTGAAATTCGCCCCTTCGTGAAAACGCTAGAGTCAATACGCGATTTCGCCCTACTGCGCTCTGAGCGATAATACATTTTGTGTACAGTATACGCACAGATTTTGCCCCACTGCGTGTGCGCCTTAAAATTCACCCCTTTGTGAAAACACTAATACAATGTACATGAATTAATTTACTGAAATTGCATTATAAACTGTTACAACTGATAATGTAGTAACCAACCGATAACGTATCACCAACCGATAATGTATCACAAATTGACCGATATTGTATCACTAACCGATAATGTACCAAAAATTGACTGATAGTGTAGTAAAATTTGTATCCGATAATGTATCACGTGTCGACGGATAATGTAACTACAAAATAACTGTATCCGATAATGTATCACCACGGAACGGATACTGTATCAACCGATAATGTATCAAAAATCAACCGATAATGTATCAGTATTGGAAAAAGGTGGAAATATTGCAAATTATTTAAAGTCTAATAAGTGCCTTTACTATGATAAGTCCCCACTCGAGAAAGTTTATCATTAAGAATATGTTTTTATTTTATTTTGGGAGGTAGGGAGTTGCTCTGGTTTGGAGACGCTCTACTTCCAAGTGGGCCTAGGCTAGTGGCGTATCCAGCTTTTGATGTCAAGGGGGGGGGGGGTAACCGCACTCGCACATCCGCGCCGAAATGTGGACAAATTCTTTTCTCCGGACATTTGACCTCCATATGGGCTCCGTGCTGCGACACAAGAGGGCGAGTTTTACCACTTTTGAGAGCCCCATGGACGTACGGGACCATTGATCCCCGTATGGAAATCAATGGACGGGACACAGCATGTGCGTACTGTACTGTACTGGTTCGCGCGCAAGGTTCCACACCACTTCCAGAATGTGCCAGAATGTGGCTATTAGCAGCAGCGTCTTTGCATGAGCGTCAGGCAACGTCGGCGCGCGCATACGTTCAATTTAACTTGAGATGGTCTCCCAGACTATTCCCTCCCCCAATAACTTTGCATCATTCAAAATACGCGCTGTGCATGAACCGGGAACACATACAAGTGGCGAGGCATGTGTATAGCAAAACTACCATCTGAAATGATCATGTAACTTGAGCTGTCACAAAAGATACAATGTAACAAGTTTACCGGATTTAGGCGGCAATCGTCGAAGATAGTCTAGATGCGATCAAGCTTCATGGGTCCCTTGTCGACCCCCGCCATTTTTTTCTTACAGAAAGGGCACAATCACAGCATTACTGCTCATTTAGTGGGGGATGAGGGGGTGAGGGGAGGGGGATGAGGGGAAGGGGATCGATGAGGGGGGAGGGGGGGGTCGTGCCATATTTTCAACGGGGAGCGCTGATAAAATCCTACAATCAGATACACAATATTACTGTACCGTACAAAATATTACTGTACCGTACAAAATAATGCCCGGGGGGGGGGCACCGTTCGCATGTGACGTCATTTGTTATTTGTCTACCCACTGACTTCAGTTTGTTCAACCCACACAGTTTTGAGTCCAAACGTCACGAGCCTGCCGCTTCCTTGAGGCCAACACAGGCGCGAATCCGGGGTGGGAGGGTCCCCCAGCTGTGTCCCAAAACAAATTGCATACAAATTCCTAAAAAAATAATGCACCCCCCCCCCTCTGCTGTGACACCCCCCCCCCCAAAAAAAATACTGGTATAATGTCCGCCTGATCAAAATACGGACGGAGGCAGCTTAGATAGGGGGTATTTTTACACCATTCTGTAATCCAGTGTTAATAATTGTCAAATTTGAACAGCGTCCCCTATTGAAATATGATACCCCCTTCCCCAAGTTTTTGATTTTACGGAGGCCAAGTGTCCGGAAAAAAAATCCTGTGTACATTTTCAGATTGCTTTGCTGATGAACCCCCCTCCCGCGAAAATTCCTGGATCCGCCCCTGCAACAGTAGCGTAAATCTGCGCTGGGGACTTGGGGATGGGGGATAGCTAAAAAAAAAGTCCTGGCCGTGAAATACAAGCGGGGAGGGGGGGGGCCTTGCTGGAGACCACATGACACTGGGGTTGCTGTTCATGATACAGACGTCCCAGCGCATTTCAAGCTATTTGTATTTTTTCTCCCTTTCTCAATACTATTTAATACATTTCGGCGGTTGGAAAGTTTGAAAAATACCTCAAAATAAGCCCTTTTTCTCTAAATACAAAATAATGCGGGTGGTGGTGATCAACTAGCCCAGACCCCCCCCCCCCCTCCCTTGTCAAAACGTGCAGCGGGATAATCGGACATAAAACAAACATTTGTGTACACCTTTTCCCAATACTGATACATTATCGGTTGATTTATGATACATTATCGGTTGATACAGTATCCGTTCCGTGGTGATACATTATCGGATACAGTTATTTTGTAGTTACATTATCCGTCGACACGTGATACATTATCGGATACAAATTTTACTACACTATCAGTCAATTTTTGGTACATTATCGGTTAGTGATACAATATCGGTCAATTTGTGATACATTATCGGTTGGTGATACGTTATCGGTTGGTTACTACATTATCAGTTGTAACAATAAACATAGAGTGCTCTGGCGGTTTCGGGCACTACATGTACAGGGAGTAATACGCAGGGCGGTAGTACACTTGCTAAATAAGAGAATTTATTGCGATTTTGCCAACTCGTTTTGTCTAAATTTGCTGTTGGTGACATTACAACCGGTGCTTCATATGTAGACTCGTCCCGCATCTTATAACATTTCATTTGTTGTCTCTGCAAACTGTGGCCCGTTTTTAAGGAAATTCGCCCCTTCGTGAAAACGCAAAACGGCACTTGAGGAAAATGCGCCTATTCGTTAATAAGGTTAATTGGGATTTAAATTAATGTTATGATATTGTAACCTCACCAGAATGTAGATATTGATATATTCAATCATTTCCACCAAAAAACGATATAAACAGACGATTTTTATGAAATTCGTCCTTTCGTGAAAACGGTGATGTAATTAAGAGATTAACAAGCATTTTTCATGTCTACATCAACACGATAATGATTAATTTAACAGGTGCTTACACACATATTTTCATGAATATCTGCACTGCGTGCTGATTAACTGTTGCCCCGTCACATCATCAACCATTTACATTGCTAGTGAGAACTAGTAACACAGTCTAAGTATAGTGCATGCCGTGTCTTAATGCGGACACAGTTGCTTATACACGTAATCGAATGATTTCGACGTCTAAGCCCATTAATTATGTTACAAAAACATAACAGTGACGTTCATGTTTTGCATATCTTTTTTTTTATTATTTCAATCTACAGACTCTGACAAAAAATAAAGATAGATATTACGCCAAAAGGTATTGATCATATTGGGTATAGTGTCCGATAATCACTACAACATACCCAATTATTTGATCAGCATCGAAGAATACGTATAGGACTATAGGGTATAGGACTATCGGTCGTTGGACACAATGGGTAAAACAATGGGCCGTCGGACACAATGGGTCGGACTTAATCGTCCCAGTCTTGGTCAAAATCATAATTAAACTAACGGACATAATGATCACAAATACAGTGGAGACCTTCAGATACTGTCAGTGTACAACCTTTTTGGTGGTGGTGGTGGGGGGGGGGGGGGGGTTAAATACCCCCCCTGGTTAAAAACCAGTGGCGGACTCCCCCTCCTCCCCCCTCCCACACACACACACACCCTCCGCGTTCGGCCGCTGACTTATGTTATGATACTAGTAAAATGGGCCCAAAAATACCAATTGGAATTTTCAAATTGCATTAGAATGCAGGGAGAAAGCCTCGTAAATTTGAAATTTTCCGGGGTATGCCTCTGGAGACCGGACCCCACAACAGCAGGGGATATTGTCGCCACGCCTTCACTCACACCCCCTCTCCCTTCAAATCCCGCCCCCCTCCGTTTCCTGAAAGCTAGATCCGCCCCATTTAAACTCTTTTCCTTATTAAGCAAGGCAAACGATTTAGCGCGAAGACCGTTAGTGCTGTGAGGAATCTGATCAAGCAGAAAGAGATTTCAGGCAGCCAAAATATCCAACAAAATGATGAAACATTTGTGACTTCTTAAAGCCAAAAAATTAGGCAACACAATTTGAATAATTAACAATTCCCCAATTTTATGGCTCTCAGAAGTTTTTATTTTTCCCCAAACCACTTTTACGGCAAGTTGAAGGATCCGTTATTCATATTCCATCAAATTGTCCGAGGTCGAAATTAGGCCTAAAACAGTGTCGCTTTTTGTGCGCCTTCTAGCTGAGCGCCCCCAACGACAGTGAATTGAGATTCGGCCACTTTGAAGCTCAAAATTCCCCCCTCGGGCCCCCCCCCCCCTTTTTCAACTCGCAATTGTTGTAATTGGCTGATGGCCTACGGCTCCCTTACGCGTACGATTTGGGAGCATTTGTTGCGGAACAGCCCTTGTTGATACCTTTAAAATACTTTTGCCCCCTCCCCATAGGTTCCGCCCGCTGGAAAAAAAAAACACTGCTGCGGCATAGCGCATGCGCAAAGAGGCCATGTTTGTCATTCTTATAGGGTGTGACAGTGTATTAAGATTCCCATAGACACTAGTGCTATATGCCCATACTTCTAAATTCTTTCAAAAACTACTCAGAACTCTCACAGGTATTTAAGCTGCACAGCAAAATGACGATCAATATGTCATCGTTTATTTTATTTTCAATTTTTGGTAGGTTGACCATTGACTTTTCGAGAAATTCTCACCCAAAGAAGACGACCCCTATTTTTCCCAACGCGGAAAAGTAGCCATCTTGGAAAACGATCCCTGCACAACATGAGAAAATAGCGCCACTTTCGAGCTCAATTGCATCCAAAATACTCAGAATTGGAAGGCCCAAGTCTGGGCCATGAGGTTCATTGCCATATTTCTTCAATTCCCTAATTGTATGGCTCTAAGAACTCTCTAAGATAGAATATTTTGAGGGTATAACTTTTATTAATGAGCTCGGAGGATGGGTTTAGGCCTATTAACAGGTGTGCACCTTTACAGCTCTCTTTGCTAACCCCTGTTTGGCACTTTTCTGCCAACCACGAAGGCAAGATGGCGTCCGACTGAAACAGATTTCACGGCTCCCCACCAGCCCCTCTCTCTTTTCAACCGATGAGGGCGTACCTCTGCACGAAGCGGATAAAGAGACTTTAGGTTGTTCTGTCGTGGAAAGCAAGAATGCACAGACTCAAGAAAATACTTGACTGAAAGGGCAGTTGGGGAGCAGTGACTGACGCCGCGCGTCCGTAATAAGGTCACCGAAAAGCCTCACGGGCCGCACGCGGTACAGGAGTGTAAGCTTACGCTACACATTACACGCATTAAACGGATATTGCATTTATTGATAAGATACATTTATTAATAAGTTACATTAATGTAGAAAACGTTAAAAAAATAGGTGAATAGTTTTGCAGAATTAATCAATTAATAAGAAAAGTGGCTGTTCCTGAAAACGAAAAAAACCTGACCAATTAGCAAATTCGCCCCTTCGTGAAAACGCCAAAGTGACTACGCGCAGATTTCGCCCTTCTGCGGTCTGAGTCAATGCATTTTTTGTACAGTACGCGCAGATTCTGCCCCACTGCGCGTGCGCCATGAAATTCGCCCCTTCGTGAAAACGTTTTATTGCGTGCGCCTGAAATTCGCCCCTTCGATGATAAAGCGTCATTGTATTACAATGTATTTATTTACTGAAAATGTATTAATACCATAGAGAGCGGAAAATTCGCCCCTTCGTGAAAACGCAAAACGGAACTTGTGGCGAATTCGCCCATTCGTTAATTAGGTTAATTAAGGTTTTAATTAATTTTTTGAAATTATAACCTCACCAGGTTGTAGATATTCATATATTTATTTATTTTCACCAATTTTTTTTTTCCGAAAAACAGACGATTTTCATGAAATTCGCCCCTTCCTGAAAACGGTGACGATTAATACCATAGAGTGCGGAAATTCGCCCCTTCGTGAAAACGCAAAACGGCACTTGTGGCAAATTCGCCCATTCGTTAATTAGGTTAATTGGGATTCTACTGAATTTTTTTAAAGTATAGCCTCACTAGGTTGTAGATATTGATATATTCATATTCATTTTCACCAATTTATTTTCTTCGAAAAACAGACGATTTTTATGAAATTCGCCCCTTCCTGAAAACGGTGACGATTTATTAATAAGATACATTAATTAATATTGTACATTTACTGACAACATACGGTTATTGAAAAAAATGTGTATTTCATCGAGTGTTTCCAACGTGTGCTTCTTTAAAAAGGGTTTCTGAGTATTTTTCATTTTTGCAGTACATTTTTGTGTTCCAATGCACACAAAATACCACTTTTAATCCCCATCCAAGGTTAGTACACTTGTGATTATTTTTTAAAGAAAGGTCATGAAAATATAATTTAAAGCGTCGTACGCAACTTATAAGAAAAAGTCCCTGATCATCTTCACCCGAAAGCTTTGGCATAACCCTTTTCCAGGCAGTGTTGTAGTCGAGTCCTCCTCATCCGAATCCGAGTCCGAGTCCGAGTCCTTGAGCAAAGGACTCGAGTCCGAGTCCGAGTCCTTGTCAATTTTTGATGTCCGAGTCCGAGTCCGAGTCCTTGAAAAAAGGACTCGAGTCCGAGTCCGAGTCCTTATGTATCAAATTCAAGTCGCGGTTCACCAATACTATATTAACGTTTTCAAAATGTCACTATCAAATGTCAGGTGATAGAGAAGGGGTAATGGGGTAATTGATCATTGATCAATCGGCAAGTTATTTTTGCGAGCGGCAGAACTGCGGAATTCGGTTCCACAGCAAAACCAAATCAAGGTGAAAGACATAAAATAATTGAAATAAAACACCTAAAAAAGACCCGATTTTGCCGGACTCGAGCCGGACTCGAAGCCGAGTCCTCGAGTCCTTGGGGTCCGAGTCCGAGTCCGAGTCCGAGTCCTTGAGCAAAGGACTCGAGTCCAAGTCCGAGTCCTTGAAAAAAGGACTCGAGTCCGGACTCGAGTCCGAGTCCCGAGTCCGTGTCCTACAACACTGTTTCCAGGTAAAAAAAAAAATGACACGGTTTGCTAAGGTTTCTAGGCCAAAATGACCCGGAAAAGTATCATTTTCGATCCAGAAAAGTCTCGTTTTTGACCTGGAAAAGGTAGCCCAAACAGAACCCGGATTGCGGGTCAAACTGAACAGGAACTTATAACCCCAGTAAAAGTATATCACATATTACATGGCCAGGAATTTTATTTAAATCAAAATTTTAATTTATATAAACTTTTAGATTAAAATAACATTCAAGCCTAGGCTCCTGTCGGTATATAAGCAGAACATTACAAGGCTAACAGTACAAAACTGTCAAGATTAGACAAGGACAAAAACAAGAACAAAGAAAAACAGTGTTTATTTTTCCAAAACGTATACACACTATTAAGGAATTAGCAACCATGAGGTTCTATATCACAATCGCACTTTCACCTGGGAAAGACGAAGGAGTCATTACACGAGTTAGTGCAGGAAAACCGCCAGGCTGGCGAATACGAGAATGGAGGGTACTGCAGCCGTGACGATATTACCAGCTATGAAGGCAAAGAAATATAAAAAACGATGTTCTGTTAGACGAGTCGTAATAATAATAACAATACAATTTTTCCTCTAAGTAGGGGATGTGGAATAAGGGAGACATTGAAATGTCTCCCTAATTCGACGTGTCTCCCAAAGGTATAACTTTTGACGCTAAAGTGTTTCCCAAAGGGCATACTTGCTATTATAATACAAAGTGTTTATAATGAAAGCGCTTTACGAAGAACAAAGCGCTTAACACACATCCACAAAAAAATAACAGAAAGAGAAACAGACGCAATACGATTACGATTGGACTTGGAACAAAAATGTCTTAAAGCCGGAGTCCATCATTTGCAGCTATCCAAAAAAATAATTAGCGTAATTATTGTTGAAAAAACATACTGGTTGAAAGATAGTAAGGAGACTAAACTCCCTGTGAAATTACTCTTTCTGGCAAGCTCTCATTTTGAAGAAAGCAACGAAAGAAGGCATTTCCAACGGTGCGTCTTAAGAAGTACCGTAGGAAAATTTAAATTAGTAGTTCGTTTCAAGTTTATTCGGCGCAACGCGCGCAAGCATTGGCACGACGCACAGGCGCGCGCAGTTGCTATAATTCGTTGGATCAGTGCGCGACATCGCGTAATGCTGCAATTCAAAACAATTCAAAACATGATTTAGCAACTTTTGATTTGAAATTGAGATCCTAGAATGCTGTTTTTCTCGGAATATACAGCTGAAGCTGAGCTCAAACTTCATCAGGTTATAGTTGTTCAGTATCCTTCATTAGATTTTGAACACTTTTGTTGCTTCAAACGAACAAAATGCACAAATTACAAATGATGGACTATGTCTTTAATGAGACGTTTGAATACAGGCAGCGAGACCGCCAGGAAGGTAGCCTTGACCAAGGCTATCAGCTTGTTCCCATACGAGCTTGTTCCCGCTACCGCACACCGCGCGCGCCGCGACACAATCACTAGTTGTACTATACCGTTAGCCTCAACGACCCTTGCGTGTGCTTTGTGTGCATGTACGTACGCCCCACACACACTTCCGCAAACAACCGAACAGTATTAAGTTGAGGCGGAAGATAGCCTTGACGCAACCGTGGCGAATTCTTATGTGTTTCTTTATAGTTTCGACCGAAATCGGTCGAAAATTTCTGATGGGCATATATTTCACGATATCCAATCAAAGCCCGTAAACTTTGACCCGCGACATACATATTCATGATCCCGCAAATTACTGTATGCACCACGCACATGTATGTTCACTCAAACCACGGTATGTCTAGGTATTTCAATCCCATTTTAAACCATTTCTCCAGTTTTATTACAAACAGATGAAATATGCCGCTATATGAGTGAACAATTGTTCAAAATGATACTATTTCCAATGTATTGCGAATTGGACAGTTCAAGACAGTCCGCCGACGTTTTGCCGGTGCAACAGCGTACATTATCACGCCGCTACCTGCCCGTGATATTCTGACAGCGAATGTAGGGAACAGGTCAACTCGGACCCAGGTCAAATCGTACCCATTTAATCGAATGCAGGTAAACTCGTATCTATAAGCACCCGTATGAATTAACTGCAAGAAACGAGCTATTGACTTTGGGATGGAAATATACAAAACTGTCAGGTACATGGTGCAACATACATCTCATACGTACGACACATGTATTTTAATGCGTACGTATGAATTAATCGTATGTCGTATCTACGACATACGTACGACATGTAAGTCGTAGAGATACAAGTCGTTCTCACAAGATGTGTTGTGTACGACATAATCGACAAACAAGTCGAACATACGAGTTACAATTCATATTTTGTACACACGAGATATTAAGTCGTACTTATATACGACTTTGTCGTATGCGACATATATCGTACCCTGTCGACTCGACTTATGCACGACATATATGTCGTACCGGCACCTGTCGACATTATGTCATATGTTTGATATGTCATACCCTGTCCACATATATGTCGTACCCTGTCGATGATATTAGTGGTACATACGACATATAACTTATAAGTTGTTCATACAAGTTAAAATCATTCTTACAGAATACGTTTGCTGAAGGAGAGATATTTTTCCCCATATCCCCTTGACAGCTCAGGAGAAATCCCCCCCCCCCAAAAAAGTCAGCGGTAGATATACTCAATAGTGTGAGCGCTTTTTTTGCCGCTGAACGTGAAAGCGCAGCGTGTCTCACTGCATGGCGCCAGCCGGGCCGGTGCCTACAGTGGACGGCCCCAACGTGGCCTCTGTGCATGGTGACATCGTTTTTGCCGGCGTGCGGTTTTGTACCATTTGCGGTTTTTTGAAGGTCTAATTTTTCATCCTTTTCATTTCATTTTCGACCCAAACTATATGTGTAACTTTATAAATATTATTCTACTAATATTTAAGATTTTAAGGGGGTGTTTTACAATAATTATTGTTACCACAGGCCGTCTGGTTTATAAACCTTTGGTCGTATAATGCAATTTAATAAATATTCATTTTTTTGTCAGCCGTTATCCAATGAGAGAAGACTATTTACCATAGCGCGTACTAATTATCATATTCAGCATACACGGTTGCGTCAAGGCTATCTTCCGCCCCGACTTACTGTACAGGTGCACACCGGTAAATCGATCCGCCAAGCTCATGAATAAAAGTCAAAATATTCTATATTAGAGAGTTCTGAGCGCCGTAAAATTGGGGAATTGAAGAGATATGGTAATGAACCTCTGGCCCGGACTTGGGGCTTCCAATTCTGAGCATTTTGGATGCTATTGGGCTCGAAAGTGGCGCTATTTTGCCATGCTGTGGAGGGATCGTTTTTCAAGATGGCTACTTTTCCGCTTTGGGGAAAATAGGGGTCGTCTTCTTTGCGTGAAAATATCTCGAAAAGTCAATGGTCAACCCACCAAAAATTGAAAAGAAAGTGAAAGATGACACATTGATCATCATTTTTCTGTGCAGCTTGAATACCTGTGAGAGTTTTGAGTATTTTTAAAATAATTTTGAAGTATGGGCATTTAGCACTAGTGTATATGGGAGTTTATTTGCAGGTATGCATCCGTACGGCTGTTTGCGGAAGTGAGTGTGGGGCGTACGTACATGCACACAAAGCACACACAAGGGTCGTTGGGGCTAACGGTATAGTACAACATTGTGTTGCTGCGCGCGCGGTGTGCGGTAGCGGGAACAAGCTCATAATGGGAACAAGCTGATAGCCTTGGTCAAGGCTACCAGGAAGGAAGCTCATTCCACATGCGAGGGGCGGCTTCAACGAAAGAGCTATCTCCGGCCTTCTTCCTACTTAGCAGTGGCGTTTCTAAGGGGTGGGGGTTACGGGGGCTTTAGCCGCCCCCCCCCCCCAATTTTATCTAGCCCCTCCCCTCCACAAAAAAAACATAATAAAATTCACTAGCAAATGTATGAATTTGACGTACATGGGAACGGTCTCCCCCTAAATGAGAAGGGCGAATTTGTACACTGTTAGTTAACATGGGCCTCGTGCGCCAACGTACTGATTTTCAGAGGCCTAAGTGTCCGGAGAAAATAACCGGTCTACACGCCTCCCTGCTGACAAAATTCTGGATCCACCTTGCTAGCCCCCCCAAAATATTGGCTCTAGAACCGCGCCTGAAGTACGTACATGTAGTATGCAATTAATGCAACGCTGTTAACCTGTGTCGATTAGCCTACGTGTGCAGTTCATCAGCGCGATACCAGCAGGTAGGTTGCTGATCCCTTCTCAGTTCTCTTTTCAATGTCACTGCCATGGGTCGATCGAGTCTCGAGGCAAGACTAGAATACCGATTTTGTGGACAGGACACACTGGCACACGCACGATGTCCATTCTAGAAATTATTTGGCTGTTGTTAGCAGATACACAAGTTTCTATGGGAAGAGGCTTTAGCTACGGAAGCGTATTTAGGACATGACCGAAAATATTTTTTAGGCCTACTACTTCGCCCAGGCGGATTACTATTTCGCCCGGGCGGATTATTATTTCGCCCAGGCGGATTACTATTTCGCCCGGGCGGATTAGCATTTCTCCCAGGCGGATTACTATTTCGCCCGGGCGGATTACTATTTCGCCCAGGCGGATTACTAATTCGCCCGGGCAGACTACTAATTCGCCAGGGCAGATTACTAATTCTCCCGGCCGGGCAGACTACTTATTCGCCCGGGCGAATTAGTAATCCGTCCGGGCGAAATAGTAATCCGCCCGGGCGAAATAGAGGGCCGGAATTTTTGTGTGTGGTCATGTCCTAAATATACTTCCGTAGCTAAGCGTGTGGTGGGCGTGGATTTGTTTACAAGTTAGACTTGAAAACCAGTCTGACTATTATCCACAAATCAGTGAACAAACTATACTGCCTGCATGCCCGCTAGCGAATTTTGTTTCTGTTAATGTCGTGCATAATTCAGTGTTCCTTTGAATCATTGGGGACCGTATCATGAGTCCGACGCCTCATAGGTTCGACGTCCTATGGGCTCCGTGCGCCGACGAAAGATGGCGCCCTTTTACCTAGCAACGACGTCCCATGGGCGGGACATATCGCTGGTTGACGCGCACCGTTCCTTGTGTGTGACGCACGTACACCAGGGAATTTGTACTATGTACACGCAGTGGCCGCGCTTCGCGGCAAATGAATTGCAGTCAGGCAAGATGGCGTCGGTCGGTCACCCCAACTGTACTTTCTTTGCCGGTGAGGGGGTACTTGTGAACGGAGCGGATATGAGGCGTCGGACTTAAGAGGCATACATTTCGCCTCATAGGTCCGACGCCTCTAAAGTCCGACGCCTCATAAGTCGGACAATGGACAAACGCTGTTTCGGACTGATGAGGCGTCGGAGCTATGAGGCGTCGGACTTATGCGGCGTCGAACATATGAGGCGGAATTTATACCTCATGGTCCAACGCCTCATATGTCCGACGCCCTTATGAGGCGTTGGACCTATGATGAGCGGACTTATGAGCGGACCCCAATCATTGCAGGACGCTTACGTTCTCGTTCTCTTTATTCCCTTAAAATTACATTTTCTCAACGATAAGTTCAGAGAAGAAAAATAGTCGATGAAAATGAGCAGCGACGACGTGTATTCGAACACGGGATCTTTGTATCCTATAGCTCCTCTCGCTATCCACCAGGCCAATGACAATTCAATTGAATCTAATTTGACTTTATTATCTCTGACGGGAAATTCAATTGGCCTTTTACATTAAACAAGTTAATGAAAAAAGCGTTAAAAATATCCCAACAAATACTAGGCCTACACAAAACAAAACCAATGCACCAGTCGACCTATACGAATGCACGGTGGTCTTCCGCAAAATCATTAAAATAAAAATCAAAAGAGAAATATAATTGCTTTCCTAAGTGTAAACAAAATGTTCCCGACACCACGAAGTAACACCCAAGTACACTTCAGTGTTTCTACTTCTTGAAAACCGCTGAATGACAAAATACTGGTTACTGGCTTCACATGTTAAGAGTTTTTCATAATCCATGAAGGCCGGTCGCTGCCATGTCTTTAGAATGAAACTGAGCACTATTCAATGCAGAGCCTTGATCATCTCGTGGGGGCACCAAACAACAATTCGTTGCTTCATTCCTCTGCTACGTTTAAAGGGTGTTACAACTGATAATGTAGTAACCAACGGATAATGTATCACCAACCGATAATGTCACCGAATTGACCGATACTGTATCACTAACCGATAATGTAACAGAAATTGACCGATAGTGTAGTAAAAATGTACTACACTATCAGTCGATTGTTGATACATTATCGGTCTTAACCGATAATGTAACAAATATTGACCGATAGTGTAGTAACATTTACTACACTTTTGGTCAATTTCTGTTACATTATCGGTTAGTGATACAGTATCGGTCAATTTGTGTGACATTATCGGTTGGTGATACATTATCCGTTGGTTACTACATTATCAGTACTGTTGTAACAAAGGGAATATACAACATTTTCAAACATCGAAAAACAAAACTACCAAATATTTACGAAATACCTTACTAGGATGTTGGTAATTGACAGTTTAAAGCATCCTGTAAAATTATGTCACCTGGTGTGAAGTCATTTTCATAAAAATGGTATTTTTGAATAAATTTCCAGTGACGGTCGGCCGACCACCGTTGTAAAAACCTAATTATTTTTCAACCACTGCTCCAAATTTATCATTTTTTTCAGTCCAAATTTTGTTTCCTATTGGTTACATGTTCATAAACAGGTGCAGGCCAGCTTGACTGGTTTCCTTATCTTACAATTTTCCGGCATCTATAAATTGATCCAGTTCATCTTTAGTGGAATCAGGGAATCAGACTACTTGAACTTTTTTTGTTTTTCTTGCTTTTTCCGGCATTTTCGAACACTACACTTCGAGCTTGTCAGTGTAACGATATTTGATCTATTATACTAACCCCTCAAATAGTTCATTTACTGAAAATTACAGCCAAAGCCAATGATGTACATTCCCCATAACCGGGAAAAAATAAGATCGTGCAGACAGACGTGCACATCTAAAAACAAACTGGTTTTCAGAAAGAGTAGGATTTTTCTTGGTTATTAACCATTTTCCTCCATAAACTCTAATCATTGTGACTTTACAACTGGTCACCAGGTGCCAACAAAGAAAAAGGAAAACCCGGGATCTTCGGCATCATGTATAACATTAAACGTGCCATTTTCCATGCTTTTCCGGACCACTGAGGGCGCTGTTGTCGTGATGTCAATTCAGCGAGAAACTGTTTATTAGGTGCTTTTCTGTTGAAATAGTGAACCCAAAAAATGCTCTTTGAAAATATTTGTGAGAAAAGTTTGCTCACTGGCTAACTGAATTAATACAAGGAATCACTAAAGAAACGGAAGTTTACGACGGCGACATATCCCAAATTTTGGCAACTTTTTGTGCATAAACTAATTGCAACATTGAAGTTTCAGCCTGATATGACATCACATTTTGCTCATGAATATGGAAATTCGCATAAGCATCAAAACCAAAAAGGCACCAAAACACCCTTGAAAATGGCAAAATGAAAATTGAAAATAAGGTTAAATGTGACACAAAGGTGCATTTTCAAGGATTACATTAAAACAATTAATTTCATTGGCCCTTTAAAATGGAAGGAATTTCTTTTCGTATTTGGACTTCACAGTTTGGCTTCAGGGGCATTCGCCGGGCGGGAACATCACCAAAAGAATTAGTAAGCAGAGAACAGTTTTATCAAGTTTTATTTTGATCTATGCCAAGTGTGCGCGCTGGGGGCAGTGTCGTAGCCACGGGGGGCGACAGCCCCCCCCCATGAAACCCCCCCACTGAGATTTTGAGTTTCTAAAAAAATTATCATCGATCTACATGACGCCCCCATGAAATGTTCCAGCCCCCCAGCGGCCCCTCCCCCCCCCTGAAAAATTCCTGGCTACGCCACTGGCTGGGGGGGGCGCATTTGCCGGCCACGCCCCCCATTTTTCTCTTGGCCTAGTTCCCTCCACACGTTGCATACCTAGAGATGAACTCTATTTATTAATTTCGCTGTTCAGAATCAGAACCATATACTTGAAGGTAAAGATGAACTCATTTTGCTTGCTTGTAACATTAGCGATGCTGATTAATCATGCTTAATTAACCCTTCACACATTAACGAAAGCAACTACTCTAAACTAACATCTTAAATCTTCCTTTTAATATCTAGATTATCTGTTTATCCCAATCGAATTTCACACCGGAATCAACGCTCGGTACTGCCATTCAAGTTTTGTCTGATGTGGTGGATTTATTCACAACGATACTCGATATCGAATCCTTTGTAGTTGTAGATGGAGTCGCTCTTGAACTTCATCAAGGCCAGGTTTGTTTTGGAGTCTTTGGTGACACCTTTCAGTTCATCATCACAGTACCTGGCGGTCAAAGCAAAGTGATTAAAAAGAACAAAATAAATCTAAGTCTTGGACTTACTGCATGGCCACACTTGATTGCGGTAACATCCCTTCCATCCCTACGACTACACTGAAGAGAATTATCCCCTGGAGTAGATACTACGAGTACGATAATGGCATTCAAATTGAATCTCCGGTTATTAGGTGGTGGGCAGGCGCAGGACCGTTCTCGTAAATGAAATGATTGACATCTCCAGCAACGACTTACATGAGGCCTACATGTGGCTACTATTCATCATTGACTAATATGCACTCTGATTTGTACAGAAATTTGACTGACTTGTCAGGGTATATCTCATCGATGATGTCACCAGTTTTCGTTTCAAAAATGTCGTAGAAGCATCCAAATCCTTCAATGTCGAAGTCCTTGAAGTTCAGGTGGACGGTCATACCGACAGGACACTGTACAAGATGAATGGGGAAAATAGGAATCTGAATGAACTATAAATCTATAAAACATGGATACTTCTATAACTTTACTTAACTATACTCTCACACCGGCCAACGAGCTGGTCCTGAGCACTTCCCCATAAAACAAAAATGGAAGGTGAGGAATAAATATACATGTAAATAGTAATATTGAACCTCAAGTGTTTGTTTCTTTTCAGGGACATTTTCTGCAAACGACTGGCTACTGTCTTCTGATGTAAAGTCTTTGAGTATCCTCTTTTTTATTTGAAAAAGTGTGTCAAAAGTGCCCAATATTTTTGTTATTTAGCGATTATTTATACCAATTCACAGTAGCACAAAAGAGTGTAAATACCAGCTCCTTTTTGATGACGTCATAACTTGCTCCTGCCCATCCATTTTGATTGATGTGTGAAATAATGTTTGAAAAAATGAGTAGTGTTTTGTAGCGACTTGCTGCATTTTGGATGCTGAGTTATGAGCCTACCTCGATGGCGTAGACACACTCGGTGTTGCTGGGGTATCTTGCAGGGTAGTTCGGGCTCTGGATTACTCCTGATGTGGCATTGAACTCCGCACTGCAAGCTGAACCATTTATTGAGAGAACAATTTAATAACACGTAATTAAGGTTAACGGCAATTCCTTTCACAAAGGAATAAAAAAAACAACTTTTTGTCACAAAATTGAAATTTGTCTGACTTGATATTTCAATGAATCATGCCAAGTTTATTCTAACAACCTCCCTTGTTAAGATGTATTTCTTACACGAGTAGACGAAAATAATCACAGAGAGTGGGCAATAAGCACTTTGACATCACACTTGTGCGCTTTTCTATGGGGCTACGAAACCGTCGTCCCAAACAGCCTCCAATAAGAAAGGACACGTGTAAACAAAGCATGACGTCATCGGTACAGAGGCGTATTCGGACTTTAGTTAGATAATGTTTTCTCTTGACAAAAATGGAGCGCGATGTGTGCGTGAATTAGTTTCTGAGACTCAGGCAAACTGTTTTAGTAGTGTCAACAGCCTTTTCAATATCTCGACGTTGCCGTATTTAATTAACAACAACCCATACTTCATGAAAAGCACAATAATATCTTAGGACAAACTTGAGGGTATACTTTGAGCAGTTTAATGCGATTTTGGGACCTCTAAAAACAAATGGAGCGATTAATCTACTCTTCTCAAACAAGCACGCCGTGGTGTAATCGTCTGTGCCCATACCCGTCTCGCCGTTGAAAATCTCACAGTAAGCTCCCTTGTATTCCTCCAGACAAATGCAGGTGCATTCCTTGGAAGGCACGCCGCCATGTTGACACTTATCCTTCAGGTCCTCGGGGCAACCGTCTGAGGTAAGACAAGATGGCGACAATGAGAAATTAATAATTTTTGTTACGCTCCAACCCCATGGAGTATCAGTGTGCGCATGTTTATGGTGTAAATCGAGGACACGCGTGTGAAGCATCGAGTAATTGAGGACAGGAGTTAAATCGAGGACGCCCTCGATTGAAGAAAACGTGTACAAAACCAATGACAGCTGTTGCCGAAAGTTCAAGTATGAGCAAAAGATCGACGACGAGGAGCCATAGAAAATCTTCAATTTACACCCTAAACAAACCTATGTCCTGGCCTACACCGCGTTATGGGAAGGTTTTTCATTGTTAGGATAATTAGGACCGAGTTGTGGGGACTACTTGCTGTGTGGGGGCTGCTTGCTGTCCCCACAGCGTTTTTGGTCCCCAAAATACCTCGTATAGAGACGAGTGTATGTCCCACAACTACGGAACAAGAATGTGCTTTAACCTTCCATTCTCTTCGTGGACCTGTGAACAAAAGAGGTCCACGGGAAGCGTGAACGCTTGGGGACTTGCATACGTCCACACTAGGTTTTCCCTGCTCTAGAAAACAGAACAGGTTTAGAGGGAAATGAAGGGGAACACAGGTTTAGAGGGAAATGAAGGGGAACACAGGAATGTTCATAGTAGGTATGCAAGGTAAGTCTGAAGGGGACCGTGTACAACACTGCCTTGTGGAGTACCGGAACAATGGGAGGTACCCCACAAGGAATGCCCACCGAGTTGCGGGGTACCGTTTTGGTACCCCACAAGTTTTTCACGTTAAAATATATGGGTTTTACTCAAAAACTAGGAATTTCCAAGGTGGGTTGATCCGTCGCAAATGGAAGAGTTTTAGAAACGGGATATTAAGTTCGAATTTCAGCTCAGGAAATTAACTATGGTTAAAATAAAAGCATTTTGACATAAGTGTGCGACGTTGCAAAATTTTAATACACGAGAACAAAGGAAGTACCCCACTTCTATGCCTATGTAAGCGTGGGTGTGTGGGTGAGTGGGGTGCAATTTAAAAAGCCGGGGCTTATTTGAGGCTTGGGGCGCTTCTACGTTTTTTACTGTCTCTCGTGTTTAATCATATTACACAAATCCTTGAGGGAGAGGGTGTGAGTAGCATCGGCCATGGCCTCCATTGGGCGCCTCTCGGATTCACCTTGGGGGAGGAGGCACTTTGCCGCTGACGTCATTAACACGTGCTTTTATAGCGACACTATACGTCCTGGAGAGCGCCCTCTTGGGATACAAAACGCGTCTTGATGTATAAAGAGCATTTATAAGTATAATGTTAACGTCTACACATTCACGATTTAAAAATTGCTGTTTTGTGTTTGCGAGAACGAATTCAGGGTTGTCAAAATTTTGAATCAAAAATCGAGCTGTTTGGGTGCTTGTCGTGATTCCAGTCGCACAATGTCACCACTAAATGGATGCACGAGCACGTGACGGAAACAACACTTTGCACGCAATGAGTGCAGGCTATTATGTACTTCTTTCATGATATATCTTTCTTGTCATTTTTTCTCATCAGGATGTTCAAATAGAAATGATCAGGTTTTAAGTTCGCATGTTATTTATTAGCTCGATCGGTATGTTAAACCCCATTAATCAAAAATTGTGGGAGCAGAACTGAAAGATGTTACCCTGAGATAAGAGTTCACAAAACTATTCTGCTCCAGGGTTTAACATACCGATGGATTTATGTAGCTAATATATAACCTGCGAACTTAAAACCTGATCATTTCTAATTAGACAAAACTGAATGAAGATTATTTGGCATCCCCCGCTTTTAAACATTATTCCGAACGAAAAATAAAATGAAATGGTGGCATATTCTAAGAAACAACCAATTTTGAGCATCCTCAGGACCTAAAACCTGGATACGCCACCCCCGAAACTACGGGATATAAGGAAATTTCTGTAGTTCAGACGATGCCAACTCACTGCTCGTTGCAACTAGTCACGTCACATGAACTACGTTGTGATCGTCTCATGAACTACAGTTTGGGAATTGCCAGATAGTTGGGGTGTAACAAGTGAACGAGAAATTTCGAAAATGAAATTCTATACTGTATACACAACTAATGGGAATGTCAAGATTACAAAAACGAGCGTTTCCTTAACTCTTTTTTTTTTTTTAATGGTTAATACATTATACCGCATACATACTTGTTTAGAGATGGTGTTTTTGTCTTCCTACTGACCAAAATTCGTGTTAGGGTATGTCTCATCTTTAGAAATTGTTCCCGTGGATTGTTGTTTCAAAGATCACTTTTATTAGAGTTTCAATTATATAAAATATTTCACTAAGGAACAGTGGGCTTTGACCTCACCGTAGCAGTCGTACATCAGGTTAAACTTGTAGATGTCAAGTCGGGAAAGGCTCCACTGTGATCCCATCTTCTCCACCTCCGAGATATCGTGAGGAATGATGGTTTGCACGAAGTCATTTCTGCTGAAAGCCTATATGAATATACAAATATGCACATGAATATTAATAGATGTCCTAAAAAATTTCGTTTATAAACTACATGTTCATTGAGACAAAGTAGGGGTATAGTGTCGCTCAAAACAGCACGGCAATTCCGTTCCTAATGACCGACGGATGAAAAGGTCCATTTCGATCATTTTGGAGTACCTAAGGTCGATCGAGGACCTTGGTTGACAAGTGGTTTATCTGTGACGTAAGCTACGCCTGTGCACTAAAAGCAAGAACGTGTGTACGATGGGACGATGGGCAAAACGTCATAGAAACATGATCTTGGTCATGGCTAACTGTCGTTCATGTTGATATGAAGCGAGCGGCCATTTGAATTATACTGTCATGTGGTTGCGAAGGGCAAAGGTTACGTAATACTTCATTTTGAATGAAACTACATGTACACCCACATGTTCACCATTGGCGGGCAGAATCTTTGAAAACTTTCAGGGTTTACTTCCTTCATTATGATCCAAGTATGTGCTGAAAATCGTTGTGATGTGTTCATTACTTTTTGTTGAAATTGGAAAACTAGGACTGGCTAAGTGCACTTTTGAAAGTCTGTACACTAGCGTTTGCAGTATCTGTCAATCTTTTCAAGACTAAAAAATATTAACAAGGTTCCTATTTATTATGCTTTGCAGTATACATTTGGAGAAAAGCTTCCTTCACGAGTTATAATTGATAAATATCACCCTTTTTGCTGGCTTCAATTGGTCGATACCGAGATCCACGCCAAAACACGCCGAGTGACGGTAATGAATATGCTTATCTACCATACACGGTCAACCGTTTCTTTGCTGAACAATGCACGGTTAATCGTGTTGGCGGAATATCCTCGTCGAAATTTACCATGGAGATGGTTCTAATTGATACACTAGCGTTTGTAACAACAGATTAAGCAGAAATTCGGCATATTCTTAGATGATATAAGTGTTGAACTACTCGTGAAATAACAACTTGGAGAGATTCCTAGAAATTGAGGTTAATACATGCATTTGGGGAGGTTTTCGAACGATTTCTTCCAAACTTGAAGGTCAGCTTTACCAGTCACCATTTTTGACGTTTCGGCATCGATGACCGAGATTTTTTCACTGACATGAAGTTTAGAATTTCGTTTTCCGTTATACATTTCAATCATATTGAGCATGTTTGCTGAGCACACAACGTTCAAAAGGCCATGTTTTTTGGGGTGCATGGATTTCACTGCTCTATTATAGTTAAGTACGTAATCGGATTAGCTTTGCCTAACAACACAAGATGCTTTGCCTTAGCAACCACATGACTGTATATAATATTAACCAGAAATGCGAGTATACAATGTAGTTGACTAGCCTATCAAACTATGATCGTCGTCCAGCCTGAATTGGAGATAGTTGATTAATGATTAACCAGTGTGGTATAGACCAGTTGATTCCATCACATGCATCACAAGTCCCTGCACGTCCATCATAAGTCCCTGCACGTCCATCATAGTCCCTGCACGTCCATCATAAGTCACTGCATGTCCATCGTAAGTCCCTGCATGTCCATTCTAAGTCCCTGCATTTCCATTCTAAGTCCCTGCGTGTCCATCATAAGTCCCTGCGTGTCCATCATAAGTCCCTGCATGTCCATCGTAAGTCCCTGCATGTCCATTCTAAGTCCCTGCATTTCCATTCTAAGTCCCTGCATGTCCATCATAAGTCACTGCAGTCCCTGCATGTCCATCATAAGTCCCTGCACGTCCATCACAAGTCCCTGCATGTCCATCATACGTCCCTGCATGTCCATTCTAAGTCCCTGCATGTCCATCATAAGTCCCTGCGTGTCCATCATAAGTCCCTGCACGTCCATCATAAGTCCCTGCATGTCCATCATAAGTCCCTGCATGTCCATCATAAGTCCCTGCATGTCCATCATAAGTCACTGCAGTCCCTGCATGTCCATCATAAGTCCCTGCACGTCCATCACAAGTCCCTGCATGTCCATCATAAGTCCCTTTATGTCCATCATAAGTCCCTGCACGTCCATCAGAAGTCCCTGCACGTCCATCATAAGTCCCTGCATGTCCATCATAAGTCCCTGCATGTCCATCATAAGTCCCTGCATGTCCATCATAAGTCCCTGCACGTCCATCATAAGTCCCTGCACGTCCATCATAAGTCCCTGCACGTCCATCATAAGTCCCTGCACGTCCATCATAAGTCCCTGCATGTCCATCATAAGTCCCTGCATGTCCATCATACGTCCCTGCATGTCCATTCTAAGTCCCTGCGTGTCCATCATAAGTCCCTGCGTGTCCATCATAAGTCCCTGCATGTCCATCATAAGTCCCTGCACGTCCATCATAAGTCCCTGCACGTCCATCATAAGTCCCTGCACGTCCATCATAAGTCCCTGCACGTCCATCATAAGTCCCTGCACGTCCATCATAAGTCCCTGCACGTCCATCATAAGTCCCTGCACGTCCATCATAAGTCCCTGCACGTCCATCATAAGTCCCTGCATGTCCATCATAAGTCCCTGCGTGTCCATCATAAGTCCCTGCATTTCCACTCTAAGTCCCTGCGTGTCCATCATAAGTCCCTGCACGTCCATCACAAGTCCCTGCACGTCCATCATAAGTCCCTGCATGTCCATCATAAGTCCCTGCATGTCCATCATAAGTCCCTGCATGTCCATCATACGTCCCTGCATGTCCATTCTAAGTCCCTGCGTGTTCATCATAAGTCCCTGCGTGTCCATTATAAGTCCCTGCGTGTCCATCATAAGTCCCTGCACGTCCATCATAAGTCCCTGCACGTCCATCATACGTCCCTGCGCGTCCATCATAAGTCCCTGCACGTCCATCATAAGTCCCTGCACGTCCATCATAAGTCCCTGCACGTCCATCATAAGTCCCTGCACGTCCATCATAAGTCCCTGCACGTCCATCATAAGTCCCTGCACGTCCATCATAAGTCCCTGCACGTCCATCATAAGTCACTGCATGTCCATCGTAAGTCCCTGCATGTCCATTCTAAGTCCCTGCATTTCCATTCTAAGTCCCTGCGTGTCCATCATAAGTCCCTGCATGTCCATCGTAAGTCCCTGCATGTCCATTCTAAGTCCCTGCATTTCCATTCTAAGTCCCTGCATGTCCATCATAAGTCACTGCAGTCCCTGCATGTCCATCATAAGTCCCTGCACGTCCATCACAAGTCCCTGCATGTCCATCATACGTCCCTGCATGTCCATTCTAAGTCCCTGCGTGTCCATCATAAGTCCCTGCGTGTCCATCATAAGTCCCTGCACGTCCATCATAAGTCCCTGCATGTCCATCATAAGTCCCTGCATGTCCATCATAAGTCCCTGCATGTCCATCATAAGTCACTGCAGTCCCTGCATGTCCATCATAAGTCCCTGCACGTCCATCACAAGTCCCTGCATGTCCATCATAAGTCCCTTTATGTCCATCATAAGTCCCTGCACGTCCATCAGAAGTCCCTGCACGTCCATCATAAGTCCCTGCATGTCCATCATAAGTCCCTGCACGTCCATCATAAGTCCCTGCACGTCCATCATAAGTCCCTGCACGTCCATCATAAGTCCCTGCACGTCCATCATAAGTCCCTGCACGTCCATCATAAGTCCCTGCACGTCCATCATAAGTCCCTGCATGTCCATCATAAGTCCCTGCATGTCCATCATACGTCCCTGCATGTCCATTCTAAGTCCCTGCGTGTCCATCATAAGTCCCTGCGTGTCCATCATAAGTCCCTGCATGTCCATCATAAGTCCCTGCACGTCCATCATAAGTCCCTGCACGTCCATCATAAGTCCCTGCACGTCCATCATAAGTCCCTGCACGTCCATCATAAGTCCCTGCACGTCCATCATAAGTCCCTGCACGTCCATCATAAGTCCCTGCACGTCCATCATAAGTCCCTGCACGTCCATCATAAGTCCCTGCATGTCCATCATAAGTCCCTGCGTGTCCATCATAAGTCCCTGCATTTCCACTCTAAGTCCCTGCGTGTCCATCATAAGTCCCTGCACGTCCATCACAAGTCCCTGCACGTCCATCATAAGTCCCTGCATGTCCATCATAAGTCCCTGCATGTCCATCATAAGTCCCTGCATGTCCATCATACGTCCCTGCATGTCCATTCTAAGTCCCTGCGTGTTCATCATAAGTCCCTGCGTGTCCATCATAAGTCCCTGCGTGTCCATCATAAGTCCCTGCACGTCCATCATACGTCCCTGCGCGTCCATCATAAGTCCCTGCGCGTCCATCATAAGTCCCTGCGCGTCCATCATAAGTCCCTGCACGTCCATCATAAGTCCCTGCACGTCCATCATAAGTCCCTGCACGTCCATCATAAGTCCCTGCACGTCCATCATAAGTCCCTGCATGTCCATCATAAGTCCCTGCATGTCCATCATACGTCCCTGCATGTCCATTCTAAGTCCCTGCGTGTCCATCATAAGTCCCTGCATGTCCATCATAAGTCCCTGCATGTCCATCATAAGTCCCTGCATGTCCATCATAAGTCACCATCAAGTCTTTCAGACTCACGTCAAGTCACTAGCTATTCAAACTAACTGCAATAAAAGCAATCCTTTGTCGCTGTTCATCCAGTGTAGAGTATACACATGGACTGTCATGAGGTCACAAGTGCAAGTCTATGCGCCCCGAGCAGTGGCGTAGCCAGGGGGGGAATCCCCCCCCCCCCACCAATGAAACCTTGTCGCCCCCAGTCGTCCCCCCACTGAGATTTTGAGTTTCTAAAAAAATTATCATTGATCTACATGACGCCCCCCATGAAATGTTCCAGCCCCCCCCCCCCCCGTGCCCCCCAACTGAAAAATTCCTGGCTACGCCACTGGCCCCGAGGGAAAGTTGGACAAAATCACTCGGGTGGGACCTCCTGCTTTCTAGTGCAGATGTCTTACCACTCGACCACCGAGCTATAACGGGATTGGTTGGCTGGCTCGAATCTGATGTACATAGCAGCGGGCACCGCATAAACTATAATAAAATGGAATTTTGCGTCGGGGTGATATAAATCAAACTAGGTTTTGCCCTTCATCAACGTTAAAACATTGTATACTCAGTGTGTTACCTCCCGAGTGAAAGTTGGGCTCGAGTCCCATCCGAGTGATTTTTTCCAAATTTCACTCGGGAGGTAACACACTGAATATACAGTGTTTACACGTTGGTGAAGGGCAAAACATTTGATTTATATCACCCCGACGCAAAATTCCATCTTATAATCGCTCGAACCTGTTCACGGTAGATTAAAAAAGTCTCTAAATCATTGTTTTGCATGTAAATGTACTTACATAGCTATGGTAATGCATGACAGACTGCAGATCATATGGGGCAATCAGCTCCCGGTCCACCATCCTGAAGTTATGGGCGTATCCTGGCATGATGTTGCCCTCGATGATCCAGACATGATCGCCTCGATCCGGGCGGGTTTGTTCATGGTAGACGCCGAGGGCGTGGCCTATTTCGTGAAGGCAAACCCCGAGCTGAACATATATATGAGCAGAAACGAATAAGTGAAGATTAAGATTAAAACTCCCATCATTGGAACCTGGCCTATCGCACGAACGGTTTAAAACCTTCGAACTTCAATGTGCGTTCTGCGAGATTACTATGCTAGCTGAATCACACACGTCATCACCTTTTCGGACAATTTCTTTTCAATGCACCGATACTGGAGCCAATAAAGAGAGATCCCCTATCATACCATTCAAGTGCCAAGCAACTCAGTTTCTATCTTAGAATAATCCAAAAAATGAAAACACCTAAAACTTACTTGTTCTCCTAAATTATTCAGACAGTGTTGGTATTGTCATGGCAGAAGTTTCAAAGTCTTTTTTTCCCACTTTTTCTTCAAACAATTTGCAACTCACGTGATCACAGCGGTCTTCCTGTAAGTTGAGATTTCCGCCTGGACCGCCGACTGTCGAGGAGCACCTTAAATTGGAAGCAGAAGTCAGCATAAAGTGCAGATGTAACATTTATTTTAAAAACCCGGGGGGGGGATAACGAGTGGCTATGTGTAGAAGTTTCTACCACTCGCTTTTAAACAGTGACATCATTTTGGTCTCTTTGTCTGTTGCATCCAGCCCAGATAAAGCTGGTCACTTCGTAAGTCCAAGTGGCAGCCATTAAAAAAATATAGCCGGGTCGGGCGTTCATTTTGGAAGACAAAAGGCCTCCTCCTTCCTTTTTTTCAAAAGGGCAGGACGCTTAACATGTTTTTATATTTGGTTTAACTTGCAAAACGTGAGTGGTATTAAGTAAGGCCAAAAAAGGTCTCCGGTTTCTGGTATGCGCCAACGTCGCCGTAGCCATGCGCGTCGGCAAAATGAAGAAGTATTTTTTTCCATGTAAGATGATGTCTCAAAACTGCCAAACTCACTGGTTAGACTGGAATCCTGATGCTGCACAATTTTAACGTGTTTTAGATGGGGTTACGATCGAGTATAAGCTTTATATGGCCTCTCTGTACTCCCATATATTTTGCACTAGATTTAGCCGGGCACCATTTGCAGTCATCAGCCGACATTTGAAGAAAAAAAAAGTACCAAAAAAAAGCTGCGTCGCCGTACCACTCTTGGGGCAAGCTCCATACCAGAAACCGGAGCTTTTGGGGGGAGGGGGGCCTAAACGAGTGTCGCACAGTCACCACATTTGGTTGATGTAAGCTGATTTCATGTCAATGCTATAAGTCTACTCAAGGGCGGATCCAGGGGGGGCCAAAGGGGGCCATGGCCCCCCCCCCAAAACGAAACCAATTTTTTTTTTTATGTAACATCGCAATAAAGGCAGGCAATGAGTACACCACCATCTTTTCCTCAAAAAAACATTGGTTAAAGTGGTCAGAAATTGCCTCAGATCGCACCACAGAGCATCTAGAATCCCAAAAATTTTCGGGGCCCTTAAGCGGGCCCCGAACCCCACGCCGTAATTTTTTGACCCACTTTTGGGGGGACCAAATTTTTTTTTGGCCCCCCCTAAAATTGTGTTCTGGATCCGCCCTTGAGTCTACTTCCTGTCGTTCAAAACGTGCTTAATTTGGCCAGACTTATACCCCCTGCCGTTTCCCTTGACTGTGATAGGCGGGATGTCTCCAGTGTAACCATCTTTGGCCTCAACGAAATTGATGCAAGTCATTTCCCTGTACAGATCGACGGCTTCCTCGAACATTGCTTTCATTCCATTACCTTCGAGAAAAAAATATTTGAGAAGTTGTGTGTGTAAACAAAATATATACTGAAATTTGACATACGATGATGTCATGATGTCCTTACAAAATGATCATGACGACGTCACAAAATGTCAATATTTTTAGACAGTTGTTTCTATATACAAGGTTTCGTCTTCATGCATTGAACCGTTTAGAAGAATTCCATTTGTGTTGATATGTAGGTCTCCTTCGTTCGTTGTCGATTTTGCCATCGAATAAAACCACACAAAATATTGTTATTATGCAAGACGTAATCTGATTTTTGGAAGCGTATTTCTGGATCTGCCCATAAAACGTATAGCTATTCAAAAATAGAAACAGTAGCAGCAGACGTCAATATGGAGTTTGATGGAGCCTGTGAAGTCCTTGGAGATTATGCAACAATATGCCTATCGTTTAAGAAATAAACGTTTTATTGCTTTTTTGTTTTCTGCAAAGGCATAATAAAGTTTGCGCTAGGCTAACGAAAGAATGGTTCGTGGCTACACTGTACGAAATAATACTTATTTCGTACAGTGTGTCAACAACCCGTTCTTTCGTTAGCTCGGAGCTGAACTTAATTATGCCGTTACAAAATACAACAGCAATAAAAAAAAATAGTTTTAGATGATATTGAGTATGCTGCATTTGCTATATGCAGACAATTAAAAATTATCATTTCCTGAAAATGCAATATATGTTTTATTTCTGTTTGTCTTTTTGTGGGCATACTAAAATTCTTCTCTGAGCTGAAGAACCTGGTTCGTGGCTACACGGTACAAAATAATAACTACCTGCATAAAGATATGAGCAGTAAACATGTGAGGCACGACCAAATAGAAAAATAACTTCTGGTCTGATGACGTCATCATTTGGAAACTTTGCATATTAGTTTGGCACTCTCCACTGCAAGTTGATCACCAGTCAAAGAGCTCAATTCAGTGGCGGTTCTACGGGTGGCTGGAAGGGGGGCTTCCCCCCCCCCCAAAAAAAATGTCTAGCCCCCCCAAAAAAATCCCTTAAAAAATTGCACTAGCCAAATGTATACATGTGACGCACGTGCAAACGGTCTCCCCCTAAATAAATAGTTGTGAGAAGGGTGCATTTGTACACGTTTAGCTAATTATAGTGTGCCTGATTGTAGGATTTTACCATTGAAATTCCATTTCTTTACCCAAAATATGCCCAAGCAGTTAAAAACTTGTTTCCATTGGAGCCCTACATTTGGAGCATCTTCAATCGGCATGACTCTGGAACACAAGTCTATAGAGTTCGCCACAAAGACATTGGTTTCAGAAAAAAAT
This sequence comes from Patiria pectinifera, assembly GCA_029964075.1. Lineage (NCBI taxonomy): Eukaryota > Metazoa > Echinodermata > Asteroidea > Valvatida > Asterinidae > Patiria > Patiria pectinifera. The sequence goes on from CM057142.1 coordinate 2,652,652, forward strand.
TCATGTATACATTTCACATTGTAAAGAGCCTGAAGTCGTTCTGAACGATTGCATCAGTCGATCTTTCAACGACTTGTGCGTGTAGTCGTTCCTTATTGTTTTAAATGGCGAACTTTCCTATGACCCAGACTTTTGAAATATTATGTCAGTAAAAAAATATATATATTGTTAGTGGAAAATCAAAAGGACTATAATTTTTGACCATCTACGGGTAACTGTATCCCTTTAATATAAATGTTGGAACTCTCTTAATTCCAAAGAGTGAAAATTCACTCCATTTGAGTGAAAATTCACTCCCACAGTCGGAAACTAGGGACTAGACGTTGTAGAGTGAAATTTCTTCAATCGTAAAGATCGAGGTTACACTCGAGCTTCGACTGAAGTGGTTCATTTTCAGACTATTTCAATCGAAAATGAGAGTGATTTTCACTTTAAAACGTCTAGTCCCTAATTTCACTCTTCGGAATTTAGAGAGAATCAGCGCCAGTCGGAAACACGCGCGGTTTGAAAGCCGTCATTTATGCCAAATTGGCAATTTTCTAAACGCTGATTTCAATTTAAAGGATTGTTGCTGAAGCAGATTATTATCATTTCAAAACAGTGAAAATTCTCTCCACAGAAACTATGACAAGACGATTTGGATTGAATTGCACTCAATCGAATGGATCACGATTTCACTGGAATTGTTCATTCTAATTCGTCTGGTCCCTATAGTTAAGTTTCTCCCTTTGGAAATTATTGAGTGGAGTCCCTCAAGTCACAAGACCTAACTATCCATAGGCCGAAACCTAAGCGAAGTTTTGACACAACAACCTCCTCAACCCCAGTAAAAATGAAGCTTTACTCACTCAGCGATGAATCGAACTGGTAAACGAGGGTCTTGTCTGGCCACAGTCGGAAGGCAGTGCTGGCAAGTTGGAGCACTTCGGCTCTGTTCTTGGACGTCACCTCTCGCATCATGTTGTAGACCTTCTTCTGATCCTCGCTCATCTCCATGTCTCCCTCCAGACAATTCGGAGACGGAGTCATCTCAACCTTGGCTGCGATCTTGTCTTTTCCCATGAAGAAGTCCACCGCCTTGCCATTGAATTCGTCTCGCACCTGGTGAAATATTGTGATGTACACAATATTAATGTATATACATTATGACAATAAAGCACGATCTGCATTGTCAATCTCTTGGGCAGTCAGTATTTAATATCTCCCTTTATGAGTGTTTGTTCTTGCTATTTTTGATGAAGAGAGGATCTAACAAGGTTAGTGGGACCGCTGTTTTTTTTAAGAAAAAGGGAAGCTCTACGACTAAAATTCTAGGAAAAGTAGGGAGTGAAGGTATGAAGATTACCGCTCGATAGTCCCAAGGTTCGTTGTCCGAAGAGTCATTAGTCCGCAGGTTTAATAGACGAAAGGTTCACTAATCCGAAAAATAGAATAATGTTAAATAAACCGAAGGTTCGATAGTCTGAATATACGATGGGGTTCGATAATTCGAATCAACAATAACGTTCAACAGATCGATTTGACAACATCGAACGTTATTGTCCATTCGGATTATTGAACCTATTCGAACTATTGAACCTATTTGGACTATTTTTTCCCTTTCTGGTCACTTATTTCATATTTATATCTTTGGTTATTAAAATTCTTACATACACAATTATTAGAGTTCGACAGGTCTGTAAAAGATATGCGTTTGCCAAAAGACTATTCCACAGTGTCGCAAATCCCAACATCATGATTATCTATTTATTCATTGTATATCTTCGGACAATAAGTGAATTTCTATTGAAAAAAAAGAAAATTATCCTGGTCTAGACAGAAGTTGTGTAAAAACTTTCATCAAAGATGTTTCAGACAACAAGAAAGGAAGATTAAAATATAAGATCAATAAAACCCATTGAAAATATCCATCATAAAAATCCCCACCCAGATTTTGTTTATTATAAACAAACAAACAAACAAACAAATTGTAAACATACAAACAAAGTCACACGAAGGGCAAGTATAAGCAAACTCAGTGGAAAGAAAAATACGCAAGTGACAAATAACCCTTAAAAACCTGAAAAAATGAAAAGGAAATACAGTAGGACCCGCAAAAAAACTAATACATTGATAAGGAAGTAAAGCATGATAGCTCTTTATGATCGGTTAAAAACGAATGAGTAAGGTCGCCACAGTGTTGTAGTCGAGTATATGTCCATGAGAACGAGTACGAGTAAAGTACTTTGTCATGAGTACGAGTTCGAGATAGAAGTACAAGGCAGGTTTTCCCATTAGTACCTTCCACAGGTTGGAACCCATTAACTTTTCATTTGCTTTGAAGGGATTTTTTTAGTATCAAACAAGGCATTAAACAATTGCAGAAGCCTCCTAAACAGTAAAAAAAAAACTGTTTTTTCATGCATGTAGCTCTTTATTTATTTTTTTTCAAATCTTGCGGGAGAACATTTCCGAGGGTACGAGTGTGAGTACGAGTGCTCTGTAACGAGTACGAGTACGGGTAATTTCTTCCTGCGAGTACGAGTGCGACTACATTTTCATGAGTACGAGTATGAGTACCAAGAAATGTACTCGAGTACTGTAGTACTAGTCAACAACAAAATAGGGCACCGGTAAGATAGAAAATTAACAACCACTCTACTCTAGAAGGGTGTTAGCTAGAAATTCACTCTTTCACATGATAGGATGGTTGCTCTGAAATCCAGGCGACCGATAGTATCATCCAGGGTCGGCTGATTTAAATCACTGGTTTAAATCACGATTTAAATAAAAGGGTTTTAGAAAAATCACTGATTTAAATCACTTATTTTGTAAAAGTCTTATTTTTGGCAAAATATATTGATTGAGGGTCATTTTTGTCACTTAAATCAACTGATTCCACCTGATTACAAAGTGTAAATTGTTGTTAACACATTCAAACACCCCTACTTCATCAGCATCGACTCAACTTACATTTAGGTTTTGCATAATTACCCAAAATCATTGTTTTGATTAAAGTCAAGATCCTCTTCGAAGTTTGAATTATAAATACAGCACACTCACTTATGCTTTAATCATTCCTGGATCTGTTTACAGTAATATTGTGAATCAACTGTGTTGGTGTAGGCTTACCTGAACCATCTAAAGGTGTATTATCTGAAACGACTGAAATTGACATAATGGCTGATACAAGACGTGGCAATGAGTGGAGACTATTGTACAGATTTCTGGTTTTTCTGTCCCGAACAGAGCTATTCGAACATTTAAATTATGTTTCCAGACATGAACTTACCCCCTGGTCAGTCCCGGCCAGTGCAGAACCGACCAACAACAAAAGGATCATGAACACCTTCATCTGGCAGATAGGCTAGCTGTGTGTGTGAACGTTGGAACTCTCCTCCACTAACTGATGCAAGTCCGCATGCAACTGCCCCTTTTATTGGTTCAAGGGTCCGTTAAACCATTGCGTGCAAACTCGAAGCGAACTCCGAAATGACCAGATCGCTTGTCGTCAAACTGCCGTATTGTTTTTCGCAAAAGCGGGTCGTCTTTATTCAATAGGCTATAAATTTTCATTATTTGGTGTTACCCATATTTCGTTTTGTATCAATGGGGAGCGAGGTCTCCATCAAGCGGTGCCCCCCTCTGAAATATTGATTGCCAACAAACAATATATATGTCCTTAGTGCCCCACCGAAAAAAAGCTGCAAACAACCATTGTTAAACCTGAAATAGTGTTAGAGTCAATGGTTGTGTGCTATTTCAAATGAAAGTAAATAATTAAGGCCTATAACATTTGTTTCACCGCCCATTTTTCTATAATTAGTGTTTTGAAGAATTTTCTTGATTTTTTATACGTATGTTCAAAAAAGTATGGTCGCAGCACAAGAGCAAACTGTTCAGCTTGGTACGGCCGGCCGCACGGTGTTTAAAATATCTGCTTAGAACTGCATTATTGCATAAGGCGTCATAGTGATTTTTAAAAAAATGTTAGTCTTCATCAATATTAATAAATGAAAGAATGGGAGGAACGTCAACTACAATAACAGTTTCCTGCTCCATAAGGGTGAAACAGTTTGAGCAAAAACTTTGTCTCATTACTGATAAAACATTTGACTTGTTATTTAGAATTCAATATACAATTTTAAATTACGAATATAACTCGATTTATATTTATTATTATCTTAATAAAGCACACATCTTAACGTCTTATCTTTTATCCTTGTAAATAAGTATTTTTAAGACGCCACATCGTTTTTATCTCCTGAGCTGATCGTTTTGGGGTTTCTTAATCCAGCACCATGTAATCTTATTAGAACGTATATATCAAAAATTGAGGAGAATATATCAAAAATTGAAGAGATAGCGTATGCAATAGGCTACAGCGTTTGAAAGTTGAATGCTATAATTATATTCAACTTTTATAAACACTGTAAAACATGTACATAAGTAAACACGAGTTAAACGTGAGGCGTTTACAAAGTTATCGGAATCTTTACAATTGTGTTTTTCTGAAGGTCAAATTTCAAAAAGAAGCAGCTGCAAAAGTTTAAACGGCTGTTTAACTTTTTTTAGAACATAGATACCTTCATGATGAACCCGACTCAAAATGTAGCCCCTTAATTAAACGCGTTCAAATGTTTATAAACTGTTGCAAAAAGAAGCATGTATAATCTGTTCAAAAGTTGAACACTGTAGGTTTTGGAGCATGAGGGTTGTACTTCCATTACTATCATGTTTGTAATGAACTCATTCATAACAACATCCATACACCTTTTTCTACAATATTATGCCTTATTATCGTTGGTAGATGGAAGAATTTGAAGGTACCAATTTAACCTCAACATTCATCTTGCGTGAACATAGGCCTAATGGAGTTGAAAAGTTGAATAATTGTTCGCCTCGTTTAATAAACAGAGGTAACAATTATTAAGTCCTTTTATATTCTGTAGTAGTGTTCGGAAATATGTGGTATCCGTTTATTCTGTTTAGTCGGGTTCATTATGGAGGTTGTGCGATTTTGTTTCCAATCCTCATCTGCTGAACAATCGTCATAGGTGCTGCTGCCTTTGATTGGTTGGTAGCCTCTCCGGCGTGGCGACTGGATCTGCAAGATTCTACAATTGAGGAATAGTAGGGAACAGAATCATCCATTTTGCGTCAAAGTTTGTGCAATATTCATTCAAACTCATAAAACATAATCTCTAGTGTTGGTGACTCGAGTCGCTGACTCGGACTCGATACGCTGTTCATTGTTCATTGTTCATTGTTCATTTATTTTCCACAGTGCCACACATTTTTAATGATCGTAATTAATACAAAAAAGATACTATATAAACAGATAGTGAGACTGTAGAGGAACCCACTAAGAAGCTAAGCTTGTAATCGTAGGCCCCTTGTAAACAAATTTAAAGTTGTTTTTAATACATAAGACACAGGACAGACAATAGACAAGGACAATACACAAACTTTACATGCCAGTTAACAAGCAGGATAAGATTTGTTGCACAAGCAATTCTCGAAGTTAATGGGTTACACGGGATCATAATAATTATACAACAGGGTCGATTTATATTTCCGTTTGAAAGTAGACAAATTTTTGGATGTTTTCAGGTTCTCGGTAAAGGAGTTCCACAGCCTGGGTCCCTCATATCTAATAGTTTTTTGGGCTAAAGTTGTGCGAGTCAATGGGAGATGAAAGTTAGAGACTTGACGAGTATAATGGGAATGAACATCAAAATTCCGGGTAAAAATTGAAGTAATGGAAGATGGTGAGGTGCCTGAAGCAGATTGATACATTAGAGACCCAAGCTGGTGGAAATAAATATCTTTAACTTTCAAAATTTTGTGTTTGAAAAATAGGGGATCAGTATGGGCATTAAAATCAGTAAAATTAATTATTCGAAGAGCCCGTTTTTGTAAAAGGAAAAGCCTATTGAGATTACCGAGGGAACATGCTCCCCAGGCTAGAATACCATTACTGAGGTACGACAATATTAATGTATTATACAGGAAACTAAAATTGTGGGAGGGATAAAATATTTGATCTTGTTGATGACACCTATGTTTCTCGCAATAATTTTACATAAATAATCTATATGATTAGTCCATGTTAATTTAGAATCTATATATAATCCAAGAAATTTAAGACAATCTGCTTTTTCCATGGCCATGTCATTAATTAATATGTTGGAAGGGAGATTACTGGCAGTTTTACTAAATAACATATAGTTGGTTTTCTTAATGTTAAGTGACAGCTTATTAACTGCAAACCAATTACAGATAGATTTTAACTCATAATTAACTGTGTTAGTGAGAGTAGTCAAATTGCTATTCGAGATAAATAAGTTGGAGTCATCAGCAAATAAAATAAATGAAAATACATCAGATGATTTAACAAAGTCATTAATATAGATCAGAAAAGGCAATGGGCCCAAAATTGACCCCTGTGGAACACCACATTTTAGGGCCTTACAAGTTGAATTTGAACCGCCTATAGATACATACTGTTGTCTGTCTGAAAGGTAACTTCTGAACCACTCTAGGGCTACTCCTCGAACACCATAATAAGAAAGCTTATATAGCAAAATGTCATGATCAATGGTATCAAAAGCTTTTGAAAGATCGAGGAATATCCCCAGAGTGTGTTCAGAGTTATCCATAGCAGTTGTTACTTTATCAACAAAATCAAGTATTGCATGTGTAGTTGAATGATTACTTCTGAATCCGTATTGACAGTCGGTTAAAATATTACATTTATTAAGAAATTGAATAATACGAACATAAATACATTTTTCAAAAATCTTTGAAAAACAGGTCAAAATAGAAATGGGTCTATAATTGATAACTGAATGAAGATCACCATTTTTAAAAATAGGAACAACCTTGGCAGTTTTAAGTGAGTTAGGAACAATGCCAGTTTTAAAGGAAGCGTTGATAATGTGAGTAATAGGTCTACTGATGACAGTTATAGTGTTTTTAATAATAGAAGAGTTAATCAGGTCGTGACCGGAGCTTGTTTTGTTCTGTAAGTTGTTGACGATATCAATCACTTCCTGTTCAACTACTGGTTGTAAAAACAAAGACCTTGGGTTCGGATCATTAAGAAAATCAACAAATGAACCATGTGAACTAGGAATATTTTTGGCGAGATTAGGGCCTAAATTAACAAAATAATCATTAAAGCAATTTGCAATATGAGTAAAATCATTGATTAACTTGCCTTCATGCATGATACTACTAATATGTTGAGAGGATAACTTATTATTAAGGACTGAATTTATGACCTTCCACGTGTTATGAATGTTGTTCTTTTCCTTCTCAAACTGACAAACATAATATTGCTTTTTAGAATTTCGTAAGAGACTAGTCAAAATATTTTTATATTTAATATATTTGAGTTTCCGCATGTTTGTCGGATTAGCAATGTAATGACGATATAACTTATTTTTCTTGTTAATTGATTTAAGAAGAAGTTTAGTAATCCACGGGGCAGTTTGGTTAGAATTAGACTTTGATGTGGGCTTATGTAAATTAGGTGGAATATTTTTATCAACTTTATCATTGAAATTGTCAATAAATAAATTAAATGCATAATCGGGATTATCACAGGTAGTAATGTTAGACCAGTCGGTTGCATGCAGATCTTCTTTAAGCCTCTGGATATTAAAATGAGTGAATTTACGGGAACCAACATAGTTAAAATGATTAGAGGAGGCACTAGATTTATGGGAGGATATTATCATAAAAATTGGTAAATGATCGGAAATATCAGACAAAATTATGCCTGAGTTGGGAGATGGTAACACATTCGTCAAAAAATTATCAATTAGCGTAGCAGAAGAATCAGTTATTCTAGTGGGCTTATCAATTAATGGTAAAAAAGAATAAGAAGTAATGAGATCAGTAAAAGCCTGTGTGCTGGGGGCTGTATGATTGAGTAAATTAATATTAAAATCCCCAGAAATAATACAATTTTTGTTGGAAGATGTCATTCTACAAAACAAATTTTGAAAAGGTGGTAAAAAATCATGTACATTGACAATTGGAGGTTTATATAAGACGCCTGTGATAATATCCTTAGATTTGGTAAACGAAATTTCAACAAAAAGAGATTCTAAAACATCTTCAGAATGGGTAAGATCCTGTCTAATTTTAAAATCGAGGTCACAGGAAATATACAGAGCTACGCCTCCACCCATCTTTCCCTGTCTGTTATTAACAATGAGTTTATACCCTGGTAAAAAATAATAATTATGGGGATATGTTTTCAGCCAGGTTTCAGATAATGCGATGACCGAGAACTTATATTTCAATGTAAGCAACAAAAGTTTAAGTCGATCGAAATGTTTTTGAAGACTCCTAATATTGATATGAAGTAGAGAAAATCCATCAATATTTTTATAGGTCCCCGAGAACTGTTCACTAGAGTAATATTGTGAATTATTAAATAAATGGAAAGGATTATTTGGGTCAACATAATCAGGCATACTTTACTTTACAGGCACACACAAAAACAAGAAGACAAGGACAAGTAATTCAAGTACTAAACAATTAGGTTAAGTGATTGAAATGAGCACTGATAATCGAATTATCCTTGTTAAAAGATGTATGGATCGACATCCAAACAGTATATTTGTACTAGGCCGCCACGAACAAATAAATATACACGACAATGTACATCAAAAAGAAACTATGCGTATTTTTACTAATCGCGACACTCGCAGCCCTTGGTCCAGGAAGGGCAACTCAACATAGGAACTAACTAGTCCAACCATGGAGCTATAAAAAGATGGCCCAACCATGGGAATTTGTCAGATAGTTTATTTGAGTTTGTTGAGGTCGTCAGCACAACCGATTATGATGCGGGCACCACTCTTTTTCCGGACTTCGATGCGTCCATCTTGGGTCCAGACTTTCTCCACCGTGGGAAGACGTCTGGCGGTGTTTAGCCAACCTTGTCGCACCTGCGTCAAACTCTCATGAACGAAAATGTTTTTTCCTTTAAATTTTGACCTCAGGCGGTAGAAGGAAGACCGCGTGCCGTAGTCCAAACATTTCACGACGACAGGTCTGGAACGAACATTTTCAGACTTATCCAGGCGCGAACCGATACGATGGGCGCGGTCAATACTGTTCAGGCCTAGGTCCAGGCCCAGGTGGTGTTGCGCAACGTCGATAATCTTTTTGTGAGTATTCTCAATCTCCGGCGATGCTGGCTCAGGAATGCCGTGAACAATGAGCGTATTACGGCGACTGTATTGTTCTTGTAGCTCGATCCTCGATTCAAGATGGCGCACATCATGCTGCAGTTTTGCAATGTGTTCATCTCTTTTGATGAACTCGAGCTGCATCGCCTGGTGCAGGTTGTGAGATATAGCATCGGAGAGGGCAGGAATGATAAGGTCAAGAACCGCCTGGGACTTGAAGGCCTCAGATATGGCAGTAGCTAGGGCTATGGGGTCAATAGACGCTTCAGGGGTAGACACTGTTGCTGTCGAGGCTTGACGTTTTGGCGGCATATTTGCAAGTTAACAAGGTTCCGAATGTCTTCAAAAGAGCAGACTACCGGTATGCCAGTATGACAGTGAATACTCACAGGTTGAAGCAAGATAAGACAGGTCTTCCCTCAGTTGAACTGCTGTGAAGATTTTGGAAGAAACTGCCACAATACTGCCCAGTAAAATGTGAACTGTCGGAGCCGATTCAAAACACGTCTGTTCACCACGCTCACATGACGCTCTGTCTGTATTTTTGACTTGAGTTGACTTGGAAAAAACATGACTTGGTTACAACTCTGATAATCTCCCTCTGAGCATAATGCTTAGATATCGAACGTGAGACAGGTTAAGAGGTAAAAATAAAACACAATAAGCAAGTTCGGTATCTCGCGATGAAGTATTCCATGTCAAAGGTCATTCGGGATAAGATCGGTGACGTGATGATACGCGATACATGTTACGCAGACGCCTGCTTAATTGTAATTAACACGCATGCCTCGTGCGCCCGTCTCCGTGCGCATGATTCATGCACCTTCGATGAGCGTTCGAGTATCCCAAAGACCCGTGACCATGCCCGTGACCCATATCATTGGGCGCATGCGCAGTTGAAATACCAAAATGGCTTATTCATACAGCCAATCCACCTTTTCATTCAACGCAAAGCCAGTGTTGTCGAGATCAGCATAACTTAATCCCCCAGTACAGTCACATGTAAATCACAAGCAAAGTGGATAAACAATAACAAAATGGTGCCTTTGTCACAGGTCGTGTGAATAGACTTGGGGGTGCAGACCAGTAAATCGGTCCGAAATTGCCTGCGCCGGCCAAATCACGATTTGCATGCCCTCAAAATCTTCGGTATTTGAGCATGCTGTGGGCCATGAACTTGAGGGTTTGTAAAAAATATGGGTGGAAACCGTGCACAGGACTTGGAGCTTGCAGTTCTGTGTAATTTTGATGTAATTTGGACCCTAAAAGCGCTCTACTTTGCAATGGAGTGTAGGCATCGTTTTTCAAAATGGCGATGGGCTTTAGGACTATTTTTAGGGGTGATCATCTTCAGATGGAAATTTCTCCTAAAAGTCATCAGTTGACCCCCCGTAAATTGAAAGAAAAATGAAAGATGATGAAATAAGCTTTAATTTGATGTGTGTCTCGAATACCTTGGAGAGTTGTGAGTATTTTTCCCGAATTTTTGAAGTGAGAGCATTTACCATTGGGGTCAATGGAAGTTTATTTACTGGTCTGCTACCTGTAGTTTCAAAATGGCGCCTTCCACCGTTTGTTGTCAAATGTTTGCGGAGTGGGTTTTTTTTCAGGGGGGGCGGAACGTGGGGGGGGGGGGGGCAGCGTTTCAAAAGGGGTCACCAATGGCGGTTCCGCAACAAATGCGCCCAAAATCTGAATAGGGCCGATGGACCGTCCTCCGATCACAGCAATTTCGAGCGAACATGGGGGGGGGGGGTTAATTTGGGGTCGGAAGGAGCAAAAACTCAATTCACGCCCGTTGGGGGCGCCCTACAGTAAGGTAGCCGCAAACAGAGGGCTTGTTTTCAGGCCAGAAATCGCAGTCAGAGATTTTTTTCTCGCAATTTTTTGATAAAATATGAGTCATCCATCCTTCCTCGTGCCGTACAAGTGATTTGGAGGAATTTTTCAAAACCTCGCTTCTCTATAGGGTGCAGACCAGTAAATCGGTCCGAAATTGCCTGCGCCGGCCAAATCACGATTTGCATGCCCTCAAAATCTTCGGTATTTGAGCATGCTGTGGGCCATGAACTTGAGGGTTTGTAAAAAATATGGGTGGAAACCGTGCACAGGACTTGGAGCTTGCAGTTCTGTGTCATTTTGATGTAATTTGGACCCTAAAAGCGCTCTACTTTGCAATGGAGTGTAGGCATCGTTTTTCAAAATGGCGATGGGCTTTAGGACTATTTTTAGGGGTGATCATCTTCAGATGGAAATTTCTCCTAAAAGTCATCAGTTGACCCCCCGTAAATTGAAAAGAAAATGAAAGATGATGAAATAAGCTTTAATTTGATGTGTGTCTCGAATACCTTGGAGAGTTGTGAGTATTTTTCCCGAATTTTTGAAGTGGGAGCATTTACCATTGGGGTCAATGGAAGTTTATTTACTGGTCTGCTACCTTGGGGCCGAATGACGCACGTGTGAGGAATTGACAACACCGACAAAAGTAGGGCTTCAATGTATTACTGCGTCGTTAATCAACATGAAGGAAATGTTGCCTACAGAACAATCACATTGGGGATGAAGGACAAGCCAGATAACACATAGAAGATAAGTGGAGGCATGTATGACACCGTAGCTGCATAGATGCTAGGAATCATCAGGGTAGCAGAGAAGCTTGATATCGTATCCATGCAGGCCACGATGGAAAAGGCTGCGCCTGAGAAAAAGAAAACAAGAAAGTGGTGCAAGATAAATTAGGGTTAATGACTACAACTGCATGTGATTACCATTACTACAAATTACCTATCGACGGGGCAGGCTCAACACCCCTTCCCCCAGGAAAAAAAGGACAATGAAGGTAAAGTGCGGAAAGGGACAGGATAGGAATGGCGCAAAGCTATGTTCTGCAACACATCGCAGATTTCCTTAAAATCAGAAACTGTTGTGTGAAGTGGTTTATTATGTGCAACGTTCGCACACGAAAATGTACGACGAACAGCGCCATCAAGTGTCAGGTGATGCGCTTCCTCTTCGGCCCACCGCTGTTGCTTAAGCGACATAAAGCTGTGCGCAGTGGCGTAGCCAGGAAACTTTCAGTGGGGGGGCGCTGGGGGGGGGGCTGGAACATTTAATGGGGGGCGTCAAGCAGGGGCGTCAATCGCTTCTCAAAAGTGGGGGGGTGGATACCTTGATCATTACTGATGCAAGCGCGAAGCGCGAAGCCCTTACGGCGTGGGGTTCGGGGCCCGCTTAAGGGCCCCGGGAAAAAATGGATTCTAGATGTTCTGTGGTGTGATTTGAAGCAATTTCTTACGACTTTCCTCCATGCTTTAACTAATATTTTCTTGGCAAAAGATAATTATTTGAACATCGTTTTCGAGGTTTGGAGACATTGAATCAGCTATCGGTATTCTGAGCTATTGGCGTGGATTTTCGATGCTCTGTGGTGGATCTGAGGCAATTTCTTACCACTTTAACCAATAATTATCTTAGCACAAAAGATAATAATTTAAACATAATTTTCGAGGGTTTTTCAGCTAAAGGCATATTGTGAACATTGTTTTCGAGGTTGGAGTCATTGAATCAGCTACCAGAATTCTGAGCTATAGGCGTGGGGTTTGGGGCCCGTTCGCTCTGTGGTGCTATCTGAGGCAACTTCTGACCACTTTAACCAATATTTTCTAAGCAAAAGATACAATGTAGTACATAATAGGGCCCATGGCGTCATGTAGATCAATGATAATTTTTTTAGAAACTCAAAATCTCAGTAGGGGGCGACTGGGGGGGCGACAAGGTTTCATGGGGGCGGTCGCCCCCCGCTCCCCGGTGGCTACGCCACTGGCTGTGCGTATGTGCCACTTTTACAGCCAGGTCAATTAAAATTCATAATTCATGAGGGGTGACCCGCGACAGAGGGACGATCTAAAACCTGAAATTATCGATAAATATTGACATTAGGGGCTTTCCCATTTCATGAGTTTGTTCATAACAATATATGTGATAGAGTCAACCCTCACAACCCCAAAAATGCGTATAAGCTTAAAATTAAAACTCAAATACAGACGCCCCGTTTTTGGTCGTCATGGAGGAAAGGATCATTTTCATGACAAATTTGACTGTGAAGATGAGATTTGCCAAACTTAAAAAATGGTTTGTATAAATAATCAGGTTGTGGGTCTCTGAATCATGCGTTTTCGAAAGAGCAAAGCCAGCAAGTGATTAAAACAACTGTGTTTGAATATTATTTTTTTTTCAATCTTGAACGGAGTTTTCCACAACGCGACATTGCGGTCTAGTATGATACCCCGTAATTGAGTCTCATATATTGTTTAAGGACACGTTCGGGGATACACGTTTCTAGATTTCGGACCCGAGGGGAAATCTTGGGCCCAATGCGCGGCAAATTTAAAATGTAAAACAGTATTGGGCCCCGAGATTTGTAAACAGTTAAAACAATGCAATATTATGGTAAATGAGCATCATGGCCTGCATACTGAAACAATGTTTAATTGAAGTGTTCATGGGTTCCTATAATGATTTACGTGCTTCATCGGCTTTAAGCCCCTGTCACACCTTTGCGTATCCTAATTCCTTACGAGTTCCTTATCAAAAATTTTCAATACGCAGCCGAACGCTCAATTAACGTCGAAATGTTTTGATCACTTTGACTTATGTGCGACGCACATCTAGCGTACAAGTAACGAATTCAGCGCATCCATTGCGTATGAGATACGTATGAGTTGCGTATGCAGTGCACAACATTATTTTCCGGGCTGCGAATAGGTCAGTATGCAGTGCGCATGCCGAGCGTATTCCGGACGCACCCAACTTATGCCGACCGCATGCTTGACGCACTTGTGAGCGTATTCCCGCCGCATTTCAACCGCTCGCCGTTCAGCGTGCGTTGCATCTGCGCTGCAAGTACGCTATGTATACGTCCAATACAGGCGGCTCATATGCTGACGGGGTGCGTCACGAACACATAGCGTACTCGTAACGCATGCGCCGCGTATTTATAACTTATGACCTGCGTAACAGCGTACGCAGCATAGTTTTGTGCATGCCCAAAACTATCCTGCGTACTAGGCCGTACCATGCGTATGCCTGCGTACATAAAACCTACACAAAACGATAGAGATGCATATGAGGTGCGTATTGTGCGTACGACTGCGTATGAAAAAAATGTCAATGCGCAACTCATAAGGAATTAGGATAAGCAGAAGTGTGACAGGGCCCTTAGTCAGTGCAGAGTGTTTTCACAGGGCTGAGGGCTCCGTGTTCAAGTACTCATTAACGGCCAGAAAAGGAGAGTTGGGGGAGACCTAGGCTGATCCTGGTCCATCCAAAGTTATCGAGGCAGGGATTAGTCTGGGGGACCATCGCAAGTTAAATTTGGTAAATAGGTTTTGCACATTCAGGAAGTCGTGCGTATATCGTATTCGTACGCGAACCAGTACAGTACTGTGCGCACACGCTTTGTGTCCCATTCACTGGAGCTATTAAAAGTGGTAAAAACGCGCCCTCTTTTGTTAGCGCACGGAGCCCAAAGTCCGGTATCTCTAGCTGCCGTTTATTTCACCTTTGCTCGATTTTACTAGGTTTTTTTTTGCATAACTGCTATCTGATACGTTGTCAGCTCTGTTTACATTGCATCCTAATGGGACAAAAGGCCAACGTGTATTAAAAGAAAAGATGTTATCGCTGCCGTAGACACTTGAATGCATTCATACGACACAGTCGCATAATTACTTGGATTTTATAATATATGAACCTTTGGCCCGTGATAAGTATTGTTGAAGGAGGTTAACATCAGACAGCATATAAACTACCGGCACTGGAAATATTCCCTCGAAGTGCACTAAAAAGGGTAAGCATCAGTTGTAAAGTGTACTTCAGGAGGCCAAGTGGATTCGAACTATAGGTAAGCTAATTTAGTCAATAATTCGCATTTTTGAGACAAAACGCTTTACACAATTAACAACTTATAGCAATCCTGCTTTTGTTTCATACCTGAACAAGCCTAAACAAGGCTATAGTAAAGCTGGCAATATACGTCGCATATGACACCATGTCAGTGAGATAGGTACAAGGAGACAATAGCCAGTCAGCAAAAAATACCAAAGAGTAAAAGCAACACAAACATGCATAGTAAGTACCTTCGATCAAGAGATGTGTCGGTACCGTCGGTAGCATTATAGTTTAGTGTCAATAATTTCCTCTGGCGAATTTGTTGAAGTAGCAAGTCCAAAGAGGCACCTTTATGGTTAGATTTTAAAACTCAACTGCCATATAAAGGTTGCGCTAATAACTATTGCATCGCTTACGTCTAGAATGCTAGAGGGGACTCATATGAAATAAGTTGCCTTGATGGGTTTGCCAGGAACTTTTAACCACATAATATTATGAAGCCTGTATAATCTGAAATTCATTCACAGTAACGCGTAAAAAAGGGACAAATAAACCGTTTCACATGAAGCGTAAACGTCACACAGAGCACTGGTTTTGAAGTAAGGTTACGGGTCCCACAGAATAACATTTATTTTTGAGAACGAGTTTGCTTTAAAAAAAAATTGGCAAAGTCTGTTTCCAATGAAGTGTTATGTCAACCGCCACCTTCAAATAATTCGACATATGGATTATCACGGCATGTATTTAAGGTTACATTAATCTAAATGTTGTTTTTTTTTATTCCTGACGCATCGAGTGTCATAATATGAGGACCTATTTCTTTTTCTTTTCTTTTTTGTTTTTGCTTTAAAGGTAGAAGCCTACGCGCACTATAGTTTTTGAAAAGGTGACTTGCAGATCTCTTAAAAAAATGTTACTATTTTATATTCCTATAGGTGTGTAAAGGCCTGCCTTTAATCCTTAAGAATGACGGATAGCGAGACAGAAGTAACTCCCAACTCACCATCCAAATCGATGTCAAGTCTGGAGCGGGCCCAACGCCGTTGGGTAACGGTAGAACCCATCATATCCCTGGCAGTCGTCGGTTCCATTACCATCAATCTAATCCGACCGTTCTACCTAAAGAGCCGTCTAGGCGAATCAATGTTTAACATCACAGAGCAAGAAGAGATTGCCAAGTGTCAAGCCAATAACAGCGATGGTGGTGTCATGGAGGATGAGATCCAGGCACAAGCTTCGCTTTGGTTGTTGTATTTGTCTACTGCTGCGAAAATACCGGTCGTAGTGAGTTCAATTATCCTTGGTACCTTAAGTGATCGGCTGGGGAGGAAGTTGTGTTTGATAATTCCAATCTTTGGTTTCATATGTCAAGAGATCGTTTATATCCTCTCTGTCTACTACAAACTCCCTCTTCCAGTTCTCTTAGTTGGTGACGTCATACAGGGACTGTCTGGAGGCTATATGTCGCTGTTCGCTGGTTGCTTATCGTATATCAGCGACGTCACATCAGAGAAGCAGAGAACCATGCGAATCGCGGTGGCAGAGATGCTAATGCTTTTGATCGGTGGTATTGTCCAAGTGGGTTCTGGGTATATGTTGAGAGATCTTGGTCCCATCCCACCAATAGCGGTGGCATTGGGACTTAATGTCCTGTGCCTGATGTATGTCGCCATTCCAGGTATTCTGATCGACACTGTTGATCGTAAAACCATTCCCGAGCATCGTAAAGGGTTCAAGGAAGCTGGTATGAGCGTGGTGAAGCTTCTCAAGTTCAACGAGAATGGCCGTCGGTGGCAGATGCTTCTCCTAGACTTCTTCTTGTTCTTCGTTTTGCTGAATGTCAACGGAGCCATGTCAATCTACATCCTGTACGGTTCGGCCGAACCATTCTGCTGGTCTGCTGCCACCGCTGGATTGGTCGCAGCGTTCGGTTTGATTGCTGGGTCTATAGGTGGGTCATTTTTTCAAAACAAATAATTGGGTCTAACGACAAGGGTGATCCCATTTAGATAGATAGTATTATGCAGTGCACAATTTCAAATCCAATTGTGTCACAATCGGCAAAGTCCAAGAATGTATTAAGTGATATTAATCTAACTTTTGTGAGTCAAACCTTTACCACACATTATATTTTGCAATTGCTATTCACTTTTTCACGCGATAAGACTATATATGTTCTCCCGTTCAAGTCTTCTAAGAGAAGTTCTCTTCCACAAACGCTTTGTAAATTAGTGCATATTATTGTTACTTGATATTTAAATACCCCGGTAAAACGTTTTCAAATATGCAAAATACGAAATAAAATTAATAATAAAAAAGCTTAAAGCAAATTAATATCAATCATCCTTTGAAATTGTAGCGCCTTTATAAGGTTGTCATTTTGAATAAAATTTTGGTTCTAGTGATTTTTAGAGAACCGGTTTATTTTTCTGCAAATTATACATCCGCCAGCAGACGCAGGCCAGCTCTTATTAACCTCGTGCGTACGCTTCATAAGACAGGTTTGTAATTATTTTCACACGACACAACTGACACTTGGTAATATGGCCTGTGGCCTATGGGTATTATTTGAGCATATTCAGTGACCTGCACTTTGTCGGTTGGAAACAAACAGCATCTTGGTAGCTTTCTTCGTTGCTTTCTGGCACCAGTTGACACAAAACGTTGAACAGATCAGTACTATTAAGACAATTACAAATGATGTCTACTTAAGTCTCTTCCATATATGATTTACCGACAACAACAAAAATGCATTTTTGTTTTGATGCAGGAATGGTGGCTGGCACCAAATTATTTTCATGTTGCTTGGACGAGTACTGGATTATGCAAATCAGCTGCTTGAGTAGCCTTGCTTTCGACGTCGTTATGGGTGTTTCGCAATCGACAGCGCTAGTCTTCGTCGGTAAGTGTCAGCGGTCCACTGTACAGAGTCAAAGTGCCAGAGGTCTACTGAATTCAGAGACTGGAACTAGAGGCTAACAAAGGCCTAAGTGACGTATGGTATGGCCTTTATATTTGATAATTAATTGAGGTCTACTTATGCTTGACTCGTTGCAGTAAGGATTTTAAGTTTATAAATCTAAACAAATTTCGATAATAAGGCCGAGTTTTAAAAAAAACTTTCTCGTCCGGGCTTTATAAAAAAAACAGAAAGATCCGGACACTGTGTTTTTTTCCAAGATGGCGGACGGATTCGTCTATTTCTCGGCTCTTTTGCTGGTACAGAGGAACCGTTAACCTTTCTACATAGCTAAAATTTGGGAAGGAAACAAATTAAAAGACAATATTGACAATATATTGGCAAACAATATTGTAAATGTATGATTTTTTTTAAAGAGAAAGGCGGGAAAAAGGAAGCAGGCGCGGACAAAAAACTGGGTTTTTTTTACTTGACTAAGGTCCAATGGTCAAACGAGACTTGACTCTAGTCGAAGATGAAATGCTGTAGGTTGGCTTTGACAAGCTTTTGATATAAGCCCGATCCATGCCGTGTGACTTGAGACAATTTTGTCTTGACAAAATAAAAATGACTTGAGTACAATTTCAACAGTGACAGTCAATCAGTCACAAACGTTGCATTGATATGCATTTCTATAAAGACAATGGGAGCATCCCCCAAAATATCTGAAAATCAAAACGTTTTTACTCAAAACATTTCAAATTATCTTCTTTTTTCAGCGAGTGCTCTTGGAGCTTTGCGTGGGATGGGAACACCGGTTGCACGATCAGTCCTGTCCACGATCGTAGATCCAAGTGAAATTGGTGAGAAAAGACTTTATGTGTGGCAGCTATCTTAGAGGGCGATGCCTGTCTTTTGCTGTGATATGCATGAGTGCACATTTTGTTCATTCTTTGATACTTAATTAAAATAACAAACGATGCCTTGTTAAAGGTTATTGATAAAGCGGGGAGCATTGGCAAACTGGTGGCAATTAATTGTGTTAGGCCGCGTCCGAAAGTTGAGGCTGCGGCTAGAAATAACAGGTCCGCCTATGGAAGCCGCTGGCTTGTAGCTACAGCCAATTCTCATAGTAACTCCGGACCGCAGCAAGTTGATTCGGACACGGCCGAAGAGGAAGCGCATCACCTGACAATTGGTGGCGCTGTTCGTCGTACATATTCGTGTGCGAACGTTGCACATAATAAAACAATTCACTCAACAGTTTCTGATTTTAAAGAAATCTGCGCTGTGCTGCAGAACATGGCTTTGCGCCATTCCTATCCTGTCCCTTTCCGCACTTTACCTTCATTGTCTTTTTTTTTCCTGGGGGAAGGGGTGTTGAGCCTGCCCCGTCGATAGGTAATTTGTATTAATGATAATCACATGCAGTTGTAGTCATTAACCCTAATATCTCTTGCACCACTTTCTTGTTTTCTTTTTCTCAGGCGCTGCCTTTTCCATCGTTGCCTGCATGGATACGATATCAAGCTTCTCTGCTACCCTGATGATTCCTAGCATCTACGCAGCTACGGTGTCATACATGCCTCCACTTGTCTTCTATGTGTTATCTGGCCTGTCCTTCATCCCCAATGTGATTGTTCTGTAAGCAACATTTCCTTCGTGTTGATTAACGACGCAGTAATACATTGAAGCCCTACTATTGTCGGTGTTGCCAATTCCTCACGCGTGCGTCATTCGGCCCCAAGTCAGTTCACACGGCCTCTGACAAAGGCACCATTTTGTTATTATTTATCCACTTTGCTTGTGATTTACTTGTGACTGTACTGGGGGATGAAGTTATGCTGATCTCGACAACACTGGCTTTGCGATGAATGAAAAGTATCCATAATGGTGGATTGTGCTGTATGAATAAGCAAGTTCGGTATTTCAACTGCGCATGCGCCCAATGATATGGGTCACGGGCATGGTCACGGGTCTTTGGGATAATCGAACGCTCATCAAAGGTGCATGAATCATGCGCACGGAGACGGGCGCACAACGCATGCGTGTTAATTACAAGCAGGCGTCTGCGTAATAATATATCGCGTATCATCACGTCAGCGATCTTATCCCTAATTACCTTTGACATGGACTACTTCACCGAGATACCGAACTGGCTTATTGAGTTGTATTGTTACCTCTAAACCTGTCTCACGCTCGATATCCAAGCATTATGCTCAGAGGAAGATTATCAGAGTTGTAACCAAGTCATTTTTTTTCCAAGTCAAGTCAAGTCTCAAGTAAAAAATACAGCGACTCGAGTCCGAGTCAGCGACTCGAGTCACCAACACAGGAGATTATGTTATATGAGTTTGAAAGAACATGGCACAAACTTTGACGCAAAATGGATGATTCTGTTCCCTACTATTCCTCGATTGTAGAATCTTGCAGATCCACTGGCCACGCCGGAGAGGCTACGAACCAATCAAAGGCAGCAGCACCTATGACGATTGTTCAGCAGAAGAGGATTGGAAACAAAATCGCACAACATCCATGAGTATTCTTGAAACAGAATAAACGGACACCACATATTTCTAAAGAGTACAATGGAATATAAAAGGACTGTTTACCTCTTTATTAAACGAGGCGAAAAAATTATATTCAACTTTTCAACTCCATTATGTTTACGGCTAGATGTATATTGAGGTTAAATTGGTACCTTCAAATTCTTCCGTCTACCAACGATAATAAGGCAAATATTGTGGGAAAAGATGTATGGATTTTGTTATGAATGAGTTTATTACAAACATGATAGTAATGGACGTATCCAGCTTTTGATGTCAGGGGGGCAACCGCACATCCGCGCCGAAATGTAGACATGTTTTTTTCTCCGGACACTTGCCCTACGTAAAATCAAAAAGCGGGGGGGGAGGGGAAGGGGGAGGGGGAGGGGGAGGGGGGGCTGGTACCCATCTTCCAAATGGGGGCGCTCTTCAAAACTTACCATTATTATGTATACTATATTATTATATGGACAATTTCACGGCGCGTTGTAAGGGTTGTTAAGCGGGATTTCTTTGGTGGGATTGATGTCAGAAGAACTCCATAAACACTTCAAATCATTGCTGACAAAAAAAATTGTCAAAAAATCTGCCGGGGGGGAAATTCCCCCCCCCCCCCCCCCTGGATACGCCACTGGTCACAACCCTCACGCTCCAAAACCTACAGTGTTCAACTTTTGAACAGATTATACATGCTTCTTTTTGCAACAGTTGATAAACATTTGAACGCGTTTAATTATGGGGCTCAATTTTGAGTCGCGTTCATCATGAAGGCATCTATGTTTAAAAAAAATACAGCCGTTTAAACTTTTGCAGCTGCTTCTTAAAGAAATTTGACCTTCAGAAAAACACAATTGCAAACATTCCGATAACTTTGTAAACGCCTCACGTTTAACTCGTGTTTACTTATATACATGTTTAACAGTGTTTAAAAGTTGACTATAATTATAACATTCAACTTTCAAACGCTTTAGCCTATTGCATACGAGCTATTCTGTTCCATTTTTTTTTATATATACATGCTAATGTGATTAGATGGTGCTGGATGAAGAAACCTGAAGACGATCAGCTTTCTCGTGACGATAAAAGACTTATTACAGTGGTATTTTGGTTTTGTCTGGAAATAAAAACGATGTGGCGTCTTAAAAATACTAAAACACAAGGATAAAAGACAAGACGTTAAGATGTGTTCTTTGTTAAGAACCCAATGCAGTTTATGGTGGGTATTATAGAGCTTCAGGGGCCACATTAAAAAAAAATTAAACGTACTTCTAAACATAAATCGAGTTATATTCGTTATTTTGAAATTGTATATTGAATTCTAAATAACATGTCAAATGGTTTATCAGTAATGAGACAAGGTCTTGGCTCAAACTGTTTTACCCTTGTGAAGCAGGACACATTGATTGTGGTCATATCAAGCACTTTGGACCTCGTACTCAATTGCGATGTTCCTCCCATTGCACTTTTTGCTCATATTGATTGTCATGATGCTCTGGCTAGTATGGTGAAGAATCTTGCTGTTTCGTTCTTAATGTCGGTGAAAACTAACTTTATATTTATTAAAAACCACAATGACGTCTTATTAGTCCGTGGGACGAGGCCTTTTTTTTCTCTCACCACGCGGTCTGGTTCGCCGAATTTTATAAAACTTCACAGACATGTAGATTATGGTGTACCATATCGAAAAAACGTTGTTCCCCGATCCATAGTTTGTTTGGGAATGAGAAAATCTGGGATAAAAACACCAAAAATTCTACATGAGAAAAAAACATAAGAAACAGCGCCCCCTATTGACACAGTCAGAAAACTTTTCTCACGCAATGGCCGTCCGACTCCGAGTTCTGGCGGTCATTCTGACGCGAGTATTTAGTATTGTTCTCGCGCTCGAACGGCGGGAAGACGCGACCCACGAACACACCGCACTCGAAACAGGATCTCACACCATGCACCTATCTGTCGTTGTTTGCAAGAATGATAAACCCGGTCCCGTATCAAGAACAATTAAGACCCGCCCAAACTCGGCCAATGGGTTCTTCTTCCTATATAATAGTCTAGCTGACACTTCTTTCATATTATATTCTAGACGTTTATTGTTTCTCATTGGAATGCAAAAATATCACCGTTACAGTTTTGTCCAACATGAAATGATCACATTATAAATTTAAGATCGATATAGCTAAACATCGATTGATGGTTAAACCACAGATCAGAATAATGTAACGGACAGTCTGTGCACACTTTTGTTGTCATTGCTTTCTAGCACTAGTGCTCCGGCGGAGGGGCTCCGGCGGCGCGCACCTGACCTGGATTTGGGTCTGGCTAGCGCGCGCTCCGGAAATAGGCTCTACAAATAGGTTGGCTAAGTGGGGTTCTTTTGTTCAATTGCGCGGGAAGAACTTGGCTTGCTTCCAGGGTTGGGATAAGTTGCTACAATTGTATACATTTGTTCAGATTGTGTGTATGTCTATGCTGGGAATTGATCAGTTGCAGTTCTGGTAGCGGTGTGGCAAGTTGCCCGCAGAGTCCGCTTGGCGAAATAAATGAGATCTTCCTTCAGAGTTAGAAATCCCGTCTGTGTGTCCCCTTTTCTTGCGTTTTGCTGGACTTGGCGGACAAGAGCACAGTAGGATCCCGCTACAATAATATTTTGTGAACTTTCATCTCAGGGTAACATGTTTTCAAAAATAATGTTAGGCCTGAAATAAAAAAAAAAGTAATACAAATTTGATGCAGCCTCAAAAAGGAAGTGGGTGGGCTGTCGGGTTATTTGTGGTTTCACGGATCGGAATGAACGGTGCAACAACAAAATAATGAATCGGTTCTTCAAACAATATTCAAAATAATAAAAGCAGTTAAACTGTTTCGGCTGAAACAAATTGCAGTTGTAATGCTGCCACTCACAGCTTCCATATAGGGGAATATAAATGTTATTTTCTCTTCTTAAAAAAGTTTGCAATGAATTTGATGAGACGTTTGATGTAATACAAAAATATTATCAAATCGGCCTGTAATGTGTATACATGTTCTCATTTAGCTCGTTTGGTTAGTTGAAAATAAACAAATTATGCTCATTCAGTACAGATTGAACAAACTTATGTAATCTAAACACCATTCTTCTTGTGTGGGTAACAACTGTGCAGGTTTAAATCCCCCCCCCCCCAAAAAAAATAATAATAAATGAATTAAATTAGATTATATAGGTTTTCCCGCCTATTTTATAACGTTTATCATTCGAATTCACCTTTTCTAATATTCATATTCGTCCATCACCATCGATTTAGTGCACTTCCAACGTTTGATTTCGTCTTTTGTGTGACAATTTAAAATTCAGTTCAAGCAAATTCAAAGAAGAAGTATACGTTTTTGAACCGGGGTGTCGATTTCGTCTAGTCTACGCCAAACCTTGTTAGACAGAAATTTAATTCGTCTAATTGATTTATATACGACGAAATTCGATTTCTGAATGCTGCCATTCGGCAACAGCTTAGACGTATTTGATCAGTAATGATCTTATATGGAACTTGAAAGTTGTACCGGTATCATCTGGCAGCTCATTGCGTGCGAAAAGGTTTTTGACTGTGTCAATAGAGGGCGCTGTTTCTTATTTTTTTCTCTTGCAAAATTTTCGGCATTTTTATCCCAGATTTTCTCATTCCCAAACAAACTGTGGATCGGGGAACAAAGTTGTTTAGATATGGTACATCATAATCTACATGTATGGAAAGTTTTATAAAATTCGGCAGACCAGACCGTAGACTTGGCCAAGTCTGGTTTGCGCTCGGTCTGTGCCTATAATAAATCCACTCACAGCGCATATCGCATACGCACAGTACATAACGCGCTCCCTCATGCGTCAAATCTGGACTATCATGTTAAAAACGTACATGTACATGTTATTTTCACAGTGCCAACTTTTGCACCACATGTATGCACATGCTGTGCAATACATGCACACATATGTACGTGTAATACGCGTGTTGTACAATGTACATACAGTGTGTGCGCATTGTTATACGGCACTGAAGTGGAACGCGCGCTGAAGTGCACCTTGTCGGGCATCTGGAAAGACGTAAACTAAGTGATGTCTGCTACTCTTTTTTTAAGATACCGACTTAAAGCAATTCCGACTTGAGTCCAGTCTTACCAGACCGCGCATCTCGAAAACTAAAGCGTTTTCTTGCCTTTCGTCCCACGTACTATATGCAATAATGCTAACTAGCAGTTCTGAGCAGATTTTCACACACCGTGCGGCTCCACCGTACCAAGCTGAACACTGCTCTCTTCCTGCGACCTCGTAATCTTTTGGAGCATACGTAAAATTCATAATTCTTCAAAACCTAGTTATAGAAAAAGGCGCAGTAATAGTAACGTTATGTAATGAGCCTCTGTACTGATGAGTGATGACGCCACACTAATTACATGTGCACTTTCCTATGGAGCCAGTATATGTGGCCCAGCGGTCCACTGAGCGCCATGGGAAAGCACACACGTAAACAAAGTGTTACGTCATCAGTACAGAGACTTATTATTTACCTTCAGTTTGAAATAGCACACAACCATTGACTCTAACACTATTTCGGGTTTGATAATGGTCGTTTGCAGCTGGTACGGGGCACTTGGCCGGGGGTACAGCAATTTTTCAGGGGGGGGGGCACTGAGGGCAACATATTTTATTTGTGTGCAATTCAAGATTTCAAATTGGGGGCACCGCTTGATGGAGACCTCGCTCCCCATTGATACAAAACGAAATATAAGTAACACCAAATAAAGAAAATTAAAAACCTATAGAATAAAGACGACCCGCTTTTGTGAAAAACAATACGGCAGTTTAACGACTAGCGATCTAGTCATTTCGGAGTTTGCTTCGAGTCTGCACGCAATGGTTTAACGGACCCTTGGACCAATAAAAGGGGCAGTTGCATGCGGACTTGCATCAGTTAGTGGAGGAGAGTTCCAACGTTCACACACACAGCTAGCCTATCTGCCAGATGAAGGTGTACATGATCCTTTTGTTGTTGGTCGGTTCTGCACTGGCCGGGACTGACCAGGGGGTAAGTTCATGTCTGGAAACATAATTTAAATGTTCGAATAGCTCTGTTCGGGACAGAAAAACCAGAAACTTGTACAATAGTCTCCACTCATTGCCACGTCTTGTATCAGCCATTATGTAAATTTCAGTCGTTTAAGATAATACACCTTTAGATGGCTCAGGTAAGCCTACACCAGCACAGTTGATTCACAATATTACTGTAAACAGATCCAGGAAAGATTAAAGCATAAGTGAGTGTGCTGTCTTTATAATTCAAACTTCGAAGAAGATCTTGACTTTAATCGAAACAATGATTTCGGGTAATTATGCAACACCTAAATGTAAGTTGAGTCGATGCTGAAGAATAAGGGGTGTTTGAATGTGTTAACAATTTACACTTTGACCCTCAATCAATATATTTTGCCAAAAATAAGACTGTTACAAAAAAAAGGTGATTTAAATCAGTGATTTTTTTTAATCATTTTATTTATATCGTGATTTAAACCCTGGATTATACAATTGGACGCCTCGATTTCAGAGCAACCATCCTATCATGTGAAAGAGTGAATTTCTAGCCAACATCCTTCTAGAGTAGAGTGGTTTTTAATTTTCTATCTTACCGGTGCCCTATTTTGTTGTTGACTAGTACTACAGTACTCGAGTACATTTCTTGGTACTCATACTCGTACTCATGAAAATGTAGTCGTACTCGTACTCGCAGGAAGAAATTACCCGTACTCGTACTCGTGACAGAGCACTCGTACTCACACTCGTACCCTCGGAAATGTTCTCCCGCAAGAATTTAAAAAAAAAGAGCTACATGCATGAAAAAAAAACAGGTTTGTTTTTTACTGTTTGGGAGGCTTCTGCAATTGTTTAATGCCTTGTTTGATACTAAAAAAATCCCTTCAAAGCAAATGAAAAGTTAATGGGCTCCAACCTGAGGAAAGAACTAGGGGGAAAAACGTGCCTTGTACTTGCACTCGAACTCGTACTCATGACAAAGTACTTTACTCGTACTCGTTCTCATGGACATATACTCGACTACAACACTGTGGCGACCTTACTCATTCGTTTTTAACCGATCACAAAGAGCTACATGCTTTACTTCCATTTCAATGTATTAGGGGTTTTTTTGCGGGTCCTACTGTATTTCCTTTTTTATAATTATTTTCAGTAGTTTTTTGGGTTATTTGTCATTTGCGTATTTTTCTTTCCACTGGGTTTGCTTATACTTGCCCTTCGTGTGCCTTTGTTTGTGTTAATAATTTGAAGAAAAAAAATTGGGTTAGGGATTTTTATATTGGATTTTTTTGATGGGTTTTTATTGATCTTATATAATAATCTTCCTTTTTTGTGGCCTGACACATCTTTGATGACAGTTTTTACACAACTTTTGTCTAAACCAGGACAATTTTCTTTTTTCAATGGAATTTTAATTATTGTCCGAAGATATAAAATGAATAAATAGATAATCATGATGTTGGTAAGAATGTAAGAATTCTAATAACCAAAGATATAAATATGAAATAGGTGACCAGAAAGGGAAAAAAATTCCAAATAGGTTCAATAGTTCGAATAGGTTCAATAGTACGGATAGGTTCAATAGTACGGATAGGTTCAATAGTTCGAATAGGTTCAATAGTACGGATAGGTTCAATAGTCCGAATGGAAAATAACGTTGTCAAATCGATCTGTTGAACGTTATTGTCGATTCGAACTATCGAACCCCATCGTATATTCAGACTATCGAACCTTCGGTTTATTTAACATTATTCTATTGTTCGGATTAGTACACCTTTCTACTATTAAACCTGCGGACTAATGACCCTCCGGACAACGAACCTTGGGACTATCGAGCGGTAATCTTCATACCTTCACTCCCTACTTTTCCTAAAATTTTAGACGTAAAGCTTCCCTTTTTCTTAAAAAATAGCGGTCCCACTACCCTTGTTAGATCCTCTCTTCATTAAAAATAGCAAGAACAAAAACTCATAAGGGAGATATAAAATACTGACTGCCCAAGAGATTGACAATGCAGATCGTGCTTTATTGTCATAATGTATATACATTAATATTGTGTACATCACAATATTTCACCAGGTGCGAGACGAATTCAATGGCGAGGCGGTGGACTTCTTCATGGGAAAAGACAAGATCGCAGCCAAGTTGGAGATGACTCCGTCTCCGAATTGTCTGGAGGGAGACATGGAGATGAGCGAGGATCAGAAGAAGGTCTACAACATGATGCGAGAGATGACGTCTAAGGACAGAGCCGAAGTGCTCCAACTTGCCAGCACTGCCTTCCGACTGTGGCCAGACAAGACCCTCGTTTACAAGTTCGATTCATCGTTGAGTGAGTAAAGCTTCATTTTTACTGGACTTGAGGAGGTTGTTGTGTCAAACCTTCGCTTTGGTTTCGGCCTCTGGATAGTTAAGTCCTGTGACTTGAGGGAGTCCACTCAATAATTTCCAAAGGGAGAAACTGAACTATTGGGACCAGACGAATTAGAATGAACAATTCCAGTAAAATCTTGATCCATTCGATTGAGTGCAACTCAATCTAAATCGTCTTGTCATAGTTTCTGTGGGAGTGAATTTTCACTGTTTTGAAATGATAATCTACCTCAGCAACAATCCTTTAAAATGAAATCAGCGTTTAGAAAATTGCCAATTTGGCATAAATGACAGCTGTCAAACCGTGCGTTTCCAACTGGCGCTGATTCTCTCTAAATACCGAAGAGTGAAATTAGGCACTATACGTTTTAGAGTGAAAATTACTCTCATTTTCGATTGAAATAGTCTGAAAAATGAACCACTTCAGTCGAAGTTCGAGTGAAAACTCGATCTTTACGATTGAAGAAATTTCACTCTAAAACGTCTAGTCCCTGGAGTAAATTTTCACTCTTTGGAATTTAGAGACTTCCAACATTTAAATTAAAGGGATACAGTTACCCGTAGATAGTCAAAAATTAGTCCTTTTGATTGTCCACTAACAATACATATTTTTGTTTACTGACATTATATTTCAAATGTCTAGGTCACAGGAAAGTTCGACATTTGAAACAATAAGGAACGACTACACGCACAAGTCGTCGAAAGATCGACTGATGCAATCGTTCAGAACGACGTCAGGGTCTTTACAATGTGAAATGTATACATGAAATTTTCTGAAACTAATGTCTATTTGGCGAACTCTTTAGACTTGTGTTCCAGAGTCACGCCGATTGAAGTTGCTCCGAAGACTGGAATTAAGTGTACATGCATGAGAGGTTCGACGCTTGAAAAAGGGGTACATACCTATGTTCCCCAATACCTATGTTCCCCAATACCGATGTTCCCCGAAATTCCTACCCTATGACCCTAACCCTAACCCTAGCCCTAACCCTAATTCTTACCCTTCGGGGAGCATCGGTATTGGGGAACATCGGTATTGGGGAACATGGGGTAGACCCCTGAAAAGGATAGAAACTACAACGTCGAAAGATCTACTGTTGCAGTCAGTCAGTCTATTGACACCCAGACACTGTAAAAACGATTTCGGTTAAAATGTCCGTTTCTCGGTTAAAAACATAATCCACCGCGTTTAAAACCCAACCACCTTTTTAAAGGGAAGATACAACATTTGCAAACATCAAAAAACGAAATGATCATATTATCACGAAATACCTTACTGGATTAGGGAATTTAAGTCTAAAGCATCATGTAAAGTTGTGGCTCCTGGTATGCTGACATTTTCAAGAAAAACTGTATTTTTCCAACGCTGGTCGGCCGACCAGCGTTGGAAAAAACTGGGTTGTTTTTCAAAACGTGCTCCTAATGTTCATAATATGTAGTTCGTCTGCATTTTCTTTGTAATTGATTACACACCTGTGAAGACTACAAGCCTGCTAGACTGATTCTCTGAACTTACAATTCCCCAAAGTCTATAAATTGCTCCGTTTCATCTTGAGTGGGGTCAGGGAACCAAACTACAAGAATATGATTGGTTTTCTTGTTTTTTTCCAGCATCTACGAACCAAAAACGTGAAACAAGTCAGGGTAACAATATTTGCTATAATATACTAATCCCCAAATCCATTTATTTCTGAAAACTGCAGCAAAAGCAAATGTTGTTCATTCCCTTTAACCGTGTTTCAACCAAATCCTCCTACCCAGACCCATTCATTGTTATTCTGAAGCCTCTCCCCGTCCACACTAATGGTCAATCATTTGAACCGTCGGTAAAACGACGCTCTTTAAACCGCATTGTTCTGTTAGGTAAGACTGTTTGACACCTGTATTATGTCCAATTAAAGAGTGTGTCCGGCTGATATGTCAATCACCTTGGGAATATCTAATCTAAAAACCATTCCCAGAAATTTTGCCAAATTTCCCCCATGTATTCTTTGAATAACCGCAAATGGCTTTACAGGGTTTCCGAATCACGACATAATAAGACCGGAAGTTATTGTAGGGAGAATTTTTTGAGACATCAATTTTCCTCTTTAATTCAAATCTTCATATATAATCCGTATCCGGATATATAACAACAATTCGATACATTTCGATGCTGCATATTAAGGATGATACATAATACATAATGTTATATATTCAAATTTACAATACATACTAGATATATTTACAATAGTGAACATTAACCAAATGGCAACATCTTGGTCCAGGGTGAAGCATCAGCTTTTGTTCCCCAGCCTATGGACAGACAGACAAGTGACAGACATACATGGAAAGACAGAGCACAGATACAGGTTTAAGACAGTAATCAAGGCCGTTATCATCCCTATTACATTTTTTAGTATGCAATTAACAAATGAGTTTTCATTTTTCTAGCAAAAATAGAGAGAGTGGGTGATGATTTAAAAGAGTCATCAAGACTATTCCAATATAGAGTGCCACGTTGGACAACACTATTTTTGGACAATGAAGTTCTACTATAATTAACATACAGATTTTTCCTAGCGGCACCGCGGGTATTATATGAATGGACGTTTGATATAAGTGTAAAACAGGGGTTAAAACAAGCACGTAATGCACGATTCATATATTCATACATACATTTTCCTAAGTTAAGATGATACAGGTCAGTGAATTTTAACAATTTTAAATTTGCAAATAAAGGCCCAGAGTGTTCACAATAGCCAGTTTTAAAAATTACTCGAACTGCTCGTTTCTGGAGAGTAAGCAGTTTGTTGCATTTAGGAGTTGGACTACCCCAAGTCAGAATTGAGTAATTTAAATACGGTAAAACAAATGAGTTGTACAATGTTAGCAATATGCTACTAGGTAAAAAGTATTATAGACGGTTCATTATACCAATATTTTTTTGATATTTTAGCTGTTATAACGTCAATATGATTCTTTCAAGTTAAGTTCTCATCAATATGTATTCCCAAAAATTTGGTACCCTTAACCTGATCAAGATTAGTATCATTCAAAATTATAGGAACAGAATGAGTGTACTTGTACTGGCTAGCACAAAATATTATATAATTAGATTTAAGAACATTTATACATAATTTATTGGCTAAAAGCCAAGTAGTGATTTTCCGGATCTCAAGATTAAGGTTCTGTACCGCTAGGTCTACAGTTTTGTCAGTATAAAATAAACTTGTGTCATCTGCAAATAAGCAAAATGTAATAATATCTGAAGTATTGCAGATGTCATTAATGTACAAGATAAACAATAAGGGACCCAATACAGAGCCCTGTGGTACACCGCAAGTAATAGGCTGTTCTGTAGATTTTACAGAATTATACAAAACATACTGGTATCTGTCACATAAGTAACTTTTAAACAAGTCTAAGGCTATTCCTCGGATACCATAATGTTCTAATTTACGAATCAAGATATCATGGTTAACTGTATCAAATGCTTTCGATAAATCCATAAAGATACAATAGAAAAATGTTTGTCATCTATATCATTACACAATTTGTTAACTACATAAGATGTCGCTAAATCAGTAGAGCGATTACGTCTAAAGCCAAATTGTGATTCCGAGAGAATGTCATGTTTATATATAAAAGATATTAATCGTGTATAGATTAACTTTTCAAATAGTTTCGAAAATGTCGATAAAACAGAGATGGGTCTGTAATTTCCAATATCATGTTTGGAGTCTTTTTTATATATCGGTATAACCTGAGCTATTTTTAACCCATCAGGAAAAACTCCAGCTGTTAGGGATATATAAATCTACCGACATTGTTTCTTTTTTTGAGCAGCCATAGGTTTTATGTGCAGCACCAGATATGCGCTTCAACCAGTTAGATTATGTCTTGCATAATTTTATGTCGAGAACATAAAATATTTTACGTAGGTTAGTTGTAGTCATTGGCAAGAGCCAACGAACTATGATGTCTATTCATATCATACACGGCTGTTCATCCCTCAAGCGAAAACTCGTGGCTCTGTAGATGTAAGCAAGCCGCTGAATTGATTGCATGATCGGATTGATGGGCTGTGAATCACCATTTGCTTTTGTCTAGAATCTTTCTTTGTTGTTGGTTGAGAACCCGATCACCGTTTTAAAATTGTTAAAATTTTGTGATCGGGCCGATTTCGATCACCGCTTGCTTCTGTACGATTCATTCTTTGTTCATGGTGCGATTGGGTGACCGATCATCAATCCGATCACCGTTTGGAAATTAATGTTCGACTTTTTGGGAGATAGGGCTGATACCCTATTAAGCATTTTCGTTTTGTGATGGTTCTCCTTTCTGTTTTGGGGTGTTTTTTTTAGGGGGGGGGAGGGTTGGGAGCCAATACTTTTCTGCAGCTTTTCTTTCAAACCGATCGGCGCAAAAAGCTGACAATTCTTGTTTACATTACCTTGATTGCCAGATGTGATGTGACGTCATGATGGCGTCATCTTATATCAAATTATAAAGCGTTTCAGTTTAAAAAAAATAATTATAATAAATACATAAAGAACCGACTGTTATAAGTCATAATACAAAACGAAGTCATTTTTACATTTTGTGATCCGATAAACAAGCGAGTTAAGGTTTCAAATAGACCAAATACTTTCATTTATAAATTTTGCACTGCATTGAGTACAGCCTGTTTTTCGTGAGGCGTTAGATATTGCCTTTGACAAACTTTTCTTTATTTTTCCGGAACAAAAACATCTCAACCTTCATTTCCAGGGTGACCAAAAGTGCAGTGATCAATTAAGATAATAAGAAAATTATTATTATTGAAAAAATATATATATCCAAATGTTCAATGCGGGAAGTTTATCACACACAAAATCAGTATAAAAAAAGTTATTCTTGTTTTAAATGTCTAAACAAAATGATTCCTTTGCACACGATTCTTTTCACACCATTTTACAAAGATTCGTGAAACAAGACAATCAACTAACAAGGCATTGAAAGTCCCTTTAGCCAAAAAGGCATGTTCTGCAATATACGCAAAGCCATCAGATAGTGACATTTAGTTCAAATTGCGCTGATTTATATGGAGTTATATACGGAGTTATATACTTGGCTTCCATTTCATTTATTTTGAGCCGGATCGGGAATTTCCCGTGTTTCTTTTCCCAAAAGTTGTTTTGTGGGGTTTTCGCCAATCTCTCGATCAGTACTTCATGCCTTAAACTTGAACGTTTAAAATGTGTATATAGCTTTATATCTTTAAAATTTTTGAGATACTTGTATTTGTGAACATTAATGTTCGTCGTATGTTTCACCAATGTATTTTCCTTATGAGTTGAACTTTACTTAACATTATTGAGTAATTTGGCATGTTTGCAGGGCCCCAATGGAAACCAGTTTTTAACTGTTTGGGCATACTGTAGGTAAAAAAATGGAATAAGTTGATGTCACCACTCGAAAGAGCACCCAATAACTGAGCCACGCGCGGTTCTAGAAGCAATATTTTTTTGGGGGGGGGGCTAGCAGGGTGGATCCAGAATTTTTATCAGGGAGGCGTGCTGAAATGTAGATCGGCTATTTTCTCCGGAAACTTAGGCCTCCGAAAATCAATAGATGGGGGGGGGAGGCTCGTGCCATATTTGCATATTTGGGGAGCTAGACAAAAAATTGGGGGGGGGGGGGAAGCCCCCCAAGCCACCCGTAGAACCGCCACTAAACTGAGCTATTTGACTGGTGATAAAGATGCAGTGGCGAGTGACAAACTAATATGCGACGTTTCCAAATGATGACGTCAACAGACCAGAAGTTATTTTTCTAGGTGGTCGTTCTTCACGTGTTTACTGCTCATATCTTTATGCAGGTAGTTATTATTTTGTACCGTGTAGCCACGACCCAGGTTCTTCAGCTCTGAGAAGAATTTTAGTATGCCCATGCAAAAACAAACAGTAATAAAACGTGTATATTTAGAAGCATATATTGCATTTCCAGAAAATGAAAATTTTTAATTTTCTGCTTATGGCAAATGCAGCATACGCAATATCATCTAAAAATATTTTTTATTGCTTTTGTATTTTGTAACGGCATAATTAAGTTCAGCTCCGAGCTAACGAAAAATTGGTTTGTTGAACCACTGGCACGATTATTATTTCGTACAGTGTAGCAATTCTTTCGTTAGCCTAGAGCAGAACTTTATTATGCCTATGCAAAAAACAAAAAAACAATAAAACGTTTATCTTTTAAACGAAGGGCATATTGTTGCATAAACTCCAAAGACTTCACAGGCTCCATCAAACTCCATATTGACGTCTGCTGCTACTGTTTCTATTTTTGAATGGCTATACGTTTTATGTGCAGAGTCAGAAATACGCTTCCAAAAATCAGATTGTGTCTTGCATAATTACAATATTTTGTGTAGTTGTATTCGATGGCAAAATCGATAACGAACGAAGAAGACCTAAATATCAAAAAAACGGAATTCTTCTAAACGGTCTAATGCATGAAGACGAAACCTTGTAGAGACAACTGTCCACAAATGTTGACATTTTGTGACGTCGTCATGATCATTTTGTAACGACTTCATGACCTCATCGTATATCAAATTTCAGTATATTTTTTATTTACACACACACGCTACTTTCGGTTTGAAGATGGAAAAGAACTTCTGAAAATATACAAAAAAATAACAATGAATGTGTTAAACATGCAACAACAAAATAACTTCCGATTTGATGACGTCACAGTATTTGGACTCCCAAGGTCAACATTGTACCGATATCATTATCTCTGATACGAACATAGTCATGGGACACGGATCAAACTTTAAAATCTTATCTTCTCAATTATGTTTTTTTTCTCGAAGGTAATGGAATGAAAGCAAAGTTCGAGGAAGCCGTCAATCTGTACAGGGAAATGACGTGCATCAATTTCGTTGAGGCCCAAGATGGTTACACTGGAGACATCCCACCGCTTAAAGTCAAGGGAAACGGCAAGGGGTATAAGTCTGGCCAAATTAAGCACATTTTGAACGACAGGAAGTAGACTTATAGCATTGACATGAAATCAGCTTACATCAACCAAATGTGGTGACTGTGCGACACTCAAAAAGTCTACGGTTTCTGGTATGGAGCTTGCCTCAAAGGTTGTGCGGCGACGCGGCTTTTTTTTTTTTTGGCTTTTTGCAAAGTTGCGGAAAAGCCTTTGTTTTTGTTCTGAATTTTTTGGCTTTTCCGCATAGTAGCGGAAAGCCTTTCTTTTTGTTAAGATTTTTCTTTCTTCCTCATCTTCTTCTTCTTCTTTTTGTCGCCCAAACCCTATAGACTTTGTACACGTTTTTTTCTCAACGCCACTTTGTCGTACATCATTCAAAGTCAGCATAGGCATAGACCTTATAGCATAGTTGTGTCCCGAAGAGTTACGTCATCGTGACGTCATCGTGGGTCACTTGACATCAGGTTAAAGATTAATAGATTAAATCTTTGGAATTCAATATAAGATCAGCCGTGAGACACCCGAACTTGAATTTTTCGGGAATCTATAGAGTAATCCAGGATCTTCATTTTATTTCATGTGAGCAAAATCACGTGACCCTTCCCTCCGGTCTAAACCGGAAGTAACTCGAATTGCCTTATAATTCAAAATTGGAAAAAGATGTGAACTTGCTTGCAACGATGTTAGTCTGTGGCTAGATTGTACTTTACGAAAAAACCACCGGTGACGTCATAACGTGTTAGAGCGCCCTCTACGGGCAGGTTGAAAAAAGGGTAAAATGAATTTTCAGTCGATGTCTGTGACGAAGTTTGCGATAATCGCTTCAAAATTGGTGTATATGATGACCTCAATGCAGACAACACCTGTGTGCGAAAAAAATGGTGACGTCATCAGACCGGAAGTTATAATGAAAAGACCTTTTTTCCTTTGAAAATTCCTGAAAAATCAACCATAACAGTTTTTATATTAATATTTACTTTAATTGTCGATTTAAGGGTAGGTCTAAAACATTTCAAAGTATCGAAGCAATAAGCGAACTTGGACATGCCCTGCGCACGCTTAAAACTTCAGGTTGACAATACTCTACTTTAAAACATGCACAGGACGTCCACAATGTATATGTACATGCACGTACGTTGTACATACGCACATTCATCGTATGTCAGTCAGCCCGCAGCGCACGTGTTGCTGAGGTCAAATCCCGACCTTTATCTGCAGGGCTTTGTCACGAATCGGCCGCGAGAGTTCGACAGCTCTGTTTTTACGAACTACACGTTTACAAAAGAAGTAGCGGGTCTCCAAGATGGTATGCATGGTTGTTGAAAGCGAACGGTTTTTTGTCTGAATAATATGTGGATTCTACGGAAAGCATAAAGTCCTACAAAAATATTATTTACATGACTGCACATTGTCAAAAAAAGCATAAAGTCCTACAAAAATAATAAGCGGAAAAGCCCTATGTTCTGTTTTCAAACAGACATAGATCTCTAGTTTTTTTTACTTTTTTTCTTCTTCAAATGTCGGCTGATGACTACAAATGGTGTCCGACTAAATTTAGTGCAAAATATATGGGAGTACATAAAAGCCACATACAGCTTTTACTCGATCGTAACCCCATCTAAAAACACGTTAAAATTGTGCAGAAGCAGGATTCCAGTCAAACCAGTGAGTTTGGCAGTTTTGAGACATCATCTTACATTGAAAAAAAAAAAATTCATTTGCCGACGCGCATGGCTACGGCGACGCGCACGCATACCAGAAACCGAAGACTTTTTTTGGCCTTACTTAGTACCACTCACGTTTTGCAGGTTAAACCAAATATAAAAACATGTTCAGCGTCCTGCATTTTGGGGAAAACAAAAGGAAGGAGGAGGCCTTTTTTCTTCCAAAATGACCGCCCGACCCGGCTATTTTTTTTTAAATGGCCACCACTTGGACTCACGAAATGACATACCAGTTTTATCTGGGCTGGATGCAACAGACAAAGAGGCCAAATTGATGTCACTGTTTAAAATTTATCATTCGGTGTTTTTTTTTGCAATTAAAAAAAGCATACTGCAAATAAATACTGCCAAAAAAGTACCGTCTCTGAAGCGAGTGGTAGAAACTTCTACACATAGCCGCTCGTTATCCCCTCTGGGTTTGTTTTTATAAATATTACATCGGCACTTTATGCTGAGTTCTGCTTCCAATTTAAGGTGCTACTCGACAGTAGGCGGTCCAGGCGGAAATCTCAACTTACAGGAAGACCGCTGTGATCACGTGAGTTGCAAATTGTTTGAAGAAAAAGGGAAAAAAGACTTTGAAACAACTGCCATGACAACACCAACACTGTCTGAATAATTTACGAGAACAAGTAAGTTTTGTGGTTTCATTTTTTGGATTATTCTAAGATAGAAACTGAGTTGCTTGGCAAATGATTGGTATGATAGGGGATCTCTCTTCATTTGCTCCAGCATCATTGCATTAAAAGGAATTGTCCGAAAAGGTGATCACGTGCGTGATTCAGTTAGCATATTAATTTCGCAGAACGCACATTGAAGGTCGAAGGTTTTAAACCGTTCGTGCAATTCGCTCTGTTCACACTTCCGCCATGGGCATGCACAGCCTCGATCTGGCAACTTTACACAATAAATAAAGCCGGCTCAGTGATTCCCGTGTCGGGGTTCAGATCACTGAACCGGCTATTTTTATTATGTAAAGTTGCCAGATCGAGGCTCTGCATGCCCAGTGACGGAGCGTGAAAAGAGCAAATAGGCGTGGTTCCAATGATGGGAGTTTTAATCTTAATCTTCACTTATTCTTTTCTTGCTTATGTATGTTCAGCTCGGGGTTTGCCTTCACGAAATAGGCCATGCCCTCGGCGTCTACCATGAACAAAGCCGCTCGGA
Source organism: Patiria pectinifera (assembly GCA_029964075.1). Lineage (NCBI taxonomy): Eukaryota > Metazoa > Echinodermata > Asteroidea > Valvatida > Asterinidae > Patiria > Patiria pectinifera. The sequence continues at coordinate 2,690,460 of CM057142.1, forward strand.
TCGCATCAACCATGTCACCATCTTCGAGGAGAACATCATGGCAGGATACGGCTCTAACTTCAAGATGGTGGACCGGGAGCTGATTGCCCCGTATGATCTGCAGTCTATCATGCATTACGCGAGCAATGTAAGTACATGTACATGCAAAACAATGATTTGGAGACTTTTTCAATCTACCGTGACCAGGTTCGAGCGAGAAGTAGAGTTAACCGCAAAGGTCCGGTAACAAGCCCAATCATAACAGTCATTATAAAACACCTCTTGCTTGTTCCTTATCCTGGTTGGCTGAAACGCGGTCACGTGTGACTCTCTATAATAATATATAATAAGGCTAGTGTATGACACTAGCTAGGCTAGTGTATGACACTTTAATACGTCAGCGTGAACTAGACGCGCGTCGAGACATTGCGCGCGTAATTTCCAGAGTATAAGTGTCTGATCGGGCATTATATGCCAAGCTCGGGCAAGGACCATTAGTCGACTAGTGGTTGATTTGTGACGTACCTTACGCCAGCGCACTGATAGCAACGTGCGAACGTCTCTAGTCAAACGCTTGTCAAATGTCATCGAAAAACTTCTGGATCCTGGCTGTCTGCTAGCGTTATGAATGCGCACGGCTATTGGTTACCAGCGAAGCAACCAACCCCAGTAGGCTGGTTCCAAATAGTCGACTAGCGTAGTCAACCACCGTCGACTAGACAGAGTTCGGGCAAACGTTAGTTAACCATTGATCAACTATAGTCCTTGCGCGAACTTGGCCATAGTCAACAATTTTTGACTGGTTACAGCGCCCTCTGACAAAATTCAAACTCAAACTCATAATAAGTGGCGGCCGCCACATAATAAGTGTCTCACATCCATAGAGGAGAACTGTGATGCATGTTGTGTTGAACAACTTCATTTTGGTGATCATTGGTAAGTAGGGGCTTCTCCACAGCTGTTCCAACTTCCAAAAAGTCGTCCAAAGCCAGTGCCTTGCGTCTTTTGAGGTCGGTTGCGCTGGATGCTACCATGGATCCCAGATATTTAAAATCAGTCACATGTTTTATTGGACTGCCGTGGACATGAAGTGAGGGGGAAGGCTCACAATGTGACGTAATGTACTCCGTCTTGGGTACATCAAGTAATATTTGTGAGTCTTGAAAAGATTGACAGATATTGCAAACGCTAGTGTACCAACTTTCAAAAGTGCACGTAGCCAGGCCTATTTTTCCAATTTCAACGAAAAGTAATGAACACATCACAACGATTTTTAGCACATACTCGAATCATTATGAGGGAAGTAAACCCTGAAAGTTGCATGAAGGTACGGTCTTCCAAACGGGAGAAATATATTTTCAAAGATTCTGCCCGCCAATGGTGAACATGTGTGTACGAACATGTAGTTTCATTCAAAATGAAGTATTACGTAACCTTTAGATTTCGCCCTTGCACGGCAGTTAGCCACGACCAAGATCATGTTTCTATGTTTTTTTGCCCATCGCCCCATCGTACGCACGTTCTTGCTATTAGTGCCCAGGCGTAGCTTACGTCACACATAGACAACTTTTCAGCAATAATCCTCGATCGACCGTACTCCAAAATGATCGACGGACCTTTTCATCCGTCAGTCATTAGGAACGGAATTGCCGTGCTGTTTTAAGCGACAATACACCCCTACTAGTTTACGAAATATTTTAGGATATCTTTTTATATTCATGTACAATGTACTTCAGTATGCATATCTGCATATTTACATAGGCTTACAGCAAAGATGGCCGCTCGCAAACCATCGTTCCTCACGAACTTTCGGAGGTGGAGAAGATGGGATTACAGTGGAGACTTTCCCGACTTGACATCTACAAGTTTAACCTGATGTACGACTGCTACGGTGAGGTCAAAGTACACTGTTCCTTAGTGAAATATAATTGAAACTCTAATAATAGTTATCTTTGAAACAACAATCCACGGGAACAAATTCTAAGGATGAGACATACCCTCACACGAATTTTGGTCCGTAGGCGGACAATAACACCATCCCTAAACAAATATGTATGCGGTATAAATTTATTAACCATTTAAAAAAAAACAAGTTCAGAAAAACGCTCGTTTTTCTAATCTTGACATTCCCATTAGTTGTACAGTATAGAATTTCATTTTCGAAATTTCTCGTTCATGTTAAGTTGTTACACCCCAACTATCTGGCAATTCCCAAACTGTAGTTCATGAGACGATCACAACGTAGTTTATGTGACGTGACTAGTTGCAACAAACAGTGAGTTGGCATCGTCTGAACTACAGAAAGTTCCTTATATCCCGTAGTTTCGGGGGTGGCGTATCCAGGTTTTAGGTCCTGAGGAGGCTCAAAATTGGTTGTTTCTTAGAATGTGCCACCATTTCATTTTATTTTTCGTTCGGAACAATGTTTAAAAGCGGGGGATGCCAAATAATCTTCATCCAGTTTTGTCCCAATTAGAAATGATCAGGTTTTAAGTTCGCAGGTTATATATATTCCCATTAGTTGTACAGTATAGAATTTCATTTTCGAAATTTCTCGTTCATGTTAAGTTGTTACACCCCAACTATCTGGCAATTCCCAAACTGTAGTTCATGAGACGATCACAACGTAGTTTATGTGACGTGACTAGTTGCAACGAGCAGTGAGTTGGCATCGTCTCAACCTATAGAAAGTTCATTATATCCCATAGTTTCGGAACTAGGGTATCAAGGTTTAAGGTCCCGAGGAGGCTCAAAATAGGTTGTTTCTTAGAATATGCCACCATTTCATTTTGTTTAAACAATGTTTAACAAGCGGGGGAGGCCATCACCATTAATATCAGTGATGCAAGGTGGTAGCACCTATCGTGGCATGCACATCGTTCAGATATCGCCGAAGGTTTTCCGCGAAAGATTTCCTAATCATAGATCCATCGGATATTGGACCCCCGTGTTTACCTCTTTAGTTCTTAAGTTCGACTATATACAAGGATTCCAATTTATTGCTCAATAATAATAGCCATGTTTAAAAAGGAAAAGACGGAACCCATGGAAGTTATAGAGCTTTGTTTGCCCAACTAATTTGTTCCCATAAGAAACATAAGAAAAACAGCACCCTCTATTGACATAGCCAGAAACATTTCGCACGCAATAGGCTATGTACTTCTTTCATGCTATGCAAGCTTTTTGTCATCATTTCTCATCAGGATGCCAAACATTCTTCATTCAGTTTTGCCCAATAAGAAATGATCAGGTTTTAAGTTCGCAGGTTATATATTAGCTACATAAATCCATCGGTATGTTGAACCCTAGAACAGAATAGTTTTGTGAACTCATTATCTCATGGTAACATCTTTCAGTTCTGCTCCCACAAACTTAGTTGAAAAATCAATTGGCCATCTTATTGGGATGTTTACAGAGTCTACCCCTTTTCAATATCAGTGATTTTAAAGAGGGAATATGGCTGATAAGTGGAAAGGTGTGAATAATTTTAAAAGTTGATTATATTTTTGATTCCACTTTAATCAAAAATCCCTCTTAAAAATGTTTTTTTCGGTATTGTTTTTATTTTCCAGGCTCAATATGGTTTATGGAATCACCAAACGAAGTACGGGTAGTTCGAATACAAATAGTGGAATCCAAATAAATTAATGTTCTCTTCTTAAAACAAAATATGCAAACGTGGGTCCTTCAACTTGATGAGACTTTTGATGTTTTACAATAACAGTTGGTGGACAGTGTCCCAAACAAATACTGTAAACCTGACTCTGCCAGGGCAGTGTAACTTCGTCAATCAATGACACTATTGAAATATTAAACATATTACATGAAAGTGAAGGAACCAAACAAAATAACCCAATTAATGAAATAAAAAAAAAAAACGATTCAGAAAATAATACCTCTAGCTTTGAACACATCAATTTGGATTGGACAAAAATACAAAGTTGGGCTCTTATTCCACCACTTCTGAAGACATGTTTTATGCAAAACCATGCTTTTAATACATAATTTTTAACTTGCTTTAGCACCTTCGATCGAGTTGAATTTACTCTACAACTTACTGTTGTACTCATAATGTACTGTACTCGATCAGAGTCATGCACTTTTAAACAATCGGATTTTAGACCCCCGTGTATCCCCTTTGGTTCTAAACGACACCTATATCAGACGTTTCAACTTATCAGCTATATTCTCTTTTTTAATTCCTCTTCACTGATATTAAAAAGGGGAAACTCTGTAAATAAATTTTAAAATCCCTTGATGGCCGATTTTTTTTAACTAATTTTTTTTTCAAAACAAAAATTGTGGGAGCAGATGTTACCCTGAAATAAGAGTTCGCAAAACTATTGTGCTCTAGGGTTTAAAATACCGATCGAGCCAATAAATAACATGCGAACTTAAACCTGATTATTTATATTTGGACATCCGGATGAGAAATAATGACAAAAAGCATATAGGCCCTTTCATGAAAGAAGTACATAGCCTGCACTCACTGCGTGCAAAATGTTTCTGGCTCTGTCAATAGAGGGAGTTGTTTTTCTTATGTTTCTTATTGGGACAAAATAGTTCGGCAACCAATGCGCCATAAGTTCCATGGGTTTCATTGTTTTTCCTGTTTAACTTGGCTATTATTATTAAACAAGGATCAGGAATCCTTCTATAGGTGAAGTTAAGAACTATAAAGGGGTTACACGGGGGACTAAAATCCGATGGATCTATTTTTATATCCTATTTCAAAGTCGGGTTGGAAGGAAACTAACAACAATAATGTTGCACTGTTCCTGAGCAAAGACGGAAAAAATGGTTGTTTAATTACGTCTTACGTGCATCCATTTTGTGGCATACGTAATTCCATGGGGGGGGGCGTCATGTAGATCAATTATAATTTTTTTAGAAACTCAAAATCTCAGTGGGGGGCGACTGGGGGGGGGCAAGTTTTTTTTTTTTTTAATCCATGTCTATGACGCGCAACGGGTGAATGACCGAAGACCCGATAGACCTATATAGAAAGCGCCTGCTGATCGGTCAAAATCTAGGAAGTCAAGAGGCGGGTCTTGCCTAATCAATCAGCAAATCTGTTCGAGCATAATAGACCACGGCATTCACCGTGGTCTATTACATAGACTACCACTCACCCACACCCCTTCAGACTTACCTTACATACCTACTTTGGACATTCCTTTGTATTCGTGTAGTTAAGAAAAGACGAAAAAAAAAAATCATTTTACTCGCAAAGTGAACCCTTATTTCAATTTCAACCTAAACTTTTTATAATGATTTCCTTGAGTGTTCCCCTTCATTTCCCTCTTAACCTGTTCCGTTTTCTAGAGCAGGGGAAACCTAGTGTGGACGTGTGCAAGTTCACAAAGCGTTCACGCTTTGTGGACTTGCACACCCGTGGACCTCTTTTGTTCACAGGTTTACGAAGAGAATGGAAGGTTAGAGCACATTCTTGTTCCGTAGTTGTGGGGATATACACTCGTCTCTATACGACGTTTTTGTGGGGACCAAAAACGCTGTGGGGACAGCAAGCAGCCCCCACAAAGCAAGTAGTGCCCACAACTCGGTCCCAATTATCCTAACAATAAGAAACTTCCCCATAACGCGGTGTAGGCCAGGACATAGGTTTGTTTAGGGTGTAAATCGAGGATTTTCTGTGGCTCCTCGTCGTCGATCTTTTGCTCATACATTTTGGCAACAGCTGTCATTGGTTTTGTACACGTTTTCTTAAATCGAGGACGTCCTCGATTTAAGTCTTGTCCTCAATTACTCGATGCTTCACACGCGTGTCCTCGATTTACACCATAAACATGCGCACACTGATACTCCATGGGGTTGGAGCGTAACAAAAATTATTAATTTATCATTGTCGCCATCTTGTCTTACCTCAGACGGTTGCCCAGAGGACCTGAAGGATAAGTGTCAACATGGCGGCTTGCCGTCCAAGGAATGCACCTGCAATTGTCCGGAGGAATACAAGGGAGCTTACTGTGAGATCTTCAACGGCGAGACGGGTAGGGGCACAGACGATTACACCACAGCGTGCTTGTTTGAGAAGAGAAGATTATTCGCTCCGTTTCTTTTTAGATAGAGGTCCCAAAATCGTATTACACTGCTCAAAGTATACCATCAAGTTTGTTCGTAAATATTATTGTGCTTCTCACGAAGTATGGGTTGTTTTTAATTAAATACGGTCACGTGCATATTCAAACGGCTGTTGATACTCTGAATTTACTCCTGAAACAGTCTGCCTGAATCTCAGAAACTAGACAATTCACGCACACATCGCACCATTTTTGTCAAGAGAATTTTTTTTTTATCTAACTAGGGTGAAGTCCGACTACGCCTCTGTACCGATGACGTCATGCTTTGTTTACACGTGGACTTTCTTATTGGAGGCTGGTGGGGACAACGGTTTCGTAGCCCCAAAGAAAAGCGCACAAGTAAACAAAGTGTGACGTCATGAGTAATGCCCACTGTTATTATTTTCGGCTACTCGTGTAAGAGTTACATGTTAACAAGGGAGGTTGTTAGAATAAACTAGGCATGATTCATTGAAAGTCAGACAAATTTCAATATTTGACACAAAAAGTTGTTTTTTTTATTCCTTTGTGAAAGGAATTGCCGTTAACCTTAATTACGTGTTATTAAATTGTTCTCTCAATAATGGTTCAGCTTGCAGTGTGGAGTTGAATGCCACATCAGGAGTAATCCAGAGCCCAGGCTACCCGGAAAGATACCCCAGCAACACCGAGTGTGTCTACGCCATCGAGGTAGGCTCATAACTCAGCATCCAAAATGCAGCAAGTCGCTATAAAACATTACTCATTTTTTCAAACATTATTTCACACATCAATCGAAATGGATGGGCAGGAGTAAGTTATGAGGTCATTAAAAAGGAGCTGGAATTTACCCTCTTTTGTGCTACTGTGAATTGGTATAAATAATCGCTAAAATAAAATAACAAAAATATTGGGAACTTTTGACACACTTTTCCAAATAAAAAAGAGGATACTCAAAGACTTTACATCAGAAGACAGTAGCCAGTCGTTTGCAGAAAATGTCCCTGAAAAGAAACAAACACTTGAGGTTCAATATTACTATTTACATGTATTTATATTCCTCACCTTCCATTTTTGTTTTATGGGGAAGCGCTCAGGACCAGCTCGTTGGCCGGTGTGAGAGTATAGTTAAGTAAGTTATAGAAGTATCCATGTTTCATAGATTTATAGTTCATTCAGATTCCTATTTTCCCCATTCATCTTGTACAGTGTCCTGTCGGTATGACCGTCCACCTGAACTTCAAGGACTTCGACATTGAAGGATGGGGATGCTTCTACGACATTTTTGAAACGAAAATTGGCGACATCTTCGATGAGATATACCCTGACGAGTGAGTTGCATTTCTGTACAATTCAGAGTGCATATTAGTCATCAATGAATAGTATCCACATGTAAAGGGGTAAAAGTCATTGCTGCAGATGTCAATCGTTTCATTACGAGAACTTCCTACGCCTGCCCACTATACCTAATAACCGGAGATTCAATTTGAATGCCATTATCGTACTCGCCTACTCCAGGGATAATTAGATTCAGTGTAGTCGCAGGGGTGGAAGGGATGTTACCGCAATCAAGCGTGACCATGCAGTAAATCCAAGATTTAGATTTATTTTGTTCTTTTTAATCACTTTGCTTTGACCGCCAGATACTGTGATGATGAACTGAAAGGTGTCACCAAAGACTCCAAAACAAACCTGGCCTTGATGAAGTTCAAGAGCGACTCCATGTTCAACTACGGAGGATTCGATATCGAGTATCGTTGTGAATAAATTCACCACATCAGACAAAACTTGACTGGCAGTACCGGCGTTGATTCTGGGATAAACAGATAATCTAGATATTAAAAGGAAGACTTAAGATTTTAGTTTAGAGTAGTTGCTTTCGTTAATGCGTGAAGGGTTAATTAAGCATGCTTAATCAGCATCGCTAATGTTACAAGCAAGCAAAATGAGTTCATCTCTACCTTCAAGTATATAGTTCTGATTCTGAACAGCGAAAAAAATTAATTGAGTTCAGGGAACTAGGCCGAGAGAAAAATGGGGGCGGGCAAATGCGCCCCCCCCCCCCGGCGCTCACACTTGGCATAGATCAAAATAAAACTTGATAAAACTGTTCTCTGCTTACTAATACTTTTGGTGATGTTCCCGCCCGGTGAATGCCCCTGAAGCCAAACTGTGAAGTCCAATTACGAAAAGAAATTCCTTCCGTTTTAAAGGACCAATGAAATTATTTGTTTTAATGCAATCCTCGAAAATGTACCTTTGTGTCCCATTTAATCTTATTTTCAATTTTCATTTTGCCATTTTCAAGGGTGTTTTGGTGCCTTTTTGGTGTATATGCTAATGCGAATTTCCATATTCATGAGCAAGTTGGTGACAGTTGTTGCAACAAGTATTATGTGTCATTTTCTGTGTTGTTCCAAACAGTAAAAACACACAATGAATTGCTTTTTTTGGACGAGACAGGTTTTAGGGTCATGGTGTTTAAATGGTGATATTCTTTGAACGGATTGAGCAATTTCAGTCATTTTTTCATCTAAAAGTAGCTTTTGAAATTGGCTTTCCAGTCGTTATTATTTTTGGTGCTACATATTTTTTTAAATATGGAATATATTTTATGAGGTTTGGGTTCCGCTTTTTTTACTCACCCTGTATTTCGCCGTCGTAAACTTTTTTTCTTTAGTGATTCGTTGTTGTGTTAGTTCATGGCAGTAAGTAAATGAGCAAACTTTTCTCACAAATGTTTTCAAAGAGCAATTTTTAGGGTTCACTATTTCAACAGAAAAAAACCTAATGAACAGTTTCTCGCTGAAATGTCATCACGACAACAGCGCCCTCTGTTGTCTGGAAAAGTATGGACAATTGTAAATTTTCTTTGTTGGCACCTGGTGACCAGTTTTAAAGTCACAATCATTAGAGTTTATGGGGACCAATGGTTAATAACCAAAAAAATCCTTCTCTGTCTGAAAATTTTTTCCCGGTTAAAGGGAATGTGCATCATTGGCTTTTGCTGTAATTTTCAGAAAATTAACTATTTGCAGGGTTAGTATAATAGATCAATTATTGTTACACTGACATGTTCGAAGTTTAGTGTTCGTAAATGCTGGAAAAAGCAAGAAAAACAAAAATGTTCAAGTAGTTTGGTTCCCTGATTCCACTAAAGATGAACTGGATCAATTTATAGATGCCGGAAAATTGTAAGGTAAGAGAACCAGTCTAGCTGGCCTGCACCCGTTCATGAACATGTAACCAAAAGGAAACAAAATTTGGACTAAAAAGAATGGTAAATTTGGTGCAGTAGTTAAAAAATAGTTAGGTTTTTCCAACGGTGGTCGGCCGACCATCACTGGAAATTTATTTTAAAAAAACACCACTTTTCTTGACAATGACTTCACACCAGGTGTCACAATTTTACAGGATGCTTTAGACTGTCAATTACTAATATCCTAGTAAGGTATTTCGTAAATATTTGGTAGTTTTGTTTTTCGATGTTTGCAAATGTTGTATATTCCCTTTAAACGTAGCAGAGGAATGAAGCAGCGAGTTGTTGTTTGGTGCTCTCACGAGATGATCAAGGCTCTGCATTGAATAGTGCTCAGTTTCATTCTAAAGACATGGCAGCGACTGGCCTTCATGGATTATGAAAAACTCTAACATGTGAAGCCAGTAACCAGTATTTTGTCATTCAGCGGTCTTCAATAGTATAAACACTGAAGTGTACTTGGTTGTTACTTGGTGGTGTCGGGGACATTTTGTTTAAACTTCAAGGAAAGTGTTTTGTGAAAGAAAACACCATGTCTTTAAGACAACAGGAAAGCAATTATATTTCTCTTTTGATTTTGATTTTAATGACTTTGCGGAAGACCACCGTACATTCGTATAGCTCGACTGGTGCATTGGGTTTTTGTGTAGGCCTAGTATTTATTTGGATATTTTTAACGCTTTTTTTCATTAACTTGTTTAATGTAAAAGGCCAATTGAATTTCCCGTCAGAGATAATAAAGTCAAATTGAATTCAATTGAATTGTCATTGGCCTGGTGGATAGCGAGAGGAGCTATAGGATACAAAGATCCCGTGTTCGAATACACGTCGTCGCTGCTCATTTTCATCGACTATTTTTCTTCTCTGAACTTATCGTTGAGAAAATGTAATTTTAAGGGAATAAAGAGAACAAGAACGTAAGCGTCCTGCAATGATTGGGGTCCGCTCATAAGTTCGACGCCTCATAGGTCCAACGCCTCATAAGGGCGTCGGACATATGTGGCGTTGGGCCATGAGGCATAAATTCCGCCTCTTATGTTCGACGCCGCATAAGTCCGACGCCTCATAGCTCCGACGCCTGATAAGTCCGAAACAGCGTTTGTCCATTGTCGGACTTATGAAGCGTCCGACTTAAGAGGCGTCGGACCTATGAGGCGGAATTTACGCCTCTTACGTCCGACGCCTCATATAGGACGTCGGACCTATGAGGCATCGGACCTATGATACGGCTCCCAATGATTCAAAGGATCACTGAATTATGCACGACATTTACGGAAACAAAATTCGCGAGCGGGCATGCAGGCAGTACAGTTCGTTCACTGATTTGTGGATAATAGTCCAACTTGTAAACAAATCCACGCCCACACACTTAACGCTTCCGCATTGCTTGGCTACGGTTTGCAGTGCACCAATTTATACACCTGTGCCTACGGAAGCGGCTAAAGCCACTTCCCATAGAAACTTGTGTATCTGTTAGCCACAGCCCAATCATTTCTAGGATCGACATCGTGCGTGTGTGTCTTGTCCACAAATCAGTGGTCTAGTCTTGCCTCGAGACGCGATCGGCCCATGGCAGTGACATTGAAAAGAGAACTGAGAAGGGATCAGCAGCCGATGTAGTCCGGTCAATTTACGTTTTTATTACAAATTGCAATAGAAACCATTCAAGCTTCAATCATTTTCAAATAAATGTACAAACAACATGTGAAAAATGTAATTTTTTCTATGCAGTGGAAAGGTGTTTTTTCAAGCACTTTTTGTAGATCAAAATTTGAGTTTTTTACCTGAACTATGGAGGGCGCCTTTTCTTAATTCGTCTGGTGACTTTCCTCGATGTACGTACATTGTTACAGCTAATACTCAGGATTTATGACCATATGCGACGGCGGCAGACGACGCACCGACGGTAACTTGGAAAAGTATCATTTCACGTGATACTGAGTTTATTTTTGCTGTCTAAACGTATTAAGAGTTAATTGTATATTGAAAGCCGTATTGTGTGTGATTTGATTAATATTTAGGCCTTTGAATGGAATATTATCCGTTCTTAATCAGAAATTCACACCGTTGCAAGGCCGGGCAGCTAGTAATGTGCATGTAAAGGCGCACGTATGGCTATATAGATGAATACACGAACTGCTTGCTTGTTAAGAGAAAATTTAAGGTATGCCATTGATACAACGTAGGGCTAACGGCCGGGAAGCGCGGGAAGATTCACTTATTAGTGTCAGGGCAGGCCAAAGTGTCCAAACTGAATTTCACTGCAAGAACTGCAATCCGATTTGTGTAAAGAACGCTTCAATAAATGATGAGAGGGGATCAAGTGACTGCCGCGTGTTCAAGTCTGACAGCGCTGATGCCAGTTCAATCCAGCACCTGGCCAGGGAGCTGCTTGTAGTAACCCAATGTAGTTGCATGATGGGATGCAACACATGGTGACAAAACAAGGCTTGGAGTGTTCCTCAGAATGTGCAGGCTTCGAATCATAGGTAGCTGTTCCAATGTGACATTTACTGATGAGGATGGACTTGAAGGATCAACTGAAGTTTGAACAAAATCGCGCAGAGCAACACGTCGCCAACACCTTAATTGAATTTTACATATGTACACCCTAATTTTAAATTATATGTAGAAAACTGAAATGATAGTCATCAACACTTTGATTTTTTTTTCTATGGAGCAAACTTTTTAGGGTTTGTTCCCCCCCCCCCAAGAAAGAGACCAAACTTGGGAAGCAACGCAAGTTAAAAAGCAACGCTTTAAATTTCATTCCTCTACAAGATTTGTTCCTGAGGGGTAAACTTTGAAGATTTGCTCTCTTTTTTTCTTCTCTTTTTTTTTCGCTGTAAAAACAACAAGTTGCAACAGTTGACATTTTATTTCTCTAAAAGGTTTTTTTTTTCTTTGGGCCAAGTTTAAATTTTCATTTCGTTTAAAGTTCTTCCCTGAGGAGCAAACTTTGCAGAGTTGTTCATTTTATCTTTTCGTTTTGCTGTACAAAACTGGGGAACAAGATAATAAATTGTAACATCTTTATTTTTATTCAAAGCCTACATTTACCATTTCTTAAGATCATTTTATTATTACTATATCAATACTGAAAAAATTTGAACTCAATGATTTTTTTTACATTGTCTTTCTTCTGTTAAATTACATTTCTCGAAATGTTTTCTATTCGGCGAACGTTTCACTGCTCGATTAACATGATTTAAGCCAATGTTATTTATCTTTCTTCGGCTTTTAAGGTCAAGGGTGGCCCCGGGTGACGCCAACGGGGTCAATGGCCACCACAAAACCAACTTTTAAGTGACGCAGGCAGGCGCTGCGTAGGCCTACACCACCATCTTTTAATTAAAATATAATGTCAAAGTGGTAAGAACTTGCCTCAGATCGCACCACAGAGCATCCGTTTCATTGTTTTGTTTTGTTGTGTTTTGTCTTTTGAATTTAGTCTTCCTTTTTCAGTATTGTTTGTATATATTTTTTTTATTTTTTTGTTGTGTTTAAGGCATTCCGTTTATAAGCTTCGGCTTTTTGTGTAATGCCTCCGCTTAGTAGTTTTCATGTAACAATTGTTTTGTTTTCTAAAGTGCTTATTCATGTGGAAATAAATGTTTCTGAAATGAAATGAAATGAAATCTAGAATCCAACAATTTTTTGGGCTCCTTGAGCGGGCCCCGAACCACACGCCGCAATTTTTGGGACCCACTTTTTGGGGCTAACAATTTTGTTGCCTCCCAAAAACAATTTGTTCTGGATCCGCCCTTGAGTGTTTAAACTTAAAAAAATTTCTATCAACTGTAGGTTTTGCCGATCACCTTAACTTCTCTACGAATTCTAGATTTCAGATTACCCACCCCCCAACAAACAATTTTTTTTTATAAAATAAATAGATAAATAGCTAGAAGAAATAAGTAAGATTGATCCATGATCTCTATTTATTATAGGCCTATAGAGATCAATGACTGCATCCCATGTCAAAGTTATCAATGATTTACTGAGCCGATATACTGGCGAACTTTTGTCAATTGGTGGCTAACAATTACGGAAGTAAAAGAAAATCCAAATTCTTATTTAAAGATATAATAATTCCCTATGGTTTGCGCGGTAACATTCCGCCGGCAAGGTAAAATCCCAGAGATTTCAGAAATATCGACATGAAAAAGCCGTCTGTTGTGAATCAGTCGTGTTTCCCGACGTTTCCTGCGTGTTGTGAAAGGACGTTCTGACGGGCAACAGACGCTGACAGCGTAAAACATGGCACCGTCCAAACGACAGTTTACGCGTTGAGGAGTTGCGAAAAATCAGTCAAGAAAAGGCGAGTAAAAACACCTTTCCACTCCCTAGATTAAATTAGATTTTCAGTATGTTAATCAGTGATTTTTTCTTCGTGTGAGAGTGTTAAAATAAATTCTATTGCAATTTGTTCTGGGTCAAGGCCTGTTTTGTCATAATTGACCGGACTGCTGTTATCGCGCTGATGAACTGCACACGTACACGTAAGCTAATCGACACAGGTTGAAGTTCACAGCGTTGTATTGTATACTACATGTACGTACTTGCTAGCGCTTTACAGCCAATATGACTTTGCCTTCGTGTTCATACATGTTTACCGGCGGCTGGCCGGGTTGGTACGAGTTCATGTAATATTAGTTGTGATATGAGTTGTTGCCCAATCACATTGTGAACACAGTGAAATTCGTCGTCGCGTCGTTACGTTCCGTTCGTCGACATTAACACTGACATTTCTGAAATCAATTCGAAATGGCAGAGTCCGAACTTCCATTCGCTGCTAAATATGCCAGGCATGACAGTTATACATGCAGAGCTCACGACTGCTGTGAATTTATATACCAAGATGATCTCTGTCTGTCTGCAACGGCGCAGGTGAGGGAACACGATTTTTTTTTAAAATTAATTAATTTTCTGGTGTGGTTTAAGGTGTCCATGCCTGAACGTGTGCACATCGCTCTTATCTAATTAGCCATGGAGGAACTGGAAAAATTGTTGCAACCTGACGCCACTTGTTTTGTTCATATATCATCTTAATGAAGTTCATTCATTGCAAAAAGAACGATAAGACATGAATCTGGGAAAACATTTCCAATTGTGTTAGGAAATACTTTCAAATGGCTCTCCATAGGCGTCAGGTTGCAACAGGAATTTATTCATCCATGTGATGTATATCTGTATATCTGTATCATAGTCGGCAAACTGGCAAAGCATCCAAGGGGAACCATCACACCAACTTAGAGAGAAGACAATGAGAAGAAATAATTCACATAAGTGACCCAGGCGGGAATCGAACCCGGGTCACTGATAACTTTTATAAGCCAGACTTGTTTGTGCCAAGCAATTTTTGTGCTTAGCAGCGCCGTAAAATTGCGCCCAGCTGCAGCAGGCATATGTACGTTTCGAATAAACCATTTCTCAAAATGGCGAAATTGCGGCACATATTTCGCACGAGCGGCGCGCGGCACAGTCACATACGTGAATTTGACGCCAAAAGACCGGAGCATTGAAACCAAAACATTGCCGTCATGGCCCAAGAAATCGGAAGGAATTACCATTCCGGTCAGAGTATGCCAAAAGCAACAGAGCCGTGTCGAATCCCACGGATGTCATTCATCATGGTCGACCGGTCATCGTGGTGCACAGGGACATGCACTTTAACATTATATTCTCCCAAGTCCCAACTAACTTATTAATTTGTCGGTGACCTTCAGACCAATTCAGTTTAATTGGTTCTGAATACCTCAATGAACATTCTGTGCAAATCTTGTAAAAGTCAGAAAACATCCAGGCCCATGCTAAACGCCAAGTAGGCCGTGCGCGAAAGCCTGTAACGCGCAATCTCGTCTTAAAGATATAGTCCATCATTAATTTGTGCATTTTGTTCGTTTGAAGCAACAAAAGTGTTCAAAATCTAAAGAAGGGTACTGAACAACTAACCTGATGAAGTTTCAGCTCAGCTTCAGCTGTATATTCCGAGAAAAACAGCATTCTGGGATCTTAATTTCAGCGTCCGAGACACGTTCTCACTGAGCCGATTGCAGCTTGGCGATGTCGCGCACTGATCCGACGAATTATAGCAACCGCGCGCTCGTGTGCGTCGTGTCAACGCTTGCGCGCGCTTCGCCGAATAAAAAAAACCGAACTACTAACGGAAATTTAGAAATGGAGGGAAAAATAGTGTCACTTATTTACTTGAAACTGACTGACTTGTGATTTACTTGTGATTGATTTGTGCTGTAAAGGGACGATAGAGGTACGTATAGAAATCCTTATAACGCCACGTCGAAATCTTATCATGCTCATGTTTGAAAGGATCGATTCTACCAAAAAGAAACTTTAAGCAAATAATGAATTTTTAAACTCATGCCGATTTCCTATCTACTTGTTGTGTCAAATTTGACAACAATTGAACTTAAAACATAGAAATTATGGTAAAAATATTATTTTTGACCAAAAAAGGTGGAAAAAATGTCGCCATGAGGCTAATTATGCAATTTGGGCCAATGTGAAAAACGGTTAACAACCAGATTCAGATTCAATACTATCGAATTAGTAAAGTTTACCTTATTGCAAATTGACATCAGAAAGGTAAGACGAACCTCAACTTCCAGACCTGATACGGAATTTAGCCCATGGCCTAAAGGGGTCAGGAGTCCAAAAGTTTTTTGTCAGGAAATTGGACATCGGGATTATAACGGATACATTTTTGTTTTCTTTTTAATACATTTGTAGTATCCATTGGGAGGCGTGGGGAACAACTGGTATCACTTTGACTGTTTCTGGAAGGTGGTGGGAGGCGAGGTGAAATCTACTGATGATATAGGTAAGACCTATAGGGTAGACTTGGCCCAAGTCTGGGTTGCGCTCAGTCTGTGCCTATAGTAAATCCACGTAAATTGGCACCTGACAATAAAGCGCTTCAATTTTTCGATAAAATAACACCACAGGCATGTGTGTACGTGCATAGTTGTTTATTTTCTAAAATTCAAACCAGTGAAAAGCTATTGGCGTAATCGCTTCATCATGATCGAATATTCAAATTGGTATATCCTGGACTTAAGTCCAATTTGTAGCACTAGACAACAGAAACAAACTACCATGTAAAAAGTTCTTCCATAAAGAGGACATTTCAAATTACCGCTCGATGCATCAATTTTTTTTTTAATTTTGGCCACAGAGTTTCACACTAGACACTTCTGGGGATTGATGCAGGGTTGAAAACATGCACATTTCACACTTAAGAATGTTCAACCCTGCACCAATCCTGAGATTGATTTCACCCTGGTTTGAACACAACCCTGCTCCAGACCAGGGTTGAGAGCTTCACCCTGAATTCAAGCTCTCGCCTTGATTCAAAACAGTAGTAAACCGAGCAAAATAAGCTCGGTTTGGACGAAACAAGTGTGAAACGATGCGGGGTTGAAAAAAATCAACCCGGGGCGGCACGGCGTGGCACTGGGTTTTCCAAGGGATGAGTTCAACCCGGGGTTGAGAGGCTCTCGTGTGAAAAGGCCTTAATGGCTCTAACCAAATTGTTTATTGCTATTTGCCTGTAGCCAACTTTGACGACCTGCGCTGGGATGATCAGGAGAAGATCAGAGGTTGTATCAGTACCGGCGGGACCACAAAGGACAAAGTAACCTTTCTACGAGCCTTTGACGTGGAGTACGCCAGGTCCAACAGAAGCAGCTGTCGTGGATGTCGAAACAAAATTGACAAGGTAATTACTGAATACTGATGTGTCCATTGAATCTTTAGTCTGGTACGTTGTCATGCTAGTACAGGTTTGCCTCGGCAGAATTAAACAAATGCTTGCAGATTTGTAGGTTGTGGATGCCCACAAAAGTGACAAGTTAGAAAGAAACCTTACTTTGAATTAGTGTCTGTTCGTATTTTGTTATTTATTTTATTAATTTATTTGTTTTGTTGTTGGTACAGAACGATTACATTGACTACTGGTATGCCGATATGTCTCTTGTTGTTTCACAGTCTGAAATTGTCATGGTTTTTATCAACCCCCAGCTATCCTTGCACGTGCAAACTCAATCTTTTCATTAACCAGTTTGTGCCGGATGACGTGTATGCCTGTAAAGGCTGTTTGGTATTCGGAACGGATGACGGATAAACACGCAGGGGAAGAGGACGGAAATAGAGGATGAGGGTTTCAACCCGGTTAGCATTTGGTCGAGTGAAAAGTATTCCCACGCCTTGTACCGTTCTTGTCCAAATAATCCCGGTGCAAACTGGTTACAAGAATTCACTGCCAACAAATTCTGATGGAGACACGCTCGCATGGGTGGTTATACACGTTTTGATTGCTGTCAAATGGGTGATGTGCCATGCTAGCTGTGTCAAATGCATGTAGTTAAAACATATACAAGAGGCTTGTTATTTTTGGTTTGTACGTGTATCCTACCAACATTGCAATTGTTTTATCAGTAATGCCTTGTAGTATACTTCTGTTTTGTTGGGTGCCTTCCTGAATTAACCTACTCCTACGTGTCTTTTACTAAAGTACTGGACCAAGTCTGCCAAAATCCATCACTTG
Organism: Patiria pectinifera; assembly: GCA_029964075.1. Taxonomy (NCBI): domain Eukaryota; kingdom Metazoa; phylum Echinodermata; class Asteroidea; order Valvatida; family Asterinidae; genus Patiria; species Patiria pectinifera. The sequence continues at coordinate 2,708,320 of CM057142.1, forward strand.
CCCTGCTTCACATAATGCTTCTGGACTAAATCCGCTGAAATCTACCACAAGACCACCATTACTAGAGGTGTATTTTGATGGACTTGGTACTCATGGCTTTCTTACCAAAATCCCCAAAATGGGGGGGAGTGGATTTTGATGGACTTGGGAAGGTAATAAGGATAAAGGAGTCGAGACTTGACTATCGTCAATTTGCAATCATATTTCAGGATAAGGTACGCGTCGGTTTTACTTGGTATGGTATAACGCCCGGAGGTGAAGCCTGTAGTAATGTTATGTGGTACCATCCAGACTGCTTTTTCATGCCGGGAGTCCTTGCTGAGGTTGGGTGGAAGGACGCGTATTCTGTCGAAATGATCTTCGGATTCGAGCAGCTGCAGCCGAAAGATCGGAAAACTTTGACAGAGAAGTTCCAAGCGTACGTCATTATATGCAGCAGTTTTGAGATTTAGATTGAAAAAGGACTGTGGGCTCCGTGGATAACTTTATACTCGGTGGTTTTATGCAAGGGCGTAGCCAGCAGGGGTGGGGGAGGGGGGAGTTAAGGGGAGTGTTTACCCCCCCCCCCCCCAATATTTTGCTTAGAATGCCCTTTTTCCATTCAAATGCCCTTTTTTGACCACTGCTTACCTCCCTCCATATTGTTTTTAAAGAGTGCCCTTTTTTAAGAAGTGCCCTTTTAAAAAAGAAGTGGTGCCCTTTCTGTGCTACATGTCCTTCCGGGCGCCTTTTTTTAATTTAACGCCTGTAACGCCCTGAAAAGCACCATATAATGTCCGTTAGTGTGTATAATCGTCCGTTTTGAACACCGCCCCACTGGACAGATGGTACAAGCCCCCTCCGGTTTGATTTTACGGAGGCCAAGTGTCCGGAGGGGAAAAAAACTTGTCTACATTTCACCACAGATGATGTGCAAGTGCCCTTTTAAAAATCCCCCCCTCCATAAACGACCGTGCTACGCCACTGTTATGTTACAAAAAACAACAACAACTGTGCCATAGCTGTCAAATTTTACCGCGTTTAGATATGTCTGAAATGTCACTGTTCCTAAGATGAAGATTTTTTATGATTCATACAGAAAACAAAAGGCTAAAGTATCAGTTAATGAACCTGATGCTAAAAAAAGCCCAAAGGAGTCGACGAGGAAAAAGAAAAGCTCAAGGTGAGTTTGGTTAGAGATAACCACTAACCACATGCAGATGGGTTCAGACAAAATACATAGGCCATCAGCTTGAGGGTTTGGTCGGTATCATATTTTTGGCAATGTATTTACCTCTGCGGTTGGAAAATAAGGTGAAAGCATTGAAGCGGTGGCAGCTTTTTGGGTGCTATCACTTAAAAAAATGGCGGCCAAAACATGCTAATACCATATACAAATAATCCGGTAAGAAATATATTGACGGCCACTTTGAAAACATTTATTTTATGATGATGACACCCAAAGAACTGCCACCGGTGACACTGCAAATTAAAATATCACACATTTCCCAAATCTAGATGTGCATACCTTGCCAAAAATCGCTACGAGCATTGCTCCTTTCGATCATTAGATACCGGTCGCCTGGTCTTTGGACCGAAGCTGATAGCATAGTACTTCTGATTGCAATGTACCAATGTTGACGTCGAAAACATTGTTGCCACTTGTTGCTCAATGCTAGCAAAAAAAGCTCCCCTAAACACTTTTCAAAACTATTAGGAGAATAGAAGCAACAATATCTTGTGTTTGTTTCAAAGAGTATAACATTCGAAAAACATCATTTCAGCTTTAGTTTTATTCGTTTCATTGAATTTTGAGAAATGCTACATGCTTCGCACTGGATAAGGTGTTCACATGCTATTTTTTAGCGGTATTCGTAACGGATAACGGATAAAAACACGCTACGATTGAGGCCGGAAATATCTGTCAGCGGCCCGCTTGCAGCGAGCAAAACCGATAATATGAGTGTGCATGCCCGAGGGTAATGGCTTCAACCCGCCTGGCTTGAGGTTGAGTGAGAAATAATCCCGCGCTTCGTTCCGTTCTTGTCAAAATAATCCTGGCGCGAACTGATTAAAGGAAACTATTCTGAGTTTTCTCTACATTGAATACAAGTTGCTCTCTCCAATTCAAGTTTTACCGCGTTTAAAAATGTCTAAAATATCACTGTTTTCAAGATTCAATTCAATTTCAATTTATTTATTCTCATCATGTAAAAACAAGATGAAGATTTATTTTTATGATTCATCAGGAAACAAAAGGCCAAAGAATCAGTTGATGAACCTGCTGCTAAAAAAAGCCCAAAGGAGTCGACGAGGAAAAAGAAAAGCTCAAGGTGAGTTTGGTCACAAATTACCACTTACCACATGCAGATGAGTTCAGACGAAATTAACAGTATAGGCTATCAGCTTGGGGGTTTGGTCGGTATCAAATTAGGGGAATAATGCTCGTTGTGATTTTTGGCACGTGAACGGATGACGGATAAACACGCAACGATCTAGGCCGGAAATATATGTCAGCGACCTGCTTGCAGCGAACGAAGCCGGAAATTTTGACAGTGCATGCCCGGCCGATGGTGATGGCTTCAACCATCTTGGCTTGAGGTGGAGCAAAAAGTAATCCTGCGCTTCATTCCGTTCTTGTCAAAATAATCCCGGCGTGAACTGATTTAAGGAAACTATTCTTTAAGAATAGAACCATTGGTATAAACTCGACGTTCCGGTCAGTATGCTCTGACCGTCTTCAGGAGTCGGTCTGAGCATACTGACCGGAACGTCGAGTTTATACCTCTGGCTCTTTTCAGAACCATTCTCTTAGTTGAGAAATTATGCACACATGGTGTTTCCGCAAACCTTTCATTTTTTAGTATCTCCACCATGCAAAACCTCAAATCTTACTTAGTTTTCTCTACATTGACTAAAGTTGCTTTCTCCATTTCAAGTTTTACCATGTATACAAATGTTTAAAATGTCACTGTTCCTGAGATGAAGTTTTTTTATGATTCATATGCAGCAAGCGAAAGGCCAAACAATCAGTTGATGAACCTGATGCTAAAAAAACCAAAGTGGTCGACGAGGAAAAAGAATAGCTCTAGGTGAGTTTGTTTACAAATTACCACTTGCCACATGCAGATGAGTTCAGACGAATATAACAGTATAGGCCATCAGCTTGGGGGTTTGGTCGGTATCAAATGAGAGAAAAATGTTCGTTGTGATTTTTGGCAATGTACCGTATGCACCTCTGTAGTTGGAAAATATGTGAAAGCATTGCAGCGGTAGCAGCTTTTTTGGGTGCTAGCTCCTAAAAAAAAAATGGCGGCCAAAACATGCTAATACCACATAGAAATAATCCTGTAAGAAACATATTGACGGCCATTTTGAGAAAAAAAAAAGTAATTAAAAGCACATTTTTCAACTCTAGATGTGCATACCTTGCCAAAAATGGCAACGAGTATTGCTCCTTTCGTTCATTTGATACCCATGGCCCGGTCTTTGGACCGAAGCTAATAGCATAGTACTTCTGATTGCAATGTACCAGAACAAACATCAGTGTGCAAAACTTCTCTTAAAGCTTTCCGAAATTATTAAAGTTTTTTATCAACAAAACAATATTGACTGTCAAAGTTTAATTGATTATCTGGCCGCTTCTTGCTGGCACTGGTGTTTAGCTTGGCCAACTATTCACTGAGCAGTGTTTGGCATTTGAAGAATCTGAACTTCGAAGCAATGGCTCATCAAAGTGCCCGCTGTTTGTTCAGTGTATTACCATAAAATAATAATGTTCAGGCAGTGTTGGACTTTCAGTTTTACAGGCCAAGAAACCAATATACTGTGTTTACGATAACACCCTTAACGTATGAAAGAAAACTATATTTCAAAAAAAAATGTCTATCAGTCTTTTATGATTACTTTATTTACTTTATGTAACTTAAACGGTAGCCTGTTGAATTACTTGGTTAAGATTAGAGTTATTTGACCAAGATTTGATTGGTCATATAGGCCTAAGCCCTAGGCTTCAATTCGACCCTCAATTACAAGCAAGGTACAAGCAAGAATTAACCTGTTTTTTTATTTATTTAAACCTCCTGAGGTCTGAACATTTACAGACATTCAAAAAATCAATCCTCTTTCCCTGCCATGCCTTTTACACAGGCTGGTCACCAGCAGTCAGATCATCAGTTCAAGCAATCACTGTTACTAGTCAAATTCAATCAAAAGACAATAGCAGGCAAGTTGTGGGCACAACTGGCTTATCAATTACCCCCAGTCAAATCATAACTGCATCAAGTTACATAAACAGTCACAGCCAGTCAATTTTGCTTTATAACTGTCAGTCACTCGATTGATTTTGACTGAAAGAACAACTTAGCACAGAATGTATGTTTACATAGGAGGATTAACGAATAACGCACACAAACAACTTTCACAGGGACAAAACTTTCTTTTCAATATATACCTTATTTAAAGCTTTCGTAAACATGGCAATAAAAAGTTTGTGGTTAGAAATTTGGCCTGAAAAAATACTGATAGGTCGGGCTTTTACTGTAAGCACAAAAATAATTGTTGGGGTGTCTAATATCGACCTTTGCCGTTTACACTCGGAAGGGCACACTTTATTAACCCTTACCATGAAGATACAAAGGCGATAGAAAGTGAACATCTTCTTTCACCTGTAACTCTTGAACAAAGTAATCGATCTTGTTCATACAATGTAATCAGATAGACCATTAATTGATAAATATTTTTGTCGTGTACGTGAACTCACTTGACCTTTACTTCCGGGTCTACCGGAAGGTCAGCGTTAGGTGAAATTAAATTACAGACAGAAGCCTCAAAATCAAAACGAACCACCTTTCTTCCAAACGGTTCACGTGATGACGATAAAACCTAGATGGAACTTGAACCCTGGTCCGAAGATGTGAAAAATATTGTTGACGTCATCATGACGTCATCGGGTCACACGTTCAACACAAATCGCAATTAAATGTGACCATGCAGTAAATCCAAGATTAAGATTGATTTTGATCTTCTTAATCGCGTTGCTTTGACCGCCAGGTACTGTGATGATGAACTGAAGGTGTCACCAAAGACTCCAACACAAACCTGGCCTTGATGAAGTTCAAGAGCGACTCCATGTACAACTACAAAGGATTTGATATCAAGTATCGTTGTGAATAAATCCACCACATCAGGCAAAACTTGGCTGGCAGTCAAGAGCGTTGATTCTAGTGTACAATTCGATTGAGAAAAACAGATACTCTAGATAGGAAAGAATTAAGCTTTTAGTTTAGTGTCTAGTTGCTTTTAGTTTATTGTCTAGGTGCGAAGGGTTAATTAAGCACACTTTAATCGGCATCGCTAATATTAGAAGCGAGCAAAAAATGAGTCACAGTGACTCTATACTTTCAACTATACTTCTGATTCTGAACAGCGAAGGGAAAAATAGAGTTAATCTGTATGTAGACAACGTGTGGGGGACTGGAGGCAAGAGAAAAGCTTGGGGCAAATCCCCCGAGCGCCGCCACTTGGCACAGGTCCAAATAAAACTTAAAACTCTCTTTTTACATTGTAGTATTACTTTTTGCGATGTTTTCACCCGGCGAATGGCCGCGATTCCAAACTTATACGTCCTATTAGAAAAAGAAGTTCCTTCCATTTCAAGTACAGATTCTTCGGTCGAAAACTATGCAAGCCTTGTAAAGAAGTGATAAACTGCGTGAGTTTTAACAGAACAATGTATTAGAACATTAAGGGAAAACTAAATGTTTTTTGTTAGTGGAAGCGAATCTGGACCCATTTACTTCAATCTTGCTTAACCATTAAAAAAATGTATTCATCCGCTTCAATTTGAGCTGATGAAATAAATAATAGGCCCGGCCAATAAAATTGTGGAAGTATTGATTAATGAAATTGATAATAGCATTGCGGGATTTAGCATCTTAGCTTTGCCTGCTAACTATAGGTTCCCCGGCCATTTTCACCAAGTTTTCATTAAATTTAACGCTTGGTTAAAGATAAAGATTTGTAATAAAACTTCAAAAACAAGTAAGAGGGCTTGGGCGGGCGATCGCACAATACTAAAAATACAGTTACATGTATTGTTTAAAAAGATGCGTCTTCAAGACTTTCTTGAATGTTGTTAGAGAGTCGGCACTACGTATGAAATCCGACAAATTGTTCCATAAGCTGGTGCTGCATGCTGAAATGCTCGTTGACCGTAGAAACCAGTGGATGCATGAGCAAGAGTAGCCAAGAGATTCCTTGATGTAGATCGTAGCTGACGCAGAGGCCTATACTCTTGCAGCAGATCTGCAATGCTTAACCTGCTGCCATTCCATACAGGCCCTTGTAGGTCAAGAGACGGTAGTTGTCTGAATGGGGTCCGCTAATAAGTCCGACGCCTCATAGGTCCGACGCCTCATAAATCCAACAAAATCGTATCCCCTAACCAAATAAAGGCCCATAAGTCCGACGCCTCATAGGTCCGACGCCTCATAAGTCCGACGCCTCATAGCTCCGACGCCTCATAGCTCCGACGCCTCGTAAGTCCGACAAATTAAACGTCTCGTTTTTCCGTTGTCGAACTTATGAGGCGTCGGACTTATGAGGCGTCGGACCTATGAGGCGGAATAAAATGTTATGCCTCATAAGTCCGACGCCTCATTACTCCGAAATTTCGGACTTATGAGGCGTCGGACCTATGAGGCGTCGGACTTATGATACGGCCCCGTATGAATGGCAGCCAATGAAATGCTTGCGTAGTTGGTGAAATGTGTTGATAGCGAGGTGTGCGTGCAACAGGCCGGGCTGCACTGTTTTGTACACGCTGAAGCTTGTTTCGGCGACTGACTTTTCATGATCAAGCTGCTTTTGAGCTACGACCGTCGGGAATGTTTCAGTCGTCGATTTTTTTGCGACCTGAGTGTAACTGCGACGATATTAAGACGATCGGAATTAGTCGGCGCTCGACAAAATCAACAGTCGCAAGAGTAGAAAAATTTCAACTTCTACGACGACGTCACGATCGTGCACGTATCAAGCCATCTGTTTTCAATTGTGTAGCCAATCAGCACACAACACCGGCGCTCCGCGTTTCGCGCAACATCACACAGTACGCACCACGCGCGCGTCAATCACCATATAAGGAGATTGTTTACTAAATACTCGCGAGAGGATTTTCCATACCATAGCTAGAGGGGTGTTTAAAAAAAAATGAAGTAAAACTGTTCAACAAAATCGTTGGAAATGTATAATTTTTTACTTTTTTGACTCTTTTTTGACTTTTTGACTCAAAAAGTATTTGTTAATGGGAATACAAGTACATATAAGACCGTATCAGGGGAATGCGCGCTGATAAATGGCTCGAGCCGAACCGACCAAGCACGTAATTATTCCCTTATTGTCAAAGAAGCCACATGACTGTCTTTGTTGTGGAATCGTGGTGGATCGTCGCGTCTTGGGTGGCATGAGCATGGTTGAGATTATTTTGCGTCGGGATGCTGCCTGTTCCAGAGAATCACACGATTTCTCAGTTTTTCTTGATGCCGACGGTTCCGTCGTGGCGCAAGCAAATCGCGGGTCGACCTGAAGCCGGCTTTAGAGGCAAGATGCTGCATGACCAAGGCCTACCCAATTAAGGCAGCCGTACCGTAGCTGAATTTGTTGTTGGAAGTAAGTTTTTGTAACAACCGATCTGATTGGACAGACATTGACAGTCAATCCATATTGGACAGATTGGACAGTCAATCCATATTTCGTCGTGTGCCCGGCAGAAGGGCATAAGTGTGCATATGCCCTTATGCAATGTAGCGTAATGACCAACATGTTCCCAGCAAAAGGTCATATGCAGAAAACTGCCTCCATTTTAATGAAATTTTAACATTTTCGTCAGAAATTAATACAAGTTGTTCCTAAACTCATGATTCATACGTGTGACAAATTTCAAATTCGTACGATTTATATTACGTGTGGGAGAACATTGGATACATAATGCGCGCGAGGGAACAATGGAATTTTCAATGCAATTTTCTTGAAAATGATTTTTGCGTCAGAACGCTCATATGCCCTTCTGCCGGGCACCCGACGATTTGGAAGTGTAATAAATAATGTATCCCTGGCGCGAGGTCAGAATACTAGATATGTGGACTCGGTTTGCCAAGGCAAAGTCTTCAGACGTAAGTGAGCTGAGTAAGACTAATCTGCTTGCAATGATGAAGTGAAAGAGAAGTCCAATCTGCTTAATATAAAGCACATTTATAAAATGTATGTTACTTAGAATTCGATTCACATATAACCATGTCTGTTGAATACTGATAATAAATCTTTCTTATGTTTTAAAGCACGTTAAATATTTCTTGATGAAAACGTCTTATTTTTAGATAGTTTAGACAGTTTAGTTTATTGTTTTACACTAGTCGTCACCGTTTTCACGAAGAGCCACATATGTCGATTTTGAAGAAAAGCGTTTTCGAGATAATCGCAAAAGAAGTTTGTCGTATTTTAAAACTGCAAAAAATACCACTTTGCAACAACTTTGTGAAGCAAGGAAACCATCACACTATTCTATGTGAGCTGAATTTTTACATGAACCCAGTAATAAGACTTAATTCAGCAGTTAATTAGTGAAAATTAATTAGTAAAGATATGTGGCTCTTCGTGAAAACGCAAATTCAGGTTTCCGACATATTGGCCCTTTCTTTTCAATGTGTATTTCCATAGGCGCGCGTGAGAGGGCGCGCGCAGCTAAAAATGTAACAAAGATATGTGGCTCTTCGTGAAAACGCAAATCTCATTTGACCTACTTTTACGTATTTCCGTGCAATGGGTTTTGTACGCGTTCAAAGGGCCAAAATGTATGTGGCTCTTCGTGAAAACGCAAAATTCATTTATCGAGATTTTGGCCCCTTGCAACATTAATGTAACTTGGAAATTAATGATGTTTTGCTTACAGAAACATGTCAAAATGGTTAAGTACATTGTTTTAAATCAAAATATTGAAAAAAATCAACAAAAAATGGTAATTTTTGACATATGTGGCTCTTCGTGAAAACGGTGACGTAGTGGCCAATGGCCAAATTACAGTAGAAACTAATACAAGTTGTAAAAAACAAAAAAAAACATTAAAATTGCAAAATTATATTACATAAAAAAATACATCTTATCGGCAATGAAAAGTGCATTAAAAGATTCATTGGGACATAAATTAACCACCAATATTTACACACAAACGTACTGCAACTACCTATTTAATAAATTAACAAATTAAGAAATAGAACTGCTTCTGCAACGAGAAGTCCTGGTACACAGCTGGTCGACATTATGGGCAATGTGCAGATTGCGAGAATGACTCTCATATCTAGTAGGGGGAGAAGGCCCATAGTTCGCGATTTTTGGGTAGACCTGGAGAGCCCTTCCGCAAACCGCTGTACAATTTGCGGTTAGCTTTGACGGAAATCTCTGAAATATGTTTGTTCCATTGAAGGATGTTCTGTATCCAAACACCAACTGATTTTTCTGCCTGGTCAACAAACTGAAGGGGGCATTGATTGAACTTAAGAACAGCGGGGACAGGGGCTTGTTGCTTGTAACAGATCTGGAGGGTCTGACACTTGCTTGGATTTAAGCAAAGCATATTATCATCACACCATTGACTAAATTTATTAAGGATCTCCTGAAGCTGGCTAGTACACAAATAAGAACGGTTTTCAGCTTGTGTCAGATCATCAGCATATTTCCAATGATTCAAATTGTCAGGAACATCTTCAACAGCATAATTAATGATGGCATGGAAACCAATTGGTACCAGCTTAGTACCTTGTGGAAGACCACTTGTCAGATTTTTGTATGTAGACAAAGTTTGATTGTATCGAACACATTGCATCTGGTTGCTTAAAAAGCCGCACAGCCAAGGGACGATGGACCTGCGGACTCCCAAGCGGATGAACTTTTCAATCATCAGTCTATGATCCACCATGTCAACGCAGAACTTTCTTAGGTTCTGTCATTTTGCTTGAGGGATACAGTTTATGCACCGTCGTTTGGACAATGAAGCTCGTGCACTCTGCCCAAAAATTCAACTGTAGCATCATTAAGTTCTTAACAAATCGCACGTGTCTTATCATCTCACCTCTAGTATTTTAACTAGTGTTAAGACACCGTATTGTTTTTTCCGTCAAAACCTTGAAGACAACCAAAAAAGTCTCCTTGGTCATCACGAGAAAGCTTATCACCATTTATATGAGAAATTGAGAAAAACTCGAGTGAAAAAAATGTCCCCTTTTTCCCCACCCAAAACTAAAGACGAGTTGTCTTATCTCTACAAAGTAGTTTTCTTTTAGCGGAGAGGCATTTTGCTACCAAAGCTGTTTTGGTTAAAGAATGCATTTTAGTTTATTTCTCAATTTGGTCTTAAACGTGAACAGATGGAATATTTAGTAGTCATCAATGTCGCTTCATAGAGTATAAGCATATAGCCCTAAAGTAAAACAAATGAATTGAAAAGTTGAATATGATGTTTGGGCTTTAACTAAATACATTCATTATAATTGTCGTGTGACCGGGGTTTTAAATAAAGTGTAGATACGACACAGGCTGGTCTCTCTGGCTTGGATCCTTTTCTGTTTATTCTGTAAAATGACGAAGACATCAATAAGACATGTTGAGTTGTCTTCGTCAGAGTGTAATGTGTAATGATTAAAGCTAAATAACAATAATTACAAAATTCTTAAATCAAGTTCACTGGACAAAATCACGATTAATTTTAAACAAATATCAGCCATCCTGGCTAATCTCACATAATTATTTACAGAAAATGAGGAATCAATCATTGAAAATGAAGAACAAAATAAGATATTGGAATAATGGTCAAAATGGACTTCGCGCCCAAAAGTCTGGACGGTTTCCGCCATCTTAAAAATCTCACTTACCTGTACCATTAATGTGTCAAAAAGCAGTGATTCATATATATTAATATTCACAAGCTACAGCTACAAAATATTGGAATCTTGGGAGAGCATTACACTATTCAAATAAATCTTAGACAGTATAACACTATTTAAACAAATGAAATATATTAATGTTTCGTCTCACTTCCTGAGAAACAACATCGTGAGTCAAAGTCATAAAATACAGTGATATACAAGAATATCACTCTAGACAGAATATATTTAAACAAGTTAGGAATATTGGCAATAAATAAATTAAAGATTTACCTGTAAAATGACGAAGACATCAATAAGACATGTTGAGTTGTCTTCGTCAGAGTGTAATGTGAACCGTGGCGCGAAACTGAAGGTTTGGGTGCGCCGTACTTAATTAGAATAATAAAGGTAACGCAGGAGTGATTCTATTACAATGTAAATTAACAGTTACTCATGCATAAAAAGGACTAGAAATAAATAAATAGCGGGGGCTATATTTTATACTTGTCACATGCCGTATAGTTTCCAACCAATTAGAAGCTTCAATGGAAGTACCAGACACTCAAAATATAACTGTTACATTGTTAGATATAACCTTGTTAAAGAGGTTGTGGAATGCTCGAAGACATTTCCATCATTTTTGGGGTATATGTAGCCTAAGGTGTGATGAAATAAAAACGACTATTGTTTCTGTCATGAAATGAGTACAAAGGGTACTTTTGAGAGCTATTTTTCAGGTCCTGTTTCGACCCGAACGTGCAATTTGTGAAAAGTCGTCGTTGCGGGTAGCAAACAAAACACAGTAAATCGTGACGTTATAAACAGGACTCGTTTATGCTACTCTGCATCGGGAGTCCTGTTTATTACGTCACGATTTACTGTGTTTTGTTTGCTGCCCGCAACGACGACTTTTACACAAATTGCACATTCGGGTCGAAACAGGCATGACAGGACTTGAAAAACAGCTCTCAAAAGTACCTTTTGTATTCATTTTATGACAGAAACAATAATCGTTTTTATTTTATCACACCTTAGGATACATATACCCGAAAAATGACGGAGAAATGTCTTCGAGCATTCCACAACCTCTTTCACAATGCAGAACGCGGTATAAAAGCAGATTCATACAGGCATTGAACATTTCAGGAATAAGCCGGGATAACTGTGTCGATAGCGAACTAATTTGTATGGGGAAAACCAGCAAGACCAGAGAGGAACAAGAGGCAAAGCTACTGAACCAAGAGAGACAGAGAGAAAAGGGTGACCAATCGTGGGTTAAATGTCATAGGCAAAAAAGGTTCCTTTACTCCCGTCAGTGATGGAATTAACAAGTTGACTGATGTGATGTGGGATATGACGTTTTAAACACCCAAGCACGCGCGGTTCTACGGGGGTTAGGGGGTGCTGTAGCCCCCCCCCCCACACACCCAAAGTCTAGCCCCCACGAAATAAATTCCGTAAAAAACAAATTGCATTAGCAAAAAAGAAGGATTGTGATGTACATGCGAACGGTCTCCCCCTAAAGAAGAAATAGCCGTGACAAGGGTGCATTTGTTAATATAGTGTGAATGATTTTAGGATTTTATTGGCGCTCCCCATTGAAAATATGGCATGACCCCCCATCCCCCATTCCCCCACCACCACCACCACCACCACCACCACCACCTATTGATTTTCGGAGGCCTAAGTGTCAGGAAAAAATAGCCGGTCTACATTTCAGCACGCCTCCCTGAAAAAGTCTGGATCCACCGTGCTAGCCCCCAAAAATATTGGTTCTACAACCGCGCCTGCACCCAAGGGCTATAAGAGCGCATATCGCCCGAGGCGAAGCCGAGCCGGCGTGCTATGCGCCCGAGGGTGTTCAAAACGTCATATCCCACATCACAGCGGTCAACAATAATTGTTTTGCTATACCTCTGTCTTGGCTTCGTTGGATTGTGATGTAAAAATCACGAAAACAAACAGCAGTAAACACAACAATCATGACAATCGAACGTCAACTCACATGTTGCGTGCTCGAAACAGCTGGTCGTCTGCTAGTTCGCTGCTCCCATTCATGTGTTGAAACATGGTGAAAATAGCGTGGGTACCAAAGATACAAGCGTTTCACACCGTACGTACCGTACCGCACACACGAAGTCTTAGTACACTCCCCGTGGGACATCACGTACGCGATATCCCACTGGGAGTATGCCATGACTTTGTTATAAACTTAACATGTGATCGTTCTACGCCAATGAAAATACAGTATTCCAGACAGAGGTATAACAACCTCATGTGTCTCACCGCCGGTTTGTTTTTCAGAAATGACCTCTATCATAACTCAAAATAGTTCCCTCAATAGAATATTATTTGAACTAATTTTCTTTTCCCTTTCCTGTTGATTGATGAAGATCTTATTTTGCCTTCATGTGATTGTCGTTCTGATATACATTTTTTAAAGACGTAAAATTAGATGTTTTATTAAGGACAACAAAGAAATTATTTGCCTGTACATATATTTTACTTTCGATTTTTCAGTTGGTAGACATTTAGTTTTTTAAGAAAGTCTTCTCACATTAGATCCCCTAATATAACAAATTCCAAAGCGGCCATTTATATAAAGCAACCATCTTGTTGTCTCACAGACAAGTCTTATACTGCCTGCAGGTTGCCTTGCAATCAATATCCTTCGCAGTCCTTAAATCACACTTTTTATGCAGCACTGGTGTACAATATATAATAGGAATGGACAAGAATTACCCTGTGCAATGATTGCCCTTGTGGAGTGCCGTGGCCTTGAGGTCTGGAGCATTGAACTCGTGTAGGTTCGATTCCCACCAGGGTTTTTTGTGTGCGTGTGTCCTTGAGCAAGGCACTTTGTCACTCATTGCTTCTCCCCACCCAGGAGTAAAGGGGTACCTGTGAGGGCAGAGATGGTTATTATGATTGATCATACCCTGGGCCGAAATGGCAGCATCGAGCTGCATGCTCCCGAGGGAGCTGAAGTTGTCTTTGGATTTTTCATTAGCCAAATGATCAGGGTAACAATAATGTAAATATAATAAATGTAATTGTTGTTACATGTATATGATACATCCTCCAAACGTATACAACTCAAATCGTATCAGATTCGTCGATACCTTCGTTAGTATGGCCACCCATATCGCTTCCTTTGCATTCTTCATGATCCTCCTCAGACGCTTTGTCGTTTTTGTTTCTTGGCCAAAACAGTTGCAGCACCCTGCAATTAACATGGATTATGAATGCTTCAGTTCTGCTATGTTTCAGTTTCTTAGGTCCCAATGAGCCTTTGCAACTTGTGCTAATCCTACTCGCCCATTAGAAATCTACACGTCAACTCATAAAAACTTCATTTTACTTTTTTGACGAGGAAAGAGGAGCTAGGCTGTCAGTATTTTTATGCTACAAATAAAACGATCTCGCATTTCTTGATATAATATGGTGTCTCCAGTTATAAGATCTGACTTGAAATCGACAAATTGATTAAATGTCTTATAGTAATTTGATCTATGAAAAGCATAACAGTAAATGAAAACTGCTTACACAACGATTCCAACAGGGAAGACGCACAAACCAGCGAAGACGTAAAAGACGGCCGGTGGTACAAACTTGACGGTAGCTGAATAGATACCGGTGCCCATAATGCTGGCTATAAACCCTGCCAAATTGTCTAGGCATCCTACCAAGGAAAAAGCAGCACCTGTGGAAACAATAATTATTAAAGACCATTTTATGTTTATTTGGGAGTAAGACCAGTCATTTTGAAGCTTCAAATGGTTGACTACTCAAGTGAGTAGCTAAAGGCGCTTGAGGCCCCCCCCCAAAAAAAAAAAAAGCCGCTTGAGCCCCCTCCCCCCCAAAAAAAAAAGGAGGAAGAGATGGGAAGAGCCAGAAACAATTCACAAATTAAAAAAAAAACAAATAAATACAGAAAACGAAAAAAAAACCTCTCACCTATTTCCGTTGACGCCACTATTTGGGATAAGAGTGTTCGTGCTATTGGCATGGACATCAGTTCGAAAGCGCCCAGAATGCTGGCTGAAACAAATCCAGGGTTATCAGACTTATGATAATGTATCTTGAATTAAGGAATAATGGCGGAGCCGTTTTGACAGCTATGTCGGCTTTGAGAGTCGTTTTAAGTATTCTATATTTGACTCGCATTTAAGGTCAAATCAGAATCAGATTAGCTTTATTTTTTTTTACATGTGTTTTATGAAACACACCTCTTGCTACGTTTACATGTGCCTCGCGCAAGTAGGACTAAAACTCTCCTTACATGGAGATCGCGCACAGCGCGATTAAGCGCAGAACGCAGCGGCGCCGGTGTGGTGTGAATTTAGGACACTATGAAATACGGACCCATTATTAGTATTGCGCATGTTTAAGTGAAGATAATTAGGAAAGTAACTGGTCACGTGTATGTGATCAACCAATGAACGGTTAAAAGGGACTAGAATTCATAGGAGTCCAAATTTCATGTGAAACCGGACCAAAAAAGTGTTAAAACCAGTCGATGTTTACTCAAACGTTTAAAACCACGCACGTGCAGGGCTCTCGACCAATAGGAGTGGGTAAACTGTCTTGTTGAAGGTAGACACCTTCAGGTGATGAGCCAAATGCAAACGACAGCAGGAGAGAGAAGAACATTCCGAAGAGGGTCGGTGCAGGCAGCCCTGCTTCACTCTACTGCGGATTGGGAAGGTCTCTAAAGTTTCTTCATCACAACGGACTGAGCCTCGTATGCTGTGAAATGATGTCACGATGCTGAGAAGTTTTGGAAGGCAACCGCACTTTTCAAGCAGCTTGAAGAGACAATCTCCGCTAACAAGGTCGAAAGACTTTGTGGGGTCGACGAAGGCGAGATACTGGGGACTCCTCTGTTCACGACATTTCTCCAGCAGTTGTCGAAGGGTAAAGATCATGTCCACCGTGGATCTTGCTGCCCTGAAGCCACACTGTGACTCGGGGTAGACGCGCTCCGCCAGAAGCTGGAGCCTGATAAGGGCAACGCGTGCGAAGACCTTCCCCACAGTGCTAGCTCAGCAGAGAGATGCCGCGGTGGTTATTACAGTCGCTGCGTTCGCCCTTGTTCTTGTAAAGTGTGACGATTGTGGCGTCACGCCTGTCATGGGGGACACCTCCTTCATTCCAGCAAAGGCAGAGGAGGTCGTGAAGATATGGCAAAAGGGAGGGTTTCCCAAGTTTGATGACGTCAGTTTCTGGGGCCTTGCAGCAAGCGAGGCTGTCAATGGCTTTGCTGAGCTCCTCTTGCGTAGGGTTTTTGTAAAGCTCCTCCATCACAGGCAAGCTGGCGATGTCATTCAGAGCCTCCTCTGGCACTGTGTTTTCTGTGGCATAAAACTCCATGTAGTGCTCAGCCCACATTTCCTGCTTGCTGCTGTCGGTGATGACTTCACCGGACTTGGATTTGAGAGGCGCCGGGGTTTTTTTTCATGGAGGGACCTGTGGCTTGTTTGATCCCCTCATACATGCCCCTGATGTCACCTGTATCGGAGGCGGCTTGTATGCTGGAGGCGAGTTCGAGCTAGTTGTTGTTTACGCAGTGTCGTACTGTTTGCTAGGCCTTGCCCCTGGCTTTCTAAGAGCCTTAAGGTTCGTCGTTGATGGATTCTCTTCTACTGAGGAAGGCGGTGCGCTTGGTCTCGATACTGGCTCCATCTCTACTGCGCTGGTCTCAAACCAGTCTGTTTTTTCCTCACTTTCTTGCCATATGCTGCGAGGGCTTGGTAATAAATGGTGTCAGGCAGGCAGTTCCACTTGCGGAGAGTGCTTGATCAAGTGAGGTGAGGAAGAACTGGGTGACAGTTGAATTTATGGAGCAGCTGGCGTTGATGTAGGGACGTGGCTTCTGCTTGGCATGGTCTGCCTGGGTTGTAGCTTGACCTTACTGAGGACGAGGGAGTGGTCCGTGTCGCAGTCTGCGCTATGGAAAGAGCGGGTAGGGTGGACGAAGTTGAGTGCCTCTCGTGTCGCGATGATGAGGTCGAGCTGGTGCCAGCGTTTGGATCTTGGATGCCTCCAGGAAACCCTGTGCAATGGCTTTGTCTGGAAAAGGGCAATCCGGGCGTTTTTCACCGCAACACCATGATATCGGGTCTCTTCTGCGCTTTTTCCATGCCAGAAGAAAGTGTAGTTGTTCTCCTTTAAGGAACCATAGTCAGTGAGCCGTGTCTCTTGGAGAGCAGCAATGTTGACATTGAGTCGGTTGATGGCGGTTTTGCGAGAGTCGTCGATGTGGTCAAGGCTGTATGAGAGCCCTAGTAGTGCGCATGGTTCTAACATTCCGGCTTGATATGCGAAGAGTTGGCATCTTCGTTT
Source organism: Patiria pectinifera (assembly GCA_029964075.1). Lineage (NCBI taxonomy): Eukaryota > Metazoa > Echinodermata > Asteroidea > Valvatida > Asterinidae > Patiria > Patiria pectinifera. The sequence goes on from CM057142.1 coordinate 2,725,560, forward strand.
TCATCTTTCCTTGTGTGTTTGGTGCGGTGTTAACGTCCGCTTGTGCTTTTACACTAAGCCCCAAGTACCCAATGAGGCAGACGGACGCTGGCGGTTCGACACGTCACTGGCCGGGGCTGCCCGGGTTGAGGCGAGCGGTAGCCGACCACTGGAATGAGATGGTTCCTCCCACCGTCGAAGCTGGCCCATGGCGCCCCGTTCTCTACGCGAATTGGATGAGACTAAAAACCCGTAAATGCCAGCTGCCGTGTTGTTTCCTAACTCTAGGATGAGGCTGGAGTGGCCTTTCAAGGGCGCAAGGCTCGGCATGAAGTATGGAGATCACGGTTGCCAAGGTGTCAGAATCCCCTCTCGGCCTTGCTGGATCTGCCGAAAGGGTGTTTGCAAGGCAGGTTTACTCATTTTTCCGTTGAATCAGACGTTCACCTCCTCCCCCTGGCCGTTGTCTGAAGTAGCTCATCCGCCCAGTGGTGCAATGTAGACACCACCCTCTCACGTGGTTTCGCCCGCCAGCTGAAGCGGTATACCGGGGTGTGGCACTTGGAGCCAAGAGTGCAGCTGACAGACAGCAAAGGTACTATCTCGTTCCAGAGCCCCCTACAATCATGTACTTTTCAAGTTACGAAAGTTTAAACACAACCACCTTTTAAGGTTCTGTCCACGGATAATTAATAAGATGTGTGTGGGGGGGTGGGTGTGTGTGTGTGTGTGTGTGTTCCTGTATTGTATTACGCTCGAGGACAGACAACAAAAGGAGCACAAAGGGGCCATTCATCCTCGAACGACGGTGCCTATTGTCCTCGAACGCCGGTTTGTGCACTAAGTCTATGGGAAAGGTTTAGATCAGCAAAGGAAAACACAAAGCCAATCCTCGGAAGCATAGCAAAAAACGACGGTGTTTTCTTTTAGCAAAACGAAAGCAATTCACACACCCCTATGTGAATGATGTGCGCTTTGCTGAAAGAACACTTCCCTTTTTTGTGATCCGTGGACAGAATCTCGTAGGCTGGATTGAAAGCAGTACACCACCACTAAAGTGTAAATACCAGTAAAATTAGGGTATAAGGATGACTTGTTATGACTTCATCTCTGTCATGTACCTACCTAGATAGATCATCCAGGTTGTTTGCGACACTCCCATGACAACATTGAAGGCTAAAAGGCTCAGACAACTGACTTGCATAATCCAGTGGTCACCCATGCAAAACTCGAAGAGTTTGGTTCCACCCACCATTCCTATGACAAATATCATTTGAAAAATTCGGATATTATTTCAAAACTCCATTCATTCAATCAATATCCAGCCTTAGTCAATCCAAGCCTCTTAAAAATTTTGTCATTTATCACAAAAACAATCCAAAACGATGGTTTTCAATTTTGCCAAAACATTTCCTAACCTGTTATTTAGTATTGGAAGTTGAGATACACATTGTTTGAAGTCCGCAGAACCAGCAATTTGGAAAAATTTATAGAATGGATAAAACAGAATGGAAATGGTTTATTAATATTTGGTGCTAAATTACATTGACAATTCGGCCTTATTGGTTAAAATAACAAGAAGAACTCACCAACAGAAATAGTAATGTACCCAAACGCTGAGGCAATACTCGCACTGATGGCGTCCCAACAGAAAGGTGAAGCCGCCCCATACAAGATAAAGATAGCTGAAGTTCCAACGATGTTCAAATTTATGAAAAACATAAAGGCGTTTAGAAGAAGCATCTGCCATCGACGGCCATTCTCGTTGAACTTGAAAAGCTTCACCACGCTCCTACCAGCTTCCTTCAACCCTTTACGATCTTCTGCAATGTTTTCTGGATCCACAGTTTCAAACAGAAAACCTGGAATGGCAATATACAACAAGCATAGGATATTGGCCCCTATAGCCAAGAAAAATGGTGCCGTGATACTGACATAATCCACCATGAAACCAATACCGACTTGGACAAACCCACCGAATAATGAGAACACCATCTCAATGACCGCTAAACGAAGTGTTCTATTCTTCTCTGACGTAATGTCAACGATGTATGAGGCGCAACCAGCATAAAACAACCCATAGCCACCACTCATTCCTTGCAAGATGGATCCTACGAAGAGAACTGGAAGAGGGAGTTTGAAGTGCATAGTTGCCAGATAGACAACCTCCTGAATAATGTAACCCACGATCGGCATAACCAAGCATATCTTCCTACCTAACTCATCGCTTAAGGTGCCCAGAACGACCGAGCTTATCATGAGCGGTATGCTTGCAGACATGAACAAGTAGAACATCCAAAGGGAAGTCTGAGACTGGATGTCATCTTGAATTGCTTGAGTGTCGTCATCCGTTTCATTGCCTGTGCATCCAGAGGTTTCATCACCCCCGGTAATGTTGTGCAATGACTCGGCTAGACGGCGTTGCAGGTAGAACGGTTGGATTATACTTATGCTAACGTAACCAAATATAAACAGTGATACAGTAGGTTCTACCGTGACCCAACGGCGCTGGGCCCGCTGGCGACTGGAGAGCCCTGCTACCGCACGCTGCGGCAGATCTACCTCGTCGTTTGCCATTTCAGCGTTTAAGCTAGTTGACCCAGTAGTCAGTCTACAAAATTGTCAAATGTCCAAAATGAAAATGGTTTTTCAATCACGGAGGAGTTGCGCTCAATTCAATAGATTAAATGGTGAGCAAAGGTTTAATGCAGGAAAAGATTCAACTACAGGAAAAGAATGTAATTCATTCTAGGCCTTTATCTCTGTAAAGCATGCTAGTCCTTTTTCCCTTCTTTGTTTTGGCTGATACTATTCTTAAGTTGCACTTTGCCTTCCACAGAAGTAGATTGTTGACCTGTACTGTGAGGAAGGTCAATGTTCATCATTGTGTATTTATGACGCTGTAGTGATCTCCTAGCGGTGCTACACCCCCAATATAAAAGTGGACCAATCTTTGTACATAATTAAACCTCCCTTAGAATACTGAGAGGAGTAGCCTTTTCTTATTTAAATTTGTGTAGGTATTTAGTATTATATAGGCATCCTTTATTATGGTCATTCTCGAATCGGCAGGGTCCTGGATATGTGCACACACACACACACATAGCCATATACTGACTCTCTACAGACCACTGGAGTGAACAGGGCCCTTTTATTATCTCTAACAGTCCTCTATATTTTGTTGTACGTAGCATTAGAATGTCAGCCTGTGGACAGTACAAAGTAGACTTAGGTAGTTCTTTAGGACATGATATTATTATTATTAGATATAGCTACATTCAAATATGCTGTTATAGTCATATCATACATTGAACGTCGGGCGTGTCCACCGTGATGTTGGCAGTAGTAAACCGCCAACCAAAAGGTGTACACCCCGTGTACTAAGAAGATACCTGCCTGCACCTGCGCCGAATATTCACTTGTAGGAGGGGTAAGCATTTAAATAATATCTTTAGCCTCCTCAACGCAAGTTGCCAATGTACGTGTGAGATACATGCCCATACCGTAGTGACATGTCTACAAGGCACATGTACAACCAGTGATCTGGTCCCCAATTTGGTTACTCAGATCACACGTACATCAGGCATTCCATGATGTAGGCCATCAGCCTGGGTGTTTGGTCAGTATCAAATTAGGGCATGAATGATTATAGTGCGCATGCGCAAGGTATACCGCCCCTAGAGTGGTAACAAGCATTTGATGGACATTTTGGAAAAAAAGGATGATAACACCCAAAAAGCTGCCACCACTGCAATGCTATCACATATTTTCCAATTCTGGAGGTGTATACCCTGCCAAAAATCGCTATGACGATTATTCCCCTCATTTGATACCGGCGGCCAAAATTTTGGACCGAGGCTGATGGCCTAATGACTACTGCAGCAACAGGACAACATTATCAAAAACAACATCATGAATAAAAATATTTTGCTTTGTTATTCAACCGGTGTCCTCATGGAAGTCGATCAGCGTTGATTCTAGTACATAGATTCAAACAATGCATTGTTGTCTTCCTCGGCGGCCTTGCCTTCTGTGGTGCACCCTGCACCTGCGGATTCCCTGTCTTCTCCGGCAGCCTTGTCTTCTGTGTTGCACCCTGCACCGGCGGATTCCCTGTCTTCTTCGGCGGCCTTGTCTTCTGTGGTGCACCCTGCACCTCCGGATTCCCTGTCTTCGGTGGCCGTGTCTTCTGTGTTGCACCCTGCACCGGCGGATTCCTGGCTTCTTCGACGGCTTTGTCTTCTGTGTTGCACCCTGCACCAGCGGATTCCCTGTCTTCGGTGGCCGTGTCTTATGTGGTGCACCCTGCACCGGCGGATTCCCTGTCTTCCTCGGCGGCCTTGTCTTCTGTGTTGCACCCTGCACCAGCGGATTCCCTGTCTTCGGTGGCCGTGTCTTCTGTGTTGCACCCTGCACCGGCGGATTCCCTGTCTTCGGTGGCCGTGTCTTCTGTGTTGCACCCTGCACCGGCGGATTCCCTGTCTTCGGTGGCCTTGTCTTCTGTGGTGCACCCTGCACCGGCGGATTCCCTGTCTTCTTCGGCGGCCTTGTCTTCCGTGGTGCACCCTGCACCTGCGGATTCCCTGTCTTCGGCGGCCTTGTCCTCTGTGGTGCACCCTGCACCGGCGGATTCCTGGCTTCTTCGACGGCTTTGTCTTCTGTGCTGCACCCTGCACCTGTGGATTCTCTGTCGTTGTTGGCCTTGTCTTCTGTGCATGTGGTGCACCCTGCACCTCCGGATTCCCTGAAGCATGCTAATTGGACAATAAATTCCGACGACCAGTGTCTTGTCAGTGTCTTGCAGTCGATTGTACGGAAGTGTATTTAGGACATGACCAAATAAAAATTCCGGCCCTCTATTTCGCCTGGGCGGAATATTAACTCGCCCGGGCGAATTATTATTTCGCCCGGGCGGATTATTATTTCGCCCGGGCGGATTACTAATTCGCTCAGGCGAATTACTATTTCGCCCCGGCGGATAACTATTTCGCCAGGGCGGATTACTAATTCGCTCAGGCGAATTACTATTTCGCCCGGGCGGATTACTATTTCGCCCGGGCGGATTACTTATTCGCCCGGGCGAATTACTATTTCGCCAGAACGAATTACTAATTCGCCCGGGCGAACTAGTAGTCTGCCCGGCCGGGCGAGTTAGTAGTCCGCCCGGGCGAATTAGTAATCCGCCCGGGCGGAATAGTAATCCGCCCGGGCGGAATAGTAATCCGCCCGGGCGAATAGTAATCCGCCCGGGCGAAATAGTAATCGGCCCGGGCGAAATAGTAATCCGCTCGGGCGAAATAGAGTGCGTCAATTTTTTTTTGCCATGTCCTAAATACGCTTCCGTACGATTGTCCAATGTCCGGGCAGTACAGCGTTCTTCGGCTGATCAGAATGTACCTGCGGAGCCATCCACAACGGTGGAACAGCGGCGCATCGATGGCGACGTCCGCAACGATGTAGCTATCGATGTCGAAATCATCAAAATTCACGTTTCCTATTTGAAATGGTACTTGCGGGCACAGTTTGTTTTTATACCGCCCAAAAAAAAAAAACAATCCCAAAATTTCGTTCAGATTCCCGAACAATGTCATTTCTGAATATTGCAAATCTCGATTCATTTCATGAGGCTACGCTCATCCACGCGCACGCACGCCCTTTAATAAGTAATTTTGTAATAAGACGCGTACACTTCAACTTATCTGATACATGTATATTAAAATTTTCGTCACTGCTATGGAAAGGGGGGGGGGAGTCTGTTTAAAACAAATTTAATTTATGGCCATTTTTCTTTTCGACAAACTCTCCCCCCCCCCCAAAAAAAAAAAATGTGGGAGCAGAAACAGAAAGATGTTACCCTGAGACTGTCATCTGGAGGTACGGTCGAACTCTTTTTATACCAATCAATTTTTATTTAGCTATCATGATAACATTCGATTTTAAAACTTGATCATTTCAAGTTGGACAAAGTGTAATGAAAAGGGTTTGGCATCCTGATGGAATACCAAAAATCTAGAATATGCATGTAATATGAACTTGATAGAAGTATTATCTGGCAAGCACTCATTGCGTGCGAAAAGGTTTCTGAATGTGTCGATATAGGGCGCTGTTTCTTGTGTTTTTTCTCATGCAGAATTGTCGACATTTTTAACCCAGGTTTTCTCATTTGCAAAAAAATTGTGAATTGGGAAGCACTTTTTTAGATAAAGTACACGTTTATCTTACATAAATAATGAAGGGTTTGCGGAAACACCATGTGCGAATAATTTCTCAACTAAGAGAATGGTTCTGAAGAGAACCAGAGGTATAAACTCGACGTTCCGGTCAGTATGCTCTGACCGTCTTCAGGAGAGTGCCTACACTCTAAGAAAGTGAATACTTAAGTAGCAAAAGGCGGAGTCAATGAAGTGCGAAGTTGCATCCTGTGAGGATGCTAAGTGGGCAGGATCCTGGAACAAGCTTGGTGCTCACTGGGGTGGAACAGTAGGGTTGCTGTGTCTGTAGAGAGAGGACCTAGGGTATAGGAGACCCATCAGTCTAGAGTGGTAGCTGAGGACCTAGGGTATAGGAGACCCATCAGTCTGGAGAAGTGGGAGCCAGATGTCGTTGAGGTGAAACCCGATGTCTTGCGGAACTGTGTTGTGCTTGCGGATCTCGATGGCTTCCCGTATGCGTCTTGGATGCCAGAACTGGATCGGTGCGATGAGTTCGGCCGCTTCCCAATCAACTTTGTGGTCGTTGATGTGGGAATGTTTGACAATGGCCGATTTGTCATAATCCCCTTGCCGTCCATGTGCTCTGTGTTCCTTGAGCCTAGTGGGAAGGTTCCGACCGGTTTCGCCGATGTAGACTTTGCCGTATTCACATGGAATGCGGTAGACTCCCGCCTTGGAAGAGGAGTCCTGCTTGTCCTTGTGAGTGTGGAGGCTGCCTTGGAGCTTGTTGCCAGATGAGTGGTACACCTTGATGCCGGCTTGTCGGAGGATGCGTTGCAGATGATGAGAAGCTGGACCTATGTAAGGAAGAGTGACTGAGGGAGATACAGTGGAAGGACCTTGGGTATAGGAGACCCGTTGGTCAGGTTTGCTGATCGTGATGCGGTTGGGTTTGTAGCCGTTCCGTTGTAGTGACGCCTGGATGTGCTTGAGTTCACGCTTGAGGTTGTCTTGGTCGCAGACCTCAAAGGCTCTCTGTACTAGGGTGCGGTTGACCGATGACTTGATGCTGGGGTGATGAAACGACCGCTGGTGGAGATAGCGGTCAGTGTGGGTTGGTTTCCTGTAAACGCTATGTCCCAGGGTGCCATCCGGATTCCTGGAGATCTTGACGTCCAGGAAAGGAATGGTGCCGTGCTGTTCTTGTTCCATGGTGAAGCTGATGCTGGTGTGTTGCTTGTTGAGGTACTGGAGGAAGTCTTGGAGTGTGTCCGGGCCATGGGGCCACACTACGAAGGTGTCATCAACGTAGCGTAGCCACAGGCTCGGCCGAAGATCCGCTGTGAGGAGGGAGGAAGACTCGAACTCCTCCATGAAGATGTCGGCTAGGACCGGGGATAAAGGAGATCCCATTTCTTAGAGTTTAGGCACTCTCCTGAAGACGGTCAGAGCATACTGACCGGAACGTCGAGTTTATACCTCTGGTTCTCTTCAGAACCATTCTCTTAGTTGAGAAATTATTCGCACATGGTGTTTCCGCAAACCCTTCATTATTTAGTATCTCCACCATGCAAAGCCTCAAATCTTACTTATTATCTTACATGTTTGGAAATTTTTATAAGATTCAGCGGACCAGATCGCGTATCTCGAAAACTAAAGCGTTTTGGTCTCTCGTCCCACAGACTACATGGTGAGCATTGGTGGTTCAGTGGTAGAATTCTCGCCTGCCACGCGGGAGACCCGGGTTCGATTCCCGCCCGATGCAATTTCCCCTTCCTTTTTTAATATATTTCTAAGTGCCATTCTTATTTATTTTTTTGTTGTTGAATGATTTCGAATTGAAAAAAAAATAGGCAAACATTAAAAACACAGGTTAATAGTTTACAAAACAGTGCTTTGAAAGTCTCAAATACTCTAATTTAGAGTATAAGTCACAATTACGGCTAATAAACTGTACTGGCATTTTCGAGACATAGTGTGGACACAGCAGGGCGCTCTTCGGTGTGGGTATGCTCTAAATTCGGGTGAGAACTCTACCGGCTACTCTAAATGTAACTTGCTCGTGGTATTTACCCAACTGCAATTAGTGCCCCCTCTTTTTATCCGCCATGACTGGCATTGCGTTTCAGTGAAATATACAATTGAATTTCAAAGGAACTACTTTATAAATATTGTCTTTTCATTGATGCTTCAAGTTGACATTTTGGGCGACAACACGAGTCAGAAAGAAGGCTCAGTTAATGGTTGTGTCTCTCTTTGCGTATTTTCCCAGAGTATATGCATTTTAAATGACAGCAGCGCAATAATGATCCAAAATATAACGGAGAAACACTTAACAGAAAGGCCTCGCCAGTGAGCAAAGCATACAAGTCGAAGACTGTGGTGTTTGGAATAGGTCACCGAAAGTGGTTTTAAATGTGGCTCACTCATGCAAGCTAATGTGTGTTTTCCCACAGAAATAGAAAGAAGGGCCGACTGCAAACAGTCAATTAAAAAGTGTACCTCGTCAACCTTGTCTTCCAGAGGTAAAACGTGAAATTTGCATATGTGTTTAATATAACATTTTAATGAAACAAAGGAGAAATTTGTGTTATGTATAAATGATGGCAGGAAAAACACCCAAAACAGACACACAAAATTACGACTTGTAACCTATCTGATCAGTATACAGAATTCAGTTTTGAAATGACACAGAATTTTCGAAACAGTTATTTGATAACGATAATTTCCTTTATTTGTCAGTGATAGGTGTAGCTCTGAAAAGCCTACAGAATTCAACCCGTAAATAAAGTTTATTCAAAAGGGGGTATAGGAACAAAATATTTTTAATAAGACTTCGTATAAAAGTAATGTTTTAATCTCTAAAGAAATTGTATTGACCATTTGGTTGAAAGTTTGCCTGATGGTTTTAAATTTAAAAACAACAACTTCAATTTCAAAACTTTTTTATTTACGTTTGAAATCAAGGTCTTGGTTTTAAGAAGAGTGAAACCATTGTAAAAAGTCGATTAAGATTACACATACGTAAAACCTCGGTGAGTATAAGTTTAAAATCCAGGCTTTACTGATGATGAACTCACAGTCTTTGAACATAAAAAGCCTGTGATCTCAGAAAACCAAACTTAGGAACATGATGTATGAGTAAATTTGGTGTGAAATCGCCAACTTGTTGAGCAAAAATTGATGAAAAACGTTACGGAACTATGCAAAGGTATTCAAGGCGTTGACATAAACACGACACCAAACTATGAGAAAAAAAGACAGACATAATTATGTGAACAAACAAAAGGAAAATGTGTAAATAGTCCATTAGGGGGATATTTTACTGATCAGTTTCGATAAATCAGCTGACCATGATGTTTGATTCACACTTTGTGGTTCTTGCTGCCAACATATGATCATGAGAGCATTTAACATACCATCCTTGTGTAGTATTAAAGGCCATTTGTATGAACGAATTCAGATATAGAATTGGCATCAAAATTAACACAACTATCATGAGTTTCCAAAGGAATAATAAAGGACAGTAGTGTCACTGCAAATTAAAATCTAACGTCTGGGCCACGATAGCTACTATGTTATTAGTATCTTGAAAATACTCGAATGGTGAGGCCTTTCTGGTAACGTGTTTCTCCGTTATAAATGGGATCATTATTGGGCTGCTGTTATATATAATGCATATACTCCGGCAAAAAAATACACAAAAATAAGACACCAAGTTTCACTGCCTTCTTTCTGACTCGTGTTCTCGCCAAAATGTCAACTGAGCATCAATGAAAGGACATTATTTATAAACGAAGCTTGTTTGAAATTCAGTTGTATATTTCACTGAAGCGCAATGCCGATTGTGGCGGACAAAAAGAGGGGGCGCTAATTGCAGTTGGGTAAATGTCACCAGCAAGTTCGAGCGAGGAACATTAGTCGACTGGTGGTTGATAAATGACATAACTTACGCCTGCGTACTAATACTAGCAAAGCGCGAACGCTTTTAGTCAAACGATGGTCAAAATAATAAAGTCCTGGCCCCTCGTTGTATTTATGATGCCAGCGGATATTGATAACAAGCGATGCAACCGTGTTCCATGCTCCGGTTCCAAATAACTGACAAGAATAGTCCAACTATCCTGCGTTTGAGCAAAGTTACCTCGCCCGAATTTAGAGTATGCCCACAGCAAATAGCGCCCTCCTGTGTCCACTACGTCTCAAAAATGCCAATACAGTTTGTTGGCCATAATTGTGACTTACGACTCTAACTCTAAATTAGAGTATTTGCCACTTTCAAAGCACTATTTTGTAAACTACAATTTTTGTGTTCTCGATATTTGCCTAGTTTTCTTCAGTTCGCAATTATTCAACAAAACACAAAAATACCAAAAAAATGGCACTTTAAACAAATAATAATAAAAAGGAAGAGGAGAAACCTCTTGCATCGGCCGGGAATCGAACCCGGGTCTCCCGCGTGGCAGGCGAGAATTCTACCACTGAACCACCGATGCTCACCAAACGTTATTGTCTAAATGCTAAAAGAAGTGGGGGTGGCTGGGGCATTGTTTTTTTCTCCAACATACATCGTCAAAGAATCATGATTATTCAGTAGTTGCGACATGAAGGTTATGTTTATTCATGAGCAAAGAACAATGACGTCACACCATTGTACTTGGCCAACTACACTAATAGTTACATGGTACATTAAAGCATTTTAAAGAACATCTCTCGTCAAGTTGCCACAGTAGCCTAGTGGATAGTGAGATCAGCGGCGTAGCTACGGGGGGGCGTGGGGCATAAAAAGTCCCCCCCCCTGGAAATTATTTTGACATCTGGAGAAAAGCACAGTCGTATGAGTTACCATGATCGGAAGAACCTAATGTCCCTTTTTCCGCGATTTTGTGCGTATTTTCCACCTAAACCCTTTCTTTTCGCGAGTGGCTGTTTATTTGAACGGCCGTGGAAAGCGAATAGCGGTAATATTGCATTATAAAACATTAACCATGATAGCCTATAGGTTTTGAAAAGCGCCCCAATGGGAAGATGGTGTCCAGAACACCCCCCCCCCCCCGCCCACTAAATACATACATTTGGGGAAGTTTTCGAACGATTTCGCTCGTGCCCATTGAGTCGAGGCTGCCATTGACATGACAAGTGATTGACACTCGCTCGCGCCTACTTCGTGAGGCAGTCTTGAGCCCAATTACGGATTTGACCAACTCTAAACCAACACACGGTCTGACTAATGAGGGCGGTATAAAAACAAAGTGTGCCCGCAAACACCATTTCAAATATTAATAAATAAGATTCCCATTTCAGGCGGAATAATTTCACAGGGTGTTTCAGTCCTATCCTTTGAGTGAGGGTTCTGGCATCATCGCCAGCATATATACTAATTTGTACTGATAAAGATTGTGATAAAGTGCCCAAATCATAGGCGTAGCCGGGGGGGCGGGTAAGGGGGGTATTTATCCCCCTCCCTCCAATATTTCGTAAAAACTGCCCTTTCCAATCAAATGCCCTTTTTTTCACTAGCACTCCCCCTCCCAATATTTCGAAAGAGTTCCCTTATTTTGTTAACAAGTGCCTTTTTTCTTAACTAGTGCCCTTTTTTTCTGAACAAGTGCCCTTTTTTTCTGAACAAGTGCCCTTTTAAAAAAAATCTTGCCCTTTTTGGTGCCATCGGCTGTTACTGGTGCCTTTTTCAATCGCGCTTATCGCCCTTTAAAGCACCATATATTGTCCGTTAGTGTGCATAAGCGTCGGTTTTGAACAGCGCCCCCATCGACAGCTCGTACCAGCCCCCCCCCCCCCCCCTCCCCCCGCAATATTATTTGATTTTACGGCGGCTAAGTGTCAGGAGAAAAAAACCTGTCTACATTTAAGCACGGATGTGCAAGTGCCCTTTTCAAGAATTTCTACCCCCCCCCAATCAAAATGACCTTGCTACGCCACTGCATATCCTGTTTTGACTTTTGAATTTCCTTCGTAATATGTGGTGAAAGAAATACCCAGCGTATTAGCAAAATCAAACGAGAAATTTGTCAAGTTGGCATTAAAATTAGTCATACAGTCACACTGTCAGGTGTCGGGCTCTTACGCGGGGGGGGGGGGGTGCGTAGGCTGTAGACACGGGACCAACCGCTTATATGATTCCATATACTGTCAGTCGAGGATTGATAGTACATCCTTTCACATTTACCCTACCAGCCAGGCCACATTATTACCATACACGCCCTCCAATTTCTCCATAGATTAATTTGGGTAAAATAGCTGCGTTGCCATAAAGTTACAATGGTCATAAATAAACAGTCATGGAAGCTCAATGTCCTTTAACTAAGATGCCAAACATTCGTTTCTTTTCTCTTTTTCTTTTCGAAAATGCAACAAAGTTAAGATCCATACGGAACCTAACGTAAAATGTAATGAATTAAATTTAATCATAATCTACATGATTTGAAACTTGCCTAAAAGTGGTTTGTATTCGTCTTACCACTTGAGATATTCTTACTTGCTTCAAAACCTTGTGGAATCAAAGTTTAACACCGCTCCTTGAGCTAGAAATCTGCAAATTCTGGAATTGACCTAGAAATCGGCAAATTCTGGAATAATTGAAAAGCGAATTTACAAGCAGACGACTTCAAACACTTCTTCTCATTCACCGTGTATTTAGGTCATACCAGGGAAACTAATGTACACACTTATCAAAGCATGACAATTCAAATTTAAGATGTATAGTGATGCTTCCATAATTGAGATGGCCAAATTTGAGAAACTTTAAATTTTATAAATATTTGATATTGAATAATCCAGAAACTCGGTAATTGGTGCCAAATTTCCAAGGTCAAACGATTTTCATCATTTAAAAAATTTCATCAGAAAAAATAATTTGTAACACCAACAAAATATTGTTTGACCTTACTTCAAGGAACCGTTTTTTCCTAATTGGGAACAACGAGTTCGTGTCACCTGACCTCAATCATCAAAACAGTGTCCAAAGAATGTTGTCCTCATAAGAACCAAATTTGAGTTGTTTTCAGTTAGTTCAAGTTCACGTTTGTAGATTCACATCTCCCAAATAGGTTCCCTTATTGACAGAAAATAACCGGCGTTTTGAATTTTGTTCTTGTCTTCGGTGCTTGTGCTGTTGTTCAGCTGGCATAATTATGTTCTTCCCGTCTTCGGTTTTCTTGATGATGAAGGAGCGACATCCGGGCTACTTGGCGCAGGCTGAGCTCCAGGCGGCCACACACTCGGTGATAAACTCCTGATGTTGGGGGTCGAGGAAGTAAGTTAAATTAAGAATGTGGTCGTGGTGACGGTATATAGAGAAGTGTTAGTGACGGAGTTGGATTAGGCCGTAGGTGCAAGCAGCTTTACCAACACACAAAGCCCAATAAGGATCAGCACAGGTGCCGTCATCCATTCTGTCATTAAATTTTGCGAATATTGCAGCACAATCTTGATTGTGGAGATCATCAGGTTGCCCGTTATCCCATTCCAAGAAGGTCTCGTTCCCTTTCTGACCGTCACACTCCCAGGTGCCTTCAACTTCTTTGTCATTGCAAGCAATCCAGACGTAGTAGTTAACGTCCACCTTTCGTGCCAATTCCGCCATGAAGTTCATTTCCTCCAGTGAGCGAGGAGCGGCCATCTTGCCTCCCATATCTTGGCATACTGACTTAGAGTCAATCCAGTTATTCTTTGAAGGAGTAAGTCGATAACACTCCTTTCCCCACAATTGCCACTCTGGCGGGCAGGAGCATTTGACAGTGAGTCGAGAGTGGCAGGAACCAGACCTAAATTGAGCATTGATGGCTGAAGTGATTGCCACAATCCCAAAAACTTTGAACAAATACATGATGTTTAAGGCGAGGACCAGCCGTGTTTCCTGTATGTTCACAGCCGTTCAGTGTCAGCTTCAACGTCGAATGATGAGAGATTAAAACTGGTGGCTCCGGTATAAAAATACGTCGGAGCTTTCTCTGACGCAAATTATGATTATCAAGTCAGCCGACCATCTTGTTGCTATGGTTACATTATTTCTCTTCTTGTAAAATTCAAGATCCATGCGTCAAATAAACAACGCAGGCTTTGCTGAGCGCGAATGAGAAACAAAGGCATTGTTAGTTTGATTAAAGTCGCTATTTCGATTGTAAAAAAAATAGGAATAATGCGGGTGATAAAATGAATAGCGAGAACAGAAATCGAAAAGATACTGATGATGTAAAGAACATTCTCAAAGATTAATACTGGAAATAATTGCAAACTTATGCTTTAATTCACGCCAATATTGAACACTAGTCTCATTCAAAGATTGTGGTGTTTGTAATTTGTCACTGAAAATGGGTTTAAGTTTAGTTCAGTCGAAATTAATCCCAACTTGACGCCTGAAAGCTCATGTGTGTTTTTCCCACAGAAATAGAAAGAACTAGAGATTTGCGTTTGTTGTTACAAACGCAGAGTGGTCGGGTAGACAACTATTTTATGAAACACTGTCCAGTTAAGTTATGAATATTTTTTATGTATACATAGAACAAAGTATCAGGAAATTAAATCCTTTCCAGGACAATCAATTAAATTTCAGTAAACATTCCATGTACACATACAAGTTATTTCTGGCTTGATAACGTCATTAGTCAAAAACGGGAAGTGAATACTGATTTAGTTCGGATTGGATGTTCATTGTGAAGTTAAATAACGTATGAAAATTTGGAAACTATAAGTGTATGTATTCATAACACCGAACTTCCGGTTTGATGACGTCACAGTGTTTGGAAGCAAAAGGTGAACATTGTAATGGTATCGTTATTTGGGCTAAGATATACGACATGGATCAAATGATAGAATTCAATTTAAAATATGATCGTTGGCAAATTCTCATAAAAGTAACTTCCAGTCTGATGACGTCATGGGTTTGAAACCTTGCCAAGTTATCTGTGGTTAATCAAAGAATATCAAGGGTCGATTTGGTAAAATTTGAACCGATAGTTTTCAAAGTAAAGAAAAGAAACAATATTTTATGTGTCACTAGGGGGCGCTCTTTCGGATGATGACGTCATCACACTGTTTTTTTTTGTGTCTGGCATTCCTCACTAAACACTTTCATAATATATAAGTCTGTAGTAAAATGCTTCCGCTTTTGAGTTATATTCAGTTTTTATTGCACTTTTGGTAACACTGGAAGTAAAGGTCAAGCGGTTTTGTGTCTGGGAACATAAAATGTTTCTCACGGCATAGTCTACAACCTTACGAAAAAAATGAACACAATACTTCTATTTAGTTCAAAAGATAAAACGCAAACTATCATTTTGTCAAAATTTGCCCTTAAATCGCTTGTAATTTGATAACTGATGACGTAACAAGATTTATAACATCTTCGTAACATGGTAATGTCAAAAAAATCTCTCCAGGCAGCCATTTACACTGCCGTCAGTACCGCCAGACCAAATTGGCAAACTGTTCGGTGCTGACACAGAGTAATCGAGGATGCTTTTTGAAGGGAAAAATCACTTTCCGGTAGTTTGTCAAATCCTGCTGACACACAGAAGGAAGCTAATCTTCCCGCTGATCCCCTGTGGGTGATTTTTGGCCCGAAACTGAAGCGCTTGGGGGTTTTTTCTTTGAAGTTTGTTTGTTCTTATCTAAGTTGGCATTGCACCTACATTCATCTCCTCAGATTAATTCAGTGAACCTGGTTTTAAAAATTGGGTCAAAATGCAAATAGCCACGGCGATGTCCCATACCAACCATTATTTCTTCAGTACCTAATTTAAGTAATTTCACGTGCAGTGCCTTTGATGTCTTGGGTCCAATCTGGACAAAATCTATATCATGAGAAACTGCCTATTTTTTCAAGAAAGATCTGGATTTGCGTAAAGTTTTGCTTAAGTGTTGGGAGAAACTTATTTCAGAAGTTATGCTATAAAACTATTGTGACACGAGGGTTGATGGCAAGTAATATTTTTAAATAGGTCACTCTCTGAAATTGAACTTCTGGCCCCACATGTTCCGGCGTTTTATTAGCCTTGACCAAGGCTATCAGCTTGTTCCCATACGAGCTTGTTCCCGCTACCGCACACCGCGCGCGTACACAATCACTAGTCGTACTATACCGTTAGCCTCAACGACCATTGCGTGTGCTTTGTGTGCATGTACGTACAATGTAAATGTACGCCCCACACACACTTCCGCAAACAGCCGTACAGTAAGTCGAGGCGGAAGATAGCCTTGACGCAAACGTGGCGAATTCTTATGTGTTTCTTTATAGTTTCGACCGAAATCGGCCGAAAATTTCTGATTCGCATATATTACACGATATCCAATCAAAACCCGTAAACTTTGACCCTCGACATACATATTCATGATCCCGCAAATTACTGTTTACACCACGTACATGTACATGTGCGGTGTATGTATGTTCACTCAAACGGTATGTCCAGGTATATATTTCAATCCCATTTTAAACCATTTCTCCAGTTTTATAACAAACAAATGAAATATGCCGCTATATGAGTGAACAATTGTTCAAAATGATACTATTTCCAATGTATTGCGAATTGGACAGTTCAAGACAGTCCGCCGACGTTTTGTCGGTGCAACAGCGTACATTATCACGCCGCTACCTGCCCGTGCTATTCTGACGCGAATGTAGGGAACAGGTCAACTCGGACCCAGGTCAAATCGTTCCCATTTAATCGAATGCAGGTTAACTCGTATCTATAAGCACCCGTATGAAAACTGCAAGAAACGAGCTATTGACTTTGGGATGGAAATATACGACTGTCAGGTACATGGTGAAAAAAAACCTCTCCCAGAATTCGTACCATGTGCAACACACGTATCTCATACGTATGACACATGTATTTTAATGCGCACGTATGAATCGTACGTCGTACCTACGACATATCGACATGTAAGTCGTAGATGTAAATCGCACGAGATACAAGTCGTTCTCACAAGATAATTATGTTGTATGTACGGCATAATCGACAAACAAGTCGAACATACGAGTTACAATTCATATTTTGTACACACGAGATATTAAGTCGTACTTACATACGACTTTGTCGTATGCGACATATATCGTACCCTGTCGACTCGACTTATGCACGACATATTTGTCGTACCGGCACCTGTCGACATTATGTCATATGTTTGATATGTCATACCCTATCGACGTATATGTCGTACCCTGTCGATGATATTAGTCGTACCCTGTCGAAATATGTCGTACCCTGTCGATATATTAGTCGTACCATGGAGGAATAAGATCCTCCATGGTCGTACCATACGACATATAACTTATAAGTTGTTCATACAAGTTAAAATCAGTCTTACAGAATAAGTTTGCTGAAGGAGAGATATTTTTCCCCATATCCCCTTGACAGCTTAGAAGAAATACAACCCCCCTCCCAAAAAAGTCAACGGTAGATATACTCAATAGTGTGAGCGCTTTTTTGCCGCTGAACGTGAAAGCGCAAGCGTGTCTCACTGCATGGCGCGGCCGGGCCGGTGCCTACAGTGGACTGCCCCAACGTGGCCTTTGTGCATGGTGACATCATTTTTGCAGGCGTGCGGTTTTGTACCGTTTGCCGTTTTTTGAAGGTCTAATTGTTCATCCTTCTCATTTCATTTTCGACCCAAACCATGTGTAACTTTATAAATATTATTCTACTATTATTTAAGATTTTAAGGGGGTGTTTTACAATAATTATTGTTTCCACAGGCCGTCTGGTTTATAAACATTTGGTCGTATTATGCAATTTAATTAATATTCATTTTTTTGTCAGCCGTTCTCCAATGAGAGAAGACTATTTACCATAGCGCGTACTAATTATCATATTCAGCATCCACCGTTGCATCAAGGCTATCTTCCGCCTCGACTTACTGTACGGCTGTTTGCGGAAGTGAGTGTGGGGCGTACGTACATGCACACAAAGCACACGCAAGGGTCGTTGGGGCTAACGGTATAGTACAACATTGTGTTGCTGCGTGTGCGGTAGCGGGAACAAGCTCATATGGGAACAAGATGATAGCCTTGGTCAAGGCTAGCGTTTTATGGAATTCCTCATAATAGCTTCTATTTTCAGGGGCCTCTGGACACCATTAAAATAATTTCAGTACTGATCCCTAAATTTTGCAACATGATGTACAAGTTCAATATGAGGCAGTTATTATTCATTGCCGCTATAAAAAGTGCAGCACCAGCGCAGGAGTGAGGCGATCGGGGGCTAAATTTGCAAAAACAATCATGAATGGGTATACTGCAGTAATTGGGAGATTTGTTGTGTTCTTTGAGACACCGGAATTTAATGTTCCAGGCTAATTTGTGCGGGGGTCGGTTATTACTCCAAGTTAATTGAAATTTACTGGTGGCATCATTTGGCATTGTCACGCATGTGGTAATGGGGCGTCATACAGTGTAGTGGTGACAATGTCCAATTACATGTATTACTTTTATGTGACATCTGTGAAGGCTCTCGGGCATGACTTCACGCTGTTGTGTGCCTTTACTTTGTAGAGAGCATTGTGATAACTTAATTGTCAGGCAGTGAGCAGTGAAATGTTTTAAACAAAGACGAAGGAGCTTCCTTAGTTTTCAGGGTTTTTTCTCCAATATAATAGTTCATGTTAAGAGCCCGTAGACATAAATTCTGTTTTGAGATCATGACGACTCCACAGGAAAAAAAAATGAATTCTGGTCACGAACATCCCTAGAGGGGCGGGGGGGAGAGCAGGAAATGACCCCCCTCCCCCCCCCCCCCCCTTAATCGCTTTTGTCAGCAAAATCGTTGTCTTGTCGGCAACATCAGGCCCGTCGGCAAATTTGCCGGATTGAAGAGCACCACATTTTGTCCGATACTGTCCATGATAGTCCGATTTGAACGGCAGCCCCATAGGAAGACTGAAAACCCAATCCACATGTGGACCTGGCCAGGAATTGATCTCGGGCCATGGAGGTGAAAGGCCAGGAAGAACTTCTGCGC
Organism: Patiria pectinifera; assembly: GCA_029964075.1. Lineage (NCBI taxonomy): Eukaryota > Metazoa > Echinodermata > Asteroidea > Valvatida > Asterinidae > Patiria > Patiria pectinifera. The sequence continues at coordinate 2,744,665 of CM057142.1, forward strand.
CAACCCGATTAAAACAGACAAATTGTGATCTGCAGTCTGTCAGGAAATAAAATTACAGTCAGGCTGCGACTGACATCTGCACTTTTCCCATCAATTTATGTATCTAATCTTCCAATCTCCAAGGAGATGGCACCATAACAGAAGAAAACGGGGATAAGTTACACGAACTTGCACGGCATGCACGGCTAGCAACAGACACGCGTCGCAAGGATGCCGCTTTTAATAATAAAAAAATCACACAAGGTTTTGTGATCATACCGTGAACCGTTTGGAAGAAATTCTGCTTTGTTTTGATTTCAGGCTAAAGTCTTCATTTTAAATTCACCTAACTTTGACCTTCCGGTAGACCCAGAAGTAAAGGTCAAACGAGTTCACGTACCGACAAAAAATGTTTATCAATTCATGGTCTATTCGATTACGGAATACAAACATCATTGGTTATTTTGTTCAAGAGTTATAGGTGAAAGTAATTGATCACTTTTTTCAGCTGAAATCGCTTGTAATTTGAGACCCGATGACGTTATCATGACGTCAGAGTAATATGCACCACTAGGGATGAGGGTCGATATATATTTAAAGTTACAAGTTCATATCTTGAACCGTTTAGGAGAAAAGCCGCGGAGAAGTATTGTCCGGGAAAAAAAAGATTTATCAGAACAATAACAGAGAGTGGTCGGGTTGTGCCCAACCACTCAAAAAGGCCGAGTGCAAACAGTCAAATTAAACTGTGCCCACAGTCTACCATGTAAAACGTGAGTGGAATTGGCATATGTATGATGTAAATGGTGGCAAGAAAACTACCTTGTCACCTGACCTCAATTATCAAAACAGTGTCCAAAGAATGTTTTGTCCTCATCAGAACCAAATTTGAGTTGTTTTCAGTTAGTTCAAGTTCACGTTTGTAGATTCACATCTCCCAAATAGGTTCCCTTATTGACAGAAAATAAACGGTGTTTTGAATTTTGTTCTTGTCTTCGGTGCTTGTGCTGTTGTTCAACTGGCATAATTATGTTCTTCCCGTCTTCGGTTTTCTTGATGATGAAGGAGCGACATCCGGGCTACTTGGCGCAGGCTGAGTTCCAGGCGGCCACACACTCGGTGATAAACTCCTGATGTTGGGGTCGAGGAAGTAAGTTAAATTAAGAATGTGGCCGTGGTGTCGGTAAATAGAGAAGTGTTAGTGACGGAGTTGGATTCGGCCGTAGGTGCAAGCAGCTTTACCAACACACAAAGCCCAAGAAGGATAAGCACAGGTGCCGTCATCCATTCTGTCATTAAATCCTGCGCCTATTGCTGCACAATCTTGATTGTAGAGATCATCAGGTTGCCCGTCATCCCATACCAAGAAGGTCTCGTTCCCTTTCTGACCGTCACACTCCCAGGTGCCTTCAACTTCTTTGTCATTGCAAGCAATCCAGACGTAGTAGTCAACGTCCACCTTTCGTTCATTTCCTCAAGCGAGCAAGGAGCGGCCATCTTGCCTACCATGTCTTGGCATGCTGACTTAGAGTCATTCCAATTTTGTTGTGAAGGAGTGAGTCGATAACACTCCTTCCCATACAATTGCCACTCTGGCGGGCAGGAGCATTTGACAGTGAGTCGAGAGTGGCAGGAACCAGACCTAAATTGAGCATTGATGGCTGAAGTGATTGCCACAATGCCAAAAACTTTGAACAAGTACATGATGTTTCGTTAGTACGTCGGTATGTCAGACTTTTGTGAGGACCAGACGTGTTCCCTGTCCAACCGTACAGTGACTCAGCTTGGACATGGAATGATGTGAGATAAAAACTGGTGGCTGCTATACAAAATACGTCGGACGGAGCTTTCAAAGACGAAAATTAGGATTATCAAGTCAGCAGACCATCTCGTTGATGGGGTCACATTATTTCACTGCTCGTTAAATTTAAGCTTAATGCGCGGCATTACACAACGCAGGTTTTGTTGAGTGAGAATCCTAAACAAAGACATTGTTAGTTTGATTAATGGCGCTATTTCGATTGTAAAAAAAAATAATCCGGATAATAAAGTGAAATAGCCAAAAAAGATACTGATTATGGACAGAGCATGCTCAAAGATTAATGGGAAACTGGAAATAATTGCAGACATAAATTGTATGCTTTGTTCATAACAGTGATGAAAATTTGTCTCAGTCAAAGACTGTGGTGTTTAGAATAGGTCGCCGAAAACGGTTTAAATTTGGCTCACTCGTGCAAGCTAATGTGTGTTTTCCCACAGAAAAAGAAAGAAGGGCCGACTGCAAATTGTCATTTAAAAGTGTGCCTCTTCAACCTTGTCTTACATGTAAAACGTGTGAAATTTGCATACGTGTTAAATATAACATTTTAATGGGATGAAGCAGAAATTTGTGTGATGTATAAATGTTGGCAAGAAAACCACTCAAAACAGACACACAAAATTACGACTTGTAACGAATCTGATCAGTATACAGAATTCAGTTTTGAAATGACACAGAATTTTCGAAACAATTTAATAACGATAACTTCCTTTATTTGTCAGTGATAGGTGTAGCTCTGAACAGCCTACACGTAGAATTCAACCCGTAAATAAAGTTTATTCAAAAGGGGGTACAGGAACAAAATAGTTTTAATAACACTTCGTAAAGTAATGTTTTATTCTCTAAAGAAATTTTATTGACCATTTGGTTGAAAGTTTGCCTGATGGTTTTAAATTAAAAAAAAAAAACTTCAATTTCAAAACTCTTTTATTCACGTTAGAAATCAAGATCTTGGTTTGAAGAAGAGTAAAACCATTGTAAAAAGTCGATTAAGATTACACATACGTAAAACCTCGGTGAGTATAAGTTTAAAATCCAGGCTTTACTGATGATGAACTCACAGTCTTTGAACATAAAAAGCCTATGATCTCAGAAAACCAAACTTAGGAACGTGATGTATGAGTGGATTTGGTGTGAAATCGCCAACTTGTTGAGCAAAAATTGAGGAAAGTTACGGAACTATGCAAAGATATATTCAAGGTGTTGACATAAACACGACACCAAACTATGCGGAAAAAAGACAGACATAATTATGTGAACAAACAAAAGGAAAATGTGTAAATAGTCCATTAGGGGGATATTTTACTGATCAGTTTTCAATAAATCAGCTGACCATGATGTTTGATTCACACTTTGCGGCTGTTGCTGCCAACATATGATCGTGAGAGCATTGAACATACCATCCCTGTGTAGTATTACAGGCCATTTGTATGAAAGAATTCAGATACAGAATTGACATCAAAATTGACACAACTATCATGAGTTTTCAAAGGAATAATAAAGGACAGTAGTGTTACTGCAAATTAAAATTTAACGTCTGGGCCACGATAGCTACTATGTTATTTGTATCTTGAAAATACTAGAATGGTGAGGGCTTTTTGATAACGTGTTTCTCCGTTATAAATGGGATCATTATTGGGCTGCTGTCATTTATAATGCATATACTCCGGCAAAAAATGCACAAAATAAGACACCACGATTAACTGCCTTCTTTCTGACTCGTGTTCTCGCCAAAATGTCAACTGAGCATCAATGAAAGGACATTATTTATAAACGAAGCTCGTTTGAAATTCAATTGTATATTTCACTGAAGCGCAATGTCGATTATGGCGGACAAAAAGAGGGGGCGCTAATTGCAGTTGGGTAAATGTCACCAGCAGGTTCGAGCGAGAAACAATGGTCGACTGGTGGTTGATAAATGACATAACTTACGCCTGCGTACAAATACTAGCAATGCGCGAACGCTGTTAGTCAAGCGATGGTCAACATAATAAAGTCCTGGTCCCTCGTTGTAGTTATGATGCCAGCGGATATTGATAACCAGCGATGCAACCGTGTTCCATGCTCCGGTTCCAAATAACTGACAAGAGTAGTCCAACTACCCTGCGTTTGAGCAAAGTTACCTCGCCCGAATTTAGAGTATGCCCACAGCGAATAGCGCCCTCCTGTGTCCACCACGTCTCAAAAATGGCAATACAGTTTGTTAGCCATAATTGTGACTTAAGACTCTAACTCTAAATTAAAGTATTTGCCACTTTCAAAGCACTGTTTTGTAAACTACAATTTTTGTGTTCTCGATATTTGCCTAGTTTTCTTCAGTTCGCAATTATTCAACAAAATACAAAAACACAAAAAAGAATGGCACTTTAAAAAAAAATAATAAAAAGGAAGAGGAGAAACCTCTTGCATCGGCCGGGAATCGAACCCGGGTCTCCCGCGTGGCAGGCGAGAATTCTATACCACTGAACCACCGATGCTCACCAAACGTTATTGTCTAATGCTAAAAGAAGTGGGGGAAGCTGGGGCATTGTTTTTTTCTCCAATCAACATCGTCAAAGAATCATGATTATTCAGTAGTTGCGACATGAAGGTTATGTTTATTCATGAGCAAAGAACAATGACGTCACACCATTGTACTTGGCCAACTACACTATAGTTACATGGTACATTAAAGCATTTTAAAGAACATCTCTCGTCAAGATGCCACAGTAGCCTGGTGGATAGTGAGATCAGCGGCGTAGCTACGGGGGGGGGGGGGGCTAGGGGCATAAAAAGTCCCTCCCCCCACTGGAAATTATTTTGACACCTAGAGAAAAGTACAGTCGTATGAGTTACCATGATCGGAAGAACCTAATGTCCCTTTTTCCGCGATTTGGTGCGTATTTTCCACCTAAACCCTTTCTTTTCGCGAGTGGCTGTTTATTTGAACGTCCGTGGAAAGCGAATAGCGGTAATTATTGTATTATAAAACATTAACCATGATAGCCTATAGGTTTTGAAAAGCGCCCCAATGGGAAGATGGTGTCCAGAACCCCCCCCCCCCCCGCCCACTAAATACATACATTTGAGGAAGTTTTCGAACGATTTCGCTCGTGCCCATTGAGACGAGGCTGCGATTGACATGACAAGTGATTGACACTCGCTCGCGCCTACTTCGTGAGGCAGTCTTGAGCCCAATTACGGATTTGACCAACTCTAAACCAACATCACGGTCTGACTATTAAATGAGGGCGGTATAAAAACAAAGTGTGCCCGCAAACACCATTTCAAATATTAATAAGAAACATGAATTTCCATGATTTCCATTTCAGGCGGAATAATTTCACAGGGTGTTTACCAGTCCTATCCTTTGAGTGAGGTTTCTGGCATCATCGCCAGCATATATACTAATTTGTATTGATAAAGATTGTGATGATATGCCCAAATCATAGGCGTAGCCGGGAAGGGGGGCGGGTAAGGGGGGTATTTATCCCCCTCCCTCCAATTTTTCGTAAAGACTGCCCTTTCCATTCAAATGCCCTTTTTTCACTAGCACTTCCCCCCCCCCCCAATATTTCGAAAGAGTGCCCTTATTTTGTTAACAAGTGCCTTTTTTCGTAACAAGTGCCCTTTTTTTTTGAACAAGTGCCCTTTTAAAAAAAAATTTCCCTTTTTAGTGCCATCGGCTGTTACTGGTGCCTTTTTTTTCTTCAATTGCGCATATCGCCCTTTAAAGCTCCATATATTGTCCGTTAGTGTGCATAAGCGTCGGTTTTGAACAGCGCCCCCATCGACAGCTGGTACCGTTCCCCCTCCGCAAAATTATTTGATTTTACGGCGGCTAAGTGTCCGGAGAAAAAAAAACCTGTCTACATTTAAGCACGGATGTGCAAGTGCCCTTTTCAAGAATTTCTACCCCCCCCCCCTTAATCAAAATGACCTCGCTACGCCACTGCATATCCTGTTTTGACTTTTGAATTTCCTTCGTAATATGTTGTGAAAGAGATACCCAGCGTATTAGCAAAATCAAACGAGAAATGTGTCAAGTTGGCATTAAAATTAGTCGTACAGGTGACGGGCTCTTACGCGGGGGGGGGGGGGGGTGCGTATAGGCTGAAGACACGGGACCAATCGCTTATATGATTCCATATACTGTCAGTCGAGGATTGATAGTAAATCCTTTCACAATTACCCTACCAGCCATGCAGGCCACATTATTACCATACACGCCCTTCACTTTCACCATAGATTAATTTGGGTAAAATAGCTGCGTTGCCATAAATTTAAAATGGTCATAAATAAATAGTCATGGAAGCTCAATGTCCTTTAACTAAGATGCCAAACATTCGTTTCTTTCCTCTTTTTCTTTTCGAAAATGCAACAAAGTTAAGATCCATACGGAACCTAACGTAATATGTAATGAATTAAATTTAATCATAATCTACATGATTTGAAACTTGCCTAAAAGTGGTTTGTATTCGTCTTACCACTTGAGATATTCTTACTTGCTTCAAAACCTTGTGGAATCAAAAAGTTTAACACCGCTCCTTGAGCTAGAAATCTGCAAATTCTGGAATTGACCTAGAAATCGGCAAATTCTGGAATAATTGAAAAGCGAATTTACAAGCAGACGACTTCAAACACTTCTTCTCATTCACCGTGTATTTAGGTCATACCAGGGAAACTAATGTACACACTTATCAAAGCATGACAATTCAAATTTAAGATGTATAGTGATCTTCCATAATTGAGATGGCCAAATTTGAGAAACTTTAAATTTTATAAATATTTGATATTGAATAATCCAGAAACTCGGTAATTGGTGCCAAATTTCCAAGGTCAAACGATTTTCATCATTTACATTGTCCTTTAAAAAAGAAAAAATAATTTGTAACACCAACAAAATATTGTTTGACCTTACTTTAAGGAACCGTTTTTTCCTAATTGGGAACAACGAGTTCGTGTCACCTGACCTCAATCATCAAAACGGTGTCCAAAGAATGTTTTGTCCTCATAAGAACCAAATTTGAGTTGTTTTCAGTTAGTTCAAGTTCACGTTTGTAGATTCACATCTCCCAAATAGGTTCCCTTATTGACAGAAAACAACCGGAGTTTTGAATTTTGTTCTTGTCTTCGGTGCTTGTGCTGTTGTTCAGCTGGCATAATTATAATCTTCCCGTCTTCGGTTTTCTTGATGATGAAGGAGCGACATCCGGGCTACTTGGCGCAGGCTGAGTTCCAGGCGGCCACACACTCGGTGATAAACTCCTGATTTTGGGGTCGAGAAAGTAAGTTAAATTAAGAATGTGGCCGTGGTGTCGGTATATACAGAAGTGTTAGTGACGGAGTTGGATTAGGCCGTAGGTGCAAGCAGCTTTACCAACACACAAAGCCCAAGTACGATAAGCACAGCTGCCGTCATCCATTCTGTCATTAAATCCTGCGCCTATTGCAGCACAATCTTGATTGTGCTCACCAGGTTGCCCGTCATCCCAGTCCAAGAAGGTCTCGTTCCCATTCTGACCGTCACACTCCCAGGTGCCTTCAACTTCTTTGTCATTGCAAGCAATCCAGACGTAGTAGTCAACGTCCACCTTTCGTGCCAATTCCGCCATGAAGTTCATTTCCTCCAGTGAGCGAGGAGCGGCCATATTGCCTCCAATGTCTTGGCATACTGACTTAGAGTATATCCAGTTATTCTTTGAAGGAGTAAGTCGATAACACTCCTTTCCCCACAATTGCCACTCTGGCGGGCAGGAGCATTTGACAGTGAGTCGAGAGTGGCAGGAACCAGACCTAAATTGAGCATTGATTGCTGAAGTGATTACCACAATGCCAAAAACTTTGAACAAATACATGATGTTTAAGGCGAGGACCAGCCGTGTTTCCTGTATGTTCACAGCCGTACAGTGTCAGCCTGGACGTCGAATGATGAGAGATTAAAACTGGTGGCTCCGGTATAAAAATACGTCGGAGCTTTCTCTGACGCAAATTATGATTATCAAGTCAGCCGACCATCTTGTTGCTATGGTTACATTATTTCTCTGCTTGTAAAATTCAAGATTCATGCGTCAAATAAACAACGCAGGCTTTGCTGAGCGAGAATGATAAACAAAGGCATTGTTAGTTTGATTAAAGTCGCTATTTTAATTGTAAAAAAAATAGTAATAATGCGGGTGATAAAATGAATAGCGAGAACAGAAATTGAAAAGATACTTATGATGTAAAGAACATTTACAAAGATTAATACTGGAAATAATTGCAAACTTATGCTTTAATTCACTTCAATATTGAACACTAGTCTCATTCAAAGATTGTGGTGTTTGTAATTTGTCACCGAAAATGGGTTTAAGTTTAGTTCAGTCGAAATTAATCCCAACTTGACGCCTGAAAGCTTATGTGTGTTTTTCCCACAGAAATAGAAAGAACTAGAGATTTGCGTTTGTTGTTACAAACGCAGAGTGGTCGGGTAGACAACTATTTTATGAAACACTGTCCAGTTAAGTTATGAATATTTTTATGTAAGAACAAAGTATCAGGAAATTAAATCCTTTCCAGGACAATCAATTAAATTTCAGTAAACATTCCATGTACACATACAAGTTATTTCTGGCTTGATAACGTCATTAGTCAAAAACGGGAAGTGAATACTGATTTAGTTCGGAGTGGATGTTCATTGTGAAGTTAAATAACGTATGAAAATTTGGAAACTATAAGTGTATGTATTCATAACACCGAACTTCCGGTTTGATGACGTCACAGTGTTTGGAAGCAAAAGGTGAACATTGTAATGGTATCGTTATTTGGGCTAAAATATACGACATGGATCAAATGATAGAATTCAATTTAAAATATGATCGTTGGCAAATTCTCATAAAAGTAACTTCCAGTCTGATGACGTCATGGGTTTGAAACCTTGCCAAGTTATCTGTGGTTAATCAAAGAATATCAAGGGTCGATTTGGTAAAATTTGAACCCATAGTTTTCAAAGTAAAGAAAAGAAACAATATTTTATGTGTCACTAGGGGGCGCTCTTTCGGATTATGACGTCATCACACTGTTTTTTTGTGTGTCTGGCATTCCTCACTAAACACTTTCATAATATATAAGTCTGTAGTAAAATGCTTCCGCTTTTGAGTTATATTCAGTTTTTATTGCACTTTTGGTAACACTGGAAGTAAAGGTCAAGCGGTTTTGTGTCTGGGAACATAAAATGTTTCTCACGGCATAGTCTACAACCTCACGAAAAAAACGAACACAATACTTCTATTTAGTTCAAAAGATAGAACGCAAACTATTTTGTCAAAAATTGCCCTTAAATCGCTTGTAATTTGATACCTGATGACGTAACAAGATTTATAACATCTTCGTAACATGGTAATGTCAAAAAATCTCTCCAGGCAGCCATTTACACTGCCGTCAGTACCGCCAGACCAAATTGGCAAACTGTTCGGTGCTGACACAGAGTAATCGAGGATGCTTTTTGAAGGGAAAAATCAGTCCGGTAGTTTGTCAAATCCTGCTGACACACAGAAGGAAGCTAATCTTCCCGCTGATCCCCTGACAGTGGGTGATTTTTGGTCCGAAACTGAAGCGCTTGGGGTTTTTTTTCTTTGAAGTTTGTTGGTTCTTATCTAAGTTGGCATTGCACCTACATTCATCTCCTCAGATTAATTCAGTGAACCTGGTTTAAAAATGGGGTCAAACTGCAAATAGCCACGGCGATGTCCCATACCAACCATTATTTCTTCAGTACCTAATTTAAGTAATTTCACGTGCAGTGCCTTTGATGTCTTGGGTCCAATCTGGACAAAATCTATATCATGAGAAACTGCCTATTTTTTTAAGAAAGATCTGGATTTGCGTAAAGTTTTGCTTAAGTGTTGGGAGGAACTTATTTCAGAAGTTATGCTATAAAACTATTGTGACACTAGGGTTGATGGCAAGGAATATTTTTAAATAGGTCACTCTCTGAAATTGAACTTCTGGCCCCACATGTTTCGGCGTTTTATGGAATTCCTCATAATAGCTTCTATTTTCAGGGGCCTCTGGACACCATTAAAATAATTTCAGTACTGATCCCTAGATTTTGCAACATGATGTACAAGTTCAATATGAGGCAGTTATTATTCATTGCTGCTATAAAAAGTGCAGCACCAGCGCAGGAGTGAGGCGATCGGGGGCTAAATTTGCAAAAACAATCATGAATGGGTATACTGCAGTAATTGGGAGATTTGTTGTGTTCTTTGAGACACCGGAATTTAATGTTCCAGGCTAATTTGTGCGGGGTCGGTTATTGCTCCAAGTTAATTGAAATTTACTGGTGGCATCATTTGGCATTGTCACGCATGTGGTAATGGGGCGTCATACAGTGTAGTGGTGACAATGTCCAATTACATGTATTACTTTTATGTGACATCTGTGCAGGCTCTCGGGCATGACTTCACGCTGTTGTGTGCCTTTACTTTGTAGACAGCATTGTGATAACTTAATTGGCAGGCAGTGAGTAGTGAAATGTTTTAAACAAAGACGAAGGAGCTTCCTTAGTTTTCAGGTTTTTTCTCCAATATAATAGTTCATGTTAAGAGCCCGTAGACATAAATTCTGTTTTGAGATCATGACGACTCCACAGGGAAAAAAAATGAATTCTGGTCACGAACATTCCTAGAGGGGCGGGGGGGGGGGGAAGAGAAGGATATGCCCCCCCCCGCCCCCCCCCCCCCCCTTAATCGCTTTTGTCAGCAAAATCGTTGTCTTGTCGGCAACATCAGGCCCGTCGGCAAATTTGCCGGATTGAAGAGCACCACATTTTGTCCGATACTGTCCATGATAGTCCGATTTGAACGGCAGCCCCATAGGAAGACTGAAAACCCAATCCACATGTGGACCTGGCCAGGAATTGATCTCGGGCCATGGAGGTGAAAGGCCAGGAAGAACTTCTGCGCCAACCCGATTAAAACAGACAAATTGTGATCTGCAGTCTGTCAGGGAATAAAATTACAGTCAGGCTGCGACTGACATCTGCACTTTTCCCATCAATTTATGTATCTAATCTTCCAATCTCCAAGGAGATGGCACCATAACAGAAGAAAACGGGGATAAGTTACACGAACTTGCACGGCATGCACGGCTAGCAACAGACACGCGTCGCAAGGATGCCGCTTTTAATAATAAAAAATTCACACAAGGTTTTGTGATCATACCGTGAACCGTTTGGAAGAAATTCTGCTTTGTTTTGATTTCAGGCTAAAGTCTTCATTTTAAATTCACCTAACTTTGACCTTCCGGTAGACCCGGAAGTAAAGGTCAAACGAGTTCACGTACCGACAAAAAATGTTTATCAATTCATGGTCTATTCGATTACGGAATACAAACATCATTGGTTATTTTGTTCAAGAGTTATAGGTGAAAGTAATTGATCACTTTTTTCAGCTGAAATCGCTTGTAATTTGAGACCCGATGACGTTATCATGACGTCAGAGTAATATGCACCACTAGGGATGAGGGTCGATATATATTTAAAGTTACAAGTTCATATCTTGAACCGTTTAGGAGAAAAGCCGCGGAGAAGAATTGTCCGGGGAAAAAAGATTTATCAGAACAATAACATAGAGTGGTCGGGTTGTGCCCAACCACTCAAAAAGGCCGAGTGCAAACAGTCAAATTAAACTGTGCCCACAGTCTACCATGTAAAACGTGAGTGGAATTGGCATATGTATGATGTAAATGGTGGCAAGAAAACTACCTTGTCACCTGACCTCAATTATTAAAACAGTGTCCAAAGAATGTTTTGTCCTCATAAGAACCAAATTTGAGTTGTTTTCAGTTAGTTCAAGTTCACGTTTGTAGATTCACATCTCCCAAATAGGTTCCCTTATTGACAGAAAATAAACGGTGTTTTGAATTTTGTTCTTGTCTTCGGTGCTTGTGCTGTTGTTCAACTGGCATAATTATGTTCTTCCCGTCTTCGGTTTTCTTGATGATGAAGGAGCGACATCCGGGCTACTTGGCGCAGGCTGAGTTCCAGGCGGCCACACACTCGGTGATAAACTCCTGATGTTGGGGTCGAGGAAGTAAGTTAAATTAAGAATGTGGCCGTGGTGTCGGTAAATAGAGAAGTGTTAGTGACGGAGTTGGATTCGGCCGTAGGTGCAAGCAGCTTTACCAACACACAAAGCCCAAGAAGGATAAGCACAGGTGCCGTCATCCATTCTGTCATTAAATCTTGCGCTTATTGAAGCACAATCTTGATTGTCGAGATCATCAGGTTGCCCGTAATCCCATTCCAAGAAGGTCTCGTTCCCTTTCTGACCGTCACACTCCCAAGTGCCTTCAACTTCTTTGTCATTGCAAGCAATCCAGACGTTGTAGTCAACGTCCACCTTTCGTGCCAATTCCGCCATGAAGTTCATTTCCTCAAGCGAGCAAGGAGCGGCCATCTTGCCTACCATGTCTTGGCATGCTGACTTAGAGTCATTCCAATTTTGTTGTGAAGGAGTGAGTCGATAACACTCCTTCCCATACAATTGCCACTCTGGCGGGCAGTAGGATTTGACAGTGAGTCGAGAGTGGCAGGAACCAGACCTAAATTGAGCATTGATGGCTGAAGTGATTGCCACAATGCCAAAAACTTTGAACAAGTACATGATGTTTCGTTAGTACGTCGGTATGTCAGACTTTTGCGAGGACCAGACGTGTTCCCTGTCCAACCGTACAGTGACTCAGCTTGGACATGGAATAATGTGAGATAAAAACTGGTGGCTGCTATACAAAATACGTCGGACGGAGCTTTCAATGACGAAAATTAGGATTATCAAGTCAGCAGACCATCTCGTTGATGGGGTCACATTATTTCACTGCTCGTTAAATTTAAGATTAATGCGCGGCATTACACAACGCAGGTTTTGTTGAGTGAGAATCCTAAACAAAGACATTGTTAGTTTGATTAATGGCGCTATTTCGATTGTAAAAAAAAATAATCCGGATAATAAAGTGAAATAGCCAAAAAAGATACTGATTATGGACAGAGCATGCTCAAAGATTAATGGGAAACTGGAAATAATTGCAGACATAAATTGTATGCTTTGTTCATAACAGTGATGAAAATTTGTCTCAGTCAAAGACTGTGGTGTTTAGAATAGGTCGCCGAAAACGGTTTTAAATTTGGCTCACTCGTGCAAGCTAATGTGTGTTTTCCCACAGAAAAAGAAAGAAGGGCCGACTGCAAATTGTCATTTAAAAGTGTGCCTCTTCAACCTTGTCTTACATGTAAAACGTGTGAAATTTGCATACGTGTTAAATATAACATTTTAATGAGATGAAGCAGAAATTTGTGTGATGTATAAATGTTGGCAAGAAAACCACTCAAAACAGACACACAAAATTACGACTTGTAACGAATCTGATCAGTATACAGAATTCAGTTTTGAAATGACACAGAATTTTAGAAACAATTTGATAACGATAACTTCCTTCATTTGTCAGTGAAAGGTGTAGCTCTGAAAAGCCTACACGTAGAATTCAACCCGTAAATAACGTTTATTCAAAAGGGGGTACAGGAACAAAATAGTTTTAATAACACTTCGTAAAGTAATGTTTTATGCTCTAAAGAAATTTTATTGACCATTTGGTTGAAAGTTTGCCTGATGGTTTTCAATTAAAAAAAAAACTTCAATTTCAAAACTCTTTTATTCACGTTTGAAATCAAGATCTTGGTTTGAAGAAGAGTAAAACCATTGTAAAAAGTAGATTAAGATTACACGTACATAAAACCTCGGTGAGTATAAGTTTAAAATCCAGGCTTTACTGATGATGAACTCACAGTCTTTGAACATAAAAAGCCTATGATCTCAGAAAACCAAACTTAGGAACGTGATGTATGAGTGGATTTGGTGTGAAATCGCCAACTTGTTGAGCAAAAATTGAGGAAAGTTACGGAACTATGCAAAGGTATTCAAGGCGTTGACATAAACACGACACCAAACTATGAGAAAAAAAGACAGACATAATTATATGAACAAACAAGAGGAAAATGTGTAAATAGTCCATTAGGGGGATATTTTACTGATCAGTTTTCGATAAATCAGCTGACTATGATGTTTGATTCACACTTTGCGGTTCTTGCTGCCAACATAATCATGAGATCATTTAACATACCATCCTTGTGTAGTATTAAAGGCCATTTGTATAAAAGAATTCAGATACAGAATTGACAAAAATTAACACAACTATCATGAGTTTTCAAAGGAATAATAAAGGACAGTAGTGTCACTGCAAATTAAAATCTAACGTCTGGGCCACGATAGCTAATATGTTATTAGTATCTTGAAAATACTAGAATGGTGAGGGCTTTTTGATAACGTGTTTCTCCGTTATGAATGGGATCATTATTGGGCTGCTGTCATTTATAATGCATATACTCCGGCAAAAAAATGCACAAAATAAGACACCACGATGAACTGCCTTCTTTCTGACTCGTGTTCTCGCCAAAATGTCAACTGAGCATCAATGAAAGGACATTATTTATGAATGGAATGAAAGGACATTGCTTTGTTATTCAACCGGTGTCCTCATGGAAGTCGATCAGCGTTGATTCTAGTACATAGATTCAAACAATGCATTGTTGTCTTCCTCGGCGGCCTTGCCTTCTGTGGTGCACCCTGCACCTGCGGATTCCCTGTCTTCTCCGGCGGCCGTGTCTTCTGTGGTGCACCATGCACCTGCGGATTCCCTGTCTTCAGTGGCCTTGTCTTCTGTGTTGCACCCTGCACCGGCGGATTCCCTGGCTTCTTCGGCGGCCTTGTCTTCTGTGGTACACCCTGCACCGGCAGATTCCCTGTCTTCGGTGTCCTTGTCTTCTGTGGTGCACCCTGCACCTCCGGATTCCCTGTCTTCAGTGGCCTTGTCTTCTGTGTTGCACCCTGCACCGGCGGATTCCCTGGCTTCTTCGGCGGCCTTGTCTTCTGTGGTGCACCCTGCAACGGCAGATTCCCTGTCTTCGGTGTCCTTGTCTTCTGTGGTGCACCCTGCACCGGCGGATTCCCTGTCTTCTTCGGTGGCCTTGTCTTCTGTGTTGCACCCTGCACCTGCGGATTCCCTGTCTTCGGCGGCCTTGTCTTCTCTGGTGCACCCTGCACCGGCGGATTCCCTGTCTTCGATGGCCGTGTCTTCTGTGTTGCACCCTGCACCGGCGGATTCCTGGCTTCTTCGACGGCTTTGTCTTCTGTGTTGCACCCTGCACCTGTGGATTCTCTGTCGTTGTTGGCCTTGTCTTCTGTGCATGTGGTGCACCCTGCACCTCCGGATTCCCTGAAGCATGCTAATTGGACAATAAATTCCGACGACCAGTGTCTTGTCAGTGTCTTGCAGTCGATTGTACGGAAGTGTATTTAGGACATGACCAAAAAAAAAATTCCGGCCCTCTATTTCGCCTGGGCGGATTATTCATTCGCCCGGGCGAATTATTATTTCGACCGGGCGGATTATTATTTCGCCCGGGCGGATTACTAATTCGCTCAGGCGAATAACTATTTCGCCCGGGCGGATAACTATTTCGCCAGGGCGGATTACTAATTCGCTCAGGCGAATTACTATTTCGCCCGGGCGGATTACTATTTCGCCCGGGCATATTACTAATTCGCCCGGGCGAATTACTATTCTATTTCGCCAGGACGAATTACTAATTCGCCCGGGCGAACTAGTAGTCTGCCCGGCCGGGCGAGTTAGTAGTCCGCCCGGGCGAATTAGTAATATGCCCGGGCGGAATAGTAATCCGCCCGGGCGGAATAGTAATCCGCCCGGGCGAAATAGTAATCCGCCCGGGCGAAATAGTAATCCGCCCGGGCGAAATAGTAATCCGCCCGGGCGAAATAGAGTGCGTCAATTTTTTTTTTGCCATGTCCTAAATACGCTTCCGTACGATTGTCCAATGTCCGGGCAGTACAGCGCTCTTCGGCTGATCAGAATGTACCTGCGGAGCCGTCCACAACGGTGGAACAGCGGCGCATCGATGGCGATGTCCGCAACGATGTAGCTATCGATGTCGAAGTCATCAAAATTCACGTTTCCTATTTGAAATGGTACTTGCGGGCACAGTTTGTTTTTATACCGCCCTAAAAAAAAAAACAATCCCAAAATTTCGTTCAGATTCCCGAACAACGTCATTTCTGAATATTGCAAATCTCGATTCATTTCATGAGGCTACGCTCATCCACGCGCACGCACGCCCTTTAATAAGTAATTTTGTAATAAGACGCGTACACTTCAACTTATCTGATACATGTATATCAAAGTTTTCGTCACTGCTATGGAAAGGGGGGGAGTCTGTTTAAAACAAATTTAATTTATGGCCATTTTTCTTTTCGACAAACTCTCCCCCCCCCCAAAAAAAAAATTGTGGGAGCAGAAACAGAAAGATGTTACCCTGAGACTGTCATCTGGAGGTACGGTGGAACTCTTTTTATACCAATCAATTTTTATTTAGCTATCATGATAACATTCGATTTTAAAACTTGATCATTTCAAGTTGGACAAAGTGTAATGAAAAGGGTTTGGCATCCTGATGGAATACCAAAAATCTAGAATATGCATGTAATATGAACTTGATAGAAGTATTGTCTGGCAAGCACTCATTGCGTGCGAAAAGGTTTCTGAATGTGTCGATATAGGGCGCTGTTTCTTGTGTTCTTTCTCATGCAGAATTTTCGACATTTTTAACCCAGGTTTTCTCATTTCCAAAAAAACTGTGGATTGGGAAGCACTTTTTTTAGATAAAGTACATCATTATCTTACATGTTTGGAAATTTTTATAAGATTCAGCGGACCAGATCGCGTATCTCGAAAACTAAAGCGTTTTGGTCTCTCGTCCTACAGACTACATGGTGAGCATCGGTGGTTCAGTGGTAGAATTCTCGCCTGCCACGCGGGAGACCCGGGTTCGATTCCCGCCCGATGCAATTTCCCCTTCCTTTTTTAATATATTTCTAAGTGCCATTCTTATTTTATTTTATTTTTGTTGAATGATTTCGAATTGAAAAAAAATAGGCAAACATTAAAAACACAGGTTAATAGTTTACAAAACAGTGCTTTGAAAGTCTCAAATACTCTAATTTAGAGTATAAGTCACAATTACGGCTAATAAACTGTACTGGCATTTTCGAGACATAGTGTGGACACAGCAGGGCGCTCTTCGGTGTGGGTATGCTCTAAATTCGGATGAGAACTCTACCGGCTACTCTAAATGTAACTTGCTCGTGGTATTTACCCAACTGCAATTAGCGCCCCTCTTTTTATCCGCCATGACTGGCATTGTGTTTCAGTGAAATATACAATTGAATTTCAAAGGAACTACTTTATAAATATTGTCTTTTCATTGATGCTTCAAGTTGACATTTTGGGCGACAACACGAGTCAGAAAGAAGGCTCAGTTAATGGTTGTGTCTCTCACAAAATAAGACACCACGATGAACTGCCTTCTTTCTGACTCGTGTTCTCGCCAAAATGTCAACTGAGCATCAATGAAAGGACATCATTTATAAACGAAGCTTGTTTGAAATTCAATTGTATATTTCACTGAAGCGCAATGCCGATTATGGCGGACAAAAAGAGGGGGCGCTATTGCAGTTGGGTTAATGTCACCAGCAAGTTCGAGCGAGGAACATTAGTCGACTGGTGGTTGATTCCATGACGTAACTTACGCCTACGTACTAATACTAGCAATGCGCGAACGCTTTTAGTCAAACGATGGTCAAAATAATAAAGTCCTGGCCCCTCGTTGTATTTATGATGCCAGCGGCTATTGATAACCAGCGATGCAACCGTGTTCCATGCTCCGGTTCCAAATAACTGACAAGAGTAGTCCAACTATCCTGCGTTTGAGCAAAGTTACCTCGCCCGAATTTAGAGTATGCCCACAGCGAATAGCGCCCTCCTGTGTCCACCACGTCTCAAAAATGCAAATACAGTTTGTTGGCCTTAATTGTGACTTAAGACTCTAACTCTAAATTAGAGTATTTGCGACTTTCAAAGCACTGTTTTGTAAACTACAATTTTTGTGTTCTCGATATTTGCCTAGTTTTCTTCAGTTCGCAATTATTCAACAAAATACAAAAATACAAAAAAGAATGGCACTTTAAAAAAATAATAATAAAAAGGATGGGGAAAAACCTCTTGCATCGGCCGGGAATCGAACCCGGGTCTCCCGCGTGGCAGGCGAGAATTCTACCACTGAACCACCGATGCTCACCAAACGTTATTGTCTAATTCTAAAAGAAGTGGGGGTGGCTGGGGCATTGTTTTTTTCTCTAACTTACATCGTCAAAGAATCATGATTATTCAGTAGTTGCGATGTGAAGGTTATGTTTATTCATGAGCAAAGAACAATGACGTCACACCATTGTACTTGGCCAACTACACTATAGTTACATGGTACATTAAAGCATTTTAAAGAACATCTCTCGTCAAGTTGCCACAGTAGCCTAGTGGATAGTGAGATCAGCGGCGTAGCTACGGGGAGGGGGCGTGGGGCATAAAAAGGCCCCCCCCCCCACTGGAAATTATTTTGACATCTAGAGAAAAGCACAGTCGTATGAGTTACCATGATCGGAAGAACCTAATGTCCCTTTTTCCGCGATTTGGTGCGTATTTTCCACCTAAACCCTTTCTTTTCGCGAGTGGCTGTTTATTTGAACGGCCGTGGAAAGCGAATAGCGGTAATGTTGTATTATAAAACATTAACCATGATAGCCTATAGGTTTTGAAAAGCGCCCCAATGGGAAGATGGTGTCCAGAACTCCCCCCCCCCCCGCCCACTAAATACATACATTTGGGGAAGTTTTCGAACGATTTCGCTCGTGCCCATTGAGTCGAGGCTGCGATTGACATGACAAGTGATTGACACTCGCTCGCGCCTACTTCGTGAGACAGTCTTGAGCCCAATTACGGATTTGACCAACTCTAAACCAACATCACGGTCTGACTAATGAGGGCGGTATAAAAACAAAGTGTGCCCGCGAGCACCATTTCAAATATTAATAAGAAACATGAATTTCCATGATTTCCATTTCAGGCGGAATAATTTCACAGGGTGTTTACCAGTCCTATCCTTTGATTGAGGTTTCTGGCATCATCGCCTCCACGTGTGCACGCGCGGCATATATACTAATTTGTACTGATAAAGATTGTGATGATATGCCCAAATCATAGGCGTAGCCGGGGGGGGGGGGGCGGGTAAGAGGGGTATTTATTCCCCTCCTCCAATTTTTCGTAAAGACTGCCTTTTCCATTCAAATGCCCTTTTTTCACTAGCACTTCCCCCCCCCCCCAATATTTCGAAAGAGTGCCCTTATTTTGTTAACAAGTGCCTTTTTTCGTAACAAGTGCCCTTTTTTTTTGAACAAGTGCCCTTTTAAAAAAAATCTTGCCCTTTTTAGTGCCATCGGCTGTTACTGGTGCCTTTTTTTTTTCTTCAATTGCGCATGTCGCCCTTTAAAGCACCATATATTGTCCGTTAGTGTGCATAAGCGTCGGTTTTGAACAGCGCCCCCATCGACAGCTGGTACCAGCTCGGCCCCGCAACATTATTTGATTTTACGGCGGCTAAGTGTCCGGAGAAAAAAAACCTGTCTACATTTAAGCACGGATGTGCAAGTGCCCTTTTCAAGAATGTCTACCCCCCCCCCCCCTTAATCAAAATGACCTTGCTACGCCACTGCATATCCTGTTTTGACTTTTGAATTTCCTTCGTAATATGTTGTGAAAGAGATACCCAGCGTATTAGCAAAATCAAACGAGAAATTTGTCAAGTTGGCATTAAAATTAGTCATACAGGTGACGGGCTCTTACGCGGGGGGGGGGGGGGGGGTGCGTAGGCTGTAGACACGGGACCAACCGCTTATATGATTCCACGTACTGTCAGTCGAGGATTGAAAGTACATCCTTTCACATTTACCCTACCAGCCAGGCCACATTATCACAATACACGCCCTTCACTTTCTCCATAGATTAATTTGGGTAAAATAGCTGCGTTGACCTAAAATGACAATGGTCATAAATAAATAGTCATGGAAGCTCAATGTCCTTTAACTAAGATGCCAAACATTCGTTTCTTTTCTCTTTTTCTTTTCGAAATGCAAACAAAGTGAAGATCCATATACGGAACCTAACGTAAAGTGTAATTAATTAAATTTAATCATTATGATATCCAAATGATTTGAAATTTTCCTAAAAGTGGTTTGTATTCGTCTTACCGCTTGAAATATTCTAACTTGCTTCAAATCTTGTGGGAATCAAAGAGTTTAAAACCGCTCCTTCTCAAACTAGAAATCAGCAAATTCTGGAATACATTAAAAGCGAATTTACAAGCAGGCGACTTCAAAGAACTCTTCTCGTTCACCGTGATTCAGGTCATACCAGGGAAACTATTTGTACACACACCAAAGTAAGAACATTTAACATTTAGTGAAGTTTCCATATTAATTGAGATGGCCAAATTCCAACATTCCAACAATTCTAAAGAGGTAAAAGGCAAAAACGATTGACATCGGTTAAACTGTCCTTTGTTTACATTTTGCTTTCTCGTTTGTAACACGAACGAAGAATCTGTTTACCTTACTCACTTCAAGGAACATTTCAATCCTTTTTTCCACAACGAATTTGTAGTCCTGTGACCTAAATATTCCAAACTGTGTCCCACGAATGTTTTGTCATCATAAGAACCAAATTCATGTTGTTTTCAGTTAGTTCAAGTTCAAGTTTGTAGACTGACGACTCCTAAATACATGTAGTTCCCATATTGTCTCTATATACTAGCCGATGCTTACATCTGTGCAGATGCAGAATTTTGTTCTTGTCTTTAGAGCTTGTGCTGTTGTTCAGCTGCCATATGTTCTTCCAATCTTTAGTTTTCTTGATGATGAAGGAGCAACATCCGGGTTCCTTGACGAACGCCGAGCAACGGGCGGCCACGCCCTCGTTGATAAACCCCCGGACGTTGTGGTCGAGGAGGAAAGATGAGGTGAGAATACGGCCATGGGTGTCGGTGTATATGTGATGGAGAAGTATTAGTGACGGAGTTGGATTAGGCCGTAGGTGCAAGCAGCTTTACCAACACACAAAGCCCAAGTACGATAAGCACAGGTGCCGTCATCCATTCTGTCATTAAATCCTGCGCCTATTGTAGCACAATCTTGATTGTAGAGATCATCAGGTTGCCCATCACCCCATTCCAAGAAGGTCTCGTTCCCTTTCTGACCGTCACAGTCCCAGGTGCCTTCAACTTCTTTGTCATTGCAAGCAATCCAGACGTAGTAGTCAACGTCCACCTTTCGTGCCAATTCCGCCATGAAGTTCATTTCCTCAAGCGAGCGAGGAGCGGCCATCTTGCCTTCCATGTCTTGGCATGCTGACTTAGAGTCATTCCAATTTTGTTGTGAAGGAGTGAGTCGATAACACTCCTTCCCATACAGTTGCCACTCTGGCGGGCAGGAGCATTGGACAGTGAGTCGAGAGTGGCAGGAACCAGACCTAAATTGAGCATTGATCGCTGAAGTGATTGCCACAATGCACAAAAACTTTGAACAAATACATGATGTTTCGTTAGTACGTCGGTATGTCAGACTTTTGCGAGGACCAGACGTGTTCCCTGTCCAACCGTACAGTGACTCAGCTTGGACATCGAATGATGTGAGATAAAAACTGGTGGCTGCTATACAAAATACGTCAGAGCTTTCAATGACGAAAATTAGGATATGCCCAAATCATAGGCGTAGCCGGGGGGGGGGCGGGTAAGGGGAGTATTTATTCCCCTCCCTCCTTTTTTTCTTAACTAGTGCCCTTTTTTCTTAACAAGTGCCCTTTTAAAAAATCTTGCCCTTTTTGGTGCCATCGGCTGTTACTGTTGCCTTCTTTTTCAATCGCGCATATCGCCCTTTAAAGCACCATATATTGTCCATTAGTGTGCATAAGCGTCGGTTTTGAACAGCGCCCCCATCGACAGCTGGTACCAGCTCCCCCGCAACATTATTTGATTTTACGGCGGCTAAGTGTCAGGAGAAAAAAACCTGTCTACATTTAAGCACGGATGTGCAAGTGCCCTTTTCAAGAATTTCTACCCCCCCCCCAATCAAAATGACCTTGCTACGCCACTGCATATCCTGTTTTGACTTTTGAATTTCCTTCGTAATATGTGGTGAAAGAAATACCCAGCGTATTAGCAAAATCAAACGAGAAATTTGTCAAGTTGGCATTAAAATTAGTCATACAGTCACACTGTCAGGTGACGGGCTCTTACGCGGGGGGGGGGGGGTGCGTAGGCTGTAGACACGGGACCAACCGCTTATATGATTCCATATACTGTCAGTCGAGGATTGATAGTACATCCTTTCACATTTACCCTACCAGCCAGGCCACATTATTACCATACACGCCGTTCACTCTCTCCATAGATTAATTTGGGTAAAATAGCTGCGTTGCCATAAAGTTACAATGGTCATAAATAAATAGTCATGGAAGCTCAATGTCCTTTAACTAAGATGCCAAACATTCGTTTCTTTTCTCTTTTTCTTTTCGAAAATGCAACAAAGTTAAGATCCATACGAAACCTAACGTAAAATGTAATGAATGAAATTTAATCATAATCCACATTGATTTGAAACTTGCCTTAAAGTGGCTTTGTATTCGTCTTAATTACCACTTGAGATATTCTTACTTGCTTCAAAACCTTGTGGAATCAAAGAATTTAACACTGCTCCTTGAGCTAGAAATCTGCAAATTCTGGAATTGACCTAGAAATCTGCATATTCTGGAATTATTGAAAAGCGAATTTACAAGCACACGACTTCAAAGACTTTTTCTCATTCACCGTGTATTTAGGTCATCCAGGGAAATTAAACGTACAAACTTATCAAAGCCAGACAATTCAAATTTAAGATGTATAGTGATGCTTCCATAATTGAGATGGCCACATTTGAGAAACTTTAAATTATACACATTTTTTTGACCTTACTTCAAGGAACATCTAAATCACCTCTTTTCCTAATTGGGAACAACGAATTTGTAGTCACCTGACCTCAATCATCAAAACAGTGTCCAAAGAATGTTTTGTCCTCATAAGAACCAAATTTGAGTTGTTTTCAGTTAGTTCAAGTTCACGTTTGTAGATTCACATCTCCCAAATAGGTTCCCTTATTGACAGAAAATAACCGGCGTTTTGAATTTTGTTCTTGTCTTCGGTGCTTGTGCTGTTGTTCAGCTGGCATAATTATGTTCTTCCCGTCTTCGGTTTTCTTGATGATGAAGGAGCGACATCCGGGCTACTTGGCGCAGGCTGAGTTCCAGGCGGCCACACACTCGGTGATAAACTCCTGATTTTGGGGTCGAGGAAGTAAGTTAAATTAAGAATGTGGCCATGGGTGTCGGTATATACAGAAGTGTTAGTGAGGGAGTTGGATTAGGCCGTAGGTGCAAGCAGCTTTACCAACACACAAAGCCCAAGAAGGATAAGCACAGGTGCCGTCATCCATTCTGTCATTAAATCTTGCGCCTATTGCAGCACAATCTTGATTGTTGAAATCATCAGGTTGCCCATCAGCCCATTCCAAGAAGGTCTCGTTCCCTTTCTGACCGTCACACTCCCAGGTGCCTTCAACTTCTTTGTCAGTGCAAGCAATCCAGACGTAGTAGTCAACGTCCACCTTTCGTGCCAATTCCGCCATGAAGTTCATTTCCTCAAGCGAGCAAGGAGCGGCCATCTTGCCTTCCATGTCTTGGCATGCTGACTTAGAGTCATTCCAATTTTGTTGTGAAGGAGTGAGTCGATAACACTCCTTCCCATACAATTGCCACTCTGGCGGGCAGGAGCATTTGACCATGAGTCGAGAGTGGCAGGAACCAGACTTAAATTGAGCATTGATCGCTGAAGTGATTGCCACAATGCCAAAAACTTTGAACAAGTACATGATGTTTCGTTAGTACGTCGGTATGTCAGACTTTTGTGAGGACCAGACGTGTTCCCTGTCCAACCGTAAAGTGACTCAGCTTGGACATGGAATGATGTGAGATAAAAACTGGTGGCTGCTATACAAAATACGTCAGAGCTTTCAATGACGAAAATTAGGATTATCAAGTCAGCAGACCATCTCGTTGATGGGGTCACATTGTTTCACTGCTCGTTAAATTTAAGATTAATGCGCGGCATTACACAACGCAGGCTTTGTTGACTGAGAATCCTAAACAAAGGCATTGTTAGTTTGATTAATGGCGCTATTTCGATTGTAAAAAAAAATAATCCGGATAATAAAGTGAAATAGCCAAAAAAGATACTGATTATGGACAGAGCATGCTCAAAGATTAATGGGAAACTGGAAATAATTGCAGACATAAATTGTATGCTTTGTTCATAACAGTGATGAACATTTGTCTCAGTCGAAGACTGTGGTGTTTAGAATAGGTCGCCGAAAACGGTTTTAAATGTGGCTCACTCGTGCAAACTAATGTGTGTTTTACCACAGAAATAATAAAAAGGGCCGACTGCAAACAGTCAATTTAAAAGTGTGCCTCTTCACCTTCTCTACCATGTAAAACGTGTGAAATTTGCATGCGTGTTAAATATAACATTTTAATGAGATAAAGCAAAAATTTGTGTGATGTATTAATGTTGGCAAGAAAACCACTCAAAACAGACACACAAAATTACGACTTGAAACGAATCTGATCAGTAAACAGAATTCAGTTTTGAAATGACACAGAATTTTCGAAACAATTTGATAACGATAATTTCCTTTATTTGTCAGTGATAGGTGTAGCTCTGAAAAGCCTACACGTAGAATTCAACCCGTAAATAACGTTTATTCAAAAGGGGGTATAGGAACAAAATAAATTAATTAAGGCGGAATAATTTCACAGGGTGTTTACCAGTCCTATCCTTTGAGTGAGGTTTCTGGCATCATCGCCTCCACGGGTGCATGCACGCAGCATATATACTAATTTGTACTGATAACCATTGTGATGATATGCCCAAATCATGTAGGCGTAGCCGGGGGAGCGGGCAAGAGGGGTATTTTCCCCCCCCCCCCCAATATTTTATAAAGACTGCCCTTTCCATTCAAATGCTCTTTTTTCACTAGCACTTCCCTCCCCCCCCCCCATTCCCCCAATATTTCGAAAGAGTGCCCTTATTTGTTAACAGGTGCCTTTTTTTCTTAACTAGTGCCCTTTTTTTCTGAAAAAAATATTGCCCTTTTTGGTGCCATCGGCTGTTACTGGTGCCTTTTTTTCAATCGCGCATATCGCCCTTTAAAGCATTATATATTGTCCGTTAGGTTTTGAACAGCGCCCCCATCGACAGATGGTACAAACTTCCCCCTCCCCCAACACTATTTGATTTTACGGCGGCCAAGTGTCCGGAGAAAGAAACCTGTCTACATTTTAGCACGGATGTGCAAGTGCCTTTTCAAGCCCCCCCCCAAAAAAAAAATTAAAATGGCCTTGCCGCTACGCCACTGCATTTCCTGATTTGACTTTTGAATTTCCTTCGTAATACGTTGTGAGATACCCAGCGTATTAGCAAAATCAAACTGGAAATTTGTCAAGTTGACATTAAAATTAGTCATACATGGGACGGGCTCTTACGCGGGGGGTCGGGGGGTTGCGTAGGCTGAAGATACGGGACCAACCGCTTATATGATTCCATATACTGTCAGTCGAGGATTGATAGTAAATCCTTTCACATTTACCCTACCAGCCAGGCCACATTATCACAATACACGCCCTTCACTTTCTCCATAGATTAATTTGGATAAAATAGCTGCATTGCCATAAAGTTACAATGGTCATAAATAAACAGTCATGGAAGCTCAATGTCCTTTAACTCAGATGCCAAACATTCGTTTCTTTTCTCTTTTTCTTTTCGAAAATGCATCAAAGTTAAGATCCATACGGAACCTAACGTAAAATGTAATGAATTAAATTTAATCATAATCTACATGATTTGAAACTTACCTAAAAGTGGTTTGTATTCGTCTTACCACTTGAGATATTCTAACTTGCTTCAAAACCTTGTGGAATCAAAGAGTTTAACACCGCTCCTTGACCTAGAAATCTGCAAATTCTGGAATAATTGAAAAGCGAATTTACAAGCAGACGACTTCAAAGACTTCTTCTCATTCACCGTGTATTTAGGTCATACCAGGGAAACTAATGTACACACTTATCAAAGCAAGACAATTCAAATTTAAGATGTATAGTGATGCTTCCATAATTGAGATGGCCAAATTTGAGAAACTTTAAATTATATAAATATTTGATATTGAATAATCCAGAAACTCGGTAATGGGTGCAAAATTTCCAAGGCCAAACGATTTTTATCATATAAACTGTCCTTTAAAAAAGAAAAAATTAATTTGTAACACAATCAAAATATTGTTTGACCTTACTTCAAGGAACCGTTTTTTCCTAATTGGGAACAACGAGTTCGTGTCACCTGACCTCAATCATCAAAACAGTGTCCAAAGAATGTTTTGTCCTCTTAAAAACCAAATGTGAGTTGTTTTCAGTTAGTTCAAGTTCACGTTTGTAGATTCACATCTCCCAAATAGGTTCCCTTATTGACAGAAAATAACCGGCGTTTTGAATTTTGTTCTTGTCTTTGGTGCTTGTGCTGTTGTTCAGCTGGCATAATTATGTTCTTCCCGTCTTCGGTTTTCGTAATGATGAAGGAGCAACATCCGGGCTACTTGGCGCAGGCTGAGCTACAGGCGACCACGCCCTCGGTGATAAACTCCTGATTTTGGGGTCGAGGAAGTAATTTAAATTAGGAATGTGGCCGTGGTGTCGGTATATAGAGAAGTGTTAGTGACGGAGTTGGATTAGGCCGTAGGTGCAAGCAGCTTTACCAACACACAAAGCCCAAGAAGGATAAGCACAGGTGCCGTCATCCATTCTGCCATAAAATCCTGCGCCTATTGCAGCACAATCTTGATTGTAGAGATCATCAGGTTGCCCATCATCCCATTCCAAGAAGGTCTCGTTCCCATTCTGACCGTCACACTCCCAGGTGCCTTCAACTTCTTTGTCATTGCAAGCAATCCAGACGTAGTAGTCAACGTCCACCTTTCGTGCCAATTCCGCCATGAAGTTCATTTCCTCAAGCGAGCGAGGAGCGGCCATCTTGCCTCCGAAGTCTTGGCATACTGACTTAGAGTCAATCCAGTTATTCTTTGAAGGAGTAAGTCGATAACACTCCTTTCCCCACAATTGCCACTCTGGCGGGCAGGAGCATTTGACAATGAGTCGAGAGTGGCAGGAACCAGACCTAAATTGAGCATTGATCGCTGAAGTGATTGCCACAATCCCAAAAACTTTGAACAAGTACATGATGATTAAGGCGAGGACCAGCCGTGTTTCCTGTATGTTCACAGCCGTTCAGTGTCAGCCTGGACGTCGAATGATGAGAGATTAAAACTGGTGGCTCCGGTATAAAAATACGTCGGAGCTTTCTCTGACACAAACTATGATTATCAAGTCATCCGGCCATCTTGTTGCTATGGTTACATTATTTCTGTGCTTGTAAAATTCAAAATTCATGCGTCAAATAAACAACGCAGGCTTTGCTGAGCGAGAATGCTGAACAAAGGCATTGTTAGTTTGATTAAAGTCGCTATTTCGATTGTAGAAAAAATAGTAATAATGCGGGTGATAAAATGAATAGCGAGAGCAAAAATTGAAAAGATACTGATGATGTAAAGAACATTATCAAAGATTAATACTGGAAATAATTGCAAACTTATGCTTTAATTCACGTCAATATTGAACACTAGTCTCATTCAAAGATTGTGGTGTTTGTTATTTGTCACCGAAAATGGGTTTAAGTTTAGTTCAGTCGAAATTAATTCCAACTTGACGCATGAAAGCTAATGTGTGTTTTCCCCACAGAAATAGAAAGAAAAAGGCCGAGTGCAAACAGTCAAATTATAAAGGGTGCCCGCAGCCTACCATGTAAAACGTGAGTGGAATTGGCATTTGTATGATGTACATGGTGGCAAGAAAACTTACTTAAAGAAAACACACAAAAACCAATTGCATCAAAATATGGTCAGTTGGTATACTGAATTCAGTTTTGAATGATATTGAATTTCAAAATGATTTGAGTACGATAATTTCCTTATTTTTCGTCGTGGTGATTCCTGAAAAAGCCCACAGGTAGAGTTCGACCCGTAAATAACGTCTATTTAAAAATGGAATATAGGAACAAAATATTCTTTAGTTAGACTTCACAAAGTAATTTCTTATTGTCTAAAGAAATGTTGTGGTCTGAAGAATTTTGGTGACAATTTAGTTAACTTTTGCCTGATGGTTTTAAATTTCAAAAATAAACTTCAATTTCAAAACTCACTTTTCACGATTAAAATGGAACATTTTATGGGGGGTGTCATGTAGATCAATGATAATTGTTTTAGAAACTCAAAATCTCAGTGGGGGGCGACTGGGGGGCGACAAGGTTTCATGTGGGGGCTGTCCCCCCGTGGCTACGCCACTGGAGGAAAGGCATATTAGCACATTCATTAGCGTCATTCGGCGTGACTTGGCGTGGGTCTCGGTATCGACCAATGGAAGCCTGCGAAAAGGGTGATACTTATCAATTAATAACTCGTGAAGGAGGCTTTTCTACACATTTTTACTGCACGCCATACTGGATAGGAACCTATTTAATATCGTGAGAGGTTGAAAGAAAGATTGACAGATATTGCAAACACCAGTGTTACACTAAAAATGCACGTAGACAGGCCTATATTTCAAATTTCACCGAAAAGTAATGAACATATCACAACGATTTTTAGCACATACTTGGATTATTATAAGGGAAATCAACCCCAAAAGTTGCATGAAGATACTGTCTTCCAAACTGGAGAAATCAATTTTCAAAGATTTTGCCCGCCAACATGAACATGTCTGTGTGCATGTAGTTTCATTCAAAATAAAGTGTTACGTAACCTTTAGAAATCGCCTTTCGCAATCACACTACTGTGTTACTGATGATGAACTTACAGTCTTTGAACATAAAAAGCCTGTAATCTGAGAAAACCAAACTTAGGAAGATGATGTATGAGTTGGTTTGGTGTGGAATCGCCAACTTGTTTATCAAAAAATGAGGCAAAAACTTTTACGTATGCAAAGACATTCAAGGTGTGGACATAAATACAATACCAACCTATGGCGAAAAAAACAGACAGATGTGAACAAACAAAAAGGAAATGAATCAATAGTCCATCTGGGGATAGTTTACTGATCAGTTCTCGATAAATCAGCTGACCATGATGTTTGATTCACTCTTTGTGGTTCCAGATGTCAACATGTCAGAGGGGGAAAACGACCTTCCCTGGGCGTAGTGCTTTTAAAGGCCATGGTATTGAAGAATTAAGATATAAAACTGACATCCAAATCAAGACAACTGTCAAGAGTTTTCAAATGAATTTAAAAAATAACTGCAAATTAAAAACTAAAATGTGGGCCACGAGTATTAGTATCTTGAAAATCGTAGAATGGCGAGGCCCTTCTGGTAAACATGTTTCTCCATTACAAATGGGATCATTATTGTGCTGCTGTCATTAATAATGCAGTTACTCCGGGGATGATACACAAAAAGAGACACAATGTTATTACTGCATGCCCTCCTTCTGACTCGTCTTCTCGCCCAAATGTCAACTGAGTTTCAATAAAAAAAAACAATATAAATAAATGAACTTCTTTTCAATTATGAATGTATAGGTCAGTAAAGCGCAGTGCCGATATTAATGACAAAAAAGGGGGCGGCTATTTGGAGTTTGCTAAAACTGTAATTTCTTCTCATTGTCTCCTCTCCACAGGTTTCTTCAGACTTGAGAGCTACAATACCTAGGGCGCTTTTGAGGAATCCTTGGTTTCATTACCAGAAATAAATAAATAACAATAACAACAACAGTAACAACAACAACAACAACAACAACAATAATAATAATATATAAAAATATCGGTGTAGAGAGTTTACCCACTCCGAATAGCGCCCTCCTGTGTCCACCATGTCTAAAAAAAAAAAACACTACTGTTTACATTACCCCTTAATTATGACTTCAGACTATTTGCTATTTAAAATGAAATAATGGTTATAATTATGTAAAGACTACAAACATTTTTCATACAACGAATCAACAAAATAAGATAAGTACCAGAATCAAACGGGAATTAATCTAATTTGAAACGCTTCATCGGTGACGCTTTTTAGTTTCATAGAAGTCTTCCCTTTCACCTTTGGAAAACGTCAAACGGGTCGTCATCATGTATAATTTAGTAACAGCGGGAAAGGTTCCCAAATAAACACATCCATAAACTGCCTGCCGTGTGTCTCGTCTTCTCTGGCCACATTGTTTATTGATTTGAAATGAAGAGGAATTAATGTTAATGCATCAGCACTCCATTTAGGCCTGAATAAAGAATCACTTAAAGCAATTGCTCTCGTATCTTGTTTGCACCACAAAGTGCACGTGTACCTGGTTGATATAGGCGAAGTTCGCGTAAGGACTATTAGTCGACCAGTGGTTGATTTGTGACGTACCTTACGCCTGCGCACTGATAGCAACGTGCGAACGTCTCTAGTAAAACGCTGGTCAAAATGACGTCGCCAAACTTCTGGATCCTGGCTCTCTGCTTGCGTTATGAATGCGCACGGCTATTGGTTACCAGCGAAGCAAACCAACCCCATAGGCTGGTTCCAAATAGTCGACTAGCGTAGTCAACCACCGTCGACTAGACAGAGTTCGGGCAAACGTTAGTTAACCATTGGTCAACTATAGTCCTTGCGCGAACTTGGCCATAGTCTGGTACATGCAGGGACTTTGCATTTCAAGTTCAACTCACTTTTAACGATTGAAATCAGAGTGTTGGTGTTAAGAACAGCAGTGAGCAGCCATTGTAAAAGGTATATTAAGGTTACACACACGAAAACCTCTTCTTGTATAATTAACCAAAAACATAGCTTTACTGTCCTGATGAACCACAGTCTTTAAACATGAAAAGCTTGTATTCTGAGCAAACCAAACTATAACTCTTTCTCCCAAAAGGGTTTTTCGCGGGTTTTTCGCCTCTCCCGTAATCAGCGAATACAATTATATTTTTTCTTGATGTTACAAGATAGATCCAAATTCTTCGTTTGCACTGAATTCACCTTATAGTAAAGCCTGTTAGCGAGGTTGTTTCACACTGTACATGTAGTTATAATAGTTTTACAATAAAGTGTATTTATAATATTTGCTTAACAATTATGCATAAGTCAAAGAATGCTTTTATCCCATTGTATTGAATTGTATTGTATTTGTAATGTATTGTATTTGTATATATATATGTTTGTAGTCATTTTGTTAGTGTATGCAAGGCCTCAATGGAAACCAGTATTAAACTGTTTGGGCATACCCTGGGTAATAAATAAATAAATAAACTTGATGTATGGGTTTATATGTCTGGAACCTACAACTTGTAGGGAATAAACGAGGAAAACGCTTTACGTATGCAAAGACATTGAAGGTGTCGAGCTGGGCTGGAAAAGGTATGCTTGCGTAATTGGATGTACAAATAACGTAAGTGGCCACGTATTATTCAAAACGGAATGCACACCCTGGCCAATGAAAAAGAGTTTCGTTGAATTAAACAGGGATCGAAGACGTGAATGAACACTTGGCCAAAGTCTTGGGAACGCTACTTTGTAATTTGTCAACTTAAGCGCTGAGAGGTAATACTCATCCACTCTAAGAATGTTCAATGACTGACACAAACACTGCAAGTACATTGTATATACAAAACCAAATGACGTTTTCACTATTTTATCTTTCAGTGTTCTAACTTTTTCTTTATACATAGTCGATCAAAAGTGTACCTCAAAAGTGCAAAGGAACTGTAGCCCAGAAGCATGAAGAGAAAGAAAAACGTCAAAGAAGCGAAAATTCCTGAATGATGTTCCAGGGAAAGCCACAGAAATTAGGCAAATTAGGCAATGCCAACCTAAATGGGATTCCAACCCGGGTCACTTCATTAAAAAAAAACACGTTGCCTTCTGATACGACGCCAAGTGAAAATGCTTCAGTCTCTACCCTTATATAATGGGTGCGTTCGTTTAGTTCACCCGGGTCGACACGGGTCAGCCCCGTGCCGTTCGATTAGCTCTGACGTCATTGTCGGGGCTCATCCGGGTCAGCCACAAGCAGACCCAACCTCGTCTCCAGTGCTTACTTTGTTATCAACCTCGTTTCCAATAGTTAACCCTGGATAGGAAACTTTCTTACTGTATCCTGATTCGATACCGCAATTGGCTAGTAATAGATTTATATCGTGTAGCTGGTGTTGTTATTTCCAACGTGCATTACGTGTTTTGAAGATCATTGTAATTATAACGTCCACGCCTTTTAAAAAAATACTCCTTTCCTTTCCAATTTGCTCATATTAATATATAAAATGTGATATATGCATTTTGGCAGGATAAGATTGTAACATTTTAACTTCGAAAACAATCGTGTTTTCGTAACTCACGGCGCAACGAATTGATTGTGTTTTTATACCAGACACCGCATACAGAAACAAAAGCTAATGTAACACACAGGCAGCCTGAGGCAGGCACCAGACTATTCCTCATTTGCATACGTGTGCAAAAATTTTGCACATGCAAATGATCCAATACCATGGTAAGGGGGCAGGTAGTGGTGGGCGCGTACTGCTCAACACCCTGAAGACGAGGTTGCCACAGACCCTACTCTAGGAGCAGGGTCTCTGGTGAAAGTACGTCACGCCTGCGTTGTTCATTCCCCAAAAACGGACAAATATGGCGGCCGGACAGCGGAAATCTCAAGTGAACTTAAAAGTTGACTTTATTTGAAGTCTAAAGGTAATCATTTATTGAGTTCATTGCGACTTTTTCTGATAAAAATAAATTTCAGCCCAACTTTGTTGAATTTTGCAAAAGCAGTAAATCTCTTGCTAAGACCCAATCCGAAACGGGCGGTTTGTCAGTGGCTCTGGATTGCGGCTATGGATGACCCGTCTGCCTTAGCTTTACCCGTGTCGACCCGGGTGAGCTGAACGAACGCAACCATTGAAAAAAAACAACTAATAACAGTTTTTCTTTAATACAATCTGGCAGCAATGAATATTGTGGAACTTTTCGGTGAGACTAGTTGAAAGATAGTAATTCTTAGCCTTTCATACTTTCCGTAAAAACACGTCCACCACTTAAATATGGGTGCATTTGTAATTTTACAAGAAAACTTATTGGCGCTGTATCTGTTCGAGCGAAAAGTGAACCGTGCGCTATGGCGTTAACAAACTGTAGTCCCTTGAGGGCGCACTTCTTTGTTTACTATGCATGTGCGCTAGACGTGGTGCACAACGATCACAAAATTGTAAGAATGTTAAGAACTTTATCGTCATCATTTTCAGAATAACTTAAAGTACACGTTGTTTTCCGAGTAGAATTTGATTGTTGGCGTATTCCTTAAAAATCAAGGAATGTCATCTACTAGTGGAAAGGTAAATAAGGGTACTAAACGTGTAAAATAGGCCCAGTTCAGTTGCTGGCATGGAGTCGGTGGCGCGCGGATCTATATCTTTTTTTTAGGATCTATATCTATGTTTTAGGAATGATGAGTGGTAATAATTCGGGACGCCCTGCCAGCTCCTGGTCCAGGGCTGGGGCGTGCCCCCGGAAAATGTTGAAGTCTATGAATGCTTTCTCCAGTATTTAATGTCGGATAATAATATACATTTGACTATTTAGGAATGTTAGCATAATATAATTTTTCATGTTTTTGCCCCTAGTACTAGTATCATAGTCAGCAGCTGAACCCGGGGTATGGGGAGGGGGGGGGGGCTCTAGATCTGTGGAAAGAAGTTCCTTACGCCACTTTTTTTCATCAAATATCTCAATGAAGGTCAGTCAAAAATGTTGCAAAAACATCAATCTGGAACTGAGAAACATTTCCAATTTTGTTTGGAAATACCTTAAAAATGGTCTTGACTCTCCATAGACTTTGTACACAACCGCTGAAGTGGCGTCTGGATACTACATTCTTTCCAGATCTTATGTTTCTTTTTTTAATATTGGGACATATAATGAAATAGGTTAAGGAACTAGACAACATGGACAAGGCAACAAAAGAAGATCCCAGATGTTCACGCCCGCATATAATTTTTTTTCACGGTTATGAATATCTAAAAAAAAAATGTTCGATGGTAAAAAAATATTTTTTTAATCATGCATTGGTAAATGTTCCTTTTTATTGCCTGCTGTAGAGTGGGAAAAGGGATGTTCGTCTCTCAAAGGCTTTGACGTATGTGCTTCGACATAACGCAGTGGAACTAGGTTTTGATATAGACTCAGGTAGGAACAAGTTTAAATATTCTATTTCTTGATTCTGTGTCTGATACAAGGGCGGATCCAGAGAGGTTGCTGCCGGAATTTGATTTGATTTGATTTGAAATTATTCAACCATAGCAGCCAAAAGCTGAATTGCGGTTAAATTTCATTAAAAACTTTAAGAAAGTTGCTCATAAAAAACAAAATGATGAATAAAAATAGAAAGGACAAACATTGATCATTAAAAGGAATGTACAACATTTGCTTTTGCTGCAATTTTCAGAAATAAATGGATTTGGAGGATTAGTATGTTACAGCAAATATTGTTCAACTGACTTGTTTCACATTTTGGGCTTGTTTATGCTGGAAAAACAAAGAAAACCAATCATTTTCTTGTAGTCTGGTTCCCCGACCCCACTTAAGATGGAACGGAGAAACGTAAAGACTTTGGGGAGTTGTAAGGTCAAAGAATCACTCTAGCAGGTTTGTACCCCTTCACAGGTGTGTAATCTATTGCAAAGAAAATGCGGAATAACTAAATATGAAAAAATAGGAACAGTTTTTGAAAAAGCCAGTGTTTTTCAACACTGGTCAGCTGACCAGCGTTGGAAAAATACAGTTTTTCTTGAAAATGTCAGAACACCAGGAGCCACGATATTACAGAATGCTTTAGACTGTCAATCCCTAACAATTCAGTAAGGTATTTCGTGATAATTTGATCATTTTGTTTTTTGATGTTTGCAAATGTTGTATCTTCCCTTTAAGTAAAACTAAATCATGTGAAGATTAAAATGTGTTACTGCACCAGGCAGGTTTACAAGGACCAAAATCAAGATGAATCATTGTTCGTAAAATGCATACTGCTAAAAGAGAAAAAAAGCAATGTAAAAAATCATTTACAGTGGGCTCTCTCAAGTGAAATTAACCTTATTTGAAAAAAAAATTTTGGTCACTGCCAGGGGTGGGTGGGGGGGGGGAGGGCACCCCTCCGCACCCCCCTCTGCACCCCCCTGGATCCACCACTGTGATGATCACTAAGTGAGCTAAACTTGATCCTATAATTCCAGTTTCCTGATTTGGACTATCTGTGCATGGTAATATAACTTCAGTCAATAAATTTGCACAAGACAGGACTGTTAGAGGGCAGTATGACCATTTGCATTTGTGTATTGTACATGTATAAATGAAAGTTGGGCAAGGAAAGAAAGATGATTTTCAATACAATCAACATATTTATACTAGCAAATTTGCACCGCAAGAAGCCTTGATAAATAACACAATGGCTAAATTTTCGCCTCATTTGATTTTATTGACAACAAAATTTGTTATCATCAATGATCTTAATTTTCCTGAGCTGTAACTTTGTTAATTGTGACTTTTTTAGGTTTTAAGCATTCGAAAATACTCATGTTTATGGACATTTTTTTTTCATTTTGCAATTTTATTTCCCTTTTTTCCCCCCCTCTTTTTTCATAAGGGGGTTTCATCAATGTTGAGGATCTCTTGTCCCACTCGATGTTCAGGCAGTTCACCCTGGACGACATCAAGACAGTAGTTACCGACAACGACAAACAACGTTTCTCACTCCGTGAGCATCCTGATTCTGGGAAACTTCAGATCTGCGCAAATCAGGGACATTCCTTCTCGGTTGGTGTCCACTCTTTTGAATCCAGAATGACTCAGACCATCACATAGGGTGCAACCAAGTAAATAAATCCCCTTATGCCAGTGGTAAATCCCCATACTTCAAAATTCATTCAAAAATACTCCGAACTCACACACGTGTTCAGGCTGCACATAAAAATGATTGACAACATGTCGTCTGTTATTTTCTATTCAATTTTCGGTGCATTGACCAATTACTTTTGATTTTCTTTCCAAAAGAAGACCACCCCTAAAACGAATAATTTCCCAAACTGGAAAAGAGGATCTCTCCAGGCCTCCACAACATGGCTAAATAGCGCCACTTTCGGACCCAATTGCATCAGAAATTCTCAGAATTGCAAGCCCCAAGTCCAGGCCATGTGTCTTCAATCCCCCAATTTCAGAGCTCTCTAATATACATGTAGAATAATTTCAATGTATAATAGTCATTCATGAGCTTGGCAGACATTTTTTTGGGCCTATTTACTTGGTTGGACCCACACAACTGTATTCAAAGGGCCAAGGAAAAAATAGATAGCCAGATAACAATAAGGTGGTTAAGTACTTTTGTAATTTGTTTGTTTTGTTTTTCAAGCATTTGTAATGGTTAACATGTAAATCAACTGTTCATTCTGCGTTTGTTGTGCTGTTCAAGGCATCGCTGCAGTACAGTGCAGCAAGACTGCACTGCCAACCAATAATAATAATACTAAAAAATGTAGGCTTAGGTCCTTAAAAACTAGGTTTGGGCAGCGCAGTATATAATTTTTTGAATACAAATATTTAGGTTCTGCGTAATTTTCTAGGCTGGGTGGGTAACCAGAAACACACATATTTTTTTTCTTGGCCGGGTTGCTTTTATTACAGAGCTATATCAGAGAGAGTCACAGATGTTAGTCACAGATTGAAGATGCAGACTCGCGTCGGTGATTGAAGTAACAGACTAAAGTCACAGACTAAAGTCTCAGACTAAAGTCTCAGAAACTAGGCAGATACTTGAAATGGGGTTTGCATTCTATACTTTACAAATCCTGAAAAGAATATAATGAATACGTGAAAGAGTTTTGATGTATAATCTTAACTGCAGTTGCCTGACTTGGAGTTCGCAGCCATCACTGATGCAGCCCAGTATCCGACAGTCGTCCATGGGACTTATCTCAAGAACTGGGAGGCCATTAAAAATCAGGTAAATGTTCTAAAGTGAGAGAATAACAGATGACCACATTGATAGAATATCAGTACCATTGTTTAATTGATGGATTTTGTTTATTTTGGAAAAGCAGCATGAGATGAGACATCGGGCTCTGCAGTCGAGCAAAAACATGTTTGGAAATATGATTATCTGGCAGTATACAAATAATGAATGTTTGTGAGTGCAATGGTAAGAATACTTTCATGAGGTGACAGATGGAATTTTCCACTCGAGGTGAAGCCGAGTGGAATGGAACATTCCATCTGTCACTGAATGAATTTATTCTTTCCATTGCACGAATGTGAAACATTCATTATTTGTTTACAACACCTGAATAAATCGTCGTCATCTGACTGGTCAGAGCCACCAAAAGTGTGACCGTGGAATAGAACTTCTATTTTAACGGTGTGGCCACGGACTGCGTTTGGATGAATAATTCAATGACATGTGATCAACAACCCACCAATCAGATGACGGGGATTTCTTCAGTCATTGTATCAAAGGTACCAATTAACACCTCTGGCGCTGTCTGTAGCGGATACCGTGTGTTTGTGTAATTATGTATGCATTGTATGTCCTCTGTCAGTTGCCAAAGTTTCCATGGTGTTATGGGGATAACATTGATTCTCATAAAGTTCTTGGGGAGGTGCCCGCCCAACCCTCCAACCACCTTCATGATTTGGCCACCAATGACCAGATATCTACAAGGAAATTATCTTGTCATTGATAGATACTAGTTAGTTTCCATTTCCTTTTCTGTGTCTGTAAGGGTTTGAGTCGCATGAGCAGGACCCATGTCCATTTTGCGCAGGGTGAACCAGGGGAAAGTGGAGTGATCAGTGGCAAGTATTGATGGATGATGTATTGTCATATCAGGGAGTAGAATACCTCCAATTTTAGTGATCAGTAATAGCTTGCCTTTAAAACTGTGATTGAATATGATAATATGTTGTTGTGTTTATCAGAGTTGCTGACTCGAGTCATGTGACTTGGACTCGAGTCGGACTCGAGTCGCTATTTTTGTGACTTGTGACTTGACTTGTAAATACCAGCTTTGACTTGTGACTTGACTTGGACTTGCAAACAATGACTTGTGACTTGACTTGGGATTGCAAACAATGACTTGTTACCAACCCAAGTCAGACGCTACTCAAGCGACCCAATACACTTTAATTAAGCTATTATACTTTTAATTAGCTATTCGGTTTACGCCTTACGTGCATTAAAAAACGGACTTTGGCTTGCGCGGTTTCTACTTCACCCAGCTGCAGCTGTAGATCATATCAGTGAGCTGAGCTGTTACGTTGCGTAATGCCTGCCTGCACTTCTGGTTGGTAAATAAGAACAGCCTCCCCAGACTCTTGTTTATTTGAAGTGTAACAGTTTGTACATGAAACAAATTGATTTTTTTTCGATTGAAGTCGCCTAACACAAGGCCCAAAAAGGCTACTCAAGGTGTTTATAAATGCAGTTTATAGTTGCAGCGAGAAAGTTTCATTCCAGAAAATAGACCTCATTGACTGAATCCAGTAAAATGAATAGTTCCCACTAGTTTCAAAAGTTTTCAGTAAGACTGTATGTCACAACAAACTACAGTTTTCAATGACCAAGTCTCTTGCTTAATGTAATGGTTGAACAAACTTTGAAAGGAACCTTTCATAAAAAGAAAGCAGGCCTTTGTCAATTGCATGTAAAATACCGGATAGCCTAACCCATTAGTCGGCGTTTAGTATACATGAAAATTTAACAATAAAGTGTTAATATACTACATGTAATCGAGTGAGGGAAGTCTTTTTTTCATGTCATCTCAACATTTATTTCTACAATGTTAAGTAAATTTATTAAAGTATACAAAGGGCTAATATCCGACAGATATGTGATAAACTACAAGAATAGTAATTGCAACACATTGAAAAAGGGGAATTAAGGAGGCATGTTCAAAATAACTCGTAAGTTGACGCCAGGTTCTTTTAGCTTATTACAGCTGGACAAAATAATGTACAACTTGACGTGTTCTTGGACAAAGATACTTGTGACTTGACTTGTGTTTAGACCAAATGACTTGTGACTTGACTTGTGACTGGACCTAATGACTTGTGACTTGACTTGTGACTGGACCTAATGACTTGTGACTTGACTTGGACTTGCAAACAATGACTTATGACTTGACTTGGACTTGCAAAAAATGACTTGCTGCCACCTCTGGTGTTTATCAATGAGCTGGATTTGGGTTGCGTTTGGTTGGACCAATTTTGTTGGCGATTTGTTGAGAGTTAAGGGTAGAGGTTCGGAGGGGTTAATGTGAAAGAAGAACATTTAGGCTGTACTGTGCTTTAAGCGGATGATTTATTTTAATTGTATTTGCTTGCCAGGAATGAGGCGGTCCTGTGATCTGATGATTTTCCTGGACCTTGAAAAAGCATTGAAAGGTAATCTGCTTTAAGATGCCCCACCACAATATGCTGTACTTTAAAACTGATGTACGAGTTATTGTTTTTAAATGGCTTTATATTTTTTTGGACATTTTTCGTAGCAACCACACAGCGCTATTATTTGTCTGAATTTTCATAATAACGAAAAATGCAGCTCTAAAATTTGTTTGTCTCGATGACAAATTGGAATGTTTTGGCACACCAGAATATTTAGATTTTAAATGTTATTTCCTGAGTTTGCAGTATTGTTAATGTTGCTATAGCATCATGACTTCGGGCGTGATCCCTGGCTACATGGTATATGTGGGTCAATGGCTTCTGACTAGCACCCCTTGAACAAGGACATTGACAAAATAGGGAACTGCAAACATAGGGCTGGATAGCTCAGTTGGTAGAGTCAATCAATTTCTTTGTTCAATTTTGAAAGAAAAAAAAAGATTTAAATGAGCAGAATTCAGGACATTTTTTTTACTGGCTGTCAAGTTTATTTACAGCTACACGAGAAAAACCTATAATACATATGTAAAATAAAATAACTGAGACTCATAACCCTAAGTGAAAACAAACAGACTCAAGGTACCTGTGTAGGCCTATGTCATAATTTTATACTGTTTTGCAAAGTATCAAATTAGACACAGCAAATGCTGACAAAAAGATGACCAAGAACAAGACATTTTTTATTTAACGAACATGGTAACAGATCAGCATAGAATGTCCGACGCACAGTACAACCGTTAAATTCACCCCTCGGTAAAATTTCACCCAGGAAGTTAGATTTGAGACAGCAACTTTGTAAGACATCTTGACAGAAGTTACCTTGTAATCACAACACCAATCACTTACATAAGGAAGACAGGTGTATTTTAACTTTAAACATTTTAAAGGTGTCT
This sequence comes from Patiria pectinifera, assembly GCA_029964075.1. NCBI lineage: Eukaryota > Metazoa > Echinodermata > Asteroidea > Valvatida > Asterinidae > Patiria > Patiria pectinifera. Next base: position 2,784,965 of record CM057142.1, read on the forward strand.
TTAATTATGACCTGTTGTCTTGTCTTTGCAGAGGGTTTGTCATTTTTCCTATCCAAAAACGGAGTTATCCTGTGTCCAGGAGACAAAAATGGTTTCATTCATCCCAGGTACTTCAAGCAAGTCATACAGACTCGACCACGTGAGTGTCAATTAATTATTTTCAACGTAAAGGCATGTAGGATCATTTGCTTTTCATGTATTTTGTTCGTTTCCAATAATAACACCACTGAAAATCCAAAGAAGAATGTTGAAAAACTAACAAGTTTCAGCTCGGTGGATGTTACACTTTTCGAGAAAAAAGTGAAAACCCCTGCACAACCTTTTGATCACTATACATGGTTTGTCTGTATAATTTCTTACTTCCAAAAATCAGCCAATTGACTGATAGTTGGAAATTACCTACATTTTCTTGATTTCCTTAAATGACAGCAAGCCAGATGGAGTAATTTCACGGGGTGTTTATTACCAGTACGATCTTAAATCCAAATATACTTTTTCAAAATAATTCAAAAGGTTGCTTTTCTGATAAATGCCAATGATCCTATATGCCTTTAAAGCAACACCAACAGTTTGGACCAATGTTTCACAAAATCAGACATCATTCATGTATCATAAACAACTGTAAATGTCATCAATAAATTTGTAATTACTTGTACACTTCATACAAGTTGACTGAGCAGACATTTGCACAGATAACTTAATACTGCTAAGAAATAAACACCAATTTGTTTCCTTTGTTGACACAATCCTGAATAAAAATACACAACTTGACACACGGTATCGTTTCTGAAGTCGTGACATTGGTCAAGGATCTAACGTATATGTTAACAATTTTATATCATGTCACGTTCGACTTGATTTCAAGCTTTGAGTGGTGGAGTAGAGAGTGGGGCTTGCATTTGTTTCACGTAATAATCTCTTGAGGAGAGAAAGCAGTGATGACATAAAACTCAGATCCTGTCAACATTTTGAAAAGCATGTGCAAGTCATTATTCAGACATGTCAGAAGAGCAGAACATTATTCTAATAACTTATTAACCACTTCGCGTCGGATGACGTTTTAACACGATCCGGCTGTTTCTACTTACAGGCACGGCTGACGGGTTAAAATGTCAAGCGTGCCTCGACTCGCCTCCAGATGACGTCTTAACATGCTAATCCCCCATTTGTTTTGTACACTCACACAAAGTCCGAGAAGTCTGTGGAGGCAGACTGTGTGTTGTACTTGAACTTGGCCACTGTGCACTGCCTGTTGTGGTACAATTTACGCTCCATGGGCACACCCCGGAGTGTTGAAAAATATGAGGTTGCGGTGAGAAATATCATACAAGTACCGTTGAAATGACTCTTGCGAATCATTAGTTGTGGTGTTTGGCTGTGTTAGTGTACATAAAAAGTTGGCTGCTATATCTTGCCTTTTTTGACAATAAAAATTTTCAGCAAAAATAATCCTGGCGCGAACTGGTTAGGAAGATATCTGGTGTAACATGGAAGTGGGAACCATTGCATTTTCTTAGATGTCACCTTGTTACCGCAAACTGATACCAACAATGTACTCACTTTGTGATGTAACCTTTGTGTGTTTGTCATAGGCCGTGTGATGCCTCTCTAAGATGCTCTGGCCTGTGTCTCATCATTTGGATTGTAACCATGCCCCCTACGGAGCAACACGCGGTTTTTCCACTGCAGCAGTGAAGTTACAACTAAGACCACACACTGTAACTGGTTAGCACAATAAGTAAAGACCTTTTAGTCCACTATAATGCTCAAACGAGTTAGATGCAGAAAGTATACAATATGAATGATTTACATGTGTGTCAAAACCTGAAGATGGTAGGGCACAGTTAGGAAAGTGCATTTTGAACACAAATTTAGAGATTTCAATCACATAATGTAAGGTTTTGCTTTTATATTAATCACCAAGGAAAAGAAAGTAAAGTCTGTACCGAGCCAATATGGCCCATCAGGCTCTCGTGTATCTCCGGTTTCCTAGGCATGAAACAACTGAGAATATTTCCATTCCCCTGGATGGGATGCCACTCTGTAGATCTGCCATAGGTCTGACTGTGTTACTTGTTGGATTCTGGTACGATGTCTTGCTTCCACAGGAACTCTGGCAGATAAGCAGAAGCTCCGTCGCAACTCTTGGCACAGGTGTAGATGAGGAGTGTACCCCAGTCTATGCTGGCCTCCAGACTGTCAACATCCAGGTGTATTAAGAGTTGAGGCATCACCTAGACCAGGCAAAACAAACGGGTACAATAATTGGTATGAAGAGCAAATATGATGGCTAAGCAGTCTGGTTATGGACAAGTAAAAAAAAAAGGAGGGGTCAACTCTGGCTAAAAATTATAAAACAATAATTAGGCATGTGATATGAGGCATATAAAATGTATCACTTTCTGTGCCACCAAAGCAGAAGCGTATCAAAGGTACATGCATATATACATTTATAGACAAGGTTCAATGACCTTTATTGAAAAGAGAGTATATTTTCTGCAATTTCTTTGAGAGAGCCAATGTAGCATGGCTTGACTTTGCTTAAAAAAGTACGAGAGTCCATGATGCACTGCTGCGAGCACCAGATTTTACTTGAAACTTGAATTGCTTTCCTCATTCTCAAGCAAGGTAAATTGAGCAGGACAACTCACTGCTTTTGATTATCTTAATTTGAATAGCAAAAAAAAGATGTATTAAATCTATTTAAATTCACTTAAAATTCCCAATTTGGATAGAATGGGCATTAATTTAGATGCTATCTGAGGCTTGGAGAATGAAGAGTATAACTTGAGAAAGTTGCCTAAAAAGACAAAGTGGTTTTGAGAAAAAACTAACCTACATTTGTAAATGTTTTCATATCAATCCAGAATGTGCCAAAAACAAAAAAATTCAACACCTTCTGTTCCTCTAAGAACCACTTACTATTTTCGAGTCAAACTTTGAAATGTATTATATGGATATATTTTTACCCAGGAATAAATAAAAGTTTATTATTTTTCAAAGAAATTAGATGAATGTGGACTTTTTTTTAATAGTCGTGTCTCTGACTTGTGCTGTGGCTGTTTCACCTGAAATTCAAAGTGTCTTTGAGAACCACAGCTACTGCAGGGTGGGATGTCTTGTTGCTGTGGCTGATTCTCACATGATATCAGAAGCGGCTGGCCTCCAAGCTGATACCTGATGACCTGTGGGGATATACAGGGCATTGCGTTCCAGAAATGTCATGGTTTGGGATTGAGGAAGAAACAAAAGTGTGGCGCTAACTTGACAATAGACCTTACACATTAAAGCAGAGAGGACATTGATTTTTTGTAATGCTTGCATAGGCATGAGTAACTCTCTTGTGCATCATTGTTACTGAATTAAAATGACAAAGAACACCCCCTAAGGTACCTGCAATGCACAAGTTTCATTGGTTAAAATGTTCACAACACAGACTCCCTAGCAGCGTAGCCAAGATGGCAATATTCTGTTCACACACATTTTGGATGTCTGTCAAACTTTAGCAAGTATTGTTGGAGGAGTTATCAGATTAGAACATAGGCCTTGCCATCTGTAAGTTGCCAAAAGTCAAATTTGAATAAGTGCTGTATACATGTACTGAAACAGATTTAGAGGGTAGTCTTGATCATTGTGTATAAGATTACTAAACAGATGTCACACCTGAAGAAGTGTTGGTGCTTATCAAGAGCCCATTATATTTTGTTGAATGTAACTAAATACCTCTTGACAATGGCATCCCAATTTTTCTCTGTATTGATACAACACCAGAGTGCAGAAAAACATGCAAAACAAAATCAGGCCAACTTTACTCACTCCTTAGCTGACAAAATTCTCAAATTTTTTTAGCAAGCGAAGACAAGGTCCTCAGTATTCAACCAGCCAAGTATGAGGTCTCAATTCAATTTTTAAAGGAGATTTTTCTTCAACATTTTGCACCTGAGAGTGAAGCCAAGTGATTTCAATTTGAAGCCTAAGACTAGACTGGTACATGTCCAATTGTTTGAGGAGATTGATGTTTCAGTAGTCTGGTAAAATGACTAGGGAAATGAGTAGAAATAGAGACTAGGTAGGCCTACCAGATGTTTCTTTCGACATAGTTAAGGTGATGCAGTACTAAAGGGTTGTTGGACTGGTTGTTTCATGTGCCTGTCTATTTTCTTGTGTTGCATGTTTTTACTATCTCAAGTTTTGGGACTGTCGTAACCAGGATTGAGAATCCCAAATTTTCGGACTAATACAATACCTGATCTGGGTCATGATCAGTGCATTTCTTGAACTTGGCAAACTGTCGGTCTTCCTTGCTCTCACTCAGTGCCATCTTCTCAAGTTCTGCCACGTTGACTTCACTTTTGTCTCCGGTGTCGTCCTGAACATGGCATTCCTCTTTCCCACCATCATCCATGTCTTGGTGATGGTAGTCTTCTGACTCTGTAACCAGCTCAAACTCTGGAAAAAGGATCTGTTTGCATCCATTGGCTGTAGGACCTGTAAAAAAAAAAGGAAACTCAATTTATATCAAAATTAAGTTCACTCACATGTACAAGTTACAATGAAAGAAGGTTGTACTGGAAACCCAGACTGAGACCGTGAGTGCATAGCCATTAGGCTAATGAATGCCCACACAACACATACATCAAAATGATAAAGTTGCAAGCATGTTGAGACCTTAAATCCAATTTTAACGTCAATCTCCATGCTCTGGAAATGGCATTCTACATTCACTCAGATCAACAAGAGGGCGCTGTTTTATCTACAAGATGAAAATGTTCTAGCTAGGGAGTTTTTTTGCACAATGCATTGCAGTACACATCAACGTGATGTCTCACGTTTGGATTTTGATAACTCTCTGCACAATTAGAATTAAAAGCTGAATTTTTGGTGATGCAATGCTCACAACAGCAACTTTGCAAGGCAGAAGTTTTGGGGATTATTGAGGAAACTGTAGTGAGTAAGAAGCTTGCAAATTTGATTCACACTGGTTTTATTATGCAGCACAAACTTTTGCACGATATGGATACCTTAAGTTTTGGGACTCTCATACACAGTATTGAGAGTCCCAAATTTTTGGACTACTGGAAACCCAACTAACAATGCAGGGTTACAAAAACACACAATTAAGTGTGGAAAGAATTCCATACCTGGAAAATCATTGACACCCTGTGCACAAACTCTATGAGACCGGTATGAAAAAAAGGTGTTTTCTCAGTAAATGCATCCACATTTTCACAGCTAAATTTGACTTTTTAGGACATGTTATCACTTTCTGATGGCTGATACTTTGATACAATGTAGGTCATTGCAGGGAAAAATAAGGGATGTCCATGGATGTAATTCTTTATGATATCACTCTTTTCTTCTAACTGGCATTACTAGTTTGGATAGTTATTTCTTCTTCTTTTTTGGTTTCATTCAAATAAACTGTTCAGTTCTTGTTTTATTCTGATTATTTATTCTTTATAAATAAATATACATGTATACTGAATGGTACCTGTTGAGCCACACTCTTTTTTATGTCCAGCTTTCCAGTCAACTAGCTGATGCTCCCGGCAGCAGTAGCTTTTCATATGGCACTTTGCACATTTCTTTCCTCCAAAACAGCCGCACACTGCACACAAAATATCATCGGTTACGTCACCACCACTACTGCTGTTATTGCAGTCTTTTCCTTCTCCTAGAGGAACGTCCTCATCTAGTGGCTCATAATCATAAAATTCATTCTCTCTGGGCAGCTGGCTTCTGAAAACAACGAAAGCTGCGTTGTCAGAGTGTTTGTGACAAGTCGGATCTCTGCAGCAAAAGATAAACAGTGTCCTGTGGAAACACGTGCCCTGTTCGGTAATGGGGCAATACACTTGCATCAGAAATACGCAGACAACGCCACACTTCCTACATTTAAGCTTCTCACTGGTTGGGATAACCTTCATCGATAACCAAGCAGGCTTACCACCTACTTTACTTGGGAAAAACTGTCTGGAGAGTCGCCAGTTTTCAGTCCTTTCTACGAAGCCCAAAGTGGTTTCCTTGCGCTCCATGGGCGCCGCCATCTTGTTTGGCGCGGGGATTTAAATTGGCTCTTTCATAAAAGTTAAATGTTAGGGAACTGACTTTAATATTAAACACAAGTTAGTAATTCAGTATTTTTCTCATCATTATTAATTACTCATATTTATATAAAAATTGCAGCATATAAGTGTTATTGATAATATTTTACAAATTGAATCTTTAAAGCAAAGAAACTGTTTTATATAACTCTATGGTTCATATACAGCGCCCTCATTGTTGTTGTTGTGAACAGGATTTGCCCTCAGTTTTCCAGTGCTAGCTTGAATTCTTTGCTTTGGAAATTTGTCGGAGTTATCGAGGCCGTCATATTAAAAACTATGAGTGCTCCATCAGACGAATCATGGAGGATGAATACACCAGAGTTAATACAACAGGTATGTACATGTAATCTTACTTTTTGCTAGGAAAGTTGTGGACATGAGAAATGTTTTGGAATCGGAATCATCCGCTGAATCGGTTCCGGTTTTCAGTTTGTTTACACCTGATTGGGTGTGTGACTCATTTCTTCCTTTTAACTAGGCACTGCGCGTATACTATTTTATAATACAAGTACAGGAAAGATTTCCATATACGAAGTTCACTCAACACCCTGTGTACAAACCCTATGAGATTGGACTGAAAAATTCTAAGTGTTTTCTAAGAAAATGCTTGTATTTTCTCACTGCTCAAATTGACTTTGATGACATGAAATTGCTATCTGGGGGCTTGTTAGTCAATACAGAGGAAAATTAGTGAACTTCGTATATGGAAATCTTTCCCAAGTACATCTTACAAGGAAAATTCTTGACCATACATTAATAACTGTCAGGCCTGTATTTTTGTAGGCATCATTTATAAAAATTTGAAAAAATTATACTAACATCAGGTCACAGGTGTAAATAAATAGTCCAAATAAAATAGGCAGTGTAATGTTACAATACATGTATTAATATGACCATGAACTGGTCCCCGATTGTTTGAATTCTTCGGAAAGAATTCCATATATGGACGTCACTTGACGACATCCAGTGGGAAGTGTGGCCTAGTGGTTAGGGTTCGTGACTCATGATCAGAGGGTCAGGGGCCCGAATCCAGCTGCCGGCCATACGTTGTGTCCTTGGGCAAGGCACTTAATCCCCACTTGCCTCTCTCCACCCAGGAGTATAAATGGGTACCAGCATTAGCTGGGGAGTAACCTGCGATGGACTGGCATCCTGTCCATGGGGAATAGAAATATTCTCAGTCGTTTCATGCCGAGGAAACCGGAGATAAACGCCGGCCTGATGGGCAATTAAGGCTTGGGACAGACTTTACTTTACTTGGACGACATCCGTGTACAAACTCTATGAGACTGGGCTGAAAAATTTTAAGTGTTTTCTCACTAAATGCTTCAATATTTTCCCTGCTAAATTTGACTTTTTAGGACATGTTATCACTTTCTGATGGCTGATGGGTCATTGCAGGGAAAAATTAGTGACGTCCGTATATATGGAATTCTTTCCTTTACTTCATTTACAACAATGTACTAGAATTGTACTATCGGTAATGAACTGAACATGTGCAGTGACTGTTTTGGCATGTTTGGGGGGACTGAGAATTTGTTACCGTGACGAACTTCGGAAAGAATGTTGCAACCTGACGCCACTTTTTTCTTCACATATCATCTCAATGACATGATCATTGGAGTTATAATGGTTGAGATATTGTGAAGTGAATGTCCTCATTCCTGCAAGAAAACAAAATGTCCTCATTTTTTCAGGCTTCGTATTACAGACCACATCCCAAATGTCGAAAAAGGAGTTCTAGTGCCCCAGTTAGTGGGTCTACTCACATGTCCTATCATGGAAGCAGGCAGGGGTTTTGATTTTTTTTTTTTTCAAATGACAACATAACGCAAAACTGCGATTCCCTTTGCAATGCATCATGAATGCACAAAACTGCGTTGATTCATATACTGTAGCATCAACTGGAAATTTGGGTGGCCGAATCAAAATTTCTACCCAAACTACTATTCAAAATTACAAAAACTTGGGTCACTTGAACCATGGAGGCCATGCTTGAACATAAGATTGATTAAGGTAACTGAGTCATTTTGAACAGATAAAAACACTATAAGAGCTACATGTAAGAAACAGGGCCCTTCAATTTGCAATCGCCAACGGTTGCCACAGGTCAGCTAGAACCTTGATTCGCCCCCAATGCCTGAAAGGCGTTGTGATCAGAAGATTAGATACTCCCAGACAGAAAAAAATTTCTAAAAATAAAAATGAGTCTTTAATTGTTTCTTGAGCTGGTCTGTTTCTGTGTTTCTGTAACAAATTGATAATCTTGAACAGTTCAACTTTTAAAGTTTTATTACTCAATGCCTCTGAAATACATGTAGCTATTTATCAATTAAAACTACAAACATTTTCTTGACACTACAGATGGCACTGCTGGCCTGGCTGAACAAAAAAGAGGATGGTGATTCGTTCTACAAGTTGGTCTCTACAGCCAGGGTGTGGTATGAACTATACCAGCGGGTCAGCCACAGTGATGAGATTGATGCTTATAAGGCAAGTACCGAAATAGTTTCATTGCGGTTCCTGCTGCTATTTCTGATTCGAACCAGCTAGCTGATCCCGGCAAGCTCAGTGATCGAGTGATAAGACGTCTGCGCTAGTAAGCAGAAGGTCGTGGGTCCAAGTCCCACCCGAGTGATTTTTCTCACAATCACTCGGGGACAACACCAAAATATGTCGGTGAAGGGCAAAACCCAATATTGAACTGTTCATATGGCAGTGTGGCTTGATAATCCTTGATCAGTCCACCTTGACAAGTGTTTGTTACACCTGAAAAATCATTTGGTATTATTTTTTATCTCTTGATGTTTGGGATGCAAAAGTGTAGTTTAATTTTTGAATGTGTACAGCGTGAACATCTTTAACTCAGTTTGTAAAACTGCACACATGTTTCAAATTATTTTTGCACACATGTTTCAAACCATTATTGAATGCAAATAATTTACCTGTACAGTGTAACCATACATTTCTCTTGAAATTCAAATTGCCAAACGTTTGTGCCAAAATAAGACACGGCAAGCATAGAAAAGCTGGTCCCAGAGTGCACACATCCTATTCAATGGATTCAGACCTGAAGTCTTTTGATGCATCTGGTCTACACAGTGGGCCGGGTGTAGCCCGTTCATTTGTGTTACTGGGTAATCCTACACAATAGCACTGCCCAGCTCACTTCACCGGTCCACACTCCACAGCCAGTCAAAGTCTCAAGTGGCAGTCACATGTCAGTGAGACTGGTACGAAGAGATCACTAGGCCGCCCTCTGAGACCAGCACAAATCGGTACTTGGTTAATGTCGTCTTTCCGTTATTTATACAGGCGGAGACTATCTTAGCGATTGCAAGCTATGTAAAGACCCACCCTCGTGCATCTCAAGATGAAATGGCCAAAGAGATCGGCAAACAGATCCAGACATTTGCTGCCAAGGTAGAGGCCCTATGAGAGATCTTCCCTGGATGTGTTTGTATATAAAACTGTAGTACTGCATAGAGTCCTTCAATTTGTATTATTTGATGTCTTTTTTTATGTCCTTTGCCTGAGACTCGAGTCTATGACTTCGGTTGAATAAGGCCGCCAGATGTATGAATTGGTAAACAAGACCAGATTCTTTAGATCAGAACTTTTTTTAACGAACCAGGGCCTTTTCAACATACCTAGCTACCTGGCTGCTTCACCACACACCTCAGAAAAATCAGGCTTGGAAATAACTTAAATTCTAGAATAACTATAGACATATATATTATGCTTGGGCCTATCTTGATTTGTAAGAATTTAATAATCAGTATTGCCTTCTGCATATTCTTCAAAACATTGACGTGGCTATTTGTAATATGCATGCATTGTTAGAATTCATGTTAACACATCCAGAATGGTTACATGAAGCAGCATTGATTCAGTGACTTGTGAATGCATTAGTCAGTTCAAAATTAGGTTTTGCACTTCACCGAATTTTTATTTATATCACCCCGACGCAAAATTCCATCTGATGAATAGTTTATGCGGTACCCGCTGCTGTGTACATTGGTCAGTTGGTGTGCTTATTATTGGTGATTTGTGTGAAGCCAAGATCAATATGGAAATAAATGATAACCTCTTAAATCATTCAAAGCATTGCAACTACCTTCAGTTGAGCTGCTGCTCAAAAGTCCTATCAACAAGGACGTGTTCTCAAGGTTTTGCTTTAAAGTAATCAAATAAGCGTGCTAGTGATTCGTTACATATATCTCTTTCTTGTGGTATTTTGTCCATATATAAATAATTTTATCTTTTGTTGACACTCACAACATATACATGTATGGCATGTTGTGTTAATTGTTGTGTGGGGTTTTTTGGGGGGGGTTGTAGTTTTTACTATTGGTTGTGTAAAAAAAAATCGAGTTGTATTTATTGTGAAATACATGTAACTAATCTCCCTTGCATCAAAGGGACTTAAACTCTGTAATGTTTTAAAGCCAATAGTCTTGGTGCCAGATATCCTGTGCACAAGTTACTGTACAGACTAGCAGTAGCAGCCAGGGAAAGAGTTCCATACCTGGACATCGCTTGACACCCTGTGCGCAAACCCTGTGAGACTGGTCTGAAAAATTCCAAGTGTTTTCTCAGTAAATGCTTCAAAAATGTTCCTGCTAAATTTGACTTTTTAGCTAGGACTTGTTATTGCTTTCTGACAGGTGATAGGTCAATGCAGGCAAAATATTTAGTGATGTCCATGTATGGAATTCTTCCCGCAGCCAGTGCAAGGACACCTTGAATTAAGACTATTTGAGTTTAACATCCCAATTTATATGCTAATTAAAATTTTGTTAAACTGTCTTAAGCTGAAATCAACATGGAGTTTATTTCCAAAATGCGATATACCCATTTGAAAAAAGGTGAAAAATTTGTTGAGTTTTGGAAACTTTAAAGAATAAAAAATATCTACAGTAGAATGCCACTATAACGAACATGGTGGGGTCTGCAAAAAAAAGTGTGTTAGACTACCCCCCGCCAAAAAAAAGTCTTCGTATTCTGGTATGGAGCTTGCCCAAAAAGTGGTGCGACGACGCGGCTCTTTGGGGTTTTTTAACCGTTTTTTTTTCTTCAAATGTCGGCCGATGACTGCAAATGGTGCCCGACTAAACTTAGTGCAACTACATGTATATGGGAGTCCAGAGAGGCCACATAAAGCTTATACTCGATCGTAACCCCATCTAAAAACACGTTAAAATTGTGCAGCAGCATGATTCCAGTCAAACCAGTGAGTTTGGTGGTTTTGAGACATCATCTTTCATTGAAAAAAAAAAAACTTTTTCATTTTGCCGACGCGCATGGTCACGGCGACGCACCCGCATACCAGAAACCGGAGACTTTTTGGGGGGGGGGCAATAGAATTTACTATTTCAGGAGCCACAGGGGATGTTCGTTATAGCCAAACGTTCATTATAGCGGTGTTTGTTATAGTGGCGTTTCATTGTAGCAGCTGTTTCTAATCTTCTAATTTAAAATGTCATTAATCACGTTTTTGGAAATATGTTCTTCACATTTAATTGGTATTTTTAGTCATTCACATCCAGTGTTAAACAGTGAAAGTTGACATCGAGGGACCATTACAAACATTTGTTTAAATCAAAGACATTGTGTTCTTTGGACATAGTCGTCAAGCGGCATACACGGTTGCAATGCTGTTTTCTCAAGCACTGTGTCTATAACTCTCATGAGTTTGAATAGTCAATGATTCAACTTTTAAGCTTAGACCTTTATGTAAAAAAAAACAATTGAGGTTATGGTTTGGTTTCTACATATAATTGAGTGCACAGACGCCGCCACATGAAAATGTAGTGTTATTTTGCAAGTTTATATTGCTGTAATTCTTTATTAATTCTATTATTTTTAATTGTTCAATATTCTAATATGTTATATGTATGAAACTGAACTAGTGTCTTGTATTGTATATTAATAATTATATATGCTGAGAGAAAGCAAAATTAAAACAAATACAAGCAAATTTCAAATCAAGTGAACATTTTGTGTCGATACATATCCAGAATTGATTTGGTTTGTGTTTGAATTTTTCCGTAAAACTACACTGGCTTGTCAATCAGCTTTTATAATTTCATCAACAAAGTGGTATCCAGAATAACAAATGCTTTTTTTTTATCGCTCGGTAATTTATTTCTCTCTAAATATACTGTACAAATCAAGAATAGTATTTTACAAGTGAATACAGGTAGAATCATAGAAAAAGTACAAAAGCAGAGTGCCTTTAAAAATTATAATTCAGTAGTCGTAATTGCCTAACTAAAATAAATGATTGTCACAAAGACCATCTTCATCACGAACAGATACGAGGCAAAGTCAAGTCCTAACACAAAGAAATAAACCCATTTATAATGGTAAATAATGCAGTGAGTTTCAGAAACTTGGTCTTTGGTCTACATCTACATGTACATATGACGATAAGCATTTTATACATGCCACCTTTATGGCTTTTTTTTCTCCTGCATGTAATTTCTTGAAAATGGAACCAATATGGCACACGTATATTAAAAACATGGAGAACAAAAAAAGTAAGGCTTTTTCTTTGTAATATAGCAAACAACATAAATTCACCTTAAGTACTTATAATCCCCCCCCCCCAAAAAAAGCAATTTGACAACTTAAAAAAAAATTTCCAGATCCAAATATAACAAATATAATGCTGTTTGGAATTCTACTTTTGCCCAAAATGGAAGCACTTGAATATAAAGATATAACGTCCCGGCACTTCTCTAGTTTCACCCGAAAAATATAAACTGCTATTTATGTAGCAATTCAAAAGTTATTCACTGTTGAATGAGACACCAAATAAAAGAAATCAGCCCATTTTTAATGATGACTTTACTAACTTCCAATTATTCAGCTCTCACAGCTGATGGTTTCCACCCAACTATCAGAATTTGCAATCTAGGCAGTGAAAACCAGTCTACTTGCAACACAGACCTGTTTGTGGGCAAATGCAATTCAAAATAAAAGATGGTTCAGATTATAATTGATATAAAACATACAAGTTGAAGAGAAGTGCAAGGACTTTACATCTTTATGGATGGCATCATACATTTAATCACTTTACAATCCTTTTCGAATAAATATTTTTTTTAAATTGAAATTTAGTTACTGTTTGAGCTCTACTGTTGATCTGTTACAAAAAATATTGGGTTTAAAATTCTATTCTACAATTGCAATATTCATTAACGCAAACACTGAGATGTTGAGATGTCATGATGCCATTATTCATTACCATGGTTACTGTTGCTTAGAAAAACCCTCTTCCTCCAATACATGCAGATAAAAAAATTAATAAATAAGTATATTATTTACACATTAAGTGGGTTGTTTTTTTATACAACAGCCGAGAATGTTTCACTGGGAAAAAAAATGTGTCAAAAGTGCATTGAAGTACTTGGGTAGTTTCAGGGATTTTCATGGCAGGACAAATTCTAGGTGAAACTTATCCCCATCTTACAACATTTTCATTACGAAGAAAATAGACCAGATTTTGAAACAAAATTTTACGGACAGAAAATATGTAATGTCAACAGCCCGTCTTCCCATCGCAGTGTAATCATGTAATGGATTCACAATCGTGTTCATTTTTTGCTCAATGTCCGAACTAGCCTTCAGTGTTTTTCTAAAAGCTTGTCATTCAATGGAAAAATTCAGCAAATGAGGGTAACCTCCAATTAGTGCAAGCTGTTCAATAATGATCATCTCCTTTGTTAAGTAACAATAATATTTCCATTGAACAATGTTGAAGTGTTGCAATGCTGTGGAAACAAAAAAAGCTGAACCGTGGGAAAAAAATCTCTGTAAATCAACACATCTCTGAACAGATTTATATTCTCGCAGAATGAGCACATAACATTTCTAGAAAATATATTTACAAATAATTTGTTTCATTAATTAATTAACGTAAAATAAGTACTTCTATGTAACATGAGAACAAAATTAAATTGATAACCATAAACAAACACTTTTATATTCCACAAATAAAACTACCCTCCGTTTCCAATAAAAATTATTCAGGAGTGAATACATATCATATTCCAATGTGTTAAGGTAGAAAAGAGCACATAATCTATACCATGTCCCTACGCATGATATGTTATGCATCTCGATTAATATATTCTGATGTCGATGAGGAATGTTTCAAGAAAATAGATCTCGGAATTTGATAAGGCAATGTAAGAAGTTCCCACCAATGAAACCCTACATTTCACCACGTCATGAATCACTATTACAATATGTTGACCCTTCTGCCGAATATTAACAAAATGGTAAAATAACAATAAAATTGGCAAAGCACAGAATTTGTGACGAACAACTGGTTCTTCTCAGGACTACACAACTCAAAAAGAGACACTATTCACATGGTGTAGCCGCAAACCTTCCATTCTTTATATGACACAACCATAAGCAAATGCTTAAAGATTCAAAGTCTGCGAGGTCCATGAGGATTGTTGGAGTAGGGAGGATCAAGTAGTGGAGGTAGGTGGATAGATAGTTCCAGCTGAAGTCAGACTTTTTGGAATTCATTTGTTTTTGAAGTTTAGCTTCAGCAAGTACAACCTACACTTAGAAGACTGTCATTGAGCCCAAATACTCTGCACTGATATGTATCGAACATGGCAAATTTCCAAAGTATCATGCAGTGAAAATATGTGCGTAGGCCTACACCGCGTTATGGGGAAGTTTTTTATTGTTAGGCAAATTAGGACCGAGTTATGGGGACTTTCTGCTGTCCCCACAGCGTTTTTGGTCCCCACAAATACCTCGCACAGACGAGTGTATGTCCCCACAACTACGGAACAATAGATAGCTGGCACGAGAGACTTTTAAGGTTTAATTTAGAAAAGATAACAGCTCACATGAACATACTAACGAAATAACTTTCAAGTACAGATATTTTGAATAATGATGTGCAAACCGAAACCGACCCGACCCGAAACCGACTTCAGGTCGGGTCGGGTCAGGTCGGTTTGTCCATCTTTTCATTTGGGTCGGGTCGGGTAGGTTTAGCCATCTTTTGAAAAAAATGAAATAAACCGAAATAAACCATTGAGAAATTCAGGTGACGCAATATTATTGAAAGTCACTGTGACCGCAGCCCATTGTGGTGTGGCCAACGTGCATACTATCAAGTTCCCGCGGTATTAATTTCTCCAGTCGGATCGGGACTGACAGTTTAATAGATAGATTGTAACAGTTTTCATGAAGCTGCATGGTGATACCATGCGTTTGTTCAATAAGCGGAGTTACTCTCGATCAACCCATTGAGTATAGACAGAGAGAGAGACGATGGTTTTGCACAAGAATTCATGCCACGTTGGTAATTAAGGGCAGGCACAAACAAGTCATCACTTTGTCCAAGCCAGATATTAAAGTTTTTTCGGTCGGTTCGGGTCCGTTTGACCTTATTTTTTTGTCAGGTCAGGTCGGGTCGGTTTGAGGGAATTAAGATCGGTTTCGGTTCAGATTCGGTTTATATCTCTAATGTTTTGGGTCGTTTTGGCCTTTGTAAAACCGACCCGATGCACATCATTAATTTTGAAGTGCAATTATTCACAAGGTTCAATAATGTTTTTGAGTAGTCTGATGCTTGGACGTCGAGTCCAGCATTTGTAAGTTGCATTAACATGTAAATAGAACGGGCATTCTTTTTAAAGTGAATGTCTTGGTATCAAACATTGACTAGTCGCAGACTCAGTGTTTTAGTCATCAATTTTCCATTTCCATCAATTTTCCATAAATGGTAATGCTTTCAAATCGTTCACAGCATCCACTTACTTTTCTGGACCAAGTAAGCCCAGTTCGGAAACAAAATAAATGCAAAAAAAATATACGGCATTACTTGCAGTTCCTAGCCAATGTGCCCGGCAGTACTGTACTCCCATGAAACCTCACCAGTTTAGAAGTCAACTTGGACTCTCTAAAGACACCAGTTCTTCTCAATATAATACCTAAACTTGTACTCATACTGCATCTGTTCTGTCACGTCTTCAGCAGACAAGCGAGTTGATGGAATTTCAGATTGCGATAAGACAGAATCTCAGTGATGTTTGAGGCCCTTGGAGGAGATTTCCCATCGCTGCGTTTTCCTCGATGGATCGCACGTTGTCATAAAAAGCTCTTTACTAGTTGCCCTGTGATCTAGACACAGATTTTGGTCTGTGATATAAACTGCTTGAGTATCCTGACAGAATAGGAAAAAAGTAGAAAGGAGAGGAAAAAAGAGATAAATTACATACATTTGTACATGTAAGCATTTATTAATACAATCCTTATTGGGCTTTCAAAAATTAGCACGCATGCTAAAAAACAAAAAACAATCTATATTCAATTATATAATTGCACTGACCAGATTTGTTTTAATAACAGATCATATAATAAGGTTTTGGAAGATTTTCACATGGATAAAAACACTTCAGACAGCTGTATCAAAGATACATGTTAATTGCCTGTTTCTTGTGACCGACTTGTGATCAACTTGTGACTGACTTGTGATCAACTTGTGACTGACTTGTGCTCAACTTGTGACTGACTTGTGATCAACTTGTGACTGACCTGTGATCAACTTGTGACTGACTTGTGATCAACTTGTGACTGACCTGTGATCAACTTGTGACTGACTTGTGATCAACTTGTGACTGACCTGTGATCAACTTGTGACTGACTTGTGATCAACTTGTGACTGACCTGTGATCAACTTGTGACTGACTTGTGATCAACTTGTGACTGACTTGTGATCAACTTGTGACTGACTTGTGATCAACTTGTGACTTACTTGTGATCAACTTGTGATTGACTTGTGCTCAACTCGTGACTGGCTTGTGACTGACTTGTGATCAACTTGTGATCAACTTGTAACTGTCTTGCGATCAACTTGTGACTGACTTGTGATCAACTTGTGATCAACTTGTGACTGACTTGTGATCAATTTGTGACAGACTTGTGATCAACTTGTGACTGACTTGTCATCAACGTGTGACTGATTTGTCATCAACTTGTGACTGACATGTGATCAACTTGTGATTGACTTGTGATCAACTTGTGACTGACTTGTGATCATCTTGTGACTGACTTGTCATCAACTTGTGACTGACCTGTCATCAACTTGTGACTGACTTGTCATCAACTTGTGACTGACTTGCGATCAACTTGTGACTGACTTGTCATCAACTTGTGACTGACTTGTCATCAACTTGTGACTGACTTGTCATCAACTTGTGACTGACTTGTGATCAACTTGTGACTGACTTGTGATCAACTTGTAAATGACTTGCGATCAACTTGTGACTGACTTGTGCTCAACTTGTGACTGACCTGTGATCAACTTGTGACTGACTTGTGATCAACTTGTGATTGACTTGTGATCAACTTGTGACTGACCTGTGATCAACTTGTGACTGACTTGTGATCAACTTGTGACTGACCTGTGATCAACTTGTGACTGACTTGAGATCAACTTGTGATTAACTTGTGACTGACTTGTGATTGATATAATTACAACTCTGTAAGAGCTGCAAAGGATGGAAAGCATCACGTACTGTATTATAAGCCCAATTGTACTTGGTTGTATCGCACCGTCGTAACCTGATATCTGAGGAGGCTTTGTAGGCACACTGGTCATGAATACGGAACTGTCCGTCTTCCGTCATTCTAAAGAGTTGGTTCCCGCCGGCTCCATGGCAGTATGACATACCTATCTTGCCGCCATCCTTCTGGCCCATGGAGTCCACGCATAGACGGGCACTAGCTGTTTTAACCTGCATGCAACAAGTTTTTGAGAGGAGTTTTCAAACAAATTTTTCAGCATTCTCATTCACATGGGAGGAAGCCATTGTGACAGACTTGGATTTTTTGCTTTTTTTTGCTGGCTGGCAACAACATTTGTTGTTAACTTGATGGGTGGCCATAAGCCATCTTGCTATGACTTAGAAATAGAACGTGGACACAGTTCAAAGGGATGGCATTGAATAACTGAGTAGAAGCAAAAATGAATAGAGTGATGCGAGGCTGTAAAACAAACCAAAGCTGAAAATAATGCAACGACTTGTATCGGACGCTTTTGGCTTTTTCTCCCTCTGGACCTGGCAAGCTCATTGGTCAAGTGGTTGAGACATATGCACTAGAAAGCAGGAGGTCATGGTTTCAAGTTCCACCCAAGCAAGTGTGTTATGTTTTTCTCACAAGCTCTCAAAAGCACTGTGTATACAGGGATGTAAGTCTCTACGACATTTTGCAGAAAATGTGAGAGATACAAAATAGTGTACGGGTCGATCTATAAATTCAGGTCTCCAAAGTGTAAACGTTTTCCTGTCCCTGTGGTTCTTTGTAATTTTCCCTTCAAGTATCATTAAGAATGAGGTCAAATAAGTTGGAGAACGACTGCATTAAGGAGTACATGTGAATTATAAAATCAAAAATGTCAGATGTAACAGGGACAGGAAAGAAAGTGTACCCCAAATTTACAGAATGACCCTCAGTGAAAAGTGCAGTTCTTTGAGCAATTAAATTTTCCCAGACAACTGAGGCCACTGGTGCTGTGATGTCATTTCAGGAAGACATTGTTCAGTTGAGGGGTTTTCTGTGAACCCAAAATTTGCTCATTGAAAACATCTGTGAGAAGGGGTTGCTCATTGGCTTACACAACAACAAATCACCAAAGAAAAGAAAATTTATGACGGCAAAATATTCATAATTCTAGCAACTTTTTGTGCTGAAATAGCTGTAAACATTGAGGTTCCTGCCTGGAATGACATCACAGTTTTGCTCATGAATATGGAAATTCGCATCAGCATAAAAACCAAAAAGGCACCAAAAGACACTTGAAAATGGCAAAATGAAAATTGAAAATAAGGTTAACTCTTTCAGTGCCAAACTCGTACATGTACTAGGTATATTTGTTAGTACAAAAGCGATAAAATCGCCAAACCTCGTACATGTACGAGGTAGAGTAAACATGTTATCAAAAGGGGGCGCTCTCGCTCTTTCTAATGGTACCATTTTCATGCATGTACGACCTGTATTTATTTTTTTTATTCGAGTTCTTGCGAGAGGGCGCAGCACTAAAACTCGTATTTTCTGCAAAAAGTGCGGAATTCCCCTGTGTGCAGGACAGTGTTTCAGGGTTATCACTATGTATGTGACTACTATTGACTTTCCAATATACCAAGGATATACCAGAGAGCAACAACAACAAATTTAGTGAGTAAAACTTATTTACTTTTTTTTTTACAGAATTTTGAACAATTAACAAAAACGCTCGAAGTTGGGCACTTTAGGGTTAAACTTTTCAAATTTCGCGGGCACTGAAAGAGTTAAATGGGACACAAACATGACAAAGGTGAATTTTCAAGGAGAGAATTTTAAAAAATGACATTGCATGAGCCCTTAAGGTCCCACAAGGACCAACCTACCTCTCCCCAATGTGTATTAGCGGACGGCAGGGGATACTTGTCCACGATGTCCGGTGCGATCTCAGACATATACCAGGAGAAGGACCGGCATTTCATCTTACGCCGGAACGCCAGCTGCTTCTCCAGGTCACCCGCCGAGACCAACATGGCTTCCGGCTTACTGCGGTAGAAATACTCCTTGTAGTCGTCAAACCAGACTTCTACGACTCGCTTCAGATTCTGAATGGAGAGGCATCAAGCCAGAAAATACAGTAGAATGCAATTTTGGAGGGGGAAAACGTATATTATTTCAGAAATTCACAGAGAATGTTCTTGAAGTTTGTTGTAATTTTCCAGAGGTTTTCTTTCTACTGTAAAGTAATTGCTGGAAATTTATTATGCACTGTTTCAGTTCTATCAAATTTATTGAGTGCTTGGAGAGTTAACCGCTACCTGATGCCCATAGCACCAAGCCTAAAAGTTGTTGTTCGTAGAATACGCAACGTAGGACCGTAGGATACTAAGCCAAAAAAATATTGTGCATAATAACTAGCATGGGGAAGTTTTAGCTAGGTGGCTACTATACATTATGAGAAAACAGAGTAAAGATATACACAATTCTTTGAGTCTCGTAACTGGATTCCATTGCTAATGCATGTAATAGAGTTTTTTAAAGACTTTTTAAAACCACCTTCATTTATTGTTTTCTTCCAAATGATACCATTTGAGGCTGAATAACTTCTCAGAGTATTTGGCACTATCCATTTCCTAGTTATTGTCAATGTTCCACGTGCCGTTAAATTAATGACGTTGATGGTGAAACATTTATCCAAAATACAATTTGGCTTTGGAACTTTTCTGTGTGATGCAAACACAATGAGATTTCCAACAAATCAACAAAAAAAATATAAATCAAAACTTTCCTCAGCAATATTTTGTTTCCAATCCGTTTGTTTTTTGCTCTCAACCCATGTCTTCCTGAAGTTAATAATTACATGAGACGATCTGGAAGGACAGTTTTCTGGCATAGGATATTATAACGATAGGAAAATCCGACAAATCAGGAATAAGTTTGTGAGCTTTTTAGACATTTTAAAAAGAAGATCATGTTTTGGAGAACAGCGTGTCTTAAAAAATGTAGCAGTCAAACAATTAACCTTTTTTTCTAGGGAAACTAACTCTTTTTTTTTTTTTAATTACCATGAGATGATATAGTGTTTCTTTACCCTAGACAGGTTTTTTGTTGTGTGTGATTTGGACCTTTTGCATATCACACACTTTCTCGGTGTGTGAATGCCTTTCATTCGATACCTGATAATCTGAAAAGTGGCCCAACTTGGAATTCAGGTCCTTTCATATAATTAGCTGTATCTCTGGACTGGGGTGTCCAAATGAGATGGAATAAAGACCATTGTGTAGAGTATGTACTACACATTCAGACTCTATAGATAAGTTTTGCAAAAGGAGAGTGCTAGTATTTTAATATTTATGAATTGACTGCTACATATTTATTGACACACGCTGTATAGAAAGAAAATGGCTTTAAATGAAACCCGAGCTACATGTACACAAACAGGCAGAGAAATGTGACAACTATTGACTAGTGCAGAAATAACCACATTGGGAGGCCATGTGATATTGTTGATTAAGTGGTGCTAACAACTATAAACTCAGACAAGATGGGGATGGTATTGAAAGGTCTGGTACCTGTACCCGTGTAGAGTCTGGATGAATACCAATAGCGCATGTGTATGAATTGGTCAGGATGCCCAGTGGGAACACAGTGGATGTATAATGTGCATGAATGTTGACAATATTGACTGGCAATGAGGGCACTAATGAAGATCTATGCACCCAACAGGACTCTGAATGTCTACAAAATGGAATAGGGCCCTCTTGTGGTCACTCAAAGATTGTCTTGATTATCACTAGGAAAATAGAAAACTGCCATTTCTTCACTATACTCAAGTGATAGACCCAATGCCATTACATCAATTTAGTATACTAGACAATTCCATGCAAAAGTGGACAGACAAGGCTGAAAAGTGGAAAGTTTATGAAATCTTCCAAAATACAAGCACCACAACCTCCAATGTGGTGTGAAATAAAAGGGGACAACAAGACCTTTCATATGAGTGATGTGGTAGTAAGATGGAATATGGTTAACTGTATTTTTTGGTAGAAAATAAAACAGTTTGGGGGCTAAATTAAGGATTTTAGATAATAATTTTGGCACCTTGTTATATATGGCACGCGCAAGTTTTATTGTGAGTGTTTGTTTTTAAGGCAGAGAGAAAGGTTCATGTTTTATGAGAAAAGAGTTTCATTATGTTGCAGTTCATCAAATTCAGATTTTATGCCGTGTTAGAAACCATGAAGAGGAAGTAATGTGAGTGACGTAACGTGAGTGACGGTAACTCCCTGTAATCTAATGTTCCTTGCATCTAAATACACACTGATTTGATTCGAAACAGGTTTTTATATCTAGCTACGTGGGTTGAATAAAAGGTATAACAATGCATAGAGCTATAATAAATTACTAGAGCGCTAACTCGCCATTCTGCGCATTCTGAAGCCGTCCTGGGCGCAGACATTTTGAATTCATGTGCGTATTTGTAGAACACAATGAAATTAGATGGATTGAATTTTGAAAGTGTACTCTACATGCAACACGCAAGTAGAACAACAACTTAAGCGCGTCATTGACGGTTCAAAAAACGTGACAGCAAAAAGCATCTGTGGCGAATATGCGCACGCGTTGCGCTGTTTGCGTAGAGCAAAATGACACGCTCATTTGCTGATCGTGTGTTTCGGTTTTGGGCGTATTGGCTTCGATAACGCACCAGTATGGAATACAAACGCAGATATGCAAATAGCCGTACAAAAGCCGTACAAAATTTCTAGGTCTCCATAGGTTTGTGCACAAACATAGATGCGCCCAGCAGGCATTACTTTGTACACGAAGTTAGCGCTCTGTTACCTCTCTGTTACAATGTTACTTCTGCATCGCAGACTACAGTTTGAGGAGACTTCAACTACAAAATTGCACAAAAAAATGTCCACGTTGGTTTTTTTGTCATGTGAGTGATGACCAACAAACACTCATGCGGGTTGAATTTTTCTTTCCATTTTTGAGCACCCCTTACCCCAAGGTTGTTGTATGGCTGGTTTGATTCAGCTTGATCAGATACTTTTTAAGCAGTGAAAGGTCAAAGTAGCATCATGGCATATAATTGTAATGTGAGTGACAGCGGACAGTGAAGGCGCACCTATTGTTTAGATGTACACACCGCAGCTCTATGGTATGTAACAATTCTTGCATGTTCTACCACTAATTAGACACAATTCAGTTAAAGGTACAGTCCATCATTTGTAACTTGTGCATTTTGTTCATTTGAAGCAACAAACGTGGTCAAAAACTAGAGATGGGTGATAAACAACTAAACTGACAAAGTTCAGCTCAGCTTCAGCTGTATATTTCGAGAAAAAAAAAACATTCTAGGATCTCGATTTCAAATAAAAATTTACTCAATCATGTTTTGAATTGGGCCTGAATTCAGCGTCCGAGACAGCGTCTGAGCAGCTACGACGAATTATAGTAACCGGAAATTGCATTCTTTTGTTGATTTCTTCAAAATGACAGTATGCCAGAAAGAATAACTTCACAGGGAGTTTAGTCCCCGTACTATCTTTCAACCAAGAATGTTTTCCAACAATTACGCTAGTTACTTTTTGGATAGCTGCAAATGATGGACTGTAGCTTTAATATGTCAAGGACATTTAGCCTGCTAGACCTACACATCAGCTTACTACACTACACCACCACCAATTCATTCACTATAAGCTACATGTGTGTAAAAATGAGCTCTGTGAAAAGTATTGGTTTTAGGATGGAAACAGAGTGAATGGTGTGTTACGACGAAAGATAGAGCACCATGTATCCACCACCACAATCATGACAATAGATGTCTTACCCTCTCGCTTATCATCATCATGCTACCGTTTGGTGCCGAGTACGGTACCTTACCGTGAATTCTGTACACGTGACCAACGCGCGAGCAGGGCACCCACAAAAGTGAGCCCCCGCACATCCACAACTGTAGCAACACAGAGCAAAATAGAAACAAAATCTGATTAAAGATTGTTTTGGGGAGGTTTCATTTATCATCTTACCCTTTCGCTTAACATCATCATGCTCCCATTTGGAGAGGAGTATGGTACCCTGCCAAGGATTCTATAGACATGGCCCACCCTGGAGCATGGGACCCAGATGAGAGAACCACCACACATCCATATCTGGAGGGCAGGAATCACACTAACAAGATGAAGGTATGGGGGAAAATGACATAATATCAAAGGAACAAACTATTTGACGTATGACCTTTTGGCAACTTGTTTTTCACTAACCCGGAGTGCCTTACACTTACGCAAACGCTGTGAACAATGCTGACGTTTGCCATGGATGGCAACGTGTGCGCAGTGGGACCGACTATTTGCCACCAACTTTGCTGAACGTTAGCAATAAAGGCTAACTGTTTTCCCGAGTCATTCACTATGTTTTCCAAGATGGCCGACTCACACATCAAAATATCTCAGAAATTCATATAATCACTGGCAAAATTTCGCTTCGAGTCGCAATTAATTAACAAACATTTGATAAGATGCTATCTACACAATGACACTTATAGTACTGGACACTGCCATCTTTGCTACATAGTATGCAAATATTGACTGCTTCAAGTGGTGTAGTAAAACTAGCCTCCCGAGGTGATCCATGACGCATTCTATTTTTCCCGAGGTGAAGCTGAGGGAAAATAGAATGCTACATGGATCATCAAGGGAGGCTAATTTTACTACACCACGAGACAAAACAGTCAATATTTGTTTTATAACACCTCTCCCATAGATTCTGCTTGATTTTAAGCGATAACTGATTAATTAAATATAAATTAATACAATATAAGTGTATTTCAATTTGAATACGAAATTAGTTGAGAATGTACTTGCACTTTTCCAAACTACCCCTTCATGAAATGTTTGAACCCAGTTCTGTAGCACTAGCACTTGGGAACAATACGCGCAACGCCCACAACCATATGTATTTGCACACAATACCGGTTCTTATGCATAGTACTCTGGTTACTACGGGTATAGTTCTTGGTTGCTATGGGTATAGTACTTTTGGCTGTGCAGAGCAAGATAGCAAAAATAGTGAATGCCATGTGACTCGCTCTCGGCCAATCAAGATACAGAATCTTGTGGGTTAGGTTTTACAATTACCCCGGTATAACTTTGGGTAACTAATTACGAGCAAGTTCACACAAAAACTATGACTGAAGTGGGGCTCAGTAAAAACGACTTCTGTTTGACAGCACCCACTGTATAAGTACAGTACCTTGAAGGAGAGTTCGAAGTTTTCACCTCCCCAGATCTCCAGTCCATCGTCGTAGGCTCCGAGCTCAAAGAAAAACTCCCGTCCCATCGCAAATAGGCCTCCTGCCATTGCAGGGGACCTTACAAATCAAGAAAAAAGAAACATACAAAATTTGACGTCTTGTTGAGTATTATCAAGTTCAAACAAAAAAGTTGTAAATACGATACCACTGATTTCCATGAGCATATGCCTCAATTTCGTGTCTAAGGTTTACCTGTAGGGCTCTGTCTCATACTTTCTCCGTTTTCTCTCAAACTCCGGGAGGGGGAAGTGTTTCCAATACAGGCTCCAGTCAAACCCGCCTCTGTCCTGATCCCCAGTGCCTTGTGGGTACACCTTGTAGTTCTGATTGTCAATCACGTCAATGACAGGGCACACTGCTGTTGTCCTGTAAAACAAATGGGGGAAAATAAAGACTTTGAAAAAAAAACAATGCTGTGTCCACTGAAGCTACTAGTGGTGGGGTTTAAATCCTGATTTTTTGAAAATTTGGTTTGAATTCCAGTATTCGGTTTGATCTTGGAAACCGGATATTCGAAACCAACGCTAAAAAGAATTAAGCCTTCCATTGTTTGTGACGCAGGCTAAGAAAGGTCTTCTTGGTATATGGATAGCCTGCCTATTTGACTTATCAGACAGCTCCCAACCATTCTTTTCAACGTGACAGTTCTGTAGTGCTTACGTAAAGGGCAAGTGGTCACTGAATCTTGCAAACTATATACCCAATCATCAATGAGGGCAAGCATGCAGCACCTCACTTGTAGCTTTTGGTTGGCATGACTGTGAGCTGGATGGGAGCTTTCGGTAAAATCAGCTAACCGTTATTCGGTTTGAAAAAAAAATTAGGATAACCAGATTTTGAAATTTCCCATTTTTCCCACTTCTAGAGTAGCTACCAATATTTATCAAAAACAATACCTTCTTACGCCTGTTTTGCCATCTACTGGGGTTCGGTTTTTTGAGTTGATGATGAATTGGAAATCTTGGATATCTCCTAGTGTAGTAAGAGTTGGGGTAGTTGAAACATTTGTGGCAGAAAATTCATTGACTTATTTTTTTTTTCTATTTAGCAGTCAGCACTGCTACTAATAATCATTTTTGGCTGAATTTTTGTTCTCGTTTTTTCCAGGTATACAGCCAGATAGGTTATTTTTTTTTATAATGTTACACTAAAAGCAATTTCCTTTATTTTGCACATATACATGTACATGTATGAATAAATAAAGAATTATACACATGTTAGAGAGTGTAACGACATCATCTTTCAAATAGTAATTACTGCAGCCCGGTGACTATTTTCCTTGGTCCATTACACTCATCATTCAGTGCTCAAGGTTATTATTGGCTCATACAAAAGGGCCGTAAAACCTTTCATCATCAAATACCATTTACAACTCATTATCAATAATTGAAGCCATTACTCCCTGCACAGCCATAAAGCACTCCACCTGTTCCTCCTTATACTGCTCTAAACCACTCAAACCTCTATGGTTTATGCATTCATCAAGGATTAAATACAGTGCAGAACAATGTAATACAAAAGCTGAAGGGTTAATAATGATGCAATTCCTACTTTCCTTCAATTTGTGCAAGAACCGAGTGCACAAGCGCAAAAAACAACTACCTGAATCGTTACACCGCCTTTTTCAATTTAATAGATCCACACATGATTATAATACTAAGTCCTCATGCGAATTACATACCTCAAGTCAGAACAACTCTTTCTCAACACACCATTTCTTTCTCTGGACCAAAAAAACTGGAATTACCTTTCACCGTCTATAACTAATTGCCCTTCAAGTAATACATTCAAATATAAACTAAAAACATTCCTACTTAATTCTCACAGTGCCTGGTTCATTATTACGTTAAGTTGATTAAGTCGTTACTGAAATATTGTTTAGTGTTGTGTCTACTTTGTTTAACTTTTACATATATTTAATTGTTATACTTCTAAGTTCTATAATTAGTGTTGTTTGTCTTGTTTTGTGAATTGTATTGTGGGGCACATCCACCACCAGCTTCGACTTTTTGGGATGATACCTCCACAGAATTGAAGTGTTCAGGAGAATTGTCTGAGCTCCGTTTCAAAATGTCCACCAGATTTCATTTATCCAGAGTCAAATTTAAAGGAAGCAAAATTTGTATTTATTACTGCTTTACATACCAAACTGTATTATCTAACAACACTGTCTTAATACCTTGGCCCAATGGTACATGGGAAACTGTGTTGAACAATCTGATCTGTTTGCATGCTTTGACACAAATTTGTTATCAAGAAAATTGAAGATTTTCTGAGCCAGGCTTCATGCTTCACCATGACAGCCACAGCATGCGTCACTGAAAAAGCCATTAAATAAATCGTCTCAATAAGTTCTGCAGTTTATTTTCTTTTTTTTATCCAAGACGGGCCAGCCAGCCTACAGTGCTCTTTGCATCTGATTCACTGCCTGACTCACTGACTCACTGAAAGGAAGTTATTTCCAAAAATCCTGGAACTTTCTCTCGCATATTCTCAATTTATCATTTTTTTTTCGAAGGTGGTGGGGGGGGACATTTTGCCCACCCCATCCCCATTGACACCCCTGCGGACGCCCATGTTGTTAAAGAGGTTGTGGGATGCTCGAAGACATTCCGTCATTTTTCGGGTATATGTAGCCTAAGGTGTGATGAAATAAAAACGACTATTGTGTCTGTCATGAAATGAGTACAAAAGGTACTTTTGAGAGCTGTTTTTCAGGTCCCGCTTTGACCCGAACGTGCAATTTGTGTAAAAGTCGTCGTTGGGGGCAGCAAACAAAACATAGTAAATCGTGACGTAATAAACAGGACTCCCGATGCAGCATAGTATAAACGAGTCCTGTTTATTACATCACACCTTAGGCTACATATACTCGAAAAATGACGGAAATGTCTTCGAGCATTCCAAAACCTCTTTAAATGTACATTAAATTAACAGCAATACGACTTCCTACATGTAGCTTGTCGTCTTCTCTCTTTTTCTTCTTCTTTTTTCTCTTTTTTTTTTTTTTGCTTTTCTAGGGGGAGGGGGAAAGTGCCCCCTCCTTGCCCCTCCCCCTCCTGACGACACCCATGGTAATACTACTGACCTATTGCCATTTGTGAGTTGGCCACGCCCCTTAGACAACCCAATGGAATTTTTGTACGCTAAGTTTTGTTGGTCTCAGATGATGCACGATCCGCGTCCAATTGTATATCATATAATTGGACAATATTTCACAAGCTGTGTTGGCCCATTGTGTAGGCCAAATGCATGAAATGACTCCCAGTGAGTAGTCATTCTGAATCAATTGAATAGCATTTTGTGCGTTCTGGGACCGGCTTTACTAGATTTACCCTGTCTTGTGTTATCTTCTACATGACAGATAGATGTAATCTATACATGTAAATCTAACCATTTATATGTGTTTGGTACCGGTATACTGCCATCATAAAAAACTCAACTCATCCAAACACGCCTCATATACAGAGTGAGTCAAAAAAAGCGGAACCCAAACCCCAAAAATTATATTTCATATTTAAAAAAATATGTAGCACCAAAAATAATAATGGCTGGAAAGCCAATTTCATAAGCTACTTTTGGATGAAACAATTACTGAAATTGGTCAATCCGTCCAACAATGACCTTAAAACCTGTCTCGTCCAAAAAAATGTGATTTCAACAATCGTTGTCACAATTGTCTTCAAACATCACCAGCGATGAAATCTTAGTTTAAACATTATAAATATGCAACAAAGTCCTTTTGAGGGCCCGTCTTTTAAAAAAAGTATATTTTATACATCATATTGTTTGCCTAACCAGTGTTGTCAACTAAATTATTGTGTGCTACGGTTAGTGACAGTTGTTGAAACAAGTATTCTGTGTCATTTTCTTTGTTGTTCCAAACAGTCAAAACACCCAATAAATTGCTTTTTTGGACGAGACAGGTTTTAGGGTCATTACGCTTAAATGGTGATATTCTTTAAACGGATTATACAATTTCAGTAATGTTTTGATCTAAAAGTAGCTTTTGAAATTGGCTTTCCAGTCATTATTATTGTTGGTGCTATATATTTTTTAAAATATGAAATACATTTTGGGGGTTTGGGTTCCGCTTTTTTTTACTCACCCTGTACATGTAGTCTGTATGCTGATTGATTCATACTCTCCCTTATCTACATGTAATTTGTTCACGGTACACAGGGTCTTCACTTTCCAGCAGCAAACCCATCCATTGTCAATACCAATAACCACGAGCGTGATCAGCAGTTCACCTCAGACAGCTTCACAGACCGACACCCTCGATCACTTGCCAGGAGAACTCCGCGGCAAATGTTAAATGGTGCAGAACACAGAAATAACAAATAACCCCGGGCGGAGAAGATTATTTTCCTTTTGCAGTCAGGCGGTATTGCAATGTACCTGCCTGGCTCGTAGATATTAAAGAATTCCCTGAGTATTTAGGTAAGCATCCAAGATGTGCCCCTAGATATTTGTTTTGTATGTTTTGATCTGGGCTGTGCATGTATGACACCAAACGTCACCGGTTTCATGAAGGGACGGGCATGTCAATTTGAAAGAGAAACACGTTTGAGATAATCGCAAGAGAAGTCTCATTTCAATTTTGCAAAATGTTCCATAATGCATCTACTACATGCAGTAAATAAAACCCCCACATGATTCTTAGAGAGCTTAGCTTTTTAGTGAGCCCAATAATAATCATTGAAACTGGTTAATTTGATAAAATTACCAGCAAAGATGCCCGTCTTTTCTTGGAAAGGAAAAATTCAGTTGACCAACTTTTCTGCTCTTTAGTGCAATGTGTTTTGCCAAAGTAAAGAGGCACGCATGTTTACGTGTGTGTCTGAAAATGTATAAAATACCCCCGTCTCTTGATGAAAATGGAAATCTCACATTCTACTTCCACGCCTTTTTTTGTTTATTTTGTGCACAGCATGTTAGCGTCTCTGCACGAAAAGGCAAAATGCAATTACGGAAATGACTGTTCCTTACAACAGTAACGTTATTAAGACATTACATGTACACCAGTTTTGCTTCAGAAAGCAAGTCAGAATTGTTGAAGTGCGATGTTTTCAAGCCAAAAACCTACAAAAATCTAAATAGAAAAAAAATTACACTTTTGACATGCCCGTCCTTCAAAAGGGTGACGAAAAGTGCAATTCTGGTGTATTTCAGTGTTATCCTGACACTTACTTACTCACACGTACAATGTACGGTAGGGAAATGAGGACTAACAGAAAATTGAAGCCTTGCATAGTAGTTGGATTGTTCCTTTCTTACAATTTTTAACTTAGCAGAGAATGAGGATACTTTAAAGAAGAAAAAAAATTATTCTAAATTTATTCAACTGAAGTTCTAGTTCTCACTAAATAAACTTAACTGTCCTCCAAAATGCTTATAAGCACTTGTGAGTCAATTCTGTAAAAGAAGTACACCGGTAAACCCAAGCACATAAACATAAACCCTATCAGTTATTAGTTTATTCACTTATTAATTTAACCCTGGAAATAGCTCCATGATCTAGCATTACCTTATTTGAAAGATTTCTAATCATCCCACCATGTGACAATTGACCTGCCAAGCTACTATAAACTGCTTAATAATATCCCTCACCTAATCACACAATTAACCGTTTATCTTACACATCATCGTGGGGTGTGATACCCATTTCTAGAATCTGCACAAGTACCCAGTATCAACTATCTATAGGATAGAATTTCACGTCGGGGAGATGAATTGCGAGAAAAAATTACCAAGCTTACTCGGGTGGGACTCGAACCCACACCCTCTTGCTTACTATAAGACGTCACATGTACAAATGTACAAAGAAAGTTGTTGCCTCTGATACAACCTAAGCGGCCATTATCATGGTGCGGCCATCGTGATATTTTCCCATTCAAATCAACGTAACCAAAGTGAGGCTGGAAGGAAAAATAGTCTGGTTCCTTTTTGCACAAAAAACATTATCATTAGTAATGTTATTGGATACAGGGAACATGACTGAAATGGTGGCAGCATGATACAGGTCTATTATAGGGTTTATAAAATAGAACTCATGAAGGGCAAATCAAACTTAAACATAGATCCCCCCGGCCAAAAGGAAAACAAATTAAAATTCACCATGCAAGTTCTGTAATCAAAAGATTACATGGATTTTATCATCCTGATTCCATTCAACACCTTTCTCCTCCTTTCAACAACCACCCATCCTATCCTCCCCCCCCCCCTACTGATCCTAATTCCTCCTCACCTATTGACAGCGATAGGTGCGAGCAGCGGTGGCAGCCAATTAATGCCAACCTCGCAGTGTGCGTCCAACCACAGCAGAACGTCCCCTGTGGCCGCCTTAGCTCCGATGATGCGCGTCCTGATCAGACCTTCCCGACGCTTGTTGTGGATGACTTTGACTTTACCCTTGAACTGCGGAGATGTCGCATAGTCATCCAGTTTCCGTTTTAAATGCTCTGAATATTAAAAAAGATGAAACCCCAAAGGTTGGATGTTTAAAATGGGTTGCTAGGTGATGAAGTTAAGGATTTGTCATGGATATGGGAGCTGTGGTATTCAAGTCAGCAAAGAAGTAAATTTTGTAAGATATTTTGTCTGCGCTCTTCAACGAATTTGAATTTTTTTCAGATGATTTCAAAAAAAAAAAAAAATGTTCTCCTCACAAACTTTCAATTTGCATGTTCTATTTCAACGGAAAATACTACTTTTTTCTATTTTTATATTTTAACCCTCTGAAAACAAATAATTCAAACTTTGGAAAGTAACTACTCTACAGGGCGAGTTAAAAAAAAAAAAGGGGGCAGGCCCAATTTTGAATGAAGTTTTGCCTGTACAATGTAGCACTTTCAAAATCTAGGATATTAAAGTCCAATCAATAAGCTTTCATTTAGTAGAAGAACCATTCAAATTAAACATGTACTTTTCCTATGCATCCCTTTGAGAATTGTTTTCGTTTTGCTGAAAGAACACTTACCTTTTTGTGATCCGTGGACAGAACTTTAAAACAGTGTTTGTGTTCAAAATGCCCCAACTTGAAAAGCACATGAGTGATTTGAGTGATTCTTGTACTAAAAAAAAGCTCGTTGATTGGGCTTTCATATCCTAGATTTTGAAAGTGCTACAGGCAAAACTTCATTCAAAAGTTGGTCCTGCAATTTGGGTTTCGTTTTTTTACTGACCCTGTATAAGCAAACGTGGGTATTCAAAAGTGAATAACTTATGAAATGCTAGAAACGTAGCAATTTTACAAATATAATCTATTTTACGGGGTGAAACGCAAAAATAGCACAGGAAGAGAAACTTTTAATGAATTTGGTTTTTTTCTATTGAGGGGACTTTTAGTCTGTGTTGATATTATGCCTCTTACAAGATCTGCACAAAGTTGGTCTGAACTACCGTCGGGCTGCAAATATTTCAAATTTGAAAATATAATAAACGAACAGAGTTTTTGGTTTGGTGTGTCGTTTAAAAGTGAATAACTTTTGTATCGGAAAAATAGCCACTTCAAAAAAATTTGGAGCAAGATTCATGATGACAAGTACCAAGTGGTACAACCCACGACGGTTCCACGAACCGTACAACTGCAAATTTTACAACTGCATCAGTGTTGCAAAGTATAATACACCCCGAGTAAACTGTCCACCCACCCACCCTCGCAAGTGTGTATTTGCCTGCAATCAGGGACCCCCTATTGTCCCTCTTTTGTTTGTACTTTAACTTTTTTGGAACACCTCCCATATGTTTTGTACACAAATCCAAATTGGGGACCTCTCAGGAATTAGGGACCCTATCGTCCTCTATTGTTCAATGTCCCCTATTGAATGCAGAAACAAACTCACCAACCGACAAACCAACCAACATAAGCAGCTCAAGCCCACAGCGTGTTTCACACCGCAGTGGGCAAAAAGGGTGGACAACTGGTGGACAGTATCCCTAAACAGCTAAACAAACGAACCTACATGAACATGTACATCTGACATATATGTATGTTGACAGTATCGCATCCCGGACAAAAAGCTGTTAATAAAATGCAGCATTGTGTTCATTTCAGCAATCATCACGTTCTTTATTCAATCGATTCAATCGACAGCATTCATTTAAATTTAGGTGAGTGGAAAAGAACATCAAATTATCAATGCAAAAGTCGATTTGCAATATTGTATGACATTATTTCAGCCACCCCACCCCAGCCAAATCTCCCCTTGAAATGTACCGGTATCGTTCTTGAAATGAGGAAAGTCTTGAATTTTACACGATAATACTTTCCACCACATCCATGTCTGATTAATTCAGTGCACTTATGGGGAAGTGCGTTTAGGCATGCAGGCTGTCATGAAAAAGAGCGGTTGATTGAAACATTAGCATGCATGACAAACCGGCGCGATCAATCTCGCTGAGCATATAAAAAGGACCCGCAAAGTTCAGGCTTTTCCCTGGGAAAAAAAGCAGCACACAGCAATAACTGATAGCTTCACTAGGGATGGCTGTCATTTGCTTCTGGCTAAGCTTTCACAATCCTAGTACAGATTTCAATTGGAAAGCCTGACGACGCTAAGCCTAATTTCCTGTATACAGCATTCGAGTTGACCTCAAAAACAGGCGAGATGTCAGGTGGCTTCCGGGCACATCGTACATGTTTGTATGAGCTACAGTACAACATGTGCAATGTCCTTTATTTTTTTTACATGTATTTTGTGTCCTGACTGGGCTTATTTGGTTAAGGGTAAGAAATAAGTTCGGTGACAAAAATACAAAGCATAACAATTGACAATATTTTGAAATATTGCCAACTGACACAGTGACTGATGACCATAATAAAATGCAACAACTCCATGTCAATGGATTATGCACAATACTCTTAGGTGAAGCCAAACTCAGAATAGTCCAGTGGTTTCCACTAAATAAAATAATAAATAAATAAATAATCAGTGAGTAGAAAAGTCAGCGTTTAGTACCAAGATGTTCACATAAAAAGTGGACATGAACTGGTGAGACTTGCAAGCTGTACTCTGCTCATCCACTTCTCTGTCAAAATCCAATGGATGTTTTGTTCAATTAATTAATTAACTGGGAAAATGAAAGCTCCATGAAATAATTACCAGGGGATTTGAGGGTCGCTGATGGCTTGAGAGCAATGTAGGGTCTATGGTACCCGATATGTGTTTGTAAATGTATTTGCCTAAAGGCAGTCCTTAAAATACCAATTTTGTTTCTATATAAACATTTATAGGTAAAACCTCAGGAATTTCCAGATTTTAAAAGGGATTTTTTTTTAAATCCTGACATCAGGAACAATCCTGAGGAAAAAAACTTTTGAAATCAGACGAAAATCCTGATAAAGAAATCCTGAAATCAGAAGGAAAAAAAACACCTGAGAGAAAAATTCTAAAATCAGAAAAAATCCTGAGAGAAAAATCCTTAAATTAGGGAAAAGTCCTGACAAAAAAATCCCAGAAAACAAGAAAATTCCTGAAAAATTTCACCCTTGTGTTCATTAATACAGTCTTTCTAACTAGGTTTTGACCAAATTAAGAAGTGGCGCAATTGTTTTTTTAAAAAAAGTCAAATGAAAGAGTATATTTTGGAAATAAATATCCATTTAATCTCATCAGCAGTATTAGATTGAATAGAGTCACAGCCACATACAGCAGCCACATTAACATTTAAATTATAATTATGTCCAACAGTCAAACACTGCAAACCATGTTTTCAGAATTATTCAAGCATAGAGAATTTTGAAATGGACATGATTTTTTCATTAATTTGGTGGGAAAATTGTAAACGCTCTACTGTAACAGGTGTTTTTAAGGACCACATTATGGCCGTATGAGGGTTTTATGAATGTGCATACTTCACTTCGGATCGACTGAATGTGCATACTTCACTTCGGATCGACTGAAAAATAATTTATACCTCTAAAGCCATCAAGGTTTAACCCACCTTTTTTCAATGTCCTATTAAAATTTGATCAATGCAATCATATTTTTGTGGTTTTAAGTTTCCAATTTCGGAAATTTTGTCTTTTTTCTCATACATGTCAAACTGGCAATTTAATGGCAGTCCTGGTGCAGCTTTTTTACTATTAACAAACATGTTGTCTTACAATATCAAGTAATAAAACAAAAATTCCTTCACCTCAAGAATAAGTTTTCTAAGTATTTGCAACCATCACACTACAAAATATGAAAAAAAAATTATAGAGGTTTGGAAAGCACTCTTAGTGGAGGTTGGTTTACACATCACGCAAAAGTGAAATTTCAGGTAAGACTTGAGCGAATTTCATGATGTCATAAACTGAAGTTATATTGTGATGCTTGCCATAAACATTACAAATTGGCTTCACACTGAAACTGGCTTGAAGGATGAATCGGCCAGGACTGTTTAGGTACAATGTATGTAAGAGGTATTACTATACCTCATACATATTCATGATCGAGAGCCGAACGTTCACTGGTCAATTCACCATCACGTGCCAGATGTTATTGTTGCTGTTTACCAAACACGCGCGCGAGGATTCACGCACACTGTAAATACGCATGCGTAGTAGACTGTCGCATGGGTTACCCGTACGACAGTCTACTACGCATGCGCTTTACAGAGCAATCGAGGAACTGTCGCACGGGTGCAGTACGCACGCGCGAACATCGCACAGGAGAGATGCATGGTTGCACGGTTCGCGTAAATGTTAATTTCCAGAGCTCAATGATACCGTACTGGAGAAAATGTATAGACCGTGTAAAGATGTCTCCTGTACAAAAGAAAGTTGTACACATTGCAAACAACTGTATTTACAACTGTAGTAACTGTATTATATTGCAAACGAACCGAACTAGTAATTGAAGTTGAATCTTTTGGTGAGCTGTACAAGTTTCCCCGAATTTTGTTTTAGGTGCATAATAATAAAACAAAATTCGGCAACTGAATATGTATGAGGTATAGTAAAACAAATATAACATGGTTTATTTCGGGTGGACAGTCGATATTAGCTCCCCTCGGTATTGGAAGTTGACAAACTAGTTCCCTCAGCTTCGCCTCAGGAACTAGTTTGTCAACTTCCAATACCTCGGGGAGCGAATATCGACTGTCCACCCTCAAACCATGTTATATTTGTATACTGTCAGTCAGCAAAAAGCAATTGGGCTGATGATCAGCAATTGGGTAAATGATCAGTGATAGAGCTACATGTAATGATCAGCAATCGGGCCAATGATTAGCAATTGGGCTGATAGTCAGCAATTGGGCTGGCAATCAGCGTTTGGGCTGATGATCAGTGACTGGGCTGATGATCAACAATTGGGCCAATGGTCAGCGATTGGGCTGAAAGTCAGCCAGCAATTGGGCTGGCAATCAGCATTTGGGCTGATGATCAGTGATTAGGCTGATGATCAGCAATAGGGCCACTGATCAGCAATTGGGCTGATAGTCATCAAATGGGCTGACGGTGGGCAATTTGGTTGATGATCAGCATTGGGTTGACCATCAGCAAGTGAGCCACTGATCAGCAACTTGGCTGATAATCAGCGACTGTGGATGATGATCAGCAGTTGGGCTGCTGATAAGCGATTGGGCTGACGATCAGCAATTGGGCTGATAATACGCTACGGACCCTGCCATGATATATACAAGTAGTAGGGGAGGTGGGGGTATGGGACCAAAATGGAAAATCTGCGGCCAGTCTGGACACGCCGCTCTCGATTCTAAAAATAGTTGGAGGAAAAATATAGGGGAATCCCCCGCGGCAAATGTTTTAGAAATCTGACGTCAGGTTTGGGAGCAAAAAAGAAAAATGTGTGTCAAGTCAGCGCCTGTCGCTCTGGAGTTAAAAAAATAAATCTGTCGTCGCTAAAATGAGGTGATGTCACCACCACGTGACTTTGAAAAATATGTGAGTCACCCACACGTGACCTTGAAACGTGTTGAGGCATGATAGGAATGTGGCGTAAACAACGTGACCTTGAAAAATGTGTGAGTCACCACCACGTGACCTTGAAACTCAGGGAAAAAAAATTAGCTTCTCTATCTGTGAAAAGGTAGAGAAGCTGTGTTTTTTTTTAAAAATGGAGAGTAATATGTTCAGACCGACGAGTACTTGAAAAATTATTAAAAAATAATATCGGTTTTTATTAGATATATCCATGACTTTTTTTCAGAGTGAAAACCTCGAGCCATCTGATAAAACAGATCAGTGCGATCATCATATAATCATCGAGAATGGTTTTTTAGTTTGTGAAACGTGCGGTGAAATAGTTTCACGTTATTTTGATTTTTCGGCAGAAAATGCGCAAGAAGATCGTATCAATTGGTCATTTTTAAAAAGAAATAAAAGAAAAACTGTGGAGAAACTTATATTTTCTGTTTGTCCAGAGCAAGACTCAGAAGATGTCCAAGAAACAATCAATAAATATAACGAGCTCGTTAATTACAAAACACTGAGGGGAAACGGATGCGTTAAACGGTCGTTAATAGCGGCCTGTTACCATCACGTCGTTGGATGGAACAAAGAACGAGTTAAAGATGTATTTAAAGTGACTCAAAATCAATTTAATAAAGCACTAAAAAGATACGATGACCACTACAATAAAGGCGGGGCCGAGGGTGTTGCCCTAAGAGGTGAAATAGAGGTATAACTCGGCGGATCGCTTTTATAATGTTTATTTACCGAGAATTTGAACTTGTAAGTTTTTCGATAAGAGATTTTTTTTCTTTTGCCAGCCGTTCGTCTACCCGTTTTTTAACTTCTTTTTCAAAGTCTCTATCGTTTTTAATTTTTTGAAGCTTTGTGCTGGTCTTTGTTCTAATTTTTTGCTTAAGCTCGTTAAATTTTCCGAGCTCTCTCGTAATCAATAAGAACTCTTCGTGCGATATATCTCCGTCGTTGATGGCTTGAGACACGTATTCTTCAATCGTGTTAAGTTTGGAGTCTGCTAATATTTTAATCTGGTTGTGCTTTTTCAGCTTGGTGGATAATCGCTTAGACGCGATTCTAAGCAGAATATCTACACCAAAAGCGCCTATAAACGTTCCTTCTAGCACCAATCCAACGGGGGCTGATATAACACCCAAGAGAGCGGGAATACTGACAGCCCCCGCTATAGCCCCGAATCCTTCTAATCCTATCTCTACGTAATGAATAGTGTCGATCATTCTCTTTATTTTTTTATAAGTGCGCTCTCGGTGGTCTCTCTCTTTCAAGATTAAAGATCGAATCTCTTCAATCTTTTTAAGTCTGAACACTTTTGTTTCTTCGTTACTACGTAATTGGAGTACATCTCCAGAAATTGTTTCTTCGTTACTATTTAATCGTAGTACATCTCCAGAAATAGCGGGTATAATACATTATTACTCATGTTTTTAATATAAAAGATTTTAAAATTAAAAGATCTCCAACTCTATCATTATACTCACACCCTTGTTGTTGATGATCTTTCCCTTTCACCTGTGATAGAAAATGTCAGTTTGTCGATTATACCGTTTTTAAGTTTTT
This sequence comes from Patiria pectinifera, assembly GCA_029964075.1. Taxonomy (NCBI): domain Eukaryota; kingdom Metazoa; phylum Echinodermata; class Asteroidea; order Valvatida; family Asterinidae; genus Patiria; species Patiria pectinifera. The sequence goes on from CM057142.1 coordinate 2,823,429, forward strand.
GAAATCTTTGACTCTATCAGGCTCGGGTTTGCGTAGCCACGGGTACGATTTTTAAGATGTCAGAAGGACGACCATCTAAAAAGTTTTCACTCGTACTTAATTGCGGGCAGCGAATAAACAAAAATTTAAACGGATTAACGTCGTAAGACCCCGTATACACCACTTTGGGTATCAGTCTTCCTTTGGGTAAATTGAGTAATCGAGATACTTCTCTGTTCAAGCGCAATTTGAGATTGATGTCGGTTACCACCAACGTCACCTTTTTAGATTCTCTAAATATTCGAAAACTTACCCCGGGTATATAATTCAAAATGAAATCGAACCAATCGACGTCGTACCACCCCGGTGGTATGGTGACCGAACCGGTGACTCCAGCTGGTAACGGCGCTAAAAGACTCGGAGAAATAAAATCTAAATTATCACCAGACACGATAAGACTTCCCCGTATTGTTATCCCAGCTTGTCTAATTAGTCTAACCCTAGGTTTGCTTATTATACCTTCGATATATTCTAGCGCTATCTTTTTACCTTCATTGATGAAGCCTTTTCTTTCGAATAAAGTTGTTATTAAAAATATAATCGTATTGCGTTGTACGTCGGTTAGTGTTCTTTCTTGACTTTTATTGTGTAAATTTCTTTGTCTTTCAATTATTTGTTCTATTTCTTTTGATCGATTCTAAAGCAGAGTCTAGTCTATCTTCTTCAGACGCTTCTATAAGATCGTTTATAACTCTATTAAAAGTATTTTCGTCGTTAATTAAAAAGTCGTAGGGGTACTCGGGTATCAACGATTCAATAAAATCTCTATCTGTTCTTACTGCTATATCTGAGTCAACCCGTTCGTATCTTCTATCATCATCAGGTCTTTCAGCTGGTCTCCCGTCTATATTCGTATACCAATCAATCTCCGTGGCGCTGGAAATATTAAAATATCCGGCGTTAAACAACACCCTTTTTACGCGTATAGATTTTTGACCGTTTAAATTATCTACGACGTCTTCTAATTTAAACGTCTGCTCATTTTGAAACAAGTGAAACGAATGCATTTATTTTAAAGTCTTTTTATATTAAAACTGAAACTAAAATAATGAGTGATTTTAAGTCGTTATCAAAGCAGATACAATCGATAGCCGATCAGGTAACGAGACAAGTAAATCAAAATGTAGCCAAGGCAAACGAGCTAAAACATCAAGCTGCACCCGAAGCAAAGTTTTTAAACAGCACTAAACCCAGTGAACTGGAGGTCATAGTTAATAATACCAACGGGTTTTTAACCATGTTTCCCGACTTAACCTCGGACTACAAATTGCCTCACGTTGAGACGGACGAGGATGTAGATCGTTGGAAATCACACCCCATGTCGTTTTATCAAAATCAGTTAAATTTTGCGATCTACTGCGCTACTACGGGCTGCGGTGTTGGATTTGATCTTTTAAACTCGAGCAACTGTTACGTTTGGGCCATCTTTAACTTTCATTTATATTTTACGGTTAGAAAGATCCTGTACGACATTGCCGCTCCTTTACCGGGAGATGACGCATTTAACGCTCTAGACAACAGTTATAATCACAGAGCATTTACCGATACCTGTATGTTGTTTGGCATAGATCAAAACAAGTCTTTTAAACAGACGAGAGACACAAAATCTAACGGTTTAGGTACCTCATATATCTTTAATAAAGGCAAGTTTGTGGCGGTTGGTGAATATGATAAAGCACTACCCAACAAACCCAACGTTCTTTACGGCGGCTACCACGGTCTAGACAGTCCTAAAAAGAGTGGAAGCAGTTACGTTCCTTGGACGGTTATTTACATCGAACAAAACGAATCGGTACAAAAGGCTTGGTTAGATTTTATACCCGCCAAGAGTTCGTTTACCTCCGCGGGAATCATAAAGATCAACGAATCAATTAGATCTTACGTGTACGCTTTACTCGGTGCGCAGGCTCAAACAAAAACGAGCGTATTATCACCGGGAACCGGATTAGACGCTCAGAGACAATTTAACGTTATCGTTGAAGATATCATCAATGCAGCAGACGACATGGAAACGAGTATCGATCAATTTCAAGACTCTTTGCAGTATGCCAGAACGCCTTTAAATTTTGTCGTGAAACCGGGGTTGTATTTAATTCCATCGGATATGAACTTGAGGGTTGGAACGACGACGGCTATAACAACAATCTTCAAATCGCTACCCAGAGTATGAACACTGGTTTGGTGCCAGATTTAAACTCACAACCTCAACCGGACGACTCTTTTGATGACACCGATGACGTCGCGCCACCAACACCCCCAGAGCCTATGACGAACGACGTTGTAGCACCAACACCTGCACCTACACCCTCACCAACACCAGCGCCAACACCAGCATCAACACCTACAGTTTTAACCCAAGAGCCCACTAAACTACAAACTCACCAAGACGAAAAATTATCGTTGACGGTAGGAATATTAGCTATCGTTGGTATGGGTATTTTAGCTTACGAGGCAACGCGATAAGTCACACTCTAATCTCACAAGACAAAAAAAATAAGCCTTACCAACTTTGTGCTGGTAAGGCTTTTATTTTTTTGTTTAAACTTGATTACAACTATTACTACCATCGTTTTTGCAGGTACGCAAACACCAAGGCTCCCACACCCAAAAACAAAGCCCACACGTGTTCGGCCAACCACGATACGGACTTACTCAGCGCGTTAAATATCCAACTGAGTACGCTGCCTATGATACCCGGCAGAGCACCCAACGCGCTCACTCCCAGTTTTTGAAGAGCAGATGCAAAATTAGCGAGTTGTTTTGAAATCCACTCTTTGATACCGCCTTTTGGTGTTGGTGTTGGTGTTGGTGCAGGTGTTGGCGCGGGTGGGGCACCCGCACCTCTCACGCTAGCGACGATGCTACTCACTATCGTGCTGATGGCTAAACTCAAAGCGGCTAAAATACTCACTACCGTAACACCTTGTTCTCTAAACAGAGTTCTAATCTTTTCTGCCAGAGTCGTATCGTCGCCTAATATTTTATTAATCGTTTCTTTGATTCTAGCGATCTGACTTTTGAGCCCTCGTTCGTTGGCTTTTGCGGCTTCTAATCTGGCAGATCGTTCAGCGTCTAAGTCGCTCAATTTATCGTTTAACTCTCGTCGTTCTTCTTCGCTGATCCTATGATCACCTAATTCATGTTCGGCATCAAATATCTCTTGGTCTAGTTCTGCGAGACGCGCTAAATTAAGTTCTAGGTTACCTCTCAACGTCTGAAGACTTTTGTCTAAACCCTGGAGTTCTCTGTAATTTAATCCTTCCGTTTGAGCGCCAGTGTCGCGTTGTAAATCGTCTATAATTTCGGTAACCTCATCGGTGGCTCTGGGTAGTTCTGTCATGGGGATACTCTCGGGTTGTACTTTTTCGAGTTTATCTTTTAGTTTGGCAAGTAGTGTTGGTTTATAGTCAGCGATTTTGAGGGTGTCGCGAATAAATGCGGTACCATATTTACTTTGTAAGGTACTTAATTTGTAATATATTCTTTGACCACCTCGTCTATAAGATAATGGTTCTCGACCTTTATATGTTTTAACGTATAGATTTCTGTCTTTACCAATTTCAAAATCGTTGGGGTCGATAAACGCGGGGTCTATATTATTTTGTTTGTAAAATGAATCAACATCTTCTTTTATTAGTTCTATAGATAAACTGCTTATTGTACCCGTGCCGAGGACGCTTTCTGTGTCTACCGGTGGAAGTTGGGTATTATCAAAAGTATCGTCCCAATCCAGATTGGTCTCTGCTACATCATCATCATTGTTATCATCTGTTCTTTCATAGTCTGGATCGTAAAATCCTTCTCCATCCATTTATTTAATAAACCTATTTAAATTATGCCGTTTTCATGATACTGCCCGGTAGTATACCCTGGGTCACCAACCAATTTTGCGTGGCCAGAGCTCCACTTATAATACCCGTCAATTTAGCCGCATCTTCTACGCTTAGTTTGCTTAAATCTGGCGCTTTCATTTTGAGTAGTTTAGCTCCTACCATGGCGTATCCCATCGAAAGACCCGATATGACGGCTCCGTGATAAATCGTATTTGCTATTCCGTTGGTGTCAAAGTTACTCATCGTTTTTAATATAACAATTTTTAAATTGCTGGTTTATTCCATGTCTAGCGTTTTGGGGACGCTGGGTGTAGTGGGTTGCATGACTACCGGCACTGGCTGTACTATCGGCGCAGTTGCCTTACTTTTTAGTACCAGCAGCCCCACCCCTATTATAGACGCTATAGCCCCCCACATCGCCCAAGAGTTGTAGTCTGGTGAGCATGTATCTTCATCCGATGTTACGTCCATTTTTGCTAATTTTAATTTCATCTGTCTATTGTGCTCGGCTAAAGCTTTACCCTGCTGAATTCGTTTAGGATTTTTAGTCTTGGTCACTCTCGTTACCGTCGGTGACGACGTTGTTTTTATCGGTTGGGGCGTCTCTGTCTCTGCTGGTTGAGCTGCAGGCGTTGCTGTCGCTGCTTTCTGATCTTCCATTTATTATATTAGGTTTATTAAATTTCAAATGTTTTGTTGTGATAATCGTAGCTACTAGGGGTGATAAAAAAGTTCCGTACTTGTAACAAACGTCGCTCAACATACCAGCCATACTCGCGCTTATAATAGGATCAGAACTCAAGTCGTTGGTGAGTTCTTCTTCAGAATCTATAGTGACGTTATATCCTAAAACTTGTACGGGTGTAACAACAGTTAACACTCTCGAAAATAGACTTAAAGTGTATTTACCAACGGTTTTAACAATTTCATTTCCAAATTTAGTTTCGTACAGATGATACAGCTTTTCGAGTTCTTTACTGTCAAGAGCTTCGATATGTTTAACGGTGTATTCTTTTCCCAAGTACTTTCTAGAGTTTCCGGCTGCTACGACACCGCACAAACGATCTTTATGTTCTGCGTTGTGATCTTGTTCGTTCGTTAAAGTAAGTTTTAGGTCTTCCATTTAATTAGAAAGGAATTTAATTTTGTTGTAGCTTTTGCAACCTTGTTACAAAAGCAAAGGTATTCGTAGGTGTAAAGCGATAAATTAAGTGATATGATGATAATAGCCAAAAACTGCAAATACTCGAATATTGCTATCATTTACTAACAGCAAAATACATTTTGTTGACGTTTGTTGATTAACAAATTGTAATACATGTGTAGTTTGTTGAATAGGTTGCTACTCAACTAGCTATTAATTGTTACTCACCTAGCTATTAATTGTTACTCACCTAGCTATTAATTGTTACTCACCTAGCTATTAATTGTTACTCACCTAGCTATTAATTGTTACTCACCTAGCTATTAATTGTTACTCACCTAGCTATTAATTGTTACTCAACTAGCTATTAATTGTTACTCACCTAGCTATCAAGTAGCTCGTAACTAACTGGAGGTTCGGTGTATACGACCAATTTACTATATTTCACATCTCTCAAACGTCGTTTTATATAATCTCGTTCTTCAATGGAGTACGACGTCGTTTCGTCTAACGCTTGATCAAACGATGTTTTATCTTTGCAGTAAAATAATGCCAACCAAGCCGTGTTTTCTCTATAATCTTTTAAAACGCTGTTGTACTTTTGGGTCAGTAACCAACAGCTGTGATTTACGTGTCTTCCGCTAAATGCCATCTTGCTTAGCGCGCACGTCTTTTTACGATATTTAATCTCTTGATCCGAAGAGCAATCGTCCACGATAAACAACGTGGCAACACCTTCAAATATTTTCCTGTAAAAATCGATCGCTTCATTGAGCGTCATCTTGTACAATTCCGGATCGCAGAGGTATACCTCGGGATCTGCTTGAATCCACTTTCTTTCGATGTACGTTTTGTTTTTAAATATGGTAGGGCAAATGATGACTATCGCCTCAAATGTGTTTTTATAATCTGACTCTAACAGATCCAAAATCCATTTGGTTTTGCCAATTTGTTTTGCCGACGATTAAAGCGCAATGCGGTTGTGTCATTTTAACTTAACAGAGATTTAAAATTCCCGTCTTCCAAGTTCAATTGAGCATCCATGACTAAAAATACGTACATCGTGAGGTCACCTTGACCTTCGGCTTCTCTGTTAAATTGAATGTTGATGCCTCCTCCGTCTCCGAGTTTCCTACCGGATCCGTGAGCGGAATTGTCGTCGTTACTTCTAAAATCGAGCCACAGACCGTACTTGTCTTTTAGGTAGTCTCCAAGGTCAAAACCCGTCAAATTTAAGTCTTTAGCTACTCCGCGCCCGCTTTCGGTATCGCTGTCTCCAAAGAACTTGTTGATTTCATTCCAGTGTTGATACTGAAACATTCCTTGACTGTAGAGTTGATTGGGTTTACCTTCTACGGTCACCGATGTTTTGGTTATTTTTGGATTGTAAAATCGCTGCGGGTTTTTGACCGCGGGATCTTTAAACAAAAACAAAATACCCTTGAGACTCCTGATGGGTTGATTAACGCTGACGTTCCAAAGCGTGTCCGATTTGTTGACGGATCTAACTTCTAGCGAGTGGATTTTATCAAACAGATATTGCATTAACCCCTTGTGTTTATTCCTGATGGTGATAGCTAGGTCTCTGTTGGTCACCACTTCGTATTCGAGAGACAAGTCTGAGATAGAATACATCGCCGCCGTATCTGAACTGTTGACTACTTTTCGTGATCGTTAAACTTTATCTCGTACGTCAGAGGTTGTTTTAAACCGCTGCGGTAAAAAGGGTGAAGCAAAGTCAGTATGTTAATGTCTAGGGACATACAATGTCTGTTACCATAGGCATCCGCGATAGCTTGATCCTTACCGTTGTTGGCGCCCGCGTTAGCATCTTCAGCCCCAGTTCTTAGTTTAGACACGTTTTCTTTTTCTATGCCCGAGTACGCCATGTTTCGAGTCGTCGAGCTGTTGATCCAATTGTCTTTAAAGTTGTGATACACGTCGGCGTGACGATAACTCACAATTTCGTGACCTTGAAGCCTGACGCTGATTTCGCTGACTAAATTTCTGGCTAAATTACCAAAAATAGTTCTATTATTGTCGCTTCCACCTTCGAGTTCTAAATTGAAAGCTAGTTTACAAGTGCCGGGTACGATCACGTCGTCTACACCCAATTGAGGAAACTTGACCCTCAGCGTTTGCCCCGCCGATATACTACTAGGATTGTGGGTAATGACCACCTCTTTTCTCTCACCCTTGATAGATCTGGGTATTTTTAATAGCCTGCTGGGATTGAGCTTTTTTCCATACGCATTCATTTTATTTATACGAGGTTTAAATTTAAAGATATTTGTAAGCCAAGAAGCCCACCAATAGCGTTCCTCCCGCGATAAACACCAGTTCTTTTTCTATTTGTTGGTCGCTAGGCTCGTAAAAATCTTCGAGTTTGGGTTCGTGTTGCAGTCCTACGGGTAGTTCGGTAGATTGTCCACTCACCTCGTTGTAGTAACGCAACGCTCGGTCTACGTTAGAAAATGTTTCTTTAGAAGCATTTTGTTTTCTGATACGGTCGTTTAAAAAATCTAGATATTTCGTTCGTTCTCGTTGCCACTTATCTTTGGCGGCTGAGAGTTGTTCTATCGCTAAATCGTGTCTCTTACGCTCCTCGTCACTCTGTTTCAGATTTGAAAATAAAAAGTTTGAACCCGTAAAAGCTAAGGCGTTGACGATCGCGCCTCCTAACATCATAGCAACGCTAGCCATTATTATAAACGTCTTTTATATTAAATAATATGCAAACATTATCTAAACTGTATTATAGCCCGAGCGGTTATTGGAGAGGTGAAAGTGCCGTCGACCATTTACACGATAAAACAAAAATCGATAAAAAGGTAATCAGAGATTGGCTTAAAAAACAAGCGATATGGCAAATTTATCTACCGGGTCCTGCGTATGTACCCAGGCCTACGAGTACATCGCGAGAGTTTGAAACACCAAACGACTTTCACCAAATGGATGTGCTATACCTACCCTGGGATAAAGTAAAACGCAAGACTTATAAATACGCTTTGACGGTTGTCGATGTTGCGAGTCGATACCACGAAACAGAACCTTCGGTTTCTAAAACGGCAGATTCCACGCGAGATGCTATCGTCAAGATTTACGCGAGGTCGCCTTTGAGTTACCCTAAAACGTTGAGAGTAGACGCCGGTACCGAATTTAAAGGAGCATTTAAAAAATGGATGGCCTCAAAAAACGTCGAGATTATCGTAGGCGAACCCGGAAACCACCGATCGCAGGGTATCGTAGAAAGATTTAATCGAACGCTAGCCGAGAAACTGTTTGGTCATCAGTACGCTCAAGAAATGTTAAATCCCGAGAGTAGAAACACGCAATGGGTCGAGCGATTACCCAGCGTGATCAAAGCTATAAACGATGAAACGACGAGATTAATAGCTAAAGCGCCGTCAGAGGCGGTTAAACTAAAACAGGTCCGGCAATCGCCGGCTAACCCCGTTAAAACAAAAGAGCAACAATTACCGCAAGACGCTATGGTTAGATATTTATATTACCCGGGCGAGCAAGAGGGTGGTACTGCTAGAAGAGCCACGGATCCCATTTGGAGCGTAGACATCTTCAACGTGGAAAAAAGAACGAGTCAATTTAAAATGATTGAAGGTAAAAAAGTCACGACGGGTCCTACTCTTTATTACCTGCAAGACGGCCCAAAAAGGAGTTTTGTGAGACAAGAGCTTCAAGTCGTACCCGAGGACACGCAATTACCGCCTAATTAATATCTAGATTACGGTGACCATAAGCGAGCGTGTGTATTCCATCCGGTAAAATGTACCTCTTTGTGTCCAACGGACTCAACGATAGTTTATTTTGAGATATGGTGTAAAGGATGTGTTTTTCCGATCGAATTTGAGTCATGGTTTCTGTTTTAGATTTATTTTTAAAGATGCAGTCGTAGTAGTGTCGGTGTTTTAATCTTTTGTCAGTGACCGATTTTGTGACCCCCTTGGCCTTTTTAAGAGTGATGTTGTTGTCATCTGCTAAAATCGAGTACATCTTGGGTCTTACGCAAACGGCTTCTTGAATGACCTTACCTCCAAACTCGTCTTTAAATTTACCGATCACTTTCTTATTGGTTGGATCGTATAACTCGTGATCCAGATTGTAATTCGAAAAGTCGTAGTGTTGCCCGTGAGATCGCATGTCTTTGTATATGTCATCCGTGTAAACGACAATCAAGAGACTGTCCGTATCCGTATACATCAACCTGATTTTATCTCCGTATATGTCTTTCAATCGGTTGTAATAAAAATCGTACATCAGCGTCTTTGAGAGATCCAAGATACTCACTCCGCAGTAAATGGGCTTGTTTAACACGGTTGTCGTTTTATATGTTTCGACAAACGACAGGTCACACTCTGGAAACGGCGTTGTTGTTTTATAGCTCGGTTTTTGAATCAATTTTTGGTATTTTTTTTGATCGCTTTCGTTATTGTCTCTCAGTAGGTAACCGTCTATTCGATTTCTAACGTTTTCCATCGTCTTACCAAACACGCTGTTATTCATGAGTTTAAAAAAGTCTTTCTCAAAATCAGAGGTTGCTTTTGTTCGGAGTTGCGTGTTTTTGTCGATGTAAGATTTCATCCAAGGCGATTGTTTAAATTTTAACACGCGATGTACCTTTTTTAGTTTCAAACCGAGATCGAGGTATGACTGCAACGTAACGTAGTGCAACACGTATTTTTGTTTTGGATTAAGCGTACACGTTAATTTTTGTACGTCGCTATTAGGTTCGGTATCCAATAACTCGTTTTGATAATCAGACATCCACGCTTGGGGTACGACGATATTTTCGGGTGCTAGGGGATAATCGTTATGCTTAGTGTGTAGATCGTACGGATAGTCTAAATCTACTTCAAAAAAGTAGCCGGTGTTGGACGTTTTCTTAAGCGTTAATATTCTTTCTTCGGTAAACGGTTTCGAGGGTGTCCATTTAAAATCGCTGTACGGTAGATATTGACTCATAGCCCAACCGTACAGGTTGTTGGCATCCAGATAAGCGATATAACTCGAGGGCTTGTTTGAATCGTAGTCATCGAGATATTGATTATTGGCTTTGTGATGTCTCATTCCACCCACGCTAGATATGCCTCCTCGTTTTGCTTTTTCAAAAAATAAGTGTTTGTCGACGTCTTGCAACAGTTCGAGTTTAGCTTCCGAGTGTTTCAATAGAGCATCCCAAGACAATCCGGGTGCGGTAAAATAATTGGCTGGATCTAGCCCGTAGTTTGTAATACACGTTCGTCTAAAGTTTTCAAATACGCCTGCAAGTAATAACGTATCGGTAGTCACATACAAGTCGTGATATTCTCCTAGATTTTGTATATTAAACTCGTTCCACACGCGTTGAGCTCTGTCGTAGTCTTGTTGCGATATGTGTTCGTCTTTTAGTCTGCTGTAAAACTTGTCGATGGGTGGTAGGCTGGTCTCTTGAAACTTATCAAACGAGTTCATGTATTCGTAGGGATAAATTCCTTTTTGTAATAGCAAGTCAGAATGTTTAAAATGCTTTTTGAGTAAATGAAACGACTCTTTTGGACAACCTTTCACTAATTTATCCAACGATGATGCCATAAAACTAAACGAGTCTAAAAATCGTAGATTTCCTATCGAAAACGAAATATACTTTTCTGAATTTTTAGCGATCACTTGTATTTCTGTTTGGCTATCGTATTCTGTCATTCCCTGCATGATTAAATGCGCGTCGTAATTTTGTAAATTGTGAAAAAAGACCGGTATCGGTGTACAACCGGGTTTAATTTGTAGTTTGAGGTTACAATAAGCGTGTGCGGCACCCCTATATTTACCAGTGACGTGGCAGTGATCTCTGACCTTTCTAAATTTATTAATGCTCTTTTTGCAGTCTAGACATTTAGACTCGATAAATCCCTTACTATTTTTGTACTGATGTTCTTTCTTTTGTTTTATCGTCTTGGGTTCTCTGGGTTTCTGGCACTGACAGTTGCTCGAGTAATTGGGATAAATTGGTTTCTCGCAAATCCAACACGCGTTTGTTGTATCGTGATGGTCTTTAGCTCGCTCGTTAAATGCCATGGGTTGGGGTTTTTCAAATATGCAATTAATATCGCTTTGTAATTGTAACAGCGTTGTTATCAATCTAGTTGAAGCGTCTTTGCCTCTATAAGTCTCTTGATACACATTTTTACCGTCGCATCGCACGACAACTAGCGAATAACCGCTAGCTTTGTGAACGTTAATCTTTTTTGTGTTTGTCTCTTTGTCTGAGTGAGTAGGTTTAGATGTTAGTGTCTGTGTGGGTGGTGTTGTTGTTTGTAGTATGGATTCAAAGTCAGCATAAATGACAAATGGTGCTTTTTGTTTGTGCCTATAGTTTTTAAATTCTAATATCGGTACGTCTCTTTCGCCTGGTTGCCCGTCTATGTATTAATACAATCTTTGATGGATGTGCATCTATACCCTTACAATCAGCGATATGTCTGTCTAATTTATTTTGATTGGTAAAATGACATAGACATCTTCGACAAAAATATTTCTTACATTTATGTTTGGTAACGTCGTACATCAACCTCGTAAAATATTTTATCCAACAATAGTGATGCTTGTCACCTTTAGAAATCAAAAGCAGATCGATCTCTTTTGCCCCGTAGTTTTTAGACACGTATAATGGATATATCTCACCCTCATAACCGTATACGTTTATCGATAAATTATTTTGTCTTTCTATCTTGGGTATCTGATCGACCGGTGTCGGAAAGTCAACGCCTTTAAAACTGAGTCCGTCGTCTTTGGTGTATACAACAGGTTCTTCTTTATGAATTTTATATTTAGGATTATTTCTTATTTGATTTTTTACTTTATCTGTATACAACCCAAGAGCAGCTCTCAAACACCATCTCAAACACTCGTCGTCTTTGTTTTTGATGTTTATCATCGCCTGTTTAATTTTAAGATGTTCGGGTAGGTTTATGTAAGAACTACCTCTCGCTGGATTATATCTGTTGATGTTGATGTACAACGCCATTATCTTTTTTAAACCTCAACCCGATCCTTGATTCGTATAACTTTCATCCTTTTTAATAGCTCTTGATCTCTTCTTTTAAAACCTGTTTTATTTGACTTTGATTTAAAGCGACTTTCGGCTTGCTATAATGAATAGCTTGATCGTTTGATCGTACCATCCGGTTTGGTTTTTTCGTATTTTATTTTGATTGTGAGCTCCAGTTTTAAACCTCTCAGCTCTCTCAATTCTGACTTGATTTTATTGACTATTTGTTCCTTGTGCGAATCAAAAACTTGATTAAATCGTGGTTATAAAGTCTGGGGTTTAATTCCCAGTTTCTGTAGTAATTTCTAAACCTTCTCGTTTCTCTAAAAGCTGACTCTGTAAAGTCTTCGGGTTGTCTGTATATTTTAATCGCCGAGATTAAATCTTTTTTCAAAAACCGTCCTTTATAACCCGTCGGTACGTATTTTAGATTTTGTTCGTCTACAATCTGTTTGAGCTCATGTAGTGTCTTTTTCCTCAAGTTTTTAAATTGACTTTCATAATTTTTATCCTCGATGTAGACTTTACGAGTAAGAGAAACATTTTCATTGTGCGGTATATTATATCGCTGCACGTAATCACGCAGCGTGGCTTTGTTCCATTTAGAATATCCTTTGACGGTCGGTCTGAACATATTACTCTCCATTTTATTATAGAAAATATAATATTTTTTTCTCATTTTTTTTGGAAGGCAGACTTTGGATTTATAAGCAATCAGACTCACCGGCTGGTAAGGGATCTTCAAGACGAGAGATAATGGGCCCTGAGTTTCAAGGTCACGTGGTGGTGACTCACACATTTTTCAAGGTCACGTTGTTTACGCCACATTCCTATCATGCCTCAACACGTTTCAAGGTCACGTGGTGGTGACTCACACATTTTTCAAAGTCACGTGGTGGTGACATCACCTCATTTTAGCGACGACAGATTTATTTTTTTAACTCCAGAGCGACAGGCCCTGACTTGACACACATTTTTCTTTTTTGCTCCCAAACCTGACATCAGATTTCTAAAACATTTGCCGCGGGAGATTCCCCTTTATTTTTCCTCCAACTATTTTTAGAATCGAGAGCGGCGTGTCCAGACTGGCCGCAGATTTTCCATTTTGGTCCCATACCCCCACCTCCCCTACTACTATACATGTAAATGGATATTCTCCTCACCTTTAGTGCTGAAATCGTCCACCATGATGATCTCATGCAGCAGTTCTGGGGGTGATCTGTTCATGACGCTGTGTACAGTCCTCAGTAGCGTCGACCAGCCTTCATTGTGAAAGACTATGATGACACTGGTGGTAGGCAACTTCTCCGGGTAGTGCCAGTATTTGCATCTGAACAAGTCATTTGAAATCATGGTTCTCAAAAATAGATACATTCCCTTGATACAAAGTGAAGGATTGGAAAGTTTGCCTTTCTAATCCTTATACATGTAGTTGTGAAACACTCTATACATTCAGCAGACGGGAATTGTAATTTGTCACAGACATTACTTTTTTAAATGCTAGTTTCTGCAGACATTCACATCCTACTGCATTTGTTTGAATTTTGCATTTCATTTTTTGTAAGTTGGTCGGCAGAGCGGTCTTGTCACTCCGTGCAGCGAAGCCTACAAAAAGCGCAGCAAATGCAGAATGATAAGAGAATTCACACATTTACATGTAGTACTGTTAACTATTATGCAAAAAATGTTTTTACAAAAAATGTACGTATCTACCATTTAATCTCAACCTTATTTTTCCTGACAACCGTTAGAAAAGGTTTCAAGCAAAAAAAAATTACCCAATCGCCCACCCTTTATTTTGCTAACTACACATGTAAATTTATGAAACACATTTTTTTTCGCCTCATCATCAATGTGATTTCACTGGAGTAATACATGTGTACTATTTCTGTATCGCTATACTGATGATTTCATCAATTAGTGAACTGTGACTCAGGTAAAAATCATCAGCCTCCAGAAAACAAAACGGGCAAACAAAAATGATGCCCAACAAGTTTATTTTTCCACTTAGCCTATTGACAAGGGCATGCTCAACGTATGCACAACTTAAATACAGTCCGACATGCCCTATTTCCAAATTTACGTGCATTTAATGAACGTGGCTGGCAGGTGTAGAAAAGCAATCAAACATCAGGTGTGCATGTACTATAAACCACCATAGGGTGTTTGGAAATATTAAATGAACGTGGAATCCACCAGTAACTCTGGACGCGCAAACGTGCGACGAAGCCGAAAATCTAATAAGACAGATTCTGTCAAGTTCATTATTTAATCAATTTGCCAAGAGATTGCATGTACTGAAGATGGTATACAAATATTGAGTGGCTCAGAATGGAATGGGAGGAATATTATCGCAAGGTAAAATCTGGACTTTTCTTTGTCACAATTGAATTTAAGGCCACTCAATGTTTGTTTTATCCATCTATAGATCCTTGTCATTTGATTTTCAGTATGAACTTTCAAATGAACTATTTCAATACAAAATTGGTGAAAAATGTATTTCTCTCTTCCAAACCACCCTTCACGAACCCAACTCTGTAGCTACGGTACTCGCTCTTGGGAACAATACGCGCTACGTGCTACGCACAACGCTCAACGTGCCATGGAACAAGAATGATCCGAACTGTTGAATAATAAAACCAATTCACCATGGCCATGGGCGAATGTTTTTTTAGCCCCAGCATGAATGGGAGCAAAAATGAATTGTCACGTGATGTGAGTTCCACCAATCAAATGACAAGGATCTGTATGCCAGTTAATGGAGATTATTGGCTGGGCAACGAATATTGCTCTTAGACATGTTAAAACATTGAAAAATTGTACGGTTTCTACAAAATGATGATGCCTCATTGATAACCAGTTTATTCTCATGTTTATGATGGACCACACGGCTAATGCACTACAGTGAAATGTCGTCCACATAGCATCTCCGTGTATTACAGGTCAAGCAGATGATGTACATTGTACAGGGTGGTCCAAAAAATCTTTACACTTTTTCAGATGCAGATTTCTTATAATTGAAGAGACAGTTAGAAAATTGTTTTAAGATATTCCTAAACTACAAGATCTTGGTCATACATGGTGCAAACGGCATTAAAAATAAAGCTCAAATTAAGGAATAGTGGCCATTTACAGAAGAATGGTCAAAAACTAGTTTGTCCACGTCTATGGCAGTCATGTAGACCTAATTACAATTATTGCAGTTCTTTGTGCATGCAGTGCTATTGTGTTGACCATATCTCATAGACTTGTGTGTAGACAAACCATCCCCATTTCTTAATTTTTAGCGCCTTTTTCACCATATACCGGTACATGTCCCATGAATGATGAAGATGCTGTAGTTTAGGAATATCTTCAAATAATTTGAACACGTCTCCCCCATTCCAAGAAATCTACATCTGAAAAAGTGTACCGGTAAGCATTTTTAAGACCATAAAAACATTGATACAAGTACTTCAGGAGAGAAATCTAGCCATTCTTAGAGCTAGAAGCTCATGGGAAAAAAAGAGTACGTCTATTCTTATCGGATGTACAATGAGAACCTGAAGATAATTGACGTAATCTTTTTTTTTTCAAATCTAAAATGCGGATTGTAAGAATATGACAATGTCTTCACACGAAGCGATATGAATTAAGATGAATTTCAGACATGAGTGTTCTTCATTTTAAATGCCTACATACCTAAGATTCATGCAGTTGACTTGGAAAGACTTACTGTGTATTCCTCAGATCTGGTATATTCCTGTCCAGGGATATCTTATCACTCACAAACTGGTTGAAGCCATATTCCTTGATACTCCTCTCAATCGCTTCTTGCTCCTTGGGACCGGTTCGGACCGGTATCCCGTTTTCCCTGGGACCAGTCTTGCGAGGTGCCTGTTCTGGTTCATAGTTTCCTAGGGATGATTTCAGCGAAGCTCCCTGCTGAACGGAGCCAAAGTTGTGGGCTGCCTTGTGTATGGGAGGCCTATCGATGCCAACCCCTTGCACATCAAGAGCCAAATCGGCAATTTTCTGTGAACGACAAGAATAAACAGCAATAACATGAATTTTTTTTTTTTTTCCAACTTTCACTCGGGAGGTAACACACTGAGTATACAGTGTTTAAACTTCGGTGAAGGGCAAAACCTAATTTGATTAACATGAATTTCAACACTCAGATGACTTTTTAGTAAAATATACTGCAACTGAAAAGATAATTTGAATTCCAATCTCTGGATTCAACACAGGTTCAACCCCAAACAGAGTGCAGGAACAACTGATGTCCCTAAATGTACGTACGGCTAATGAGGGCTCAGTGTAGGTTTACAGTGTAGTGTGGAAACTGGGTACCGATTAAAAAAACATGGGTACTTGGGTACCCGTTGGTGCATCAATAAACATGTAATACATGTTACACAGCAATTTATACAAGTGTGTGCAGAGAGCTTTATAGCTTTACAGTGTATAACTCCAACTTTCGCGAGCGTCATAAACGTGAAATTGTATGTTTTCCCATGAGGCGTGCTTTTCATTTGAAATTTGCCACAAATGGCATTCGAAACCTTTCTTTTTTTGTTGTCTGAGAAGTTACTAAGTAATACATAAATGTATGTAAAGTTGGTTATGGGTACTTGATTCCATAATCTGGAATCGCTTCCTGACATCCACGGTTGGGTTCTCGGGTACCCGGATCCGATGCACAGCCCCAGCTCAGTTACTACACTTTTAACAAATTTACGCATGTGAATGGAGCACTGAGCACACAATTACATTCCAACTAAAAAGTAAAATGCCATTTGCACTGTACAATCATACATGTACCCCTTGCCAATATTTGAGTAAAGGATTTGGAACACACCCAAGCAGGACGTACAGTGAAAACTGGTGCTACTGATAAAGTGTCTGCAACTATTGCATACTTTGCATGTATTTGTAACCTCACGATCATTGCTCTATGACATATAAATTTGAAAGGGGCTTCAAGTCCCATGCGAAGTAATAACTAGTGGCTGGGATGTGCATCTTCTTCAACCCTGCGAAATCCTCCAGAGCCTCGTGATGGAGTTGGAAGAATTTGGGAGGATCAGGGTTTTGGAAACATTTCATCACTCATTCTCACATTCTAATCCTAATTTGAAAAAAAAAGTCGAATTCACACATCTCGAATACACTTTGCTTTCAATTTTTTTGTGAAGTTAAACCACTATTCAAGGCCCACGCTGTTGTCAACACAACAGTTGCAATGGTACGATTTCTGCCCATTCATGTCAGCACCTCTTGGTATTTTGATTAAGAATCAATTTGGGAAAGAATTTACATTGCAAAATTTACTGAAAATACATACATGCACACGCATACACTTATCACTGAACATGCTTTCTGATACACAGACTTTGACTGTTCAACATGATCAAAGCACAATTGTCAGTTCTCACAAATTATACGCATATGTCAACAAATCAGGCTACTCCAGGACATAAAATAAATTTAAACCTGAAGTACTCATCATAGCCAGTGCTGCAGTATCAGCAGCTGCACATTATTTAATTATCTCCCCAGATACCCCTGCCTTATTGATTTTGAAGATCTACATGTATGCAAAATGAACACAGGTGTTCTTTACAGGGAAATAAGGAAATATACGCAACAGATAAATTTACGTGGCTTTTAGTGCATGCTGGCTGAAATATTGTAGTCAGTTCAATGTTCAAGTTTAAAAATATAACCTGTGCCATGGAGGCTTCCTGAATGTTTTCCACAACTACATTGGATATGAGTACTGGATATGAGTACAAACAAAAAAAGAATTTCAGCTGGTATTTTCTGCGAAATAAGTGTAACTAATATGGATGTTTCTCATGTATTCAATTTGAAAAGGAAAGTGTGGCAGTTTGACATATTGAAAAAAGAAAAAAATATTCAACAATAATTGGTGGCACCGATAATTTTTGAGTTGACAATGACAAATACATCAATTTTGACCAATTTGTGTTTTCACCTCTTTGGATGTATACATTTTTCCAGTACGTTAACAATTTTTGACCAACTCTCAAAACAAATTAATTAAGACTTCATCAATTGTAGGGTTTTGATCTTCTTTTCTCTTTTTCATTTTTGTGTCTTTTTCTTTACCTTTTTTTTTCAATAAATTTGCCAGATCCACCACCGCAAACATCAGTAGAGTTGAAAGATTACACACATTTTGCATTGTCTTAAAAACAAGGATATTAAGACAAATGCTGTGAAAACATTGGGGAAGAATTCCACACACGTATGGACATCACTAAAAAAATTCCCTGCAGTGACCTTCATGTATCAGCCATCAGAAAGCGATAACACGTCCTAAAAAGTCAAATTTGGCAGGGAAAATATTGAGGCATTTACTGAGAAAACACTTGGAATATTTCAGACCAGTCAAATAGGGTTTGTGCACAGGGTGTCAAGCGATGTCCAGGTATATGGAACTCTTTCCAAATTTGTGATGTTGCAAAATGAATAAATTTGCAATGACTTGAAAGAAAGTTGTCCAACAGTTGTAACAGAAATCCATGCTGAATCAGATATTTGCAATGTCAAAAAATCTTAAATGCCACCATAAATGCCATAAAAATCAGACTTGCCAAATTTTGAACGGAACACATCATCATCATGAAATAAAAACTTTCCCTTTCCATCCAAAAATCATCTCTTATATTCAAACTCCACTGACATAGAGATTGCGTATACATCTGGTAGTTTTTCGGCTGTTTTGGGATGAAATCGATTTTGTTAACTTGGGATATGAGCAATTTCATGTTTCAATTAGGCATCATTTGTTCTAAGATCCTTATCCCAAATCATTTAAACATTCAAATATTACAAAATAAAACTGCTGTTTCTATTTTTACAGGAGTGAACCATGAGCATGATGAGTGGATCATCACTAGCGTGATAATCTACAGTCTTGGCTGAAATCAGCTGGGGAATTTATGAATCAGTTGTCAACCAAATGATTCTTAATCTTTTTTTACCTCCCCCTGATAAAAATCCTCAAGAGCCATAAATCAGAAGAGAAGATGCAAAGAAGAAGTGGATTTTAATAACACAATAAAACTTTTTAAAGGATGAAAATGTTTTGTAAACTAAAATAGTTCTCCTCATGGAGGATTGAACATGTGTGACCTGTAACAGTAACCACTTGGCACTTTGTTTTGATTAGAAAATTTTAAAACTAAACACAATGACTATCGTTGTGGCAGTCAACCTTCTGGCTCTCTGACTTGACATTAGACAATATTCAACGTCAGGATCTCTGGCTCTTGGAACCAGACTATCAACCGAGGGTTTTCAGATTATATTTCCCTTTAAAAAATCTTCAAAGCCAAGAATAACGAAGAAAAAATGAAATCTATTTCAATAAAAAGGTAGGATTTGAATTTGATTGAAAACATACAAGTAAATAAACTTGTTAATATTGCTAAAATGTTAAGAACAAAAAAATTCTGCAACTCTAGTAATTATTCACAAAATGTTCAGTTTTCTTTATGATAACAACATGTTGACATTTTTCTCCTATCCAAATGTCCGCAACATACCATTCTGTTTCCGCCGCCACCGCCACCGTCCGGGTCCGGCTGTTTATTCGCATCCTCTCCGCTTCCCGACATCTCACCGGCCATCAAGAAAGTTTTCACCATGAAAACAATCACCACGGTCACACTGACCACCAGTATACATTTTTTAGTTCTTAATCGAGCCATTTTCAGCTCTTTAGTTGGCTATCACGGATCGCCAACGAATTTATCAGTTCGGTGGGAGAACTGAGCTAGGTTTTTGACACGTTGTGCCCACTTTCACTGATCGATATTTCACTGTATCTTTTACACTGATTGTTTACATCAGCTGACTGACTGAACATAAAATGCAATGACAAATCTAGAAGGGATTCAGGGAACTATACTACTGAAAAGCAAAGAAAGCCGAGTCTAAACCGGGCAATTTTGGCTACGACTTTCATGGGTTTTTTTTGCCATTGAGACACGATGTTGTAAGCCATAGCCTTTTAATAAAAAAATGACGGGTTTTTTATTCAACAGAGGGCGCTAGATAAAAATTTGCTTTACTCATATCGTGCAACCGTGGCTGGGGTTTTCTTATTTCAGAACAAAATCTGCCTGCTTAATTTAGACAAGCCGAGTTTTTTAAGATTCCAATTATCATTCAAGTGTATTCAATTTCAAAAGATAAAAGATTCAAAATTGGACAGTTCATTCTTGTTTTATAGAGAACATCTGCAGCAATGAAACTAGGCCTAGTACAAATTGTGGGAGAAAACACCCCCCTCCTCCCACCCCCCACCCCCCTAAAAAAATTCCTCCCCTAATACAAATGAAACCCCCAATTCCAAATTTCCTAAAGGAAAACACATGAACTACATATCCTCATATTTTATTTACATGTATGTCAGACAACTATTAAAACTTTCATCATGAGAGGTAAAATGCCCATTTTTTGGAAAGTCCCCCCCCCCCATGCAATAATATGAAACAAGGGTTCCAAAAACCTGTTGAAGTTTTCCCTTAATAAGGCCAAAAAAAAAAATAAGTCGGTCTCTGGTCAGCGCGCGCGTCGATTTTAATCATGCGCGTCAATCTTTTTTTTTTTCCAAAATGTTCCGCGGTAGCTCCAACAGCGCCCTCTATTGCCGCACCTCCTCCATTTTTTTTTTACTAAAGAGCACCAAGGAATGGGAAATTGCACCACGGCAAATGATCGAGAGCACCAAAGCAAATTTATGAAGGACACCAATGTACATGAGGACACCAAAAAAGCAAAATAGTGCCCCACCTTGTCTGTACAATCCAAGCTTGAAGGGGAAAAAAAAGGAAAAAAAAAAAAAAAAAGCCGCGTCGCCGCGTCAATTCCGGAACTTTGGTCTGACCAGAGACCGAATATTTATTTTTTGGCCTAACATGGGGCTAGCTGTCTAGTGCTTTCATAGGATCCCACACCCCATTACATAACTTATTCACTCTTGCAAAACATTCTTCTTCACTGCAAAATCAGTTGTAATTTGTTGACCATACCCAGTGCCAGGCTTCCCAAATCCAAGGGTAGGGTTGTTCAGCGGTGAACTAGGGTTATCAACTTCTAGGGGAACATCTGGGGTTGCATCAATTTTTCAAGGAAGGGGGGGGGGGGGTACTGAAGACGGGTCTACCCAATGTTCCCCAATACCTATGTTCCCAAAAATCCTTAGGGTTAGATGGTTAGGGTTAGGGTTGGGGAACATAGCCTAGGTATTGGGGAACATAGATATTGGGCAACATAGGTATATCCACCCCTGAAGACAGTCAACCGATATTTTGTTTTTGGTACTTGGTACTTGGTTGGTGGTCCTCCCAAATATTCCATCTCTAGGGAATTTAAACTGGAGGTGTGGTGTAGTGAGAGTGGTCAAGATTAGGTTTTTTTCACAAAGAGCATTCTTAAAGGAGTCTGGGTTGGTTGTAGACAAGTCACAAGTCAATCACGTCTCAAATCAAGCAAGAAGATACTAAAATTAAAACTGTGATACATGCATCATTTTTTCATTGTTCCTCCACTGTTACCTGTGACTTGACCTGATATGACCTTTCTGTAATTGATTAGTACAACTGTGGCCAACTTAAAGAAAAAAAACCAAGCCTACAAAAATCTGGTTTGCATTCCAGTGCTAGCCTTTTATTTATAATAAGGTTGCCAATTGTTTCTGCAACATCAATGAGCACCATTTTCAACAAAATCTTTGATCTTCAGCTAGTTTCCATAAACCACAAGGATTATTAGTTGTCAGCAATTCACAAAATCTGAAAACAGAACCTTAGAAAGAAATTTGGTTCTCAGTGATCCCTTGCAACATCATTTCTTCAAAATCTAAATAATAACACTTATAATAATACTGAACTTCAACAAATGCTAAGGAAATTACTTCCAAAATCAAACGTAATTAAGTCGTAACACTTATTAGAAATGGACAATGAAAATACTGGCCAAAATCATCAATTAAATAATGAATGGTCAATATATTTATTTCTTCACTTCTTGGGTTCTGAAAAAAATATTAATTTTCCTATTTTAATACTACGTATTGCATGATCAGAACTTAATCTTTATTGAAAAATGTCTTTAACTTGCGGCACTGTATAAAAATTATGAAAACAACTGAAGTAAGGCCAAAAAAAAGTCTCCGGTTTCTGGTATGGAGCTTGCCCAAAAAGTGGTGCGGCGACGCGGCTTATTTTTTTGTTTACCTTTTTTTTTTGCTTCAAATGTCGGCGGATGACTGCAAATGGTGCCGGACTAAACTTAGGGCAAATATATGGGAGTCCAGAAAGGCCGCATAAAGCTTATTCTCGACCATAACCCCATCTAAAAAATACGTTAAAATTGTGCAGCAGCAGGATTCCAGTCAAACCAGTGAGTTTGGTGGTTTTGAGACATCATCTTTCATTGAAAAAAAAAATCATTTTGCTGACGCGCATGGCTACGGCGACGCGCGAGCATACCAGAAACCGGAGACTTATTTTTTTTGGCCTAATGAACTGATTAGTAATGAGTGATTCTGAATGACTAGACATGCAATATTTGCAGTAATATCTACATGTACCATATTACCTGCGACTTCATGCCCGTCACTGGGCTGTCAGTACTGACCAACCCAAAAAACACTGAATGGTTTTTCTCAAGTTTCTCCCAATGAAATTCGTACAAGAATTTTTGACCACTTTCAACACCCCCGAGTTTGAGGGACACACCACATGCGCATACTGGTGACCACAAATTCGCTGCCTTGTGGAGACTCACACACAATAGTGAACAAAACATTGTAAAGGTCTCCACAGGGCAATTTCTATAGATGAATAGGTCTCCACAAGGTTTTCACGAAATAGATATATGGGTTTTACTCAAAAACTAGGAATTTCCAAGGTGTGTTTATTTGTCGCAGATGGAAGAGTTTTAGAAAAGGGATATTAATTCCAAATTTCAGCCCAGGAAACTTATTCTGGTTAAAATAAGAGCATTTTGAAAATTCACTTTCAAAATTGAACACTTTACTACACGGGAACAAAGAAATGTCTCCACAAGGATACAAATTTTGGAATGGGTGTGTGTGTGTATGGCGTTAAGGACACACGACCGATTTTCTTTTTAAATTTTGCACAAACCAGTAGCGTCTTCACACAAGCATCAGTCGCATCGGGTGATGCGTTTGAATGTCCCTCCCAGTGGTCTCCGGTAGACGGAAAAGGCCATGTAGAACGACGTGCGTCATACCTTATTGCTAGAAATCCAATTGGCTTTGTATGTGTAATGTTACAAAACCAGGCAGTGGGAATTATTTCAAGTAAGCTTTGAAACACGTTGTTCTAAATGGCCTCCTTTTCTGTCTACCGTGGTACCGGTCTCCCCCAACTCTCCCTTTGTAACCTATAGAGGGGATACTTGTACGCAGAGTCCATAGTGTACAGTAAGTGTCCATCACTGCAGCCATGGCCAAGTTCGCGCAAGGACTATAGTTGACCAATGGTTAACTAACGTTTGCACGAACTCTGTCTAGTCGACGGTGGTTGACTACGCTCGCTATTCGACTATTTGGAACCAGCCTACTAGGGTTGGTTGCTTCGCTGGTAACCAACAGCCGCGCGCATTCATAACGCTAGCAGAGAGTCAGGATCCAGAAGTTTTGCGATGACATTTTGACCAGCATTTGACTAGAGACGCAAGTTGCTATCAGTGCGCAGGCGTAAGGTATGTCACAAATCAACCACTAGTCGACTAATGGTCCTTGCCTGAACTTGGCCCATGTTTGAGGTGTGTGCTTTTGTTCAACAAGGATATGCATGAGTAAACCTCTTGTCCATTGTTGTATATCAAAATGTACCTCAAACATGGCGGCTGAATGCAATGGATCTATATGGCATACATGCACAATGGTCTCTGTCAATGTAGCAATTAACATTCTCGGTGGAGGAAATCTAAAATCGCCGCGTTGGGAAAAGCAAAGGGTGGGGAACTCTTCTGCAATGGTAGAGGAAAATGTACATGTAAAATGGTTCTGTGTGTGTGCTAGTATCAGTAGTAAGTGGAGGCACCACACTCAGATATGCCTAGTGAGACCACTATCGAGCTCCATGCACAAGTACCCCCTCTATGGTTTACAAAGGGACAGCTGGGGAGACCACCAGGACAATTGAATGCATTGTTGATCATTACCGGAAAATGTTATGGGTGTTTGTAGATTCAGAAGAAAATAGGGCATGCAAGCTGCTGTACTCTTCTGCAGTACGAACTAGCGTGCACAGGCAAAACATCCCTCACGAAGTGCCGTCTCTTGTATCATGCTTGGACTCCAACGGCATTAATGTTTTCCTGGTCAAAGTCAGTGTAACAGCAAGCATGCAATTTTTGTGTTCTAAAATCCATTCTAAAATATGTTAACTTTATCTTCTTTGCACTGATGTTTCTGTTACATAAAAGCATATTCCATAAACTAAATTTAGAGAGAATATTAGTGGCTAGATTTTCATTTAAATAATTCATTTACAATACTTCACTGATGATGAGAGACAATCTCACTGGCAAAACAAGAATTGACAATGCTGGTACACGTTTGTTTTTTGTTTTGTTTTAAAGTTTAAAACCAATCCATTACCTACTAAGTCATTGCTTTATAAAATTTATGCTCATAATTAATGTAAAATAAAATAAGTGGCACAAATACTGTGTACATACGTACATGTATGTAGGTGTACAAATTCGACTTGCATTTTAAGAATTCTTCTCTAAGGGCTTTAATTTCAAACAATAATTTAAAGGGCTCATGCGGCAATTTTTTTATTGCTATCCTTGAAAACGATGTTTTGTCATTTTCAAGAGTATTTTTGTGCCTTTTTTAGTTTTTTATGTTTATGCGAATTTCCATATTCATGAGCAAAAGTGTGATGTCATTTCAGGCAGAACCTCAATGTTACAGTTATTTCAGCACCACATTTGCCAGAATTTTTGATATTTTCTGCTGTTGTAAATTTTCTTTTCTTTGGTGATTTTCGTCAGTACATGGCAGTAAGCCAATGAGCAAAAATTTGTTACAAATGTTTTCAATGAGCAAATGTTTTGAACGGTGGCTTCCTGAAATTACATCACAGCAACAGCGCCCTCAGTTGTCCGGAAAAGTATGGAAAATTTTGAATGTTTAAAGAAGTGCACTTTTCAATCAAATCGACCAAAAAGGGATGTCAAATAGTTTTCATGCATTTAAGAGGACAAAGTTGCACAGAAAATGTTCCTAAGAAAAACTCTTTGCATCTATGGACCCTGAACACTTTAATGTTGGTGTCATGAGGAATTCAAATTTACATAAATATCAAATATGTTATTATTTTCTTTTGACAAACTTAGTGCTATTATTGAACTCAAATGTAACAAGTTGCCTGGGTTTTGAATTTCCGATTGAAGCATTCCCACTACACATTCTGATAAGATTGCTGAGTAATTGCACTTTGGCCAAATCACATTCACAACAGCATTGTTATTAATACATAATACGCATACAGTGTACAAGGAAACACTTCTATTCACCCAGTAAAAAGTTTCTATTGAATATTAAGTCTACTGATACGATGCAAACATTTTTTTTATGTAACAGCGGTTAACATGAACTACGCACTGCTTGTCACACAATACAAAAATAGAATACAACCTTTTTGAGCATTACAGCTTCAACCATTACGTTAACCTACATTGAACTGTTTCCTTGTCCTTCATATAATTCATGTATTTCCTGAGTGAAAATTCAGGCATGTTTAGGTTTACACACATACATGTACACTGCACACTGGGAGGTGTATACCAGTAGATGAAGACAACAATTGTATAGTTAGTTTTGTTTTTCTTTTCTTTTTTCATATACATTGTGTACAGTGTAACAATCCTCATTCAAATGTAGGAAACGTGGCAGGGCAAGACACAGCCATAACATGACACAAAGTCCGTGACGAAGACTCATTATATGCTTCATGCATATTTTGTCAAAATACTCTGTAGTCCAACACAACACTGGTGTTAACACTTGGTCTGGACAGGGCCATTGCGTCCACATGTTTGTTAATATAATGCACGTTCAAATTGTTCACGCGTCTTGCACTGAAGGGTTTCAAAATATCGCTTGCACTACCGCCCCGGCAAACTACTGGCAATATTCTTGTTAAGTCTAATTGAAGTTCATGCCACACAGCTCAGCAGTTAGTGCTTCTCACTCATTTAACAAGCATGCCAGGTTGTTGGTTCCAATAAACATTTTGGGATGATTGCACGGACATCCAACAATTCAACACAGTGATAGTCTGTTAGACATACAATACTCTGTAAACATACAGACACAGAAGTCCTTAAAGCGCTTTGGTTACGTTGAGATTGTAAATTTTCCTTGTTTTTACCAGGATCAAGGTTTCCTTCATTCACAAGAATCTGTGATACCCTGCAAATTATTCCCTTGACAATGTATGTCACTGCAGTGGTTTGACCATCACCTGCAGTACAACGTTATCGTTCACCAAAAAGCGGGAATTCGGTGATGACAGCTCGTCCACCGAAACCTTCTTGTCCAGATCCGAGTCAGCAGTATACCTCGACTTTGTGAAGTTCTTCTTTCCCGAAACGGAAACCAGGACGCCCTCCTTATTCACCATTGAGATCATGTATTCCATGGGCCGCGGCAGATCAAGCACCACGTTGGAGTAGAGCACGACGCGAAAGTCCTCGTTATTTGTGGACGAACCCTTCGGGTATATCTTCAACTCCCAGTCCCAGCTCGTGTGAGGGTAGGACGACGAGCGCGTGGAAAACCTGGGCATGACTTCCGAGAGTCTTCCAAAGTGGGAGTATCCCGACAGAACAATGCGTTTGTCCCAGCGGAGGTCGGTGTAATTCCTTAGCAGGAAGTTGGAGGAGGTGAAATCCTTGTTGTTGGACCTGGCCTCCAGGTTGATAGCATTGAACTTGTAGGCCTGAAGGAGGTAGGGTACAAACATCTCCGGATTCTGCTCCACCACGCGGTGTTTCTCGAGTTGCTCCAGTTGCTCTGGGGTCATCATGGGGAATCGGATGTACTGGATGAACTGCTGCAGTAACTCCTTCTGTTTGCTCTGCCGCTCTGGATGCTTGGGCGAATCGATCCACTTGACCAGGGCGCGGAACAGGGTCAGCTCATTGCGAATGGTCAGGTCTGAGCTCTTCAGGAACTGGGTCAGCTGTTCAATGTCCAGTGCCAGCCACTCCACGTTCCATTCAGGCAGGGACATGATGTCATCGGCCTTGGGAGACAGGGCTGCGATGCAAGAGGTGACGAGACAGTGGTGGTAGCATTTGGTGGCATACTGGTACCAGACATGAAACACGTCTTTGAGGGGTAGCTTTGGGATGATGCTCCTGGTGGCAAAGTTGATGCAGACTTTTCGTAGATCGCTGACGTTGTACTTGTCGGCAAGCATGAGGATGGGCAAGGTATTCTCCACGGTGAGGACAATGTGACAGCTGTACAGAAACTTGAGGAATGCCTCAAAGACATCGCAGCACTCCGGCTCCTCAACTAGCTCCACTTCCTGCATCAAAAGGAGAATACATAAGACATGATTATAAGGAGGTTTCATTTAAACTTTGGTTTACACAAAAGAGCATCCTGTTTTATAAACAACGAGGCTTTGTCTCACCCACGGGGGGAGGGGGCTTTGCTGTCTTGCCCGTAAAGAGAGGCGGCATCGACCGCTTCACGATCAAGCGCCTGCTTCGCAGAAAAGCGACCGCTTGGCGGTCAAGCGACCGATTCGAGGTCAAGCGCGCAGTTCGCGGTCGAGCAACCAGTTCGCGGTCGAGCAACTTGTGAACAACTTGTGAACACACTAACACACGTCCTTTCTTCTTTATACCGGTAAAATAGCAGTGATTTACGATGCATTGCAAGGAAAGCAGTTGACGCCTTCTTTCCTTTCTTTTTTACTCTTTGAGTACATAGTTAGTTGCCTTAATTACACCAAATTATAATCTCCAATGGGGCAAATTTGAGCTTACCTGTATGTATAAACGCTTGCCATTTGGACATCCCATTTCCCCAAAAAACTTTGGAACATACCTTTTTGTTTTTCTTGTGGTCAGTTTTGTTTTTTTAATGCCCTTATGTTAAATTCTTATCATTCAATTTGCTTACTTTATTTGTACATGTGTACAAACTGGTACACTGAAATACATCTAAATTCATAATTTGTAAAACTGAGAAAATGTCTTATTTTGTGCATGCCTAAAGTTTGAGTACAGACGCACAGCATCCTGATATGGGTCACTCGATAAATTAAAGGAGCAAAGTGTGACAATTTTCCTGTCCCCGTTAGATATAAGTTGTATCGTTAAGAATATGACTCTAAATGGTTTTTTATTTTGTTGGGTAGGTAGTTTGCTATTCATAATCACTCCTGGAGGATGACTGCATTACCGTGATTACAAGAGTGCATCCAGGAGTACAAATTCATAGATGATAGATGTAACAGGGACAGGAAAAAGTGGATCCCAAATGGATAAAATGGCATCAAATTTATAGAATGTCATCATTTACATGTACAAATGTAAATGAATGAACTGTAAAACTGCGTACATGTAGTAGGATGTCCCGTTATTTTTACACAGTCAGAGGCATAGTTGTTTTCACAAACTACCAGTATTTCAATTGATTTCATGTCCCTAATGTTCATGAGCAGCTTATTTTGGTGACATTCGGCAACTCCAAGTGCCTTTGTTTGCTGAAACTTCAAACGTTTCCTGTAAGTACAGACATGTTAATGTCAGACTGCCTTGCACAAGTGAAGGTCACAGGAGGACGATCATAAGTGTGTAGTCATCACTCTTGGCACTAAGCCAACTTGTGACACAGAAGAATAACATCCTACTCAGCTCCCAAGAAGTCTTCCCAATCATCCTCTTCGTTACTGTCCTCATCCTTATGGGTGATTTCCCAACCCACAGGGCAGTAAGGTCAAACACAGTGTCACAACATGGGGGGGGGGGCATGATAGATCGTTGGTCTTATCATCCACACTGGAGACTAGATGTTACCACAAACCCGAATAACAAGACATACCGGGTAATAGTTCATGATATCTGTGGTTGTTGCACAAATTCACCAGCCGATTTCAAACAAAATTCTTATCAAAGAAGACAAGTGATGGGTGATGGAGTATTAGGAGTATACATCATACCTTGGCATTATTTTTTTTGTTATACCATGTATTAGGTTGTAAAATTTCATTAGTCCTGAAATGTTTATGTGAAGTACCGGTACAGTTAAAGTTCATGTATGACAATCTGATGGACACTGCTGAGTACATTGTACATCACCCCATGTTACCCGGGTACATCAACTTTTATCATTCTCAAAGACTTCTGGAATATTTTCATCCCTGCTGAGTTGTACAACATAAAGCTCAAAATACCCAAACAATTTACAGTGAAATAACTGCCACATATTATGCATTTCTTTTTCCCTTTGCCATGTCATGACTACATGTATAATGTTAAGTGCAGTTTTTGCAATCAGATTTTTGTTCAATTTCTAGTGCCAAGTTTTCCTTGAAACTTCAATAATGCTGAGCATAACATACATACCGGTATGTTAACGAAATTGCTTGATGAAGTTTCAAAATGTGATTTTGAAATGTCTCACTGGCAAAACGATTGCGAATGCTGCCGTACATGTATGTACTTTGCATTCAGCAATAATATGGATGAGAAACCTGGCTCCTGGCCAGATCAATGATGCAGGGGAAAAATTGCATCTTGAGATGTACTGCACCGGCAGCCATCTGGTTTTCATTTTTATGAGTAAATGTACCATTAGAAGACCGTGTACAATGACTTGGATGTAAAACATGTGTATATGTGTATCAGAATGTTGTAAATTATGTACATGTTCCAATTAACATCTCAAAGAGAAGTGCAATGAACACTAACTTGTAGGTACTTGCCAAACAAAACATGGGTCACAAACATAAATGCACATGTATGCATCATCACAAGATGTATTTAAATGGATTATTAATCAATACTCTACCGGAACTATGTTTTATTGGCTATTGATAGCATGTGGGTTAAAAGTTACATACAAGCTATTATTCCCCTGGTTCCTAGTGTACAACAGGTCCCTGAAAATCAAGCAAATTATGATATGATTTCACCTCTGCCATGTCTACAAAAATCATTTTATCGTGAAAAAAAGATTGACTCGACTAAATTATCTGTTTAAAAAGACCACAGGTTCTTTAACATTCCTATGCAAACATACATTCTGTGCCAAGTTGTCCTTGCAGTCAAAATCAATCAAGTGACTGTTAACAACCCGTCAGAATTCCCAGCCTACATAAAGCAGGATTGACTGCCTTGGACTGCTTTTAGTAACTTGAAATGTTTTGACCCCACGAGAGTGATAAAACAGCTGTGACCACAACTTGCCTGAAAGTTGTCTGTTGACCAAATGACTAGACATGGTACTTGCTTGACATGTGATCTGAATGCTGGTGACTAGCCTTTGTTAAAAGTATAGCTGGGGAACTTGTACTTGTAGAAGTGAATTTTGACTGTCTGTGACTGCTTAAATAGCAGGAGGGTTAATGTACACATGTACATTGTATAAGTACACGAAAGTTGAGAAATTATTCGCACCATGGTGTTTCCGCAAACCTTTCATTATTTAGTATCTCCACCATGCAAAGCCTCAAATCTTACTTGCACGAAAGTTAATATGTACTGTACAAGCTATAGGATATGGACAAACCTGATGCTCACAGAATTGTTGTTGTTGTTGAAACATTCCCTCAGAGGGGTATATTCTTATATGAGCTAGTGAGAAGCTGGGAACTTCCTGTTATTGGTACATTCCATCTTGAGCCAATCAGAGAAGATGAATCATGTGTGATGCATGCATGTACCAGAAACACTGCAGGAGCTTTGTGGCAGAGTCACATTTTATTTTGATAAAGATAGGCCTACCTAGAATCATTTGCTTCTTCTGCAGTTTTTTTTAGGCAACAAAATTTCTCAAAATCTATACAGTACGGTGTACATGTACATTTTATAACAACTAATGCCACGGTATGTTCATCAGATTTGAACCAGCCAACCGATCCCGTTAGCTCGGTGGTCGAGTGGTAAGACATCTGCACTAGAAAGCAGGATGTTGTGGGTTTGAGCCCCACCTGAGTGATTTTTTTCAAATTTCACTCGGGAGGTACACACTGAGTACATGTATACAGTGTTTATACGTCGGTGAAGGGCAAAACCTAATTTGAATCAAGGTATCATTGGAAAGAGGACACATTGGTGTTTCACATGATCTTTAACTTATTAAAAAATGAGATTGTTTATAATCTACATTTACACCTTGGCTTCCTTTTTTTTGATACACCCTTTACAAATGGGCGTTGCGAGGGGGGTAAGGGGGCACTTGCCCCCCCCCCCCCCTCCCGCGAGAAAAAAAAATGGGGGAAAAGGAAATTACCAAAAAAAAAAAGGAAAAAGAGGTCCGAAGCCACATAATTTGAGGGGGAGGATAAGGAATTTTGGGGAAAGATTTGCTTTGGGCCCCCCCCCCCCCTGGAAAAAAATCCTGCCGACGCCCATGCCTTTACAGTACATCGCTGACTGAAATGTTTACTCACCATCTTATTAGGGTCTGTCCACTCTGAGCTGAACATTCTCTCAAAGACCTCACTGGACCGCACCAGGATCAACTTGTGGGCGCTGTAGCATTCGAACCCAACCCTCAGCTTGATGTCGCTCAGCAGCGCATTGTTGAAGAAGCGGGCCATGTCGCCCAGGGTCTGACGCTCGTTGCCGTAACAGTCCTTACCGCTGGGCGGAAGGCTCTCGTCCGTGTCTTCTTCCTTTGCTGAGACGGTGATAGGGGCTTGGAGTTGGCTTGCGGCTGCCATGTAGAGGGCCTGGATTGGGGGGATGTCATTCGGCGCTGCACCCCCACCTGGAGGACCTGCTTGCATCATTCTGTAGCCCTGGGTACGAGGATCTGCCTGTGGTAGTACATGAGATAAAAGGTCAGGAACAATGAGATGATGTGAACCGACTCTTTGGAGAAATACCTGAACTTATTTAGGTTTACAACACCATCAATAATGCAACAGGGGATGCCAACAATTGTACATGTACCTGGTATAGCAGGGCCCAAATGTTATTAAATGGTTGTCCAAGAATATTTTGCTAGAGTGGTTACTGTTACTTTCAGGGATGTAACAGATATACATTAACAGGGGGATGCCTTTTCCAGAATGTGCGCATTAATCCTTACAGTTGGATCTGATATAAACTTGCAAGTCTCCTATCCAATTTCTTTAACAGGAGCAGCTGAAAAACCTAACTCAGGTCAAAGATGATGGCTGAAAATATTGTCAAAATACATGCCCTGCAAAAATGATATAAACGTAACGTCGCATGTTCCCTCGTTTAACCTCATTTTCAAGGTGCAACATTATTTGTGATTTATCCAAATCGGACTACTGATTCTTGAGGGAAATGTGTACATCTTAAAACAATTAATTGTAGGGGGAAATCGTTATATGCACAATTTTAACTGTTTATTGTCTAATATCATTTTACTTTTATTGACTGGCAACCATTTCTGAGGATGTGAGAGATTACATTTCATAAAATTTTATATGAAAGTATTTATTGTATTTCAACACATGTGGCATTATTTCAAAGCCTAGAATGTGCGCTACAACATGTACAAGGCAAGCATAGGCTGGACCCAGACCAATACGGTCTAAGGGTCTGCATAGTCATCTGAATCAAATGTTGGGCCAAAGTTAGACTTAAGCAAGTTTAATTATCAAGTGACTGTCGGGGAGTCAGTCAATCAGTCAATCAGTCAATCAGATGGTTACAATGAAGACTGTAGGGTGGCCTTTTTGGGACCAGCAAAACAGGCCGTTGATGGACCATTTCACCTGTTACGTGTATGTCATGACTGTCAGTTGCTGACAAGCAAATTATCCATCCATTTATGTCCCTCCTATTGCACTGCACTAAAGTCAACACTTCCAAGCCAACGTCAATTTCAAGTGACAAACACACAGTGAAGAGTAGAATAGTTGCTTACTCCAACTGAAAGTCAGTATCAAGTGAAAGTCTGCCATGATCTAATGATCAACACATTACTTTTTAATCAATGCTTCATTACACGGGGGTGGAAGTCAATTGCCAAGAATCTGACTCTTTTCACCATCAGCCATCAATTAAAGAGTCTTCAGAAATAAGAGACCTTGACAGCATGATTACTGATTATCACACTGAGTAGTGTGTTTTTGTAAATTGACATGTAATTACAGAAAAGGAGCCTCGCCTCCTTTTTTTGAGTCACAAAATCACAGTTAAATGCATGATGTACGCACTGCTAATTCAGAACTCCAGATATTCACCGATGCAGTTGTACAAGTAGAGCGGTCATCGATTCTCGAATTAAACCAAATTTTGGAGGCTTGAAAACAACCCTCTTTTTATGTCATACTATAATTATTCTCACAGCAAACACTCTCGGATTTTTGGCAAAAAGAATCCGAGCCTTGAAATTCAGACTTCAAATATTTTGCAGTTTCAAGTCATCGGTGTTTTTCTTGTCGATGTCTGTTTCCAACATGACTACAGTAGCTGCAACGCAAATGATGACGGACTCGGGTTTTTATGCCTCTCCATTCAATGCATCCATGCCGTCTGAAACTGAGGACAGCGATTACCTAAAGGAAAACGATGTTATACGCCTCATCGTTCTCATCATAGAAACTGCTCTACTCCTAACACTGAACCCACTTTGTCTCCTGGCTCTAAGCCATGTCCACGACACGGTCCAAGACACCACCAAAGTGTTTCTCCGCTCCATGACGGCTGCTGATCTAGGGGTGGGGATTTTCGGGGCCATCCCTATGACTCTTTCAGTGATTTATGGGACTTGGCCATTGGGGCAAGCATTGTGTGGGATGCAGTCATTTCTGTTTTTCTCCTGTGCCCTAGGATCCCTCCTTTCACTGCTCTTGCTATCTGTAGACAGGTACATATCTGTTGTGCACGCGCTCCGTTATTATTCCTTAGTGACGGTGAAGCGAGCCCGAATCGCGGTATGTACTGCATGGGCAATTGTCTTGTGCATAGTGACAGGAAGTGGTCTTCTCACAGATTGGCAAGTCAGATACAGTGACAGTACACTGGGGTGTGCTTTTTACCTCAAGGGTGTGAATTTGGAACTCTACATGCAAGTTATCAGCACGCTTATTTTGCTCAGCAGTATGTTGACACTTGCGGTTGTGTACACCAGACTTTTCCTGATTTCGCGCCAGCACGCACGACGCATTCACGTTGACAACCAGCCTGCTGGACAGGGAAACCGACTCGCGAGGCCTGCTACCAAGACTCTGCACACCATGCTGCTCATTGCTTTGTCTGCACTTGTTTTCAATCTTCTGCCCCTCATATCCTTCATTTTTCGACTTTCTGATAATGCAATGATGACCTTTTTTCTGGTTGTGCTACCCATACTGACAAACAGTTGGGTAAATGTCGTCACCTATTACCTCAGGAATGCGGAAATTCGCCGAGCGACAGTCAATCTTCTGGTATCATGCTACAAGTTTTGCAAACGGCGCCCACAATTCAATACAAACTAAGGAACTCGAAAGACAGATTTAAACGAGAATCCATCGTTTTCAGCTCAAAAGCAACTCAGTCTCAATTTGCTGTAACACCTGTTTGATGGTGAGTCCCTTTTGTGACTCACCATCACACGCCGATGGGGTGATCCGATGAGCCGGTAAAATTGGACAGGTGTGCTCTGGGCTTTAGGTTAGACTTAAACAAGTCTATTTCACAAGTGAGAGAGAGTCAGTCAGTTTGATGAAGACTGTATCGTGGCCCTCTGGGACCAGCAAAAAGCTTATCAATCTATGGACCATTTTGGGCACCTGTTATGTCATGACTGTCAGTTGCTGACAAGTAAGTTGCCTGTCCATATTGTCTCTCATATTGCACTGAGCTCAGTCAACACTTCCAAGCCAATGCCAATTTCGTGTGACAAACACACAGTGAAGAGTAGAATAGTTGCTGCCCCCAAATGAAAGTCAATATCAAGTGACAGTCTGACATGGCCTGATAAACCCAATGCTACTTTTTAATCAATGCTTCATTACACAGATGTCATTTTGGCTAGAATCTGACTCTTTTCATCTTAACCATCAATCAAAAGTCTACAGGATGCAATAAGAGACTTGGCAGTACGATAACAGAGCCACACCTTTTTTTTTAAGTCCCAAAATCACAGTGTAATGCATCATGCAAGTGTACTGCTAATGCAGAACTCCTTTGTAGAGTGGTCGTCGGTTCTCCAATTAAACCAAATGTTCGGGGCTTGAATTGTGCACCAAACCAGCTGAGACTTCTCCACATCGCACATACTTCGTCGTCCTTTTTATTGTTCTCTCAGCACACTATCAGATTCTCAGTCAAAATAATCCCTGCCTTGAAATTCAGACTTCAAATATTTTGCAGTTCCAAGTCATCATCAGCGTTCTGTGTCCAGCATGACTGCAGTAGCTTCAACGCATACGTCAATGGACTTGGGATTTTACAATGCTTCTCCATTCAATGCATCCATGACATAAGAAACTGGAACCAGCGATAACCTTACCGACGTTATACGCATCATGTGACTGGTCATCATGTGACTTATCTCCTTGTGACCATTATAGAACGGAATCTGCATGTGTGTGGTTGACTTTGCAGTCTTACCGCAACGGTGACAAAATCGTACTGGTGATGGGGTGATCCAGTGAACCGGTAAAACCGGACAGGTGTGCTCTGGGCTTAAGGTTAGACTTAAAGGGAAAATACAACATTTGCAAACATCAAAAAATAAAACTATCAAATCATTTTGAAATACCTTGCTGGACTGTTAGTGAATGACAGTGTAAAGCATCCTGTAAAATCATGGCACCTGGTATACTGTCATTTTCAAGAAAAGTGGTATTTTTGTATCAATTTCCAACGCTGATCGGCCGATCAGCGTTGGAAAAAAACTGGCTTTTTTTCAAATACTGGCCCCAGTTGACCATCGCACTTGTTTGCAATCGATTACACACCTATGAATGGGTACAAGCCAGCTAGACTGGTTCCCTGACCTTACAATTCCCCAATATATGTAAACTGCTCTGTTTCTTCTTAAATGGAGTCAGGGAACCAGACTACAGGAAAATGATTGTTTTTCTTGGTTTTTATAGCATTTTCGAACCCAAAACCTCAAAAAAGTCAGTGTAACTATATTTGCTATATATTTCCAACCCCCCAATTCCATCCATTTCTGAAAATTACAGCAAAAGCAAATGATGTACCGTATATTCCCTTTAAACAAGTCTATTTCACAAGTGAGAGAGAGTCAGTCAGTTTGATAGGTACAAAGACTGTAGTATGGCTCTCTGGGACCAGTTAAAAGCTTATCTACATGTACATGTATGGACCATTTCACCTGTAATGTCCTGTCAGTTGCTGACAAGCTAATTATCCGTCCACAATGTTCCTCATATTGCACTGCGGCGCTTAGTCAACACTTCCAAGCCAACGCTAATTTCATGTGACAAGCACTCAGTGAAGAGTAGAATACTGGGGGTAGTCATGGTAGTTGCTAAATACTCCAAATGAAAGTCCATATCAAGTGACAGTCTGACATGGTCTGATAAACCCATTACTTTTTAATCAATGCTTCATTACACGGCGGATGTCACTTTGGCTAGATTCTGACTTTTTTCATCATTAGCCATCAATCAAGAGTCAACAGGATGCAATAATAAGAGACTTGGCAGGTTACTGAGCCACACCTTTTTTTTTTAAGTTACAAAACCACAGTGTAATGCAACATGCACATATGTACCAGTACATGTACCGGTACTGCTAATGCAGAACTCCAGATGCTCACCACTGCCGTTGTAACGTGGTCGTCAGCTCTCAAATTAAACCAAATGCTCGGGGCTTGAATTGTGCATCAAACCAACTAAGACTTCTCCACATCGCACATATTTCGTCCTCCTTTTTATTGTTCTCTCAGCATACTATCAGATTCTCAGCCAAAACAATCCCTGCCTTAAAATTCAGACTTCAACAGCAGTTCCAAGTCGTCAGCGTTCTGTTTCCAGCATGACTGCAGTAACTTCAGCCCATACGACGATGGACTTGGGATTTTACAATGCTTCTCCATTCAATGCATCCATGACACCAGAAACTGGAACCAGTGATTACCTTACCGACGTTATACGCCTCATCTTTCTCATCATAGAAACTGCTCTACTCCTAACACTGAACCCACTTTGTCTCCTGGCTCTAAGCCATGTCAACGACACGGTCCAAGACACCACCAAAGTGTTTCTCCGCTCCATGACGGCTGCCGATTTGGGAGTGGGGATTTTCGGGGCCATCCCAATGACACTTTCGGTGATTTATGGGACTTGGCCATTGGGGCAAGCATTGTGTGGAATGCAGTCATTTCTGTTCACCTCCTGTTCCATAGGATCCCTCCTTTCACTGCTCTTGCTATCTGTAGACAGGTACATATCTGTTGTGTACGCGCTCCGTTATTTTTCCTTAGTGACAGTGAAGCGAGCCCGAATTGCAGTCGGTACTGCATGGGCGGTTGTCTTGTGCATAGTGACAGGATATGGTCTTCTAACAGATTGGCAAGTCATATACACTGACCGTACACTGGGGTGTGTTTTTAACGTCAAGGGCATGAATTCATACCTCTACCTGCAAGTTATCTGCACGCTCATTTTGCTCAGCTGTATGTTGACACTTGCGGTTGTGTACACCAGACTTTTCTTGATTTCGCGCCAGCACGCACGACGCATTCACGTTGACAACCAGCCTGCTGGACAGGGAAACCGACTCGCGAGGCCTGCTACCAAGACTCTGCACACCATGCTGTTCATTGCTTTGTCTGCACTTTTTTTCAATCTTCTGCCCATCATATTCTTCATTTTTCGACTTTTTAATAATGCAATAATGACCTTTTTTATGGTTGTGCTACCGGTTCTGACAAACAGTTGGGTAAACGTTGTCATCTATTACCTCAGGAATGCGGAAATTCGCCAAGCGACAATCCATCTTCTGGTATCGTGCTACAAATTTTG
This sequence comes from Patiria pectinifera, assembly GCA_029964075.1. Taxonomy (NCBI): domain Eukaryota; kingdom Metazoa; phylum Echinodermata; class Asteroidea; order Valvatida; family Asterinidae; genus Patiria; species Patiria pectinifera. The sequence goes on from CM057142.1 coordinate 2,861,703, forward strand.
CAAACGGTGCCCACACTTCAATACAAACTGAGGAATTTAAACGACAGATTTAAACAAGAATCCATTGTTTTCAGCTCAAAAGCAACTGATAATTCTCAATTTGCTGTGACATCCTGTAATGGTGAGTCACTTTTGTGAGTTCGTGTAGCTCCAAGAAGTACCTATGGAAACCCAATTCTTTTCAAACTATTTCAGAATTTCAAACGGCATTTTCAGACACTTAATGCAAACATTCTTTGTGGGATTCCTTCGATTATTTGACTTACCAAAAATTTGTGTAGGCCATCTGATTCAAACATCATTCCAACATAATGTGTGGTACTAGTTCATGGTAAATATTCAAGATGTAATCGTCAACGGAAGTGACAAGGGATGTTCATTTTCTGCAACATTTGCCACGGTTACCTACCTAAATTAACTATATTTTCCTCCTACATAACAGGTGGGTAAATCATCTTATTCTCTGTTTGGGACTTTTCAGTCAGAGGAAATTCTCACAAATTTCTCCTATTTTGTAAAAAGTGGTTTGGTGTATGTTACAATGTAGGTCGTTTAAGTCCATGTAGCTTCAGATATTTAATTATACTGCAAGCAATCCACAAAACTTAATTTTTCCTTTTTCTTTTTTTTTGAAAACCAAACGATTGACTTTTGTATATTTGTATTATTGGTGTTGTAATTTCATTAATGTAACACACACAAATTTAATGAAAGGTGATTTAATTTAGTAAAATGATAACAAAAGCTGAATATGCAGATTTTGCAATCACCTGCAATTACATGGAATAACTGAGATTTTTTCATCATTGTATATAGGCTGAACTAGCGCAAAACACTCAGTGATTTTGTCAGGCAGAGTTGTAAACTTGTAGTCAGGTGCACTACAAGTTAATACTGGAGGTCCCAGACTCAAAAAAGGCAGGCCATGGCGGGCCTTTTCAAGTCTGATACCGGCCAGCGCATTGATTGCCAGGTTCACATGTAGGGGTCAACCTTATTTAAATAGGTATCTACACGCATACTAATAGGGCGCTGCGTTAATCGTGACGCAGAGTGTGCAGGAGAAGTAGGCCAATCAAACTGTAGGGGCATGTGGCACAGCCAAGATACCAATAAGATAATAGAAACATGATGAGGCCGTTGCCTGTCTTCATTATGAGGTCTTACTTACCGTAATTTTCGGAATATAAGCCGCGGCTTATACGTTGATTTTGCCCATGAAAATGTTTACTGCGGCTTATACACAGGGCGGCTTATACGCCGAGCCTTGAAGAATAAAAATGAAATTCACACGTGTATTTAGTGTACTGGTATAAGAAGAGATATGTTGCTGAAATGAATTATCAATTAAGAAAGTCATTAACGAACCGAAACCACGTGCCACGTAAAGGTGCCGAGCGGTAAAAAGTACGGTGAAAGCCGTCTTCGATCGACGCTTGCAACAAGCCGTACGTGATTCTAGTGCTGCTAGCTGCGTGCAGCATGCTTTCCCCAGCGGACCACACCATTTGAGGTAATATAGGGGTGTACTATCTTGGAAACAACATTTCCGCTGTTAAAAAAAAAAAAAAAGGACGACTAATACTTTTTATGGTGTCCGAAACATTTCTTTATTCGATATTCAGTTGTTCAACATGTTCAACGTCACAATATAATTTTTGTACTTGAAATGTATTCAACAAACGATGGAAACCTCAAAACAGGGACTACATCACCCCTTACAAAATTAATGGATTCGTCCATGAAAATGGCAGCATCGTTTTGACTATTTTCGAAGAAAGTTACGATCGAAACTTAAATACTGCTCGTTAGTAATCACAAAATTTGGTAAGTTTTGAGATAAAAACAGACCTGTATATTTTTAGGACAAAACAAATCAGCATCTGTTGCCACAAAGCAAGATTTGTAAGAAGCGCTCCGGTCAGACAACACACGCAATGGGGGAAAATCACGGTGGGTTGCATATCACGTGCTGCAGGAAAATGTTGTCCTAGGCCGGTGCGGCGCAGGCTGCCGCGCCGGGTGATGTATTAACTTTTACGGCCGGGGACCGGACGGGGCAGCCGGCAGCAATTCCCGGTGATTATTTCTCATCATCAATTTCCACATTTGTTTGTGAGAGTATCGATTGTAAATGATTTGATACAACATTTGTGGCCCTTTTTATAGCTTCTGTAGTGTAAATGGAACTGGTTCAGAGCATTTTGGCTAGAATTTGGAGGCCTTACAAAATTGAAATCGCTGCCGTCGGTGCGGCTTATACGCCGGTGCGGCTTATACGCCGACTTCAAATCTTAATTTGCAGATTTTTGCGTGCTGCGGCTTATACGCCGCGCGGCTTATATTCCGAAAATTACGGTAATCCTAAGTTTCTTGGAGGTGAATTGGGTTTTCATCATTTTCTGGAGAGAAGAGCATCCATTGATGAATATAATAATGGGCAATTCCATGGTAACGGAAGGACGTTTTCACTCATTAAACAAAATTTCAAATGTGTGTATCACAGGCACTGTTCATAGTTACAGCAAACAAATGTCTCAATTGTATTGCTGTAACGCTACTTTCATTTTCCACACTTTTGGGGGGCATGAATGCCTCCCGTTTATGAATTATGAATATTAATGAGGTCGGTAACGGAAGGACGGTAAAACGGACAAGGGTTTTCCAACTTACTCGCGTTTTGTGTAAACTCTGTGAATTTTATAGGGCAATTATATTTTAAAGGTAGGAAATGGAATCCCTGAAGCTTTATCTATACTATACTGCCTTTCATTTGACTTTAAGTGTTTCGGTAATATAGTTACAACGTTTTAAGCAGATTATAATTTGGTAATGGAAGGACGGTAACGGAAGGACAAAAGGTTCACTCAATTATAGCATGAACAAAATGTGAATTTACACTAATAATACAAGTGAAACAAATTGCTGAAATGTGTAACTGAATGAGAAATCAACAATATGCAGACCTGGCATAAATAATTATACACAAGAAACTATTGAGATAAAGAGAGAAGCCTGCTAATTAATGATAACAAAAGAAAAACGAGAACAACCCAAAACACATAAATCACGAACACAAGACAACTACAGAAAGGACTTCAAACCCATCACCTCAATCCTTAAAAGTTTAAATACACAGTATTTGAGCACTTGGGTATATTGGTTACATGTTCATCAAAAACTTTTAATAATAATACCTGTAGGTTCAGTGGTTTACCTAAAGGGTGGGGGGGGGGGCGACCAGCCTACATGTGCATTTAAGGTAAAAACATCTACCGGTAGAACTGATGACTTCAGTTAGGCCTTGCTTTTAATTGAACTCTGAAATCAATGTTTGCAATCAAATTACAATGATTTAGAGTAGTAACAATTAATTTATAAACATCCAAACTGAAATTGTTAACTGGGGCATAATTTGTCAGAGATTGCACCTCACATGTCTTACACATGTAAATTGAATGAAAGTGCCCAATAGTACTGGTACTTTCTGCCATCTCATTTTTGACTTAATTTGCTTCTGGATTGGCTTCACAGAATTTGTATCTTTCTCTATTGTCCATGAATGCTGATGGCAGCAACTTTATGATTTGATTTTCTGCAACAACTCCATGCATATGTACAAGTACTGGTACATGTACATGTACATCGGCATATATGTACAATGTATGTACATTGTACATGTTGTACATGCCTGTGCCTTCCTTTGAAATAAACACCTTGCCCTGCTTATCCCGCTTTTGTGAAGGTGGATCACATGAATGTCCTTTCAATGCTCATTATACATGCATGTATTTGCAGTGATTTTCATTTTTCAAACATGAGCGCAAATGTCGTAACATTTGATAAAAATACGATTTGTCCTTCCGTTACCGTCCTTCCGTTACCAATTTGGTAACGGAAGGACGTGATTTAATTAATTGTAATTAAAAAACGAGAAGTACAGCAGTGTCAGTTATAATGTCATATTGAAGGCCTACCTAAACTTGCTTTGCACAATAACTTTCAATGCATTCATACTGCAAGTTTTAAAAATAAATTAAAAATAAGTATTTTTTCGGTAACGGAAGGACATTTTCGAGGCTGAAATATTAGAAGTCACTGAAGCGAAACAAATTATGCAAAATGTTAAAAACAATTTTTAGTCGGTTTTTCAAGACCAATACTTTCTCATGACAGAAACTGATGGCTTTAGTACATATTTTTGTGTGTCTATTGGTAGAATACTTTCATATCACTATTAATCACATTTTTAGGGTTAAAACAGGATTATTACATAATCCTATTTTTTGGTACCGAAATGTATAAAAAATAAAATTCCAACTTCAAATCTTGAAAATATAGACTTTTAGCTTTCATTTGATGCCAAATTTGTTTAAGTCACATGTATTTGAATTTTTTTGTGTCATGTCCACTTTGGTGTGGAATTGCCCTAATGCATCACAAGCTTGAGCCATGGTCTATAATTAATTAGCAGATTCGCTGATAAATTATGCAAGACAACTGCAAAATCTAGAGGTCAAGCTCTAGATTTTGACCAATTAGTGGGCGCTTTCTATGTCGGGTCTTCGGTCATTCACCCATTGTCGCATCATAGACATGGATAAAAAAACCTAGACACAGCATTACAAAGGCTGTGGTCACGCGCTCTGTATTATGTTACACGATACGCGCCCCGCTGTTGTTGTACATGTATTACAAAACACTGCATTCGAACTGATCAATCAAATATTTAGTCCTGATTTGGGAATAAAATGATGTCACGATTTAGTAAAGTCGACTCCGAGTGGCTGAGGCGCGAGATCGCCTAAATCTGCATGCTTGATATATCAGACGCTACACAGAGACTGGCTCGGTGGATAATGGGGTGATACTCCTGGACTAAAGCTTTACATGCTTTCAAAAAATTCTGACAAAACCCCTTGATTATGTCAATGATGAAGTTTGGAAAAAATTAATTGGGAAATTCCACATCATAAACTTAAATGCTTTTGTTGTACAACTACATTTGTATGTTACCAGTTGTGTGAGAAATTGTGAGCTAATTTCAGTTGTAAATAAGATTTTTTTCACAAACAACAGAATCGAATTACCAGTAATATCTGTGCCAAATTAGGTGAACATATCACTGTATTTAATATTCGTGGAATGTGAAAAAAAATGTGTCTACATGTAAGAAGATGATATTTTTGTGTAAGTGGGGCCCAAATTTTACAACTTTCCAAAGTGTATGACCAAATATATTTTGCTAGAATGGTGACTGTAACATTCTGGTTTGACTTTTGATATTGGACCAAAGCTCTCAAAATAATCAAGCATGTAACAGGGGGACGCCACTTCCAAAATCTGCATATTAATTCTTACAGTTGGATCAGAAATGATCTGACAATTCAGGACAAAGATGATAGCTAAAAATATTGTAAAAAAAAAAAAATGTAAAAATACTGTTGAAATGACCTTAAATGGGACGTCACATGTTACAATGAAACCTCATTTTTGAGGTGCAAACTTATTTATGATTCATTTATACATGTATACAAGTACTATTTAGAATATATTTGAAACTTTGTACATCTTCAAACAATTAAATGTAGGATGAAATCATTTCATATGCACAATTTTAACTGTTTATTTTTAATATTTTACTTTTGGTTGTCACACTTTTGCTCATTTTTTTAGAATCTGAGAGATAATATTTTACAATAAACAAATATTGAGTGGCTCAGAGTGAAATGGGAGGAATATTATCGCAAGGTAAAATCTGGACTTTTCCATTTCACGAGACGAAGCCGAGTGAACTGGAAAAGTCCAGATTTTACCGAGCGATTTAATATTCCTCCCATTTCACAATTTAAAGTCACTCAATATTTGTTTTATATAACTGACATATACCGTAGATCCTTGTCATTTGATATATTTGACCTTTTATTTCAATACAAAATTGGTGGAAAATGTACTTCTCTCTTCCAAACCACCTCTTCACGAAAATGTTTGAACCCAACTCTGTAGCGCTGGCTTTTTGGAACAATACGCGCTAGCACACAAATTGCACACACATACTGCGTCATGGAACAAGAACTGTTGAATAGTATTTCCCATTCCCCATGGGCGAATGGGACTTTTTGAGCCCCGGCGTGAATGGGAGCAATAACTAATGTCAGGTGATTTGAGTTCCACCAATCAAATGACAAGGATCTAAAAGATCGTCTATGGACCATAAAACCCATAGAGTCAGGACTGTCAGTTGCTCCATATAGAGCTACAATGTACTGTACATTGCTGACAAGCAAATTATCTGTCCATCATTTTCCACATATTGCACTACGCTTTATCATGTTTATAGTAAACACTTCCCAGCCGAGGCGAATTTCTAGTGACAAAAACGCAGTGAAGAGTAGAATAGTTGCTGCCTCTAAATGACAGTCAATATCAAGTGAAGGTCTCGCACGATCAGATAAACCCATTGCTTTTTAATCAACGCTTTTAATCAAATTGGACACCATTGGTGGATCTGTGCTATCCCCTGATCACACTGCACACTATAAATCGATCGTACAGCCACCGATCGATCGCGCTATGTCACACATCCAGGACTTTTTTTTTTGTCGCGCTACTTCACGGGTACTTCAAAATATCGCGACTGACCGATCTTTAATTTGTTTTGGCCTTACTGATCGACTTGCTTGTAAACACACGTGTCAGGTGCCGCACCCTTTTAAAGTCACAAAATCACAGTGTAATGCATGATGCATGTACTGCTAATGCGGAATGCCAGATTTTCAGGACTGCGATTGTAGAGTGGTCGTCGGTTCTCGAATTATACCAATTTTCGGGGCTTGAATTGTGCATCAAACCAGCTGAGACTTCTCCACATCACCCAACACGTCAACATAATCCTTGCCTTGAAATTCAGACTTCAAATATTCTGCAGTTTCATGATCAAGTCATCAGTGTTTTTGTGCTGACTTCTGCTTCCAGCATGACTGCAGTAGCTTCAACGCAAGCGACGATGGACTTGGGATTTTACAATGCCTCTCCATTCAATGCATCCATGACAACGGAAACTGAGACCGGGGATGTCCTCACTGACGTTTTGAAACTCATCTTTCTCATCATAGAAACCACTCTACTCTTAACACTGAACCCACTTTGTCTCCTGGCTCTAAGCCATGTCCACGACACGGTCCAAGACACCACCAAAGTGTTTCTCCGCTCAATGACGGCCGCTGATTTGGGAGTGGGGATTTTCGGGGCCATCCCAATGACACTTTCGGTGATTTATGGGACTTGGCCATTGGGGCAAGCATTGTGTGGGATGCAGTCATTTCTGGCCACCGCCTGTACCTTAGGATCCCTCCTTTCGTTGCTTTTGCTATCTGCAGACAGGTACATATCTGTTGTGTATGCGCTCCGTTATCATTCCTTAGTGACGGTAAAGCGAGCCCGAATCGCAGCCTGCACTGCATGGACAGTTGTCTTTTGCATTGTGACAGGGTATGGTCTACTCACTGATTGGCAAGCCATATACGATGATCGTTCACTAGGGTGCGCTTTTTATAAAGAGGGAGTAAAATCATACCTCTACCTTCAAGTTATCCTCACGTTCATTTTGCTCAGCTGTATGTTGACACTTGCTGTTGTGTACACCAGACTTTTCCTGATTTCGCGCCAGCACGCACGACGCATTCACGTTGACAACCAGCCTGGACAGGAAAACCGACTCGCGAGGCCTGCTACCAAGACTCTGCACACCATGCTGCTCATTGCTTTGTCTGCACTTTTTTTCAATCTTCTGCCCATCATATTCTTCATTTTTCGACTTTATGACAATGCAATGACGATCCTCTTTCTGGTTGTGCTCCCCACACTGACAAACAGTTGGGTAAACGTTGTCATCTATTGCCTCAGGAATGCGGAAATTCGTAGAGCGACAGTCAATCTTCTGGCATCATGCTACAAATTTTGCAAATGGTGCCCACAATTCAATCCAAACTAAGGAACTGGAAAGACAGCGTTCAGCTCAAAATCAACTGATGAGTCTCAATGTGCTGTGACATCCTGTGATGGTGAGTCACTTGTGTGGGTTGTGTGGCTCCAAGAAGTGCCCACAGAAACCCAATTCTTTTCAATATACACTTGTACACGTATTTCAGAATTTCAGACTGCATCAGACTCACAAGAAAAAGGTTTACTTTTTGGAAGTTAGCGCTGGACGATACGACAATATCGCCGTGATACCATATACATGAAAAAAAATGCTGCGATGCCATTACGTACCGGTACATGTACATGTACGTAATTCAAAACCTAAGCCAAATCTCAGGATGGCTCCTGGCAATTTTAGAAATGTATAATGCAAAAATAGCACGAGCAGCTAGTACCATGCAACGGTGCACAGACAAAGAAAGGAATAAAATCTTGCTGGTCCCATTTGCACTATGTACCAATTTGATAACAACCGCGTAACACCAGTGATTTTCCAGAAAAGTAAGCACGTCGGCAAACTTCAACACAGCCATTGGTGTGTTAACACATCTCCTGTCGATCGATGTACATGTACATGTAATAAAGTAACATCTTCTGCATATCAATTAAAGTTAAAATTATTCAAAAACTTGGTTTATTTAACGCGAAATGTACGACGAATTTGTCGATTAGTGTTGGCCACCATCTTGTTTGGATAGCGCTGTACACTTCACGCATGCGTAGTATGGCTAAGCTACACGTAAACAAGATGGCAGCCAACACTAATCGACAAATTCGTCGTACATTTTGCGTTATAAAAAACAAGTTTTTAAATAATTTCAACTTTAATTGATATGCAGAAAATGTTCTTTGTTACTTTTTCTACCATATAAAGCTACAATTAATGTTCAAAAGCATGTAAAAAATTTGTTGATGCTCGTTGACGACCGTTGAGGCTTGTTGAGGCTTGTTGAGGCTTGTTGACGCTTGTTGACGCACTTTAGTAGGACCCAGCTCTGGCCCAGTCCAGTGAGACTACTCGAGACAACCGTCTACAAATTTAAGGGACGTACCGGTACCCACATTTTTAAAGTTAATAAATTGGTCTTAAAGAACTAGAAAAGTTTACCATATTGTAAATTTGAAGTGATTTGGAAGTTGATTTATTGAGTGTTTGTAACACTTTTATTTTGAGTTAGAAGAAAGTTTGATTTTGATTTCTGATTGTGATATTAGAATTTAGCAAAGTTGTCCATATTCCTTGATTTTGGAAGTCGCATTCTTACAACTGTCTGTGACTACATGTATTCAGACAGCAGGAGGGTTAGTAGAGAAGAACTTAAGAATCTCACCCTAACGACAAGAGTAAGCCAGGAAGTCAAATGCAGATGATGAAACTGGATTTGGCATACATGTATTTTAACCCTAATGTACCAGAATCAATCAAAATCCACACCCCTGTTTTGGAGTATTTCAGTGGATTCAGGATACCTCCATGTTGAAAAAGTTGGGGGATTTTGATGGATACAGTACAGTAAGCCAAGCAGTAACTGCAGGATTTTGATGGATTCAGGATACCTCCATATATTGAGCAGTTGGGGGACTTGAATGGATTCAGGATCTCACCAGTTTAACCTTGGCTATATGTTTAGTGTGTACGAGGTACCAGTATACCAGTATGTACTACACTGGTGGATTCTGATGGACTCACTGGTGGATTTTGACTTGGATTTTGGCAGAGTCAGCATACTTTCTAGTAGAAGTGCTCAAGGGGTTAGGGTTAAGGAAGGAACATGACCACCATTGCACCGGGTATGACTGCCCTTACTTGGCAACCAGACAGAAGGTGTCATTTACCGTAGGAAGACCAAAAACAACCTTGAGAAGGACGTTTGGTAAGGAAAGGAAGCTTGAAGGACATAGAATGATGCCAAGGGATGGGCACAGGACAGAAACAAATGGAAACCGAGCATGATGGCCGTAAGAGGATACAAAAGCTAATTTTCCTCATATTGCACTGCGCCAAGTCAATAATTGCAGGCCCACGTGTATTTCACGTGACAAACGCGCAGTGAAGAGTAGAACAGTTTCTTCCTCCAAATGAAAGTTGGTATCAAGTGTCTAATAAACTCATAATTTTTTCAAAGCTTCATCATTTTGTTGATGTCATTTTGATTAGAATCTGACTCATTTTACCAATCAAGCATCAACAGGATTGATCATCAAACCTAGCAGTAAATGTAAATATAAGGAGCCACACCTCATGCAGAACTTCACATGTTCACCACTGCGGTTGTAGAGCAGTCGCTGGTCCTCGAATTAAACCAAATATTTGAGGCTTGCATTGTACATCAAACCAGCTGAGACTTCTCCACGTCAACCATGTTTAGTTGTCCTATTGTTCTCTCATCTCTCAGCACACTGCCAGCTTTTCTGTAAAAAAAAAGAATCCTAGCTTTGAAATTCAGCCTTTTCAATACATTCCGAGTCATCAGTGTTTTTCTTGTTGACTTCTGCTTCCAGCATGACTGCAGTAGCTTCAACGCAAGCGACGATGGACTTGGGTTTTTACAATGCTTCTCCATTCAATGCATCCATGACACCGGAAACTGGGACTGGGGATGTCCTCACTGACGTTTTGAAACTCATCTTTCTCATCATAGAAGCCACTCTACTCTTAACACTGAACCCACTTTGTCTCCTGGCTCTAAGCCATGTCAACGACACGGTTCAAGACACCACCAAAGTGTTTCTCTGCTCCATGACGGCCGCCGATCTGGGGCTGGGGATTTTCGGGGCCATCCCAATGACACTTTCGGTGATTTATGGGACTTGGCCGTTGGGACAAGCATTGTGTGGAATGCAGTCATTTCTGTTCACCTCCTGTTCCATAGCATCCCTCCTTTCACTGCTCTTGCTATCTGTAGACAGGTACATATCTGTTGTGTATGCGCTCCGTTATTTTTCCTTAGTGACAGTGAAGCGAGCCCGAATTGCAGTCTGTACTGCATGGGCGGTTGTCTTGTGCATAGTGACAGGACGTGGTCTTCTCACTGATTGGCAAGCCATATACGATGATCGTTCACTGGGGTGCTCGTTTTATAAAGAGGGTGTGCGTTCGTATCTCTACCTGCAAGTTATCGGCATGCTCATTTTGCTCAGCTGTATGTTGACACTTGCGGTTGTGTACACCAGACTTTTCCTGATTTCGCGCCAGCACGCACGACGCATTCACGTTGACAACCAGCTTGCTGGACAGGATAACCGACTCGCGAGGCCTGCTACCAAGACTCTGCACACCATGCTACTCATTGCTTTGTCTGCACTTTTTTTCAATCTTCTGCCCATCATATTCTTCACTTTTCGACTTTTTAATAATGCAATAATGACCTTTTTTCTGGCTGTGCTACCCGTACTGACAAACAGTTGGGTAAATGTCGTCATCTATTACCTCAGGAATGCGGAAATTCGCCGAGCGACAATCCATCTTCTGGTATCGTGCTACAAATTTTGCAAACGCTGCCCACACTTCAATACAAACTGAGGAATTTAAACGACAGATTTAAACAAGAATCTATCATTTTCAGCTCAAAAGCAACTGATAATTCTCAATTTGCTGTGACATCCTGTGATGGTGAGTCACTTTTGTGAGTTCGTGTAGCTTCAAGAAGTACATGTACCTGTGGAAACCCAACTCTTTTTAAACTTTTTCAGAATTACAAACTGCATTTTCAGACACTTAATGCAAACATTCTATGCGGGATTCCTTCCGTTATTTGCGTATTAAATCAAAATTGTGTATGACATCTTAGTCAAACATCATTCCAACATAATTTGTGTTACTAGTTCATGGTGAATATTCAAGATGTAATCGTCAACAGAAATGACAAGAGATGTCAATTTTCTGCAACATTTGCCATGGTTACCTACCTAAATTAACTATATTTTCCTCCTACATAACAGGTGGGTAAATCGTCTTATTCTCTGTTTGGGACTTTAAAGTCAGAGGAAATTCTCACAAATTTCTCCTATTTTGTAAAAAGTGGTTTGGTGTATGTTATGTCGTGTAAGTCCATGTAGCTTCAGATATTTAAATATACTGCAAGCAATCCACAAAACTTAATTTTTCCTTCTTTTTTTTGGTTAAAAACCAAAAGATTGACTTTGTATTTGTATATTGGTGTTGTAATTTCATTAATGCAACACACACAACTTTAATGAAAGGTGATTTAATTTTGTAAAATGATAACAAAAGCTGAATATGCAGGTTTTGCAATCACCTGCAATTACATGGAATTACTGAGATTTTTTCATCGTTGTATATAGGCTGAACTGGCGCAAAACACTCAGTGATCTATGTATGTCAGGCAGAGTTGTAGTCAGGTGCACCACAAGTTAATAGTCCCAGACTCAAAAAAGGCAGGCCATGGCAGGCCATTTCAAGTCTGATACAGGCCAGCGCATTGATTGTCAGGTTCACATGTAGGGGTCAACCTTATTTAAATAGGTATCTACACACATACTAATAGGGCGCTGCGTTAATCAAGACGCAGAGTGTACAGGAGAAGTACAGTGTAAGCCAATCAAACTGCAGGGCATGTGGCACAGCCAAGATGCAACGCTACCAATAAGATAATAGAAACATGATGAGGCCGTTGCCTGTCTTCATTATGAGGTCTGTTCTCACTTAGTCCTAAGTTTCTTGGAGGTGAATTGGGTTTTCATCATTTTCTTGAGAGAAGAGCATCCATTGATGCATCACAAGCTTGAGCCATGGTCTATAATTTTTGATTTGATTAATTATGCAAGACAACCGCAAAATCTAGAGGTCCAGCTCTAGATTTTGACCAATTAGTGGGGGCGCTTTCTGTATCAGGTTTCCGGTCATTCACCCATTGTCGCATCATAGACATGGATAAAAAACCTAGACACAGCATTACAAAGGCTGTGGACACGCGCTCTGTATTATGTTATGCGATACGCGCCCCGCTGTTGTTTGTACATGTATTACAAAACACTGCATTCGAACTGATCAATCAAATATTTAGTCCTGATTTGGGAATGAAAGGATGTCACGATTTAGTAAAGTCGACTCCGATTGGCTGAGGCGCGAGATCGCATAAATCTGCATGCTTGATATATCAGACGCTACACAGAGACTGGCTCGGTGGATAATGGGTGATACTCCTGGACTGAAGTTTTTCTTGCTTTCAAAAAATTCTGACAAAACCCCTTGATTATGTCAATGATGAAGTTTGGAAAAAATTAATTGGGAAATTCCACACAATAAACTTATGCTTTTGTTGTACAACTATGTTACCAGTTGTGTGAGAAATTGTGAGCTAATTTGAGTTGTAAAAAAGTTTTTTTCACAAACAACAGAATCGAATTACCAGTAATATCTGTGCCAAATTAGGTGAACACATCAATGTATTTAATATTCATGGAATGTGAAAAAAAATGTGTCTAAGAAGATGATATTTTTGTGTAAGTGGGGCCCAAATTTTACAACATTCCAAAGTGGATGACCAAATATATTTTGCTAGAATGGTGACTGTAACATTCTGGTTTGACTTTTGATATTGGACCAAAGCTCTCAAAATAATCAAGCATGTAACAGGGGGACGCCACTTCCAAAATCTGCATATTAATTCTGACAGTTGGATCAGAAATGATCTTACAATTCAGGACAAAGATGATAGCTAAAAATATTGTAAAAAAAAAAATTGTAAAAATACTGTTAAAATGACCTTAAATGGGACGTCACATGTTACAATGAAACCTCATTTTTGAGGTGCAAACTTATTTATGATTCATTTATACATGTATGTATACAAGTACTATTTAGAATATATTTGAAACTTTGTACGTCTTCAAACAATTAAATGTAGGATGAAATCAATTCGTATGCACAATCTTAACTGTTTATTTTTAATATTTTACTTTTGGTTGTCACACTTTTGCTCATTTTTTTTGCTCATTTTTTTAGAATCTGAGAGATAACATTTTACAATAAACAAATATTGAGTGGCTCAGAGTGAAATGGGAGGAATATTATCGCAAGGTAAAATCTGGACTTTTCCATTTCATGAGACGAAGCCGAGTGAACTGGAAAAGTCCAGATTTTACCGAGCGATAATATTCCTCCCATTTCACAATTTAAAGCCACTCAATATTTGTTTTATATAACTGACATTAACATGTAGATCCTTGTCATTTGATATATTTGAACTTTTATTTCAATACAAAATTGGTGGAAAATGTATTTTTCTCTTCCAAACCACCTCTTCACGAAAATGTATGAACCCAACTCTGTAGCGCTGGCTCTTTGGAACAATACGCGCTAGCACACAAATTGCACACCCATACATGTACTGCGTCATGGAACAAGAACTGTTGAATAGTATTTCCCATTCCCCATGGGCGAATGGGACTTTTTGAGCCCCGGCGTGAATGGGAGCAATAACTAATGTCAGGTGATTTGAGTTCCACCAATCAAATGACAAGGATCTAAAAGATCGTCTATGGACCATAAAACCCATAGAGTCAGGACTGTCAGTTGCTCCATATAGAGCTACTGTACATTGCTGACAAGCAAATTATCTGTCCATCATTTTCCACATATTGCACTACGCTTTATCATGTTTATAGTAAACACTTCCCAGCCGAGGCGAATTTCTAGTGACAAAAACGCAGTGAAGAGTAGAATAGTTGCTGCCTCTAAATGATAGTCAATATCAAGTGAAGGTCTCGCACGATCCGATAAACCCATTACTTTTAATCAATGCTTCATTACACAGCAGACGTCATTTTGACTCTTTACACCATAAGCCATCGATCAAGAGTCCACCGGATTCAATAAGAGATCTTGGCAATATGATTAGGCCAACAAAAAAAAAAGGCTGTGTTTCCAGTAACCCGACCAACCGTAAAAACAAATTGGCTGTACGTAGAGTCAGCGATTAATATTTTATTTTTCTAGCATGAAACAAAAGGAATAAATAAATTTATCAATCATGTCAATAGGAAAAAATCTAAACATTTGTGAAAATGTATTTGAACTCAAATTGCCATTAACGAAACACTTGCTATAGCGTTACGTAAGTCATAGGATCATCCTCGACGGCCTGGCGTATGTACGGGTAGTCACGTTGGGGTCCTGAGGGCTAGACATAGACAAACCATGTGCCTTGTCTCTCCTGCAGTGCGTGTATTTTGTTGATCACAGGTTTCCCAACTCCCAAGCCACATGCGCGTACAGGGGTTGAAAAATTTGCCAGAGTACCGGTACAGGTATATAAACATGACCAATAAATTAGATGATTAGTTCTTGACATTTATTTTGGTAAAGCATATTTTCTTACTTGATTTTGTCATTCAATATGTCATTCGTACATAGATCAGTACAATGAAATGACAACCACTTTGCACCAAAACAGTTGCTGCGTAGCCAGCTTGCGATTGCAGTGCATGTGGCACTTTTGGTTTGTAGAGTGTAGGTACCGGTATGGCCTCATTTGCGCGCCAAATAGCTAAATGCAGCGCCTGTTGAAAAAGTCATGAATATGCATGATGGACGCATTGTATTCAGCTTGGGATTGGATTGACAGTGGAAATTGACGAGTGGATCGGCGTTACGCATGCGGACGTCGTGACTGTAAATATTCATGACTTTTTTTCTATTGGACACTATTGGTGGATTTGTCCCAGATTTCATACAGGATTGACTTATTGTGCAATGTCATTTCTGCATGATCCAGTGAAAGCACACTGATCGCTCCCATGAAAAGTACGGCTGCCAGACTTCATGGTTCAACGTGAATGACAGCGGGGGAGGCAGGGACCAGGCTGAAACTACATGTACATGTAGAAGGAGATCATCGATCAGATCGCACGTACACATGTATTTCCAGGCGAAGCGGCAAACTAAACATGGCCTTTACCATGTTAACTTGCGCAATCATCGGTTACTGTAGCCTTATAACCAACAGCCATCAGCGATTTGCTGCCATAAAAGGATCTGGAAGTTGTGGGAAATCATGCTGGCTTATGTTCTGCTTGATGACACGATGTGCATTTCCTGTTCCGCGGAAGCAAATGGGCCATGGACATGATGGAATTGTGTTTTTATACCGATCTAAAGCCCTGTCACACTGTAACTTCCATGCCGAGCATTCATATTGTGCTGTTGAAATTCTTAAAATGTAACAAAATGCCATATGAAGACGCAGGATTCATGGCACCAGTGGCTTGCAATGCGTCTCTGTGAAGTCCACCAGAAGTCTAAGACTTCCGTGTGGCGTTCTATAGCGTCCTTGTGGTGTTCTCTATGAGTTCCATTGAAGACCAATTAGAGGTCTGCGCGACATCCTCTGCGTCCTCGCTGTGTCCTCATGGCATCCAATAAGTTCGTACGACGTTCTTGGAGTTCTTATCGCACGCTAATAAACGTACGTGTGACGTCAGCAGCCAGGAGCGCGGCGTATATAAACACTCAGGCCAAAACAGGCGATATTCATTGAGTCTACACATTTTGAACGGCATAGACGCAGGAGATGCGCAGTCCTGATGCATGCACATCCGTGGAGTTCTCGAGACGTCACTCCCGTCTGCCTGCACGTTGCCATTACGTCACGGCCGTTCGCGAGGAGTTCGCACAGAGTCCTTACCGTGTTCTGGTCAAAACACCAAGGCGCGGCGTTTGTTTTGTGCATGTCCAAAACGAACGTAACAGTTTGGCGTTCAGTGAAGTCCTCGGAGACCCTCTTAAGTCCTCTACTACCGTAGTATCAATGAGCCCCCATGCTGTAATCAGCGTTCTCACTGCATTTTAGTCAATTTTCGTGGTCGCGATACGAACTCCATACAAGAACGTGACAGTGTGACAGGCCCTTAAGCAAGATGGAGATAAACTTAATCAATTTTTACAAACATGAAATTATAAAAAAGCATTATAAGGACATTATCCTCAACAATTTAACCATGTCCTGGGTTTTGTGTACATTTTTAATGAAATAAAAAATGATCTACAATGTACAGTATATAATACATTGTAAATACGGTACCTCAGTGGAAATACCGGTACAAATGTACCGGGTACATGTACATGTACATGTATAAACACTGGCATGTTGCACATGTATTATTTTCATATAATGTGAACTTCATACCACATGAAAAAAAATGCTCAAAAAAAAATCCTGACCGACCGACCATTAATTTTTTTGGCAAACACAACATTTAATTTTGTTGGCCTACCTGATCAATTTGCCAATAAATGTACACGAGCAAGGTGCCGCACCCCTTTTAACAGTTTTAAGTCAGGAGATCACAGTGTAATGCATGATGTACAGTATGTACTGCTAATGCAGAATGCCAGATTTTCACGACTGCGATTGTAGAGTGGTCGTTGGTTCTTGAATTTCGGGGCTTGAATTGTGCATCAAATCATGGAGGTAGCAGCTGAGACTTCTCCACATCACCCATTTTTTGTCGTCCTTTTATTGTTCTCACAGCACACTGTCAGATTTTCTGTCAACATAATCCTTGACTTGAAATTCAGACTTCAAATATTTTGCAGTTTCAAGTCATCCGTGTTTTTTCCAGCTGAACCCTGTTTCCAGCATGACTGCAGTAGCTTCAACGCAAGCAACGATGGACTTGGGTTTTTACAATGCCTCTCCATTCAATGCATCCATGACACCGGAAACTGAGACCGGGGATGTCCTCACTGACGTTTTGAAACTCATCTTTCTCATCATAGAAACCACTCTACTCTTAACACTGAACCCACTTTGTCTCCTGGCTCTAAGCCGTGTCCACGACACGGTCCAAGACACCACCAAAGTGTTTCTCCGCTCCATGACGGCCGCTGATTTGGGGGTGGGGATTTTCGGGGCCATCCCAATGACACTTTCAGTGATTTATGGGACTTGGCCATTGGGGCAAGCATTGTGTGGGATGCAGTCATTTCTGGCCACCTCCTGTATCTTAGGATCCCTCCTTTCGCTGCTTTTGCTATCTGCAGACAGGTACATATCTGTTGTGTATGCGCTCCATTATCATTCCTTAGTGACGGTGAAGCGAGCCCGAATCGCAGCCTGCACTGCATGGACAGTTGTCTTTTGCATTGTGACAGGGTATGGTCTACTCACTGATTGGCAAGCCATATACGATGATCGTTCACTAGGGTGCGCTTTTTATAAAGAGGGCGTGCTTTCGTATATCTACCTGCAAGTTATCCTCACGTTCATTTTGCTCAGCTGTATGTTGACACTTGCCGTTGTGTACACCAGACTTTTCCTGATTTCGCGCCAGCACGCACGACGCATTCACGTTGACAACCAGCCTGCTGGACAGGAAAACCGACTCGCGAGGCCTGCTACCAAGACTCTGCACACCATGCTGCTCATTGCTTTGTCTGCACTTTTTTTCAATCTTCTGCCCATCATATTCTTCATTTTTCGACTTTATGACAATGCAATGACGATCCTCTTTCTGGTTGTGCTCCCCACACTGACAAACAGTTGGGTAAACGTTGTCATCTATTGCCTCAGGAATGCAGAAATTCGTAGAGCGACAGTCAATCTTCTGGCATCATGCTACAAATTTTGCAAATGGTGCCCTCAATTCAATCCAAACTAAGGAACTGGAAAGACAGCTTTCAGCTCAAAAGCAACTGATTAGTCTCAATGTGCTGTGACATCCTGTGATGGTGAGTCACTTTTGTGGGTTGTGTGGCTCCAAGAAGTACCCACAGAAACCCAATTCTTTTCAATATACACTTGTACATGTATTTCAGAATTTCAGACTGCATCAGACTCACAAGAAAAAGGTTTACTTTTTGGAAGTTAGCGCTGGACGATACGACAATATCGCCGTGATACCATATACATGAAAAAAAATGCTGCGATGCCATTACGTACCGGTACATGTACGTAATTCAAAACCTAAGCCAAATCTCAGGATGGCTCCTGGCAATTTTAGAAATGTATAATGCAAAAATAGCACGAGCAGCTAGTACCA
This sequence comes from Patiria pectinifera, assembly GCA_029964075.1. Classification (NCBI taxonomy): domain Eukaryota; kingdom Metazoa; phylum Echinodermata; class Asteroidea; order Valvatida; family Asterinidae; genus Patiria; species Patiria pectinifera. The sequence continues at coordinate 2,880,690 of CM057142.1, forward strand.
TGCAACGGTGCACAGACAAAGAAAGGAATAAAATCTTGCTGGTCCCATTTGCACTATGTACCAATTTGATAACAACCGCGTAACACCAGTGATTTTCCAGAAAAGTAAGCACGTCGGCCAACTTCAACACAGCCTTTAGTGTGTTAACACATCTCCTGTCGATCGATGTACATGTACCGGTACATGTACATGTACATGTAATAATGTGTTCGTAAACGTAAGCACACAATGTTTACCGCAGCTGCTTTTGCATCTAGTACAGGACAGAAAAATGTATTGTCACACCAAACTGCGGATCTGATTGGCCAGAAGAATTCAAAATAATTTGGTCTTCATCTGCAGCAGGCAAGATGGCTTAACGTGCATTGCACCGCATCAGCAGTACATGTACGTAATGCATTAGGCCGAAGAAAAAACAACAGATTAAACGAACAATTCAAACCTTCGTTGCCATAAATTGACAGTTTAAAGAGGCAAAAATTAAGTTAATAAAATCAAACCATACGTCATCGTAAAATTCACCGTCCGGTAAACACAAGGGTTATGCACTATCCAATGTCAATTGTCGATCGTCTGTTGTTGTGAATATTCAACAAACTGTGTCATTATTTTAATCGGTAAATTTATGATTTCCATGTTCAACAACCTTATCCTTTCCTTTAAACGAGTGCTTTTCGGTAGCATTCCCGACAACAAGGACTAACTGCCATCTTGATTACCTTACCCATTATCAATTTGCATTTAAACCAATTTTTCATATTGATGCATTAAAATTGACCCCAGAGCTGAAAAAAGTCCATATGAGGAGAGGACTACACATGTACCGGTACGTATCATAATTATAAATGCTAAGTTAAGTTGGACCAGATACAAGTAGCAAACACGTGCTGCGGTCAGCATGCGTAAGCTGTCAAGCACGGGCTTTTTCATGAAGAGGAGGAGCCTATTTATTTTAGCCTGCTTAGCGAGACGTGAAGCGTGCATTTAGGACTCTGTTAAATATGGAGTCAAACTCCTTACTTTCTCTTGTACATAAATCGAAATAAGTTTATCATTTCTTCAAAGCGTATTTTACTCTTTTTTTAGACATATTTATTGATTTTGTTATCTAAGCTTGCTATTTACTAGATTTCTTTTATTTATGGATGTATTCTCAAAAGGAGTATGGAATAAATGTCTACTGGAATTGAATTGAATTGAATTGTAGTATTGGGCATGCCTAACTATGATAATCAGGAGAGGGACCGGTCACGTGAGTGGGTTTAACCAATAATAGGCTAAAGAGTTTGATTTTCATAGGAGTCCGATTTTCATATGACACAGGCCCCAGGCGAAGGGCGGCACAGCGTGGCCGGGTGACAGGCAAGCTCGTTCAAGGGCATGCAAAGGTACATATACATGTACATGTACATGTACGGTACGTCCCAACGGAGGGACGTACCGGTACTTATGAATTCAGCCGCAGGTCATGGGAACGCATGGAGAACCAGTACGTGACCAATAAACTTCACTTATCGAAACGAACCAAGCTGTATTTGAAGCTGAGAGAGCTTTCTATGTTGGCCCTTCAAGAAGAGGGCTAAGTGGTTATCCTAACCCTACGGTCACCTGTTACTACCTGGGTGCACTCCGCTAGCTACCCAAGTCTTGTGATTCTACACAAACGAGCAAGCTCCGGCGGTCCTACTAAAGTGCGTCAACAAGCGTCAACAAGCGTCAACAAGCGTCAACAAGCGTCAACAAGCCTCAACGGTCGTCAACGAGCATCAACAAATGTTGTACATGCTTTTGAACATTAAAAGTAGCATTATATAGTAGAAAAAGCAATTAAGAACATCTTCTGCATATCAATTAAAGTTAAAATTATTCAAAAACTTGGTTTATTTAACGCGAAATGTACGACGAATTTGTCGATTAGTGTTGGCCACCATCTTGTTTGGATAGCGCTGTACACTTCACGCATGCGTAGTATGGCTAAGCTACACGTAAACAAGATGGCAGCCAACACTAATCGACAAATTCGTCGTACATTTTGCGTTATAAAAAACAAGTTTTTAAATAATTTCAACTTTAATTGATATGCAGAAAATGTTCTTTGTTACTTTTTCTACCATATAAAGCTACTTTTAATGTTCAAAAGCATGTACAAAATTTGTTGATGCTCGTTGACGACCGTTGAGGCTTGTTGAGGCTTGTTGAGGCTTGTTGACGCACTTTAGTAGGACCCAGCTCTGGCCCAGTCCAGTGAGACTACTCGAGACAACCGTCTTCAAATTTAAGGGACGTACCGGTACCCACATTTTCAAAGTTAATAAATTGGTCTTAAAGAACTAGAAAAGTTTACCATATTGTAAATTTGAAGTGATTTGGAAGTTGATTTATTGAGCGTTTGTAACACTTTTATTTTGAGTTAGAAGAAAGTTTGATTTTGATTTCTGATTGTGATATTAGAAAAGTTGTCCATATTCCTTGATTTTGGAAGTCGCATTCTTACAACTGTCTGTGACTACATGTATTCAGACAGCAGGAGGGTTAGTAGAGAAGAACATTTATAACAATCTCACCCAAACGACAAGAGTAAGCCAGGAAGTCAAACGCAGATGATGAAACTGGATTTGGCATACATGTATTTTAACCCTAACGTACCAGAATCAATCAAAATCCACACCCCTGTTTTGAAGTATTTCAATGGATTCTGAGGATACCTCCATGTTGAAAAAGTTGGGGATTTTGATGGATTCAGTACAGTAAGCCAAGCAGTAACTGCAGGATTTTGATGGATTCAGGATACCTCCATATATTGAGCAGTTGGGGGACTTTAATGGATTCAGGATCTCACCGTTTTAACCCTTGGCTATATGTTTGGTGTGTACGAGGTACCAGTATACCAGTATGTACTACACTGGTGGATTCTGATGGACTCACTGGTGGATTTTGACTTGGATTTTGGCGGAGTCAGCATACTTTCTAGTAGAAGTGCTCAAGGGGTTAGGGTTAAGGAAGGAACATGACCACCATTGCACCGGGTATGACTGCCCTTACTTGGCAACCAGACAGAAGGTGTCATTTACCGTAGGAAGACCAAAAACAACCTTGAGAAGGACGTTTGGTAAGGAAAGAAAGCTTGAAGGACATAGAATGATGCCAAGGGATGGGCACAGGACAGAAACAAATGGAAACCGAGCATGATGGCCGTAAGAGGATACGAAAGCTAATTTTCCTCATATTGCACTGCGCCAAGTCAATAATTGCAGGCCCATGTGTATTTCACGTGACAAACGTGCAGTGAAGAGTAGAACAGTTTCTTCCTCCAAATGAAAGTTGGTATCAAGTGTCTAATAAACTCATAATTTTTTCAAAGCTTCATCATTTTGTTGATGTCATTTTGATTAGAATCTGACTCATTTTACCAATCAAGCATCAACAGGATTGATCATCAAACCTAGCAGTAAATGTAAATATAAGGAGCCACACCTCATGCAGAACTTCACATGTTCACCGGTTGTAGAGCAGTCGTTGGTCCTCCAATTAAACCAAATATTTGAGGCTTGCATTGTACATCAAACCAGCTGAGACTTCTCCACGTCACCCATTTTTTGTTGTCCCATTGTTCTCTCATCTCTCAGCACACTGCCAGCTTTTCTGTAAAAAAAAAAAATCCTAGCTTTGAAATTCAGCCTTTTCAATACATTCCGAGTCATCAGTGTTTTTCTTGTTGACTTCTGCTTCCAGCATGACTGCAGTAGCTTCAACGCAAGCGACGATGGACTTGGGTTTTTACAATGCTTCTCCATTCAATGCATCCATGACACCGGAAACTGGGACTGGGGATGTCCTCACTGACGTTTTGAAACTCATCTTTCTCATCATAGAAGCCACTCTACTCTTAACACTGAACCCACTTTGTCTCCTGGCTCTAAGCCATGTCAACGACACGGTTCAAGACACCACCAAAGTGTTTCTCCGCTCCATGACGGCCGCCGATCTGGGGGTGGGGATTTTCGGGGCCATCCCAGTGACACTTTCAGTGATTTATGGGACTTGGCCGTTGGGGCAAGCATTGTGTGGAATGCAGTCATTTCTGTTCACCTCCTGTTCCATAGGATCCCTCCTTTCACTGCTCTTGCTATCTGTAGACAGGTACATATCTGTTGTGTATGCGCTCCGTTATTTTTCCTTAGTGACAGTGAAGCGAGCCCGAATTGCAGTCTGTACTGCATGGGCGGTTGTCTTGTGCATAGTGACAGGACGTGGTCTTCTCACAGATTGGCAAGCCATATACGATGATCGTTCACTGAGGTGCTTGTTTTATAAAGAGGGCGTGCGTTCGTATCTCTTCCTGCAAGTTATCAGCATGCTCATGCTGCTCAGCTGTATGTTGACACTTGCTGTTGTGTACACCAGACTTTTCCTGATTTCGCGCCAGCACGCACGCCGCATTCACGTTGACAACCAGCTTGCTGGACAGGATAACCGACTCGCGAGGCCTGCTACCAAGACTCTGCACACCATGCTACTCATTGCTTTGTCTGCACTTTTTTTCTATCTTCTGCCCATCATATTCTTCATTTTTCGACTTTTTAATAATGCAATAATGACCTTTTTTCTGGCTGTGCTACCCGTACTGACAAACAGTTGGGTAAATGTCGTCATCTATTACCTCAGGAATGCGGAAATTCGCCGAGTGACAATCCATCTTCTGGTATCGTGCTACAAATTTTGCAAACGCTGCCCACACTTCAATACAAACTGAGGAATTTAAACGACAGATTTAAACAAGAATCCATCGTTTTCAGCTCAAAAGCAACTGATAATTCTCAATTTGCTGTGACATCCTGTGATGGTGAGTCACTTTTGTGAGTTCGTGTAGCTCCAAGAAGTACCTGTGGAAACCCAATTCTTTTCAAACTATTTAAGAATTACAAACTGCATTTTCAGACACTTAATGCAAAAATTCTTTGCGGGATTCCTTTGGTTATTTGCGTATTAAATCAAAATTGTGTATGCCATCTTATTCAAACATCATTCCAACATAATTTGTGGTACTAGTTCATGGTGAATATTCAAGATGTAATCGTCAACAGAAGTGACAAGAGATGTCAATTTTCTGCAACATTTGCCATGGTTACCTACCTAAATTAAGTATATTTTCCTCCTACATAACAGGTGGGTAAATCGTCTTATTCTCTGTTTGGGACTGTAAAGTCAGATGAAATTCTCACAAATTTCTCCTATTTTGTAAAAAGTGGTTTGGTGTATGTTATGTCGTGTAAGTCCATGTAGCTTCAGATATTTAAATATACTGCAAGCAATCCACAAAACTTAATTTTTCCTTCTTTTTTTTGGTTAAAAACCAAAAGATTGACTTTGTATTTGTATATTGGTGTTGTAATTTCATTAATGCAACACACACAACTTTAATGAAAGGTGATTTAATTTTGTAAAATGATAACAAAAGCTGAATATGCAGATTTTGCAATCACCTGCAATTACATGGAATTACTGAGATTTTTTCATCGTTGTATATAGGCTGAACTGGCGCAAAACACTCAGTGATCTATGTCAGGCAGAGTTGTAGTCAGGTGCACCACAAGTTAATAGTCCCAGACTCAAAAAGGGCAGGCCCTGGCGGGCCATTTCAAGTCTGATACCGGCCAGCGCATTGATTGTCAGGTTCACATGTAGGGGTCAACCTTATTTAAATACGTATCTACACACATACTAATAGGGTGCTGCGTTAATCGAGACGCAGAGTGTACAGGAGAAGTAGGCCAATCAAACTGCAGGGCATGTGGCACAGCCAAGATGCAACGCTACCAATAAGATAATAGAAACATGATGAGGCCGTTGCCTGTCTTCATTATGAGGTCTGTTCTCACTTAATCCTAAGTTTCTTGGAGGTGAATTGGGTTTTCATCATTTTCTTGAGAGAAGAGCATCCATTGATGAATCACAAGCTTGAGCCATGGTCTATAATTTTTTAGCAGATTCGCTGATTAATTATGCAAGACAACCGCAAAATCTAGAGGTCAAGCTCTAGATTTTGACCAATTAGTGGGCGCTTTCTACATCAGGTCTTCGGTCATTCACCCATTGTCGCATCATAGACATGGATAAAAAAACCTAGACACAGCATTACAAAGGCTGTGGTCACGCGCTCTGTATTATGTTACACGATACGCGCCCCGCTGTTGTTGTACATGTATTACAAAACACTGCATTCGAATTGATCAATCAAATATTTAGTCCTGATTTGGGAATAAAATGATGTCACGATTTAGTAAAGTCGACTCCGAGTGGCTGAGGCGCGAGATCGCCTAAATCTGCATGCTTGATATATCAGACGCTACACAGAGACTGGCTCGGTGGATAATGGGTGATACTCCTGGACTAAAGCTTTACATGCTTTCAAAAAATTCTGACAAAACCCCTTGATTATGTCAATGATGAAGTTTGGAAAAAATTAATTGGGAAATTCCACATAGTAAACTTAAATGCTTTTGTTGTACAACTACATTTGTATGTTACCAGTTGTGTGAGAAATTGTGAGCTAATTTCAGTTGTAAATAAGATTTTTTCACAAACAACAGAATCGAATTACCAGTAATATCTGTGCCAAATTAGGTGAACATATCACTGTATTTAATATTCATGGAATGTGAAAAAAAATGTGTCTACATGTAAGAAGATGATATTTTTGTGTAAGTGGGGACCAAATTTTACAACTTTCCAAAGTGTATGACCAAATATATTTTGCTAGAATGGTGACTGTAACATTCTGGTTTGACTTTTGATATTGGACCAAAGCTCTCAAAATAATCAAGCATGTAACAGGGGGACGCCACTTCCAAAATCTGCATATTAATTCTTACAGTTGGATCAGAAATGATCTTACAATTCAGGACAAAGATGATAGCTAAAAATATTGTAAAACAAAAAATTGTAAAAATACTGTTAAAATGACCTTAAATGGGACGTCACATGTTACAATGAAACCTCATTTTTGAGGTGCAAACTTATTTATGATTCATTTATGTATACAAGTACTATTTAGAATATATTTGAAACGTTGTACATCTTCAAACAATTAAATGTAGGATGAAATCATTTCATATGCACAATTTTAACTGTTTATTTTTAATATTTTACTTTTGGTTGTCACACTTTTGCTAATTTTTTTAGAATCTGAGAGATAACATTTTACAATAAACAAATATTGAGTGGCTCAGAGTGAAATGGGAGGAATATTATCGCAAGGTAAAATCTGGACTTTTCCATTTCATGAGACGAAGCCGAGTGAACTGGAAAAGTCCAGATTTTACCGAGCGATAATATTCCTCCCATTTCACAATTGAAAGTCACTCAATATTTGTTTTATATTGACATACAATGTAGATCCTTGTCATTTGATATATTTGACCTTTTATTTCAATACAAAATTGGTGGAAAATGTACTTCTCTCTTCCAAACCACCTCTTCACGAAAATGTTTGAACCCAACTCTGTAGCGCTGGCTTTTTGGAACAATACGCGCTAGCACACAAATTGCACACTCATACTACGTCATGGAACAAGAACTGTTGAATAGTATTTCCCATTCCCCATGGGCGAATGGGACTTTTTGAGCCCCGGCGTGAATGGGAGCAATAACGAATGTCAGGTGATTTGAGTTCCACCAATCAAATGACAAGGATCTAAAAGATCGTCTATGGACCATAAAACCCATAGAGTCATGACTGTCAGTTGCTCCATACGTGTATGTAGAGCTACTGTACATTGCTGACAAGCAAATTATCTGTCCATCATTTTCCACATATTGCACTACGCTTTATCATGTTTATAGTAGACACTTCCCAGCCGAGGCGAATTTCTAGTGACATAAAACGCAGTGAAGAGTAGAATAGTTGCTGCCTCTAAATGACAGTCAATATCAAGTGAAGGTCTCGCACGATCAGATAAACCCATTGCTTTTTAATCAACGCTTTTAATCAAATTGGACACCATTGGTGGATCTGTGCTATCCCCTGATCACACTGCACACTATAAATCGATCGTACAGCCACCGATCGATCGCGCTATGTCACACATCCAGGACTTTTTTTTTTGTCGCGCTACTTCACGGGTACTTCAAAATATCGCGACTGACCGATCTTTAATTTGTTTTGGCCTTACTGATCAACTTGCTAGTAAATGTATACTGTACACGTGTAAGGTGCCACACCCTTTTAAAGTCACAAAATCACAGTGTAATGCATGATGCATGTACTGCTAATGCGGAATGCCAGATTTTCAGGACTGCGATTGTAGAGTGGTCGTTGGTTCTTGAATTATACCAATTTTCGGGGCTTGAATTGTGCATCAAACCAGCTGAGACTTCTCCACATCACCCATATTTCGTCGTCCTTTTATTGCTCTCTCAGCACATTGTCAGATTTTCTGTCAACATAATCCTTGCCTTGAAATTCAGACTTCAAATATTCTGCAGTTTCATGATCAAGTCATCAGTATTTTTTCTGCTGACGTCTGTTTCCAGCATGACTGCAGTAGCTTCAACGCAAGCGACGATGGACTTGGGATTTTACAATGCCTCTCCATTCAATGCATCCATGACAACGGAAACTGGGACCGGGGATGTCCTCACTGACGTTTTGAAACTCATCTTTCTCATTATAGAAACCACTCTACTCTTAACACTGAACCCCCTTTGTCTCCTGGCTCTAAGCCATGTCCATAACACGGTCCAAGACACCACCAAAGTGTTTCTCCGCTCCATGACGGCTGCTGATCTGGGGGTGGGGATTTTCGGGGCCATCCCAATGACACTTTCAGTGATTTATGGGACTTGGCCATTGGGGCAAGCATTGTGTGGAATGCAGTTATTTCTGTTCACCTCCTGTTCCCTAGGATCCCTCCTTTCACTGCTCTTGCTATCTGTAGACAGGTACATATCTGTTGTGTATGCGCTCCGTTATTTTTCCTTAGTGACAGTGAAGCGAGCCCGAATTGCAGTCTGTACTGCATGGGCGGTTGTCTTGTGCATAGAGACAGGACATGGTCTTCTCACTGATTGGCAAGCCATATACGATGATCGTTCACTGGGGTGCTTGTTTTATAAAGAGGGTGTGCGTTCGTATCTCTACCTGCAAGTTATCTGCATGCTCATGGTGCTCAGCTGTATGTTGACACTTGCTGTTGTGTACACCAGACTTTTCCTGATTTCGCGCCAGCACGCACGCCGCATTCACATCGACAACCAGCCTGCTGGACAAGGAAACCGACTCGCGAGGCCTGCTACCAAGACTCTGCACACCATGCTGCTCATTGCATTTAGTGCACTTTTCTTCTATCTTCTGCCCATCATATACATGACAATTCACCTTCAGAACAATGCAACGCTGTCGTTCTTTCTGACTGTGCTACCCTTACTGACAAACAGTTGGGTAAACGTTGTCATCTATTGCCTCAGGAATGCGGAAATTCGCCGAGCGACAGTCAATCTTCTGGCATCATGCTACAAATTTTGCAAACAGTGCCCACACTTCAATACAAATAACGAACTCGAACGACAGATTTAAACAAGAATCCAACGTTTTCAGCTCAAAAGCAACTGATAAGTCTCAATTTGCTGTGACATCGTCTGATTGGCAAGCTATACATGATGATCGTTCACTGGGGTGCTTGTTTTATAAAGAGGGTGTGCGTTCGTATCTCTACCTGCAAGTTATCGGCATGCTCATGGTGCTCAGCTGTATGTTGACACTTGCTGTTGTGTACACCAGACTTTTCCTGATTTCGTGCCAGCACGCACGCCGCATTCACATCGACAACCAGCCTGCTGGACAGGGAAACCGACTCGCGAGGCCTGCTACCAAGACTCTGCACACCATGCTGCTCATTGCATTTAGTGCACTTTTCTTCTATCTTCTGCCCATCATATACATGACAATTCACCTTCAGAACAATGCAACGCTGTCGTTCTTTCTGACTGTGCTACCCTTACTGACAAACAGTTGGGTAAACGTTGTCATCTATTACCTCAGGAATGCGGAAATTCGTCAAGCGACAGTCAATCTTCTGGCATCATGCTACAAATTTTGCAAACAGTGCCCACACTTCAATTCAAATAACGAACTCGAATGACAGATTTAATCAAGAATCCAACGTTTTCAGCTCAAAAGCAAATGATAAGTCTCAATTTGCTGTGACATCGTCTGATTGGCAAGCCATACATGATGATCGTTCACTGGGGTGCTTGTTTTATAAAGAGGGTGTGCGTTCGTATCTCTACCTGCAAGTTATCTGCATGCTCATGGTGCTCAGCTGTATGTTGACACTTGCGGTTGTGTACACCAGACTTTTCCTGATTTCGCGACAGCACGCACGACGCATTCACGTCGACAACCAGCCTGCTGGACAGGGAAACCGACTCGCGAGGCCTGCTACCAAGACTCTGTACACACCATGCTGCTCATTGCATTTAGTGCACTTTTCTTCTATCTTCTGCCCATCATATACATGACAATTCACCTTCAGAACAATGCAACGCTGTCGTTCTTTCTGGCTGTGCTACCCATACTGACAAACAGTTGGGTAAATGTCGTCATCTATTACCTCAGGAATGCGGAAATTCGCCGGGCGACAGTCAATCTTCTGGAATCATGCTACAAATTTTGCAAACGGTGCCCACACTTCAATACAAACTAAGGAACTCGAATGACAGATTTAAACAAGAATCCATAGTTTTCAGCTCAAAAACAACTGATAAGTCTCAATTTGCTGTGACATCCTGTGATGGTGAGTCACTTTTGTGAGTTTGTGTGGCTCCAAAAAGTACCCACATGTACAATGGAAACCCAATTCTTTTCAAAGTACCGGTACTTCAAAAATTTCAAACTGGGTTTTCAGACACTTATTATGCAAAAATTTTTGCGGGATTCCTTCACTTATTTGTGTAATCAAAATTTGCGTATGCAATCTTATAATTAGTAGTAATGACTGGTATTAGTTTACAGTGAATTTTATATGCAAGATGTACATGTAATCGTCAAAAGAAGTGACAAAGGATGTACAAATGTAAGTTTTTTCTGCAACATTTGCCACGGTTACCTACATTTTCCTATATAACTATATAGGAAATTCTTATTAACTATATTAACTCTATTTTCCTCCTACATGTACATTACAGGTGAGTTAATCTTCTTTTTCTCTGTTTGAGACTTTTAAGCCGGAGGACAATCTCATAAATTTCTCCTATTTTGTAAAAAGTGGTTTTGTGTTGTTAGGCCATTTTAGTCCATCTTATTTCAGATATTTAATTATACTGCACGCAATCAATAAAACGTAATTCTTTTGTGTTTTGAAAACCAAACGATTGGCTTTTGAAGGCCTACATTGGTGTTGTTATTTCATTAATGCCACACACAAAATTTAATGAAAGGTGAATTAATTTTGTAAAATGATAACAAATATTCAATATGCAGGTTTTGCAATCAGCTGCAAATACATCAAGGGCAGATCCAGAACACAATGTTTCTATTCACAAGCAACAAGGGAGAGTCAGTCAGTCGGGGAGGGAGTCAGTCAGTCAGTCGGGAAGTAAGTCAGTGGTGGGGGGGGGTCGGGGAGTCAGCCGGTCAGTCAGTGAGATACATGTACAGAGAACGCTGGAACCAGCAAATAGGACTGTCTGTGGACAATGAAACCTGTATAAGTCCAGCACCCGATTTCATCAAACTCTTCATAACTTACGATCCATCCCAGCAATGCGACGCGTCGTTTCTCTACGATGCGTCGCAGCTGCGATGCGTCCTGCGATCCATTTTACAAAACACATTGAAGTGCGACGCGTCGTACACTGTCGTAGGTGTATTTATAGCACAACTCGGTGACTGTTTTATGTATCCTGTCAGCGTACAGTAAATAGTCGTCTGATATTCAACAAAGAGTCGTCGGATCTCAGCTCGAAATTCGTTAAAACGTGAAACAAAATGGCGGCCATGCGATGCAATTTTGAAGGAAAACAATTATAATTATAATCTCGTTTATGTAATGTTTATGGCATATAACTGGCTTAGAAAATTACTCTTCTCATTTTGCGATGACTACTAGACACGCCGTAACTTGCGACATGTTTCAAGCCGTTGTCAAGGAACTTACGACACGTCAACACATCGCAACCTTCAGGTTGGATGATACGACGCGTCGCGAGTTGCGATGTGTTACACGTCATAACTCGAGTTGCGACGCGTCGCAGCGCTTTGTGAAATCAGGTGCTGACTGTCGGTTGCTGACAAGCATATTATCTGTCCATAATTTTCCTCATATTGCACTACACTTACACATGTAGTCAACACTTCCCAGCCCAGGCAAATTTCTAGTGACAAAAACGCAGTGAAGAGTAGAATAGTTGCTGCCTCTAAATGATAGTCAATATCAAGTGAAGGTCTCGCACGATCCGATAAACCCATTACTTTTAATCAATGCTTCATTACACAGCAGACGGGTTTTGACTCTTTACACCATAAGCCATCGATCAAGAGTCCACCGGATTCAATAAGAGAACTTGGCAATATGATTAGGCCAACAAAAAAAAGGCTGTGTTTCCAGTAACCCGACCAACCGTAAAAACAAATTGGCTGTACGTAGAGTCAGCGATTAATATTTTATTTTTCTAGCCTGAAACAAAAGGAATAAATAAATTTATCAATCATGTCAATAGGAAAAAATCTAAACATTTGTGAAAATGTATTTGAACTCAAATTGCCATAAACGAAACACTTGCTATAGCGTTACGTAAGTCATAGGATCATCCTTGACGGCCTGGCGTATGTACGGGTAGTCACGTTGGGGTCCTGAGGGCTAGACATAGACATGTGCCTTGTCTCTCCTGCAGTGCGTGTATTTTGTTTATCACAGGTTTCCCAACTCCCAAGCCACATTTGCGTACAGGGGTTGAAAAATTTGCCAAGTACCGGTACAGGTATATAAACATGACCAATAAATTAGATGATTAGTTTTTGACATTTATTTTGGTAAAGCATATTTTCTTACTTGATTTTGTCATTCAATATGTCATTTGTACACATAGATCAGTACAATGAAATGACAACCACTTTGCACCAAAACAGTTGCTGCGTAGCCAGCTTGCGATTGTAGTGCATGTGGCACTTTTGGTTTGTAGAGTGTAGGTATGGCCTCATTTGCGCGCCAAATAGCTAAATGCAGCGCCAGTGTTGAAAAAGTCATGAATATGCATGATGGACGCATTGTATTCAGCTTGGGATTGGATTGACAGTAGAAATTGACGAGTGGATCGGCGTTACGCATGAGGACGTCGTGACTGTAAATATTCATGACTTTTTTTTTATTGGACACCATTGGTGGATCTGCGCTATCCCCTGATCACGCTGCACACTATCAGTCGATTGCACAGCCACCGTTCGATCGTGCTACTGACTATGTCACATCCAGGACCTTTTTTTTTGTCACGCTACTTCATGGCTCTGGAAGGATTTCTTTGCAAAGAAGAAGACACTATTTGTCCCAGATTTCATACAGGATTGACTTATTGTGCAATGTCATTTCTGCATGATCCAGTGAAAGCACACTGATCGCTCCCATGAAAAGTACGGCTGCCAGACTTCATGGTTCAACGTGAATGACAGCGGGGGAGGCAGGGACCAGGCTGAAACTACATGTACATGTAGAAGGAGATCATCAATCAGATCGCACGTACACATGTACCGGTATTTCCAGGCGAAGCGGCAAACTAAACATGGCCTTAACTTGCGCAATCATCGGTTACTGTAGCCTTATAACCAACAGCCATCAGCGATTTGCTGCCATAAAAGGATCTGGAAGTTGTGGGAAATCATGCTGGCTTATGTTCTGCTTGATGACACGATGTGCATTTCCTGTTCCGCGGAAGCAAATGGGCCATGGACATGATGGAATTGTGTTTTTATACCGATCTAAAGCCCTGTCACACTGTAACTTCCATGCCGAGCATTCATATTGTGCTGTTGAAATTCTTAAAATGTAACAAAATGCCATATGAAGACGCAGGATTCATGGCACCAGTGGCTTGCAATGCGTCTCTGTGAAGTCCACCAGAAGTCTAAGACTTCCGTGTGGCGTTCTATAGCGTCCTTGTGGTGTTCTCTATGAGTTCCATTGAAGACCAATTAGAGGTCTGCGCGACATCCTCTGCGTCCTCGCTGTGTCCTCATGGCATCCAATAAGTTCGTACGACGTTCTTGGAGTTCTTATCGCACGCTAATAAAACGTACGTGTGACGTCAGCAGCCAGGAGCGCGGCGTATATAAACACTCAGGCCAAAACGGGCGATAGTCATTGAGTCTACACATTTTGAACGGCATAGACGCAGGAGATGCGCAGTCCTGATGCATGCACATCCGTGGAGTTCTCGAGACGTCACTCCCGTCTGCCTGCACGTTGCCATTACGTCACGGCCGTTCGCGAGGAGTTCGCACAGAGTCCTTACCGTGTTCTGGTCAAAACACCAAGGCGCGGCGTTTGTTTTGTGCATGTCCAAAACGAACGTAACAGTTTGGCGTTCAGTGAAGTCCTCGGAGACCCTCTTAAGTCCTCTACTACCGTAGTATCAATGAGCCCCCATGCTGTAATCAGCGTTCTCACTGCATTTTAGTCAATTTTCGTGGTCGCGATACGAACTCCATACAAGAACGTGACAGTGTGACAGGCCCTTAAGCAAGATGGAGATAAACTTAATCAATTTTTACAAACATGAAAGTATAAAAAAGCATTATAAGGACATTATCCTCAACAATTTAACCATGTCCTGGGTTTTGTGTACATTTTTAATGAAATAAAAAATGATCTACAATGTACAGTATATAATACATTGTAAATACGGTACCTCAGTGGAAATACCGGTACAAATGTACCGGGTACATGTACATGTACATGTATAAACACTGGCATGTTGCACATGTATTATTTTCATATAATGTGAACTTCATACCACATGAAAAAAAATGCTCAAAAAAAAATCCTGACCGACCGACCATTAATTTTTTTGGCAAACACAACATTTAATTTTGTTGGCCTACCTGATCAATTTGCCAATAAATGTACACGAGCAAGGTGCCGCACCCCTTTTAACAGATTAAAGTCAGGAGATCACAGTGTAATGCATGATGCATGTACATGTACTGCTAATGCGGAATGCCTGATTTTCACGACTGCGATTGTAGAGTGGTCGTTGGTTCTTGAATTTCGGGGCTTGAATTGTGCATCAAATCAGCTGAGACTTCTCCACATCACCCATTTTTTTGTCGTCCTTTTATTGTTCTCACAGCACACTGTCAGATTTTCTATCAACATAATCCTTGACTTGAAATTCAGACTTCAAATATTTTGCAGTTTCAAGTCATCCGTGTTTTTTCCAGCTGACGTCTGTTTCCAGCATGACTGCAATAGCTTCAACGCAAGCGACGATGGACTTGGGTTTTTACAATGCCTCTCCATTAAATGCATCCATGACAACAGAAACTGGGACCGGGGATGTCCTCACTGACGTTTTGAAACTCATCTTTCTCATCATAGAAACCACTCTACTCTTAACACTGAACCCACTTTGTCTCCTGGCTCTAAGCGGTGTCCACGACACGGTCCAAGACACCACCAAAGTGTTTCTCCGCTCCATGACGGCCGCTGATTTGGGGGTGGGGATTTTCGGGGCCATCCCAATGACACTTTCAGTGATTTATGGGACTTGGCCATTGGGGCAAGCATTGTGTGGGATGCAGTCATTTCTGGCCACCTCCTGTATCTTAGGATCCCTCCTTTCGTTGCTTTTGCTATCTGCAGACAGGTACATATCTGTTGGGTATGCGCTCCGTTATCATTCCTTAGTGACGGTGAAGCGAGCCAGAATCGCAGCCTGCACTGCATGGACAGTTGTCTTTTGCATTGTGACAGGGTATGGTCTTCTCACTGATTGGCAAGCCATATACGATGATCGTTCACTAGGGTGCGCTTTTTATAAAGAGGGTGTGCGTTCGTATCTCTACCTGCAAGTTATCCTCACGTTCATTTTGTTCAGCTGTATGTTGACACTTGCTGTTGTGTACACCAGACTTTTCCTGATTTCGCGCCAGCACGCACGACGCATTCACGTTGACAACCAGCCTGCTGGACAGGAAAACCGACTTGCGAGGCCTGCTACCAAGACTCTGCACACCATGCTGCTCATTGCTTTGTCTGCACTTTTTTTCAATCTTCTGCCCATCATATTCTTCATTTTTCGACTTTATGACAATGCAATGACGATCCTCTTTCTGGTTGTGCTCCCCACACTGACAAACAGTTGGGTAAACGTTGTCATCTATTGCCTCAGGAATGCGGAAATTCGTAGAGCGACAGTCAATCTTCTGGCATCATGCTACAAATTTTGCAAATGGTGCCCTCAATTCAATACAAACTAAGGAACTGGAAAGACAGCTTTCAGCTCAAAATCAACTGATTAGTCTCAATGTGCTGTGACATCCTGTGATGGTGAGTCACTTTTGTGGGTTGTGTGGCTCCAAGAAGTACCCACAGAAACCCAATTCTTTTCAATATACACTTGTACATGTATTTCAGAATTTCAGACTGCATCAGACTCACAAGAAAAAGGTTTACTTTTTGGAAGTTAGCGCTGGACGATACGACAATATCGCCGTGATACCATATACATGAAACAAAATGCTGCGATGCCATTACGTACCGGTACATGTACGTAATTCAAAACCTAAGCCAAATCTCAGGATGGCTCCTGGCAATTTTAGAAATGTATAATGCAAAAATAGCACGAGTAGCTAGTACCATGCAACGGTGCACGGACAAAGAAAGGAATAAAATCTTGCTGGTCCCATTTGCACTATGTACCAATTTGATAACAACCGCGTAACACCAGTGATTTTCCAGAAAAGTAAGCACGTCGGCAAACTTCAACACAGCCTTTAGTGTGTTAACACATCTCCTGTCGATCGATGTACATGTACATGTAATAATGTGTTCGTAAACGTAAGCACACAATGTTTACCGCGGCTGCTTTTGCATAGATGTAGTACAGGACAGAAAAATGTATTGTCACACCAAATTGCGGATCTGATTGGCCAGAAGAATTCAAAATAATTCGGGCTTCATCTGCAGCAGGCAAGATGGCTTAACGTGCATTGCACCGCACCAGCAGGTACGTAATGCATTAGGCCGAAGAAAAAACAACAGATTAAACGAACAATTCAAACCTTCGTTGCCATAAATTGACAGTTTAAAGAGGCAAAAATTAAGTTAATAAAATCAAACCATACGTCATCGTAAAATTCACCGTCCGGTAAACACAAGGGTTATGCACTATCCAATGTCAATTGTCGATCGTCTGTTGTTGTGAATATTCAACAAACTGTGTCATTATTTTAATCGGTAAATTTATGATTTCCATGTTCAACAACCTTATCCTTTCCTTTAAACGAGTGCTTTTCGGTAGCATTCCCGACAACAAGGACTAACTGCCATCTTGATTACCTTACCCATTATCAATTTGCATTTAAACCAATTTTTCATATTGATGCAATAAAATTGACCCCAGAGCTGAAAAAAGTCCATATGAGGAGAGGACTACACATGTACCGGTACGTATCATAATTATAAATGCTAAGTTAAGTTGGACCAGATACAAGTAGCAAACACGTGCTGCGGTCAGCATGCGTAAGCTGTCAAGCACGGGCTTTTTCATGAAGAGGAGGAGCCTATTTATTTTAGCCTGCTTAGCGAGACGTGAAGCGTGCATTTAGGACTCTGTTAAATATGGAGTCAAACTCCTTACTTTCTCTTGTACATAAATCGAAATAAGTTTATCATTTCTTCAAAGTGTATTTTACTCTTTTTTTTGACATATTTATTGATTTTGTTATCTAAGCTTGCTATTTACTAGATTTCTTTTATTTATGGATGTATTCTCAAAAGGAGTATGGAATAAATGTCCTCTGGAATTGAATTGAATTGAATTGTAGTATTGGGCATGCCTAACTATGATAATCAGGAGAGGGACCGGTCACGTGAGTGGGTTTAACCAATAATAGGCTAAAGAGTTTGATTTTCATAGGAGTCCGATTTTCATATGACACAGGCCCCAGGCGAAGGGCGGCACAGCGTGGCCGGGTGACAGGCAAGCTCGTTCAAGGGCATGCAAAGGTACATATACATGTACATGTACATGTACGGTACGTCCCAACGGAGGGACGTACCGGTACTTATGAATTCAGCCGCAGGTCATGGGAACGCATGGAGAACCAGTACGTGACCAATAAACTTCACTTATCGAAACGAACCAAGCTGTATTTGAAGCTGAGAGAGCTTTCTATGTTGGCCCTTCAAGAAGAGGGCTAAGTGGTTATCCTAACCCTACGGTCACCTGTTACTACCTGGGTGCACTCCGCTAGCTACCCAAGTCTTGTGATTCTACACAAACGAGCAAGCTCCGGCGGTCCTACTAAAGTGCGTCAACAAGCGTCAACAAGCGTCAACAAGCGTCAACAAGCGTCAACAAGCCTCAACGGTCATCAACGAGCATCAACAAATGTTGTATATGCTTTTGAACATTAAAAGTAGCATTATATAGTAGAAAAAGCAATAAAGAACATCTTCTGCATATCAATTAAAGTTAAAATTATTCAAAAACTTGGTTTATTTAACGCGAAATGTACGACGAATTTGTCGATTAGTGTTGGCCACCATCTTGTTTGGATAGCGCTGTACACTTCACGCATGCGTAGTATGGCTAAGCTACACGTAAACAAGATGGCGGCCAACACTAATCGACAAATTCGTCGTACATTTCGCATTATAAAAAACAAGTTTTTAAATAATTTCAACTTTAATTGATATGCAGAAAATGTTCTTTGTTACTTTTTCTACCATATAAAGCTACTTTTAATGTTCAAAAGCACGTAAAAAATTTGTTGATGCTCGTTGACGACCGTTGAGGCTTGTTGAGGCTTGTTGACGCTTGTTGACGCTTGTTGACGCACTTTAGTAGGACCCAGCTCTGGCCCAGTCCAGTGAGACTACTCGAGACAACCGTCTACAAATTTAAGGGACGTACCCACATTTTTAAAGTTAATAAATTGGTCTCAAAGAACTAGAAAAGTTTACCATATTGTAAATTTGAAGTGATTTGGAAGTTGATTTATTGAGTGTTTGTAACACTTTTATTTTGAGTTAGAAGAAAGTTTGATTTTGATTTCTGATTGTGATATTAGAATTTAGCAAAGTTGTCCATATTCCTTGATTTTGGAAGTCGCATTCTTACAACTGTCTGTGACTACATGTATTCAGACAGCAGGAGGGTTAGTAGAGAAGAACTTAACAATCTCACCCAAACGACAAGAGTAAGCCAGGAAGTCAAATGCAGATGATGAAACTGGATTTGGCATACATGTATTTTAACCCTAACGTACCAGAATCGATCAAAATCCACACCCCTGTTTTGGAGTATTTCAATGGATTCAGGATACCTCCATGTTGAAAAAGTTGGGGATTTTGATGGATTCAGTACAGTAAGCCAAGCAGTAACTGCAGGATTTTGATGGATTCAGGATACCTCCATATATTGAGCAGTTGGGGGACTTTAATGGATTCAGGATCTCACCGTTTTAACCCTTGGCTATATGTTTGGTGTGTACGAGGTACCAGTATACCAGTATGTACTACACTGGTGGATTCTGATGGACTCACTGGTGGATTTTGACTTGGATTTTGGCGGAGTCAGCATACTTTCTAGTAGAAGTGCTCAAGGGGTTAGGGTTAAGGAAGGAACATGACCACCATTGCACCGGGTATGACTGCCCTTACTTGGCAACCAGACAGAAGGTGTCATTTACCGTAGGAAGACCAAAAACAACCTTGAGAAGGACGTTTGGTAAGGAAAGAAAGCTTGAAGGACATAGAATGATGCCAAGGGATGGGCACAGGACAGAAACAAATGGAAACCGAGCATGATGGCCGTAAGAGGATACGAAAGCTAATTTTCCTCATATTGCACTGCGCTAAGTCAATAATTGCAGGCCCATGTGTATTTCACGTGACAAACGTGCAGTGAAGAGTAGAACAGTTTCTTCCTCCAAATGAAAGTTGGTATCAAGTGTCTAATAAACTAATAACTTTTTCAAAGCTTCATTATTGTTGTTGATGTCATTTTGATTAGAATCTGACTCATTTTACCAATCAAGCATCAACAGGATTGATCATCAAACTTAGCAGTAAATGTAAATATAAGGAGCCACACCTCATGCAGAACTTCACATGTTCACCACTGCGGTTGTAGAGCAGTCGCTGGTCCTCGAATTAAACCAAATATTTGAGGCTTGCATTGTACATCAAACCAGCTGAGACTTCTCCACGTCAACCATGTTTAGTTGTCCTATTGTTCTCTCATCTCTCAGCACACTGCCAGCTTTTCTGTAAAAAAAAAGAATCCTAGCTTTGAAATTCAGCCTTTTAAATACATTCCGAGTCATCCGTGTTTTTCTTGTTGACTTCTGCTTCCAGCATGACTGCAGTAGCTTCAACGCAAGCGACGATGGACTTCGGTTTTTACAATGCTTCTCCATTCAATGCATCCATGACACCGGAAACTGGGACTGGGGATGTCCTCACTGACGTTTTGAAACTCATCTTTCTCATCATAGAAGCCACTCTACTCTTAACACTGAACCCACTTTGTCTCCTGGCTCTAAGCCATGTCAACGACACGGTTCAAGACACCACCAAAGTGTTTCTCCGCTCCATGACGGCCGCCGATCTGGGGCTGGGGATTTTCGGGGCCATCCCAATGACACTTTCGGTGATTTATGGGACTTGGCCTTTGGGACAAGCATTGTGTGGAATGCAGTCATTTCTGTTCACCTCCTGTTCCATAGCATCCCTCCTTTCACTGCTCTTGCTATCTGTAGACAGGTACATATCTGTTGTGTATGCGCTCCGTTATTTTTCCTTAGTGACAGTGAAGCGAGCCCGAATTGCAGTCTGTACTGCATGGGCGGTTGTCTTGTGCATAGTGACAGGACGTGGTCTTCTCACAGATTGGCAAGCCATATATGATGATCGTTCACTGGGGTGCTCGTTTTATAAAGAGGGTGTGCGTTCGTATCTCTACCTGCAAGTTATCGGCATGCTCATTTTGCTCAGCTGTATGTTGACACTTGCGGTTGTGTACACCAGACTTTTCCTGATTTCGCGCCAGCACGCACGCCGCATTCACGTTGACAACCAGCTTGCTGGACAGGATAACCGACTCGCGAGGCCTGCTACCAAGACTCTGCACACCATGCTACTCATTGCTTTGTCTGCACTTTTTTTCAATCTTCTGCCCATCATATTCTTCACTTTTCGACTTTTTAATAATGCAATAATGACCTTTTTTCTGGCTGTGCTACCCGTACTGACAAACAGTTGGGTAAATGTCGTCATCTATTACCTCAGGAATGCGGAAATTCGCCGAGCGACAGTCAATCTTCTGGTATCATGCTACAAATTTTGCAAACGCTGCCCACACTTCAATACAAACTGAGGAATTTAAACGACAGATTTAAACAAGAATCTATCATTTTCAGCTCAAAAGCAACTGATAATTCTCAATTTGCTGTGACATCCTGTGATGGTGAGTCACTTTTGTGAGTTCGTGTAGCTTCAAGAAGTACATGTACCTGTGGAAACCCAACTCTTTTTAAACTTTTTCAGAATTACAAACTGCATTTTCAGACACTTAATGCAAACATTCTATGCGGGATTCCTTCCGTTATTTGCGTATTAAATCAAAATTGTGTATGACATCTTAGTCAAACATCATTCCAACATAATTTGTGGTACTAGTTCATGGTGAATATTCAAGATGTAATCGTCAACAGAAGTGACAAGAGATGTCAATTTTCTGCAACATTTGCCATGGTTACCTACCTAAATTAAGTATATTTTCCTAACAGGTGGGTAAATCGTCTTATTCTCTGTTTGGGACTTTAAAGTCAGAGGAAATTCTCACAAATTTCTCCTATTTTGTAAAAAGTGGTTTGGTGTATGTTATGTCGTGTAAGTCCATGTAGCTTCAGATATTTAAATATACTGCAAGCAATCTACAAAACTTAATTTTTCCTTCTTTTTTTTGGTTAAAAACCAAAAGATTGACTTTGTATTTGTATATTGGTGTTGTAATTTCATTAATGCAACACACACAACTTTAATGAAAGGTGATTTAATTTTGTAAAATGATAACAAAAGCTGAATATGCAGATTTTGCAATCACCTGCAATTACATGGAATTACTGAGATTTTTTCATCGTTGTATATAGGCTGAACTGGCGCAAAACACTCAGTGATCTATGTCAGGCAGAGTTGTAGTAGAAGGAGGGGGAGGGTACCAGACTTTACCCCCTCCCTGTCTCTGCCCCTCCCATTGTACCCATCCCTTTCCAATGATCCCCGCCCCCTCTCCTCTCTCTCTCTACCCCCACCCCTCTCTCTCCCCACTCCCCAAATATATCTCCCCTCTAGCTCCCCAAATATATCTTTTTTCTCTCCGAGTTGTTATATTATAAGTGGGGGGTACGGCGACAAACCCCATATCTCCCTCTGTCTAGGCCCCAGACCAGGCTCTTACTATCTCTTTATTTTAAAAACTTTATTTAAAAAAATAAATCATTTTTAATAAATGAACCTCGAGCTATCTAATAAAACCGATCAGTGCGATCATCATATAATCATCGAGAATGGTTTTTTAGTTTGTGAAACGTGTGGTGAAATAGTTTCACGTTACTTTGATTTTTCGGCAGAAAATGCGCAAGAAGATCGTATCAATTGGTCAACTTTAAAAGGAAACAAAAGAAAAACTGTGGAGAAACTTATTTTTTCTGTTTGTCCAGAGCAAGACGTAGAAGATGTCCAAGAAACAATCAACAAATATAACGAGCTCGTTAATTACAAAACATTGAGGGGAAACGGATGCGTAAAACGGTCGTTAATAGCGGCGTGTTATCATCACGTCGTTGGATGGAACAAAGAACGAGTTAAAGATTTATTTAAAGTGACTCAAAATCAATTTAATAAAGCACTAAAAAGATACGATGACCACTACAATAAAGGTGGGGCCGAGGGTGTTGCCCTAAGAGGTGAAATAGAGGTATAACTCGGCGGATCGCTTTCATAATGTTTATTTACCGAGAATTTGAACTTGTAAGTTTTTCGATAAGAGATTTTTTTTCTTTTGCCAGCCGTTCGTCTACCCGTTTTTTAACTTCTTTTTCAAAGTCTCTATCGTTTTTAATTTTTTGAAGCTTTGTGCTGGTCTTTGTTCTAATTTTTTGCTTAAGCTCGTTAAATTTTGCGAGCTCTCTCGTAATCAATAAGAACTCTTCGTGCGATATATCTCCGTCGTTGATGGCTTGAGATACGTATTCTTCAATCGTGTTAAGTTTGGAGTCTGCTAATATTTTAATCTGGTCGTGCTTTTTCAGCTTGGCGGATAATCGCTTAGACGTGATTCTAAGCAGAATATCTACACCAAAAGCGCCTATAAACGTTCCTTCTAGCACCAATCCAACGGGGGCTGATATAACACCCAAGAGAGCGGGAATACTGACAGCCCCCGCTATAGCCCCCAATCCTTCTAATCCTATCTCTACGTAATGAATAGTGTCGATCATTCTCTTTATTTTTTTATAAGTGCGCTCACGGTGGTCTCTCTCTTTCAAGATTAAAGATCGAATCTCTTCAATCTTTTTAAGTCTGTACACTTTTGTTTCTTCGTTACTATTTAATCGGAGTACATCTCCAGAAATATCGGGGTATAACGCCTTACCATCTACACTCATGTTTTTAATATAAAAAGATTTTAAAATTAAAAGATCTCCAACTCGATAATGATACCCTCACCCTTATTGTTGAATACCTGTCCTTTTCGCCGCTGATAGAAAATGTCAGTTTGTCGATTATACCGTTTTTAAGTTTTTTGAAATCCTCGACTCTATCAGGCTGGGGTTCGCGCGTAGCCACGGGTACGATTTTTAAGATGTCAGACGGTCGACCATTAAAAAAGTTTTCACTCGTACTTAATTGCGGGCAGCGAATAAACAAAAATTTAAACGGATTAACGTCGTAATATCCCGTGTACACCACTTTGGGTACCAGTCTTCCTTTGGGTAAATTGAGTAATCGAGATACTTCTCTGTTTAAACGCAATTTGAGATTTACGTCGGTTATCACCAATGTCACCTTTTAGATTCTCTAAATACTCGAAAACTTACCCCGGGTAAAGAATTTAAAATGAAATCGAACCAATCGACGTCGTACCACCTCGGTGGTATGATGACCGAACCGATACTTCCGAGTGTCAACGGCTCTAAATGACTCGGAGGAATAAAATCGAAATCATCACCCGTCACGATAAGACTTCCTCTTATAATCACTCCTGCTTCTCTACTATCTCTCAACTCGCTCAACTCGCTCGCACCCATTTCTCCTTCAATAAACTTTAAAGCCAATTCCTCACCTTCAAAGATTTTTCTTTCTCTAACAAATAATATTCTTACTAAAGATTGAAGCGTATTTAGTTCTAATTCAGTTTTTGTTATTTCTGAATTCATGGCGGCTAAAATCAACCCTCGCCGTTCAGCTATAATAGCTCTTTCTTTTGTTTGATTCTAAAACGGATTCTAGTCTATCGTCTTCGTACGCTTTTATAAGATCGTTTATAGTTTTTGTAAAACATTTTCATCGTTAAATAAATAGTGGTATGGTATATCGGGTAACAATCGCTCTATAAAATCTCTATCCGGCGTTGTTATGTGTACATCTGAAAGAAACTCCGCGGGTATGAGGAGGTTTATCTGTGGTAAACGCGGGTCTCCCATCTATTTGCGTAAACCAATCAATCTCCGTGGCGCTGGAAATATTAAAATATCCAGGGTTAAACATCACTCTTTTACGCGTATAGATTTTTGACCGTTTAAATTATCTACAACGTCTTCTAATTTAAACGTCTGCTCATTTTGAAACAAGTGAAACGAATGCATTTATTTTAAAGTCTTTTTATATTAAAACTGAAACTAAAATAATGAGTGATTTTAAGTCGTTAAAAAAGCAGATACAATCGATAGCCGATCAGGTAACGAGACAAGTAAATCAAAATGTAGCCAAGGCAAACGAGCTAAAACATCAAGCTGCACCCCAAGCAAAGTTTTTAAACAGCACTAAACCCAGTGAACTGGAGGTCATAGTTAATAATACCAACGGGTTTTTAACCATGTTTCCCGACTTAACCTCGGACTACAAATTGCCTCACGTTGAGACGGACGAGGATGTAGATCGTTGGAAATCACACCCCATGTCGTTTTATCAAAATCAGTTAAATTTTGCAATCTACTGCGCTACTACGGGCTGCGGTATTGGATTTGATCTTTTAAACGCGAGCAACCGTTACGTTTGGGCCATCTTTAACTTTCATTTATATTTTACGGTTAGAAAGATCCTGTACGACATTGCCGCTCCTTTACCGGGAGATGACGCATTTAACGCTCTAGACAACAGTTATAATCACAGAGCATTTACCGATACCTGTTTGTTGTTTGGCATAGATCAAAACAAGTCTTTTAAACAGACGAGAGACACAAAATCTAACGGTTTAGGTACCTCATATATCTTTAATAAAGGCAAGTTTGTGGCGGTTGGTGAATATGATAAAACACTACCCAACAAACCCAACGTTCTTTACGGCGGCTACCACGGTCTAGACAGTCCTAAAAGAGTGGAAGCAGTTACGTTCCTTGACGGTTATTTACATCGAACAAAACGAATCGGTACAAAAGGCTTGGTTAGATTTTATACCCGCCAAGAGTTCGTTTACCTCCGCGGGAATCATAAAGATCAACGAATCAATTAGATCTTACGTGTACGCTTTACTGGTGCGCAGGCTCAAACAAAACGAGCGTATTATCACCAGGCACGGGATTAGACGCTCAGAGACAATTTAACGTCATCGTTGAAGATATCATCAATGCAGTAGACGACATGGAAACGAGTATCGATCAATTTCAAGACTCTTTGCAGTATGCCAGAACGCCTTTAAATTTTGTCGTGAAACCGGGGTTGTATTTAATTCCATCGGATATGAACTTGAGGGTTGGAACGCACGACGGCTATAACAACAATCTTCAAATCGCTACCCAGAGTATGAACACTGGTTTGGTGCCAGATTTAAACTCACAACCTCAACCGGACGACTCTTTTGATGACACCGATGACGTCGCGCCACCAACACCCCTAAAGCCTATGACGAACGATGTTGTATCACCTACACCAGCACCAGCACCAACACCCTCACCAACACCAGCACCTACAGTTTTAACAAAGGAGCCCACGAAACTACAAACTCACCAAGACGAAAAATTATCGTTGACGGTAGGAATGTTGGCTATCGTTGGTATGGGTATTTTGGCTTACGAGGCAACGCGATAAGTCACACTCTAATCTCACAACACAAAAAAATAAGCCTTACCAACTTTGTGCTGGTAAGGCTTTTATTTTTTTGTTTAAACTTGATTACAACTATAACTACCATCGTTTTTGAAGGTACGCAAACACCAAGGCTCCCACACCCAAAAACAAAGCCCACACGTGTTCGGCCAACCACGATACAGACTTACTCAGCGCGTTAAATATCCAACTGAGTACGCTGCCTATGATACCCGGCAGAGCACCCAACGCGCTCACTCCGAGTTTTTTAAGAGCAGATGCAAAATTAGCGAGTTGTTTTGAAATCCACTCTTTGATACCGCCTTTTGGTGTTGGTGCTGGTGTTGGTGTTGGTGCAGGTGTTGGCGCGGGTGGGGCACCCGCACCTCTCACGCTAGCGACGATGCTACTCACTATCGTGCTGATGGCTAAACTAAAAGCGGCTAAAATACTCACTACGGTCACACCTTGTTCTTTAAACAGAGTTCTAATCTTTTCCGCCAGAGTCGTGTCGTCGCCTAATATTTTATTAATCGTTTCTTTGATTCTAGCGATCTGACTTTTGAGCCCTCGTTCGTTGGCTTTTGCGGCTTCTAATCTGGCGGATCTTTCAACGTTTAAGTCGCTCAATTTATCGTTTAACTCTCGTCGACCCTCCTCGCTGTGAGATTCGTCGAGTTCTTGTCTCGTGGCTGCAATCTCTCGGTCTAGTTCTGTGAGACGCGATAAATTAAGTTCTAGGTTACCTCTTAACGTCTGAAGAGTTTTGTCTAAACCCTGGAGTTCTCTGTAATTCAATCCTTCTGTCTGAGCGCCGGTGTCTTGTTCTAAATCGTCTATAATTTCGGTAACCTCATCGGTGGCTCTGGGTAGTTCTGTCATGGGGATACTCTCGGGTTGTACTTTTTCGAGTTTATCTTTTAGTTTGGCAAGTAGTGTTGGTTTATAGTCAGCGATTTTGAGGGTGTCGCGAATAAATGCGGTACCATATTTACTTTGTAAGGTACTTAATTTGTAATATATTCTTTGACCACCTCGTCTATAAGATAATGGTTCTCGACCTTTATATGTTTTAACGTATAGATTTCTGTCTTTACCAATTTCAAAATCGTTGGGGTCGATAAACGCGGGGTCTATATTATTTTGTTTGTAAAATGAATCAACATCTTCTTTTATTAGTTCTATAGATAAACTGCTTATTGTACCCGTGCCGAGGACGCTTTCTGTGTCTACCGGTGGAAGTTGGGTATTATCAAAAGTATCGTCCCAATCCAGATTGGTCTCTGCTACATCATCATCATTGTTATCATCTGTTCTTTCATAGTCTGGATCGTAAAATCCTTCTCCATCCATTTATTTAATAAACCTATTTAAATTATGCCGTTTTCATTATACTGCCCGGTAGTATACCCTGGGTCACCAACCAATTTTGCGTGGCCAGAGCTCCACTTATAATGCCCGTCAATTTAGCCGCATCTTCTACGCTTAGTTTGTTTAAATCTGGCACTTTCATTTTGAGTAGTTTAGCTCCTACCATGGCGTATCCCATCGAAAGACCCGATATGACGGCTCCGTGATAAATCGTATTTGCTATTCCGTTGGTGTCAAAGTTACTCATCGTTTTTAATATAACAATTTTTAAATTGCTGGTTTATTCCATGTCTAGCGTTTTGGGGGAGCTGGGTGAAGTGGGTTGCGTGACTACCGGCACTGGCTGTATCACCGGCGCAGTTGCCTTACTTTTTAGTACCAGCAGCCCCACCCCTATTATAGACGCTATAGCCCCCCACATCGCCCAAGAGTTGTAGTCTGGTGAGCTCGTAGCTTCGTCCGATGTTACGTTCATTTTTGCCAATTTTAATTTCATCTGTCTATTGTGCTCAGCTAAAGCTTTACCCTGCTGTATTCGTTTAGGATTTTAGTCTTGGTCACTCTCGTTACCGTCGGTGATGTCGTTGTTTTTATCGGTGGGGGTGTCTCTGTCTCTGCTGGTTGAGCTGCAGGCGTTGCTGTCGCTGCTTTCTGATCTTCCATTTATTATATTAGGTTTATTAAATTTCAAATGTTTTGTTGTGATAATCGTAGCAACTAGGGGTGATATTAAAGTTCCGTACTTGTAACAAACGTCGCTCAACATACCAGCCATACTCGCGCTTATAATAGGATCAGAACTCAAGTCGTTGGTGAGTTCTTCTTCAGAATCTATAGTGACGTTATATCCTAAAACTTGTACGGGTGTAACAACAGCTAACACTCTCGAAAATAGACTTAAAGTGTATTTACCAACGGTTTTAACAATTTCATTTCCAAATTTAGTTTCGTACAGATGATACAGCTTTTCGAGTTCTTTACTGTCAAGAGCTTCGATATGTTTAACGGTGTATTCCTTTCCCAAGTACTTTCTAGAGTTTCCGGCTGCTACGACACCGCACAAACGATCTTTATGTTCTGCGTTGTGATCTTGTTCGTTCGTTAAAGTCAGTTTTAGGTCCTCCATTTAATTAGAAACGAATTTAATTTTGTTGTAGCTTTTGCAACCTTGTTACAAAAGCAAAGGTATTTGTAGGTGTAAAGCGATAAATTAAGTGATATGATGATAATAGCCAAAAACTGCAAATACTCGAATATTGCTATCATTTACTAACAGCAAAATGTATTTTGTTGACGTTTGTTGATTAACAAATTGTAGTTTGTTGAATAGGTTGCTACTGAACTAGCTATTAATTGTTACTCACCTAGCTATTAATTGTTACTCACCTAGCTATTAATTGTTACTCACCTAGCTATTAATTAATACTCAACTAGCTACTCAAGTAGCTTGTAACTAACTGGAGGTTCGGTGTATACGACCAATTTACTATATTTCACATCTCTCAAACGTCGTTTTATATAATCTCGTTGTTCAATGGGTACGACGTCGTTTTCGTCTAACGCTTGATCAAACGATGTTTTATCTTTGCAGTAAAATAATGCCAACCAAGCCGTGTTTTCTCTATAATCTTTTAAAACGCTGTTGTACTTTTGGGTCAGTAACCAACAGCTGTGATTTACGTGTCTTCCGCTAAATGCCATCTTGCTTAGCGCGCACGTCTTTTTACGATATTTAATCTCTTGATCCGAAGAGCAATCGTCCACGATAAACAACGTGGCAACACCTTCAAATATTTTCCTGTAAAAATCGATCGCTTCGTTGAGCGTCATCTTGTACAATTCCGGATCGCAGAGGTATACCTCGGGATCTGCTTGAATCCACTTTCTTTCGATGTACGTTTTGTTTTTAAATATGGTAGGGCAAATGATGACTATCGCCTCAAATGTGTTTTTATAATCTGACTCTAACAGATCCAAAATCCATTTGGTTTTGCCCGAATTTGTTTTGCCGACGATTAAAGCGCAATGCGGTTGTGTCATTTTAACTTAACAGAGATTTAAAATTCCCGTCTTCCAAGTTCAATTGAGCATCCATGACTAAAAATACGTACATCGTGAGGTCACCTTGACCTTCGGCTTCTCTGTTAAATTGAATGTTGATGCCTCCTCCGTCTCCGAGTTTCCTACCGGATCCGTGAGCGGAATTGTCGTCGTTACTTCTAAAATCGAGCCACAGACCGTACTTGTCTTTTAGGTAGTCTCCAAGGTCAAAACCCGTCAAATTTAAGTCTTTAGCTACTCCGCGCCCGCTTTCGGTATCGCTGTCTCCAAAGAACTTGTTGATTTCATTCCAGTGTTGATACTGAAACATTCCTTGACTGTAGAGTTGATTGGGTTTACCTTCTACGGTCACCGATGTTTTGGTTACTTTTGGATTGTAAAATCGCTGCGGATTCTTGACCGCGGGATCTTTAAACAAAAACAAAATACCCTTGAGACTCCTGATGGGTTGATTGACGCTGACGTTCCAAAGCGTGTCCGATTTGTTGACGGATCTAACTTCTAGCGAGTGGATTTTATCAAACAGATATTGCATTAACCCCTTGTGTTTATTCCTGATGGTGATAGCTAGGTCTCTGTTGGTCACCACTTCGTATTCGAGAGACAAGTCTGAGATAGAATACATCGCCGCCGTATCTGAACTGTTGACTACTTTATCGTGATCGTTAAACTTTATCTCGTACGTCAGAGGTTGTTTTAAACCGCTGGGGTAAAAAGGGTGATGCGAAGTCAGTATGTCAATGTCTAGGGGAATGCAATATCTGTTACCATAGGCATCCGCGATAGCTTGATCCTTACCGTTGTTGGCGCCCGCGTTAGCATCTTCAGCCCCAGTTCTTAGTTTAGACACGTTTTCTTTTTCTATGCCCGAGTACGCCATGTTTCGAGTCGTCGAGCTGTTGATCCAATTGTCTTTAAAGTTGTGATACACGTCGGCGTGACGATAACTCACAATTTCGTGACCTTGAAGCCTGACGCTGATTTCGCTGACTAAATTTCTGGCTAAATTGCCAAAAATAGTTCTATTGTTGTCGCTTCCACCTTCGAGTTCTAAATTGAAAGCTAGTTTACAAGTGCCGGGTACGATCACGTCGTCTACACCCAATTGAGGAAACTTGACCTCAGCGTTTGCCCCGCCGATATATTACGGGGATTGTGGGTAATGCCCACATCTTTTCTCTCACCCTTGATAGTTATGTGTATTTTTAATTGTCTGCTGGGATTGAGCTTTTTCCATACGCATTCATTTTATTTATACGAGTTTTAAATTTAAAGGTATCTGTAAGCCAAGAAGCCCACCAATAGCGTTCCTCCCGCGATAAACACCAGTTCTTTTTCTATTTGTTGGTCGCTAGGCTCGTAAAAATCTTCGAGTTTGGGTTCGTGTTGCAGTCCTACGGGTAGTTCGGTAGATTGTCCACTCACCTCGTTGTAGTAACGCAACGCTCGGTCTACGTTAGAAAATGTTTCTTTAGAAGCATTTTGTTTTCTGATACGTTCGTTTAGAAAATCTAGATATTTCGTTCGTTCTCGTTGCCACTTATCTTTGGCGGCTGAGAGTTGTTCTATCGCTAAATCGTGTCTCTTACGCTCCTCGTCGCTCTGTTTCAGATTTGAAAAGAAAAAGTTTGAACCCGTAAAAGCTAAGGCGTTGACGATCGCGCCTCCTATCATCATAGCAACGCTAGCCATATTATTATAAACGTCTTTTATATTAAATAATATGCAAACATTATCTAAACTGTATTATAGCCCGAGC
This sequence comes from Patiria pectinifera, assembly GCA_029964075.1. NCBI lineage: Eukaryota > Metazoa > Echinodermata > Asteroidea > Valvatida > Asterinidae > Patiria > Patiria pectinifera. The sequence continues at coordinate 2,912,406 of CM057142.1, forward strand.
GGTTATTGGAGAGGTGAAAGCGCCGTCGACCATTTACACGATAAAACCAAAATCGATAAAAAGGTAATCAGAGATTGGCTTAAAAAACAAGCGATATGGCAAATTTATCTACCGGGTCCTGCGTATGTACCCAGGCCTACGAGTACATCGCGAGAGTTTGAAACACCAAACGACTTTCACCAAATGGATGTGCTATACCTACCCTGGGATAAAGTAAAACGCAAGACTTATAAATACGCTTTGACGGTTGTCGATGTTGCGAGTCGATACCACGAAGCAGAACCTTTGGTTTCTAAAACGGCAGATTCCACGCGAGATGCTATCGTCAAGATTTACGCGAGGTCGCCTTTGAGTTACCCTAAAACGTTGAGAGTAGACGCCGGTACCGAATTTAAAGGCGCTTTTAAAAAATGGATGGCCTCAAAAAACGTCGAGATTATCGTAGGCGAACCCGGAAACCACCGATCGCAGGGTATCGTAGAAAGATTTAATCGAACGCTAGCCGAGAGACTGTTTGGTCATCAATACGCTCAAGAAATGTTAAATCCCGAGAGTAGAAACACGCAATGGGTCGAGCGATTACCCAGCGTGATCAAAGCTATAAACGATGAAACGACAAGATTAATAGCTAAAGCGCCGTCAGAGGCGGTTAAACTAAAACAGGTCCGGCAATCGCCGGCTAACCCCGTTAAAACAAAAGAGCAACAATTACCGCAAAACGCTATGGTTAGATACTTATATTACCCGGGTGAGCAAGAGGGTGGTACTGCTAGAAGAGCCACGGATCCCATTTGGAGCGTAGACATCTTCAACGTGGAAAAAAGAACGAGTCAATTTAAAATGATTAACGGTAAAAAAGTCACGACGGGTCCTACTCTTTATTACCTGCAAGACGGCCCAAAAAGGAGTTTTGTGAGACAAGAGCTTCAATTCGTACCCGAGGACACGCAATTACCGCCTAATTAAGATCTAGATTACGGTGACCATAAGCGAGCGTGTGTATTCCATCCGGTAAAATGTACCTCTTTGTGTCCAACGGACTCAACGATAGTTTATTTTGAGATACGGTGTAAAGGATGTGATTTTCCGATCTAATGTGAGTCATGGTTTCGTAATGAGATTTCTTGTTTAAGATGCAGTCGTAATAGTGTCGGTGTTTTAATTTCTTAGAGGTGACCGATTTTGTGACTCCCTTGGCTTTTTTCAAGTTGATGTCAGCGGTTAAAATCGAGTACATTTTAGGTCTTATACAAACGACTTCTTTGATTATTTTACCTCCAAACTCGTCTTTAAATTTACCGATCACTTTCTTATTGGTTGGATCGTACAAAAGATGATCCGTCGGATAATTCGAAAGGTCGTATTGTTGCCCGTTTTGCTGCATATCTTTGTATACGTCGTCAGTGTGCACTACGAGTACCAAACTGTCTGTATCTGTGTACATCAACCTGATTTTCTCTTTGTACTTGTCTTTCAAATGGTTGTAATAAAAATCGTACATCAGCGTCTTTGAGAGATCCAAGATACTCACTCCGCAGTAGATCGGTTTGTTTAACACGGTTTTAGCCTTGTACTTTTCGACAAATGACAATTTGCATTCTGAAAATGACGTCGTCGTTTTGTAGCTCGGTTTCTGTATAATTTTTTGGTATTTATCTCGATCGTCATCGTTACTGTCTCTGAGTAGGTAACCGTCGATTCGGTTTCTGACGTTTTCCATCGTCTTACCAAACACGCTGTTATTCATGAGCTTAAAAAAGTCTTTCTCAAAATCAGAGGTCGCTTTTGTTCGAAGTTGCGTGTTTTTGTCGATGTAAGATGCCATCCAAGGCGCTTGTTTAAATTGCAGCACTCGATGCACCTTTTTAAGTTTCAAGCCGAGTTTGAGATACAACTGCAACGTGACGTAGTGCAAAACATATTTTTGTTTAGGATTAAGGGTACACGTTAATTTTTGCACGTTGCTATTAGGTTCGGTATCTAATAATTCGTTTTGATAATCAGACATCCATTCTTTTGGTATGACGATGTTTTCTGGCGCTAGGGGTAATCGTTGTGCAGGTCGTGGAGATTGTCCGGTAATGGAGGTCTCCTTGGAGCAGTAACCGGTGTTTGACGTTTTCCTGAGAGATAATATCTTGGACTCGGTAAACGTTTTTGTAGACGCCCATTTAAAGTCTTTGTACGGCAGGTATTGACTCATGGCCCAGCCGTACAGATTGTTTGCATCGAGGTAGGTGATGTAACTCGACGGCTCGCTTGGATTATGGTCGGGTAGGTATTTGTTGTTGGCTTTGTAGTATCTCATACCACCCACGCCCCAGATACCACCTCTTTTTGCCTTTTCAAAAAATAAATGTTTGTCTACGTCTTGCAATAGTTCGAGTTTAACTTCCGAGTGTTTTAACAAGGCATCCCACGACAATCCTGGTGCTGTGTAGTAATTAGCAGGATCTAACGCGTAGTTTGTAATACACGTTTGCCTAAAGTTTTCAAATACGCAAGCCAGTAATAACGTATCGGTAGTGACGTACAAATCGTGATATTCCCCCATGTTTTTAACTTTAAACTCGCTCCACGTCAGTTTAGCTCTGTCGTAGTCCTCTCGCGATATATTTTCGTCTTTTAGGCTGCTGTAAAATTGTTCGATGGGGGGTAGGCTTGTCTCTTGAAATCTGTCAAACGAGTCCATGTATTCATATGGATAAACTCCTTTTGTAACAACGAGTCGATGTTTTGACGATTAAAATGTTCGCTGAGTAGTTTAATCGAGTCTCTCGGACAAGCTTTAGATAATCTATCCAACGAAGACGCCCTAAAATTCAACGAGTCTATTGATCGCATACTTCCGATCAAGAGCGACATATACTTTTCCGAATTTCTAGCGATAACTTGTATTTCCTTTTCGTCATCGTACTCTGAAATACTCTGCATGATCAAGTGAGCGTCATAATTTTGCAGATTGTGAAAGACGACCGGTATGGGGGTAAAACCTGGTTTAACTTGTAATTTTAGATTGCAGTAGGCGTGCGCGGCACCTCTATATCTACCCGTAACGTGGCAGTGATCTCTCACCTTTCTAAATTTGTTGATTTTCTTTTTGCATTCTAGACATTTAGACTCGGTAAATCCATTTTTGTTTTCGTACTGATGTTCTTTTATTTGTTTTTCTGTTTTTGGTTTTTTGGGTTTCTGGCACTGACAGTTGCTCGAGTAATTGGGATAAATTGGTTTCTCGCAAATCCAACACGTGCTTGTTTTATCATGATGTTCTTTAGCTCGCTCGTTAAATTTCATGGGTTGGGTTTTTTTAAATATGCAATTTATGTCGCTTTGTATTTTTAACATTTTATTGACAAACTTTGATGCGGCATCTTTACCTCTATAAGTCTCTTGATACGCATTGATGCCGTCGCATCGGACGACAACTAGCGAATAACCGCTTGCTTTGTGAATGTTTGTCTTTTGCGTGTTGTCCTTTTTATCGTCCGAGTTTTTTCTAAGATCGATTCAAAGTCGGCGTAAACTACAAACGGTGCTTTTGTTTAAACCTGTAGTTTTTAAATTCTAATATTGGCACATCGTTTTCGTCGACTATCCACTCGTTATTTACATATTTTCGCTTAGCGGTAGGAAATACAATCTTTGACGGATGTGTATCTATACCGTTACAATCGGTCATGTGTCTATCTAATTTTACTTGCGTTCTATAATGACACAGGCACCTTCGACAAAAATATTTCTTATTTTTATGTTTTGTAACGTTGTGAATCAATCTCGAAAAATTATTTATCCAGCAATAGTGATGCTTGTCCCCCTCAGAAAACAAAAACAGATCGATAGGTCGTGACTCTGGTTTGTAGTTTTTAGACACGTATAACGGATATATTTCTTCCTCATAACCGTATACGTTTATGGTTAAATTATTTTGTCTTTCTATCTTTGGTATCTGGTCGATCGGTGTTGGAAAGTCTACGCCTTTAAATTTGAGTCCGTCGTCTTTGGTGTATACAACAGGTTCTTCTTTATGAATTTTATATTTAGGATCGTTTTTTATGTTATTTTTTACTTTATCCGTATACAAGCCAAGAGCGGCTCTCAAACACCATCTCAAACACTCGTCGTCTTTGTTTTTAATGTTTATCATCGCTGTTTTCTGTTTGATACATTTTGGTAGGTCAATATAAGAACTACCCCTCACGGGGTTAAACCTGTTGATGTTGATATACAACGCCATTATCTTTTTTAAAACCCAACCCGATCCTTGATTCGTATACCTTTCATCCTTTTTAAATAGCTGGTCGATGTCTTCTTTTAAAACCTGTTTTATTTGACTTTGATTTAAAACGACTCTCTGATCGGTAAAATGTATAGCTTCGATCGTTTCGATCGTACCATCCGGTTTGGTTTTTTCGTATTTTATTTTGATTGTGAGCTCCATTTTTAAACCTCTTAGCTCTCTCAATTCTGACTTGATTTTATTTACAATTTGATCTTTGTGCGTATCAAAAAATCTGACTAAATCGTCGTTAAAAAGTCTAGGAATCAGTTCCCAGTTTCTAAAGTTGTTTCTAAATCTTCTCGTCGCTCTGAACTCAGCCTCTTGAAAATCTTCGGGTTGCCTAGAGTTTTGAATTGCCGAGAGTAAATCTTTTTTCAAAAATCGACCTTTATAACCCGACGGGTTATATTCTAGATCATAATCGTCTACAATCTGTTTGAGCTCATGTAGCTTCTTTTTCCTCAAGTTTTTAAATTGAGCTTCGTATTTTTTTATCCCGTTGATGTAGACTTTACGCGTAAGAGCAACATTTTGATTGTACGGTATATTATATCGCTGGACGTAATCGCGCAGCGTGGCTTTATTCCATCTAGAAAATCCCTTAACGATTGGTCTAATCATATCCATCATTTATATATATCAATATAATTTTTTTTAATTTTTTTTAAGAGGTCAGACTTTTGGATTTATAAGCAATCAGACTCACCGGCTTGTGAGAGAGATATTGACATTTTGGCGCTTCATACCTTTTTGCTCATTTTATACTACCCATACCATCGGCGCTCCATACATGACACAGTCACATCACACAAAAGACTTGCGACCCGTTCTAGTTCGATCATGACTGTGCACTGAAATATGCAAGGTAACCGACCGTGAACAGCCTATTCTTCGGGTTGAATAGCCTGTCACTAAATTTAGCTTTGGAAATTTCCAGAAAAATCTTTCGCAATTCAGTAGGCCTATTTCTGTCTGTTGTGCAATTCAGTATATCAGCGTCATTTCAACATGATATGTCGATCGGTACAGACGTCTACGCCCAACGTGCAGTCACCAGCCAAAAGGTAAATTGTTTTTAACATTAAAGTCTGGCAATAATGTAGGTTTTCATATTGATTTTGTTCTCTAAAAAAACAACCTATACTACACAATCACTAAAAGTCTAGCCACCCATTAGTGTGTGTGATGTTTTTGATCAAACATTGAGTGTAAATGCTTTTTTCCACTTGTAATATTTTCAGATGATGACCCCCATCGCAACCTGTGAAAAAGAGGATATGCTGCTTTATAACTTTGCGTCGGGTTTATCGCACAAGCAAGATTTTTTCAAGTACCGCTAATACCATTTTTTAAGTGTAAAAACCTCGAGATATTTCTTATAAAGTAACTTAAAAGTGTACCATTTTGATATATCTATTATGATATAAAAATTGACCAAAACGCTTACTCATACTTCTCCTCTAACTGTAATAAGTTTCATCGATAAGAATGATGTCATCAGTATTATTAGCAAGGGGAAGCTTGCTTCCCCTCTAACTGTAATAAGTTTCATCGATAAGAATGATGTCATCAGTATTATTAGCAAAAGGAAGCTTGCTTCCCCTCTAACTGTAAATTAAGTTTCATCGATAAGAATGATGTCATCAGTATTATTAGCAAGGGGAAGCTTGCTTCCCCTCTAACTGTAAATTAAGTTTCATCGATAAGAATGATGTCATCAGTATTATTAGCAAGGGGAAGCTTGCTTCCCCTCTAACTGTAATAAGTTTCATCGATGAGAATGATGTCATCAGTATTATTAGCAAAAGGAAGCTTGCTTCCCCTCTAACTGTAATAAGTTTCATCGATAAGAATGATGTCATCAGTATTATTAGCAAGGGGAAGCTTGCTTCCCCTCTAACTGTAAATTAAGTTTCATCGATGAGAATGATGTCATCAGTATTATTAGCAAAAGGAAGCTTGCTTCCCCTCTAACTGTAAATTAAGTTTCATCGATAAGAATGATGTCATCAGTATTATTAGCAAGGGGAAGCTTGCTTCCCCTCTAACTGTAAATTAAGTTTCTCTGGTTTATAAATTATATTTTGTTAAAGTTACATGTGTTTTAATAAAGTTAAAACTTTGTTTTGTAAACCTAAGAAAACGCTGTTTGTTTATTTATTTGTAAGTATTGATAGAGGGCGCACCAGTCGCTGTGAGTCTGTGTTGAGATCTCCAAGAGGGTGACTGTAAATATGAAGAGTCTGGTCTGATTTCGAGACTGAGATATTGAGAGGGGGAGATATATTTGGGAAGAAAAAAGGGGTGGGGTGGGAGTGGTGGGGATGGGGAGGGGGTGGTGGGGATGGGGAGGGGGTGGAGGAGGGGTAAAGTCTGGTACCTGTCCCCCACTTATAATATAACAACTCGGAGAGAAAAAAGATATATTTGGGGAGCTAGAGGGGAGATATATTTGGGGAGTGGGGAGAGAGAGGGGTGGGGGTAGAGAGAGAGAAGAGAGGGGGCGGGGATCATTGGAAAGGGATGGGTACAATGGGAGGGGCAGAGACAGGGAGGGGGTAAAGTCTGGTACCCTCCCCCTCCTTCTACTGTTGTAGTCAGGTGCACCACAAGTTAATAGTCCCAGACTCAAAAAAGGCAGGCCATGGCGGGCCTTTTCAAGTCTGATACCGGCCAGCGCATTGATTGTCAGGTTCACATGTAGGGGTCAACCTTATTTAAATAGGTATCTACACACATACTAATAGGGCGCTGCGTTAATCGTGACGCAGAGTGTGCAGGAGAAGTAGGCCAATCAAACTGCAGGGCATGTGGCACAGCCAAGATGCAACGCTACCAATAAGATAATAGAAACATGATGAGGCTGTTACCTGTCTTCATTATGAGGTCTGTTCTCACTTAATCCTAAGTTTCTTGGAGGTCAATTGGGTTTTCATCATTTTCTTGAGAGAAGAGCATCCATTGATGCATCACAAGCTTGAGCAATGGTCTATAATTTTTTAGCAGATTCGCTGATTAATTATGCAAGACAACCGCAAAATCTAGAGGTCAAGCTCTAGACTTTGACCAATTAGTCATGTTAGTGGGTGCTTTCTATATCGGGTCTTCGGTCATTCACCCATTGTCGCATCATAGACATGAATAAAAAACCTAGACACAGCTTTACAAAGGCCGTGGTCACGCGTTCTGTATTATGTTACGCGATACGCGCCCCGCTGTTGTTGTACATGTATTACAAAACACTGCATTCGAATTGATCAATCAAATATTTAGTCCCGATTTGGGAATGAAATGATGTCACGATTTAGTAAAGTCGACTCCGATTGGCTGAGGCGCGCGATCGCATAAATCTGCATGCTTGATATATCAGACGCTACACAGAGACTGGCTCGGTGGATAATGGGTGATACTCCTGGACTAAAGCTTTACATGCTTTCAAAAAATTCTGACAAAACCCCTTGATTATGTCAATGATGAAGTTTGGAAAAAATTAATTGGGAAATTCCACACAATAAACTTATGCTTTTGTTGTACAACTATGTTACCAGTAGTGTGAGAAATTGTGAGAATTTCAGTTGTAAATAAGATTTTTTTCACAAACAACAGAATCAAATTACAGGTACATGTACCAGTAATATCTGTGCCAAATTAGGTGAACAAATCAATGTATTTATTATTTAATATTCATGGAATGTGAAAAAAAATGTGTCTAAGAAGATGATATTTTTGTGTAAGTGGGGCCCAAATTTTACAACATTCCAAAGTGGATGACCAAATATATTTTGCTAGAATGGTGACTGTAACATTCTGGTTCGACTTTTGATATTGGACCAAAGCTCTCAAAATAATCAAGCATGTAACAGGGGGACGCCACTTCCAACATCTGCATATTAATTCTTACAGTTGGATCAGAAATGATCTTACAATTCAGGACAAAGATGATAGCTAAAAATATTGTAAAAAAAAAATTGTAAAAATACTGTTAAAATGACCTTAAATGGGACGTCACATGTTACAATGAAACCTCATTTTTGAGGTGCAAACTTATTTATGATTCATTTATACATGTACATACAAGTACTATTTAGAATATATTTGAAACTTTGTACATCTTCAAACAATTAAATGTAGGATGAAATCATTTCATATGCACAATTTTAACTGTTTATTTTTAATATTTTACTTTTGGTTGTCACACTTTTGCTCATTTTTTTTGAATCTGAGAGATAACATTTTACAATAAACAAATATTGAGTGGCTCAGAGTGAAATGGGAAGAATATTATCGCAAGGTAAAATCTGGACTTTTCCATTTCACGAGACGAAGCCGAGTGAACTGGAAAAGTCCAGATTTTACCGAGCGATAATATTCCTCCCATTTCACAATTTAAAGTCACTCAATATTTGTTTTATATAACTGACATATACCGTAGATCCTTGTCATTTGATATATTTGAACTTTTATTTCAATACAAAATTGGTGGAAAATGTACTTCTCTCTTCCAAACCACCTCTTCACGAAAATGTTTGAACCCAACTCTGTAGCGCTGGCTTTTTGGAACAATACGCGCTAGCACACAAATTGCACACACATACTGCGTCATGGAACAAGAACTGTTGAATAGTATTTCCCATTCCCCATGGGCGAATGGGACTTTTTGAGCCCCGGCGTGAATGGGAGCAATAACTAATGTCAGGTGATTTGAGTTCCACCAATCAAATGACAAGGATCTAAAAGATCGTCTATGGACCATAAAACCCATAGAGTCATGACTGTCAGTTGCTCCATATAGAGCTACTGTACATTGCTGACAAGCAAATTATCTGTCCATAATTTTCCACATATTGCACTACGCTTTATCATGTTTATAGTAAACACTTCCCAGCCGAGGCGAATTTCTAGTGACAAAAACGCAGTGAAGAGTAGAATAGTTGCTGCCTCTAAATGACAGTCAATATCAAGTGAAGGTCTCGCACGATCAGATAAACCCATTACTTTTTAATCAACGCTTTTAATCAAATTGGACACCATTGGTGGATCTGTGCTATCCCCTGATCACGCTGCACACTATAAATCGATCGTACAGCCACCGATCGATCGCGCTATGTCACACATCCAGGACTTTTTTTTTTGTCGCGCTACTTCACGGGTACTTCAAAATATCGCGACTGACCGATCTTTAATTTGTTTTGGCCTTACTGATCAACTTGCTAGTAAATGTATACTGTACACGTGTAAGGTGCCACACCCTTTTAAAGTCACAAAATCACAGTGTAATGCATGATGCATGTACTGCTAATGCGGAATGCCAGATTTTCACGACTGCGATTGTAGAGTGGTCGTTCATTCTTGAATTATCCCAATTTTCGGGGCTTGAATTGTGCATCAAACCAGCTGAGACTTCTCCACATCACCCATATTTTGTCGTCCTTTTATTGTTCTCTCAGCACATTGTCAGATTTTCTGCCAACATAATCCTTGCCTTGAAATTCAGACTTCAAATATTCTGCAGTTTCATGATCAAGTCATCAGTGTTTTTGTGCTGACTTCTGCTTCCAGCATGACTGCAGTAGCTTCAACGCAAGCGACGATGGACTTGGGATTTTACAATGCCTCTCCATTCAATGCATCCATGACAACGGAAACTGGGACCGGGGATGTCCTCACTGACGTTTTGAAACTCATCTTTCTCATCATAGAAACCACTCTACTCTTAACACTGAACCCCCTTTGTCTCCTGGCTCTAAGCCATGTCCACGACACGGTCCAAGACACCACCAAAGTGTTTCTCCGCTCCATGACGGCTGCTGATCTGGGGGTGGGGATTTTCGGGGCCATCCCAATGACACTTTCGGTGATTTATGGGACTTGGCCATTGGGGCAAGCATTGTGTGGAATGCAGTCATTTCTGTTCACCTCATGTTCCCTAGGATCCCTCCTTTCACTGCTCTTGCTATCTGTAGACAGGTACATATCTGTTGTGTATGCGCTCCGTTATTTTTCCTTAGTGACAGTGAAGCGAGCCCGAATTGCAGTCTGTACTGCATGGGCGGTTGTCTTGTGCATGGAGACAGGACATGGTCTTCTCACTGATTGGCAAGCCATATACGATGATCGTTCACTGGGGTGCTTGTTTTATAAAGAGGGCGTGCGTTCGCATCTCTACCTGCAAGTTATCTGCATGCTCATGGTGCTCAGCTGTATGTTGACACTTGCGGTTGTGTACACCAGACTTTTCCTGATTTCGCGCCAGCACGCACGACGCATTCACGTCGACAACCAGCCTGCTGGACAGGGAAACCGACTCGCGAGGCCTGCTACCAAGACTCTACACACCATGCTGCACATTGCATTTAGTGCACTTTTCTTCTATCTTCTGCCCATCATATACATGACAATTCACCTTCAGAACAATGCAACGCTGTCGTTCTTTCTGACTGTGCTACCCTTACTAACAAACAGTTGGGTAAACGTTGTCATCTATTACCTCAGGAATGCGGAAATTCGCCGAGCGACAGTCAATCTTCTGGCATCATGCTACAAATTTTGCAAACGGTGCCCTCAATTCAATACAAACTAAGGAACTCGAATGACAGATTTAAACAAGATTCAATAGTTTTCAGCTCAAAAGCAACTGATGAGTCTCAATTTGCTGTGACATCCTGTGATGGTGAGTCACTTTTGTGAGTTTGTGTGGCTCCAAAAAGTACCTACATGTACAATGGAAACCCAATTCTTTTCAAAGTACTTCAAAATTTCAAACTGAGTTTTCAGACAATTATGCAAAAATTCTTTGCGGGATTCCTTCACTTATTTGTGTAATCAAAATTTGCGTATGCAATCTTATAATTAGTAGTAATGACTGGTATTAGTTTACAGTGAATTTTATATGCAAGATGTAATCGTCAAAAGAAGTGACAAAGGATGTACAAATGTAAGTTTGTTTCTGCAACATTTGCCACGGTTACCTACATTTTCCTACATAACTATATAGGAAATTCTTATTAACTATTACTCTATTTTCCTCCTACATTACAGGTGAGTTAATCTTTTTTTTCTCTGTTTGACACTTTTAAGCCGGAGGACAATCTCATAAATTTCTCCTATTTTGAAAATTTCTCCTTATTTTTGAAAACCAAACGATTGGCTTTTGTAGGCCTATATTGGTGGTGTTATTTCATTAATGCCACACACAAAATTTAATGAAAGGTGAATTAATTTTGTAAAATGATAACAAATATTCAATATGCAGGTTTTGCAATCAGCTGCAAATACATCAAGGGCAGATCCGGAACAAAATGTTTCTATTCACAAGCAACAAGGGAGAGTCAGTCAGTCGGGGAGGGAGTCAGTCAGTCAGTCGGGAAGTAAGTCAGTGGTGGGGGGGGGGTCGGGGAGTCAGTCAGCCGGTCAGTCAGTGAGATACATGTACAGAGAACGCTGGGCCCAGCAAATAGGACTGTCTGTGGACAATGAAACCCGTATAAGTCCAGCACCCGATATCATCAAACTCTTCATAACTTACGATCCATCCCAGCAATGCGACGCGTCGTTTCTCTACGATGTGTCGCAGCTGCGATGCGTCCTGCGATCCATTTTACAAAACACATTAAAGTGCGACGCGTCGTACACTGTCGTAGGTGTATTTATAGCACAACTCGGTGACTGTTTTATGTATCATGTCAGCGTACAGTAAATAGTCGTCTGATATTCAACAAAGAGTCGTCGGATCTCAGCTCGAAATTCGTTAAAACGTGAAACAAAATGGCGGCCGTGCGATGCAATTTTGAAGGAAAACAAGCTCTCATTGGACTGTATAGCTACTTTGAAATTTCAATTCTAATACATGTTCTCCGGTCTAATTCATAATCAGTCCATGAATTTTCTATTTACAACTTTACACACATTGCCTCGGTATTATAATCTCGTTTATGGAATGTTTATGGCATATAACTGGCTTAGAAAATTACTCTTCTTATTTTGCGATGACTACTAGACACGCCGTAACTTGCGACATGTTTCAAGCCGTTGTCAAGGAACTTACAACACATCAACACATCGCAACCTTCGTGAAATGGATGATACGACGCGTCGCGAGTTGCGACGTGTTACATGTCATAACTCGAGTTGCGACGCGTCGCAGCGCTTTGTGAAATCAGGTGCTGACTGTCGGTTGCTGACGAGCAAATTATCTGTCCATAATTTTCCTCATATTGCACTACACTTACACATGTAGTCAACACTTCCCAGCCCAGGCAAATTTCTAGTGACAAGAACGCAGTGAAGAGTAGAATAGTTGCTGCCTCTAAATGATAGTCAATATCAAGTGAAGGTCTCGCACGATCCGATAAACCTATTACTTTTAATCAATGCTTCATTACACAGCAGACGTCATTTTGACTCTTTACACCATAAGCCATCGATCAAGAGTCCACAGGATTCAATAAGACACCTTGGCAATATGATTAGGCCAACAAAAAAAAAGCTGTGTTTCCAGTAACCCGACCAACTGTAAAAACAAATTGGCTGTACGTAGAGTCAGCGATTAATATTTTATTTTTCTAGCATGAAACAAAAGGAATAAATGAATTTATCAATCATGTCAATAGGAAAAAATCTAAACATTTGTGAAAATGTATTTGAACTCAAATTGCCATAAACGAAACACTTGCTATAGTGTTACGTAAGTCATAGGATCATCCTTGATGGCCTGGCGTATGTACCGGTAGTCACATCGGGGTCCTGAGGGCTAGACATAGACAAACCATGTGCCTTGTCTCTCCTGCAGGGCGTGTATTTTGTTGATTACAGGTTTCCCAACTCCCAAGCCACATTTGCGTACAGGGGTTGAAAAATTTGCCGAGTACCGTTACAGGTATAAAAACATGACCAATAAATTAGATGATTAGTTTTTGACATTTATTTTGGTAAAGCATATTTTCTTACTTGATTTTGTCATTCAATATGTCATTTGTACACATAGATCAGTACAATGAAATGACAACCACTTTGCACCAAAACAGTTGCTGCGTAGCCAGCTTGCGATTGCAGTGCATGTGGCACTTTTGGTTTGTAGAGTGTAGGTATGGCCTCATTTGCGCGCCAAATAGCTAAATGCAGCGCCTGTTGAAAAAGTCATGAATATGCATGATGGACACATTGTATTCAGCTTGGGATTGGATTGACAGTGGAAATTGACGAGTGGATCGGCGTTACGCATGAGGACGTCGTGACTGTAATTATTCATGACTTTTTTTCTACTGGACACCATTGGTGGATCTGCGCTATCCCCTGATCACGCTGCACACTATCAGTCGATTGCACAGCCACCGTTCGATCGTGCTACTGACTATGTCACATCCAGGACCTTTTTTTTGTCACGCTACTTCATGGCTCTGGAAGGATTTCTTAGCAAAGAAGAAGTCACTATTTGTCCCAGATTTCATACAGGATTGACTTATTGTGCAATGTCATTTCTGCATGATCCAGTGAAAGCACACTGATCGCTCCCATGAAAAGTACGGCTGCCAGACTTCATGGTTCAACGTGAATGACAGCGGAGGAGGCCGGGACCAGGCTGAAACTACATGTACATGTAGAAGGAGATCATCGATCAGATCGCACGTACACATGTATTTCCAGGCGAAGCGGCAAACTAAACATGGCCTTTACCATGTTAACTTGCGCAATCATCGGTTACTGTAGCCTTATAACCAACAGCCATCAGTGATTTGCTGCCATAAAGGATCTGGAAGTTGTGGGAAATCATGCTGTCCTTATGTTCTGCTTGATGACACGATGTGCATTTCCTGTTCCGCGGAAGAAAATGGGCCATGGACATGATGGAATTGTGTTTTTATACCGATCTAAAGGCACTGTCACACTGTAACTTCCATGCAGTGTGGCTTGCAATGCGTCTCTGTGAAGTCCACCAGAAGTCTAAGACTTCCGTGTGGCGTTCTATAGCGTCCTTGTGGTGTTCTCTATGAGTTCCATTGAAGACCAATTAGAGGTCTGCGCGACATCCTCTGCGTCCTCGCTGTGTCCTCATGGCATCCAATAAGTTCATACGACGTTCTTGGAGTTCTTATCGCACGCTAATAAAACGTACGTGTGACGTCAGCAGCCAGGAGCGCGGCGTATATAAACACTCAGGCCAAAACGGGCGACAGTCATTGAGTCTACACATTTTGAACGGCATAGACGCAGGAGATGCGCAGTCCTGATGCATGCACATCCGTGGAGTTCTCGAGACGTCACTCCCGTCTGCCTGCACGTTGCCATTACGTCACGGCCGTTCGCGAGGAGTTCGCGCAGAGTCCTTACCGTGTTCTGGTCAAAACGCCAAGGCGCGGCGTTTGTTTTGCATATCCAAAACGAACGTAACAGTTTGGCGTTCAGTGAAGTCCTCGGAGTCCCTCTTAAGTCCTCTACTAGTATCAATGAGCCTCATGCCGTAATCAGCGTTCTTACTGCATTTTAGTCAATTTTCGTGGTCGCGATACGAACTCCATACAAGAACGTGACAGTGTGACAGGCCCTTAAGCAAGATGAAGATAAACTTAATCAATTTTTACAAACATGAAAGTATAAAAAGTCATTATAAGGACATTATCCTAAACAATTTAACCATGTCCTGGGTTTTGTGTGCATTTTTAATGAAATAAAGAATGATCTACAATGTATACATTGTAAATACGGTACCTCAGTGGAAATACCGGTACAAATGTACCGGGTACATGTACATGCATGAACACTGGCATGTTGCACATGTATTATTTTCATATAATGTGAACTTCATACCACATGAAAAAAAAATGCTCAAAAAAAAATCCTGACCGACCGACCATTAATTTTTTTGGCAAACACAACATTAAATTTTGTTGGCCTTACCGATCAATTTGCCAATAAATGTACACGAGCAAGGTGCCGCACCCCTTTTAACAGTTTTAAGTCAGGAGATCACAGTGTAATGCATGATGCATGTACATGTACTGCTAATGCGGAATGCCTGATTTTCACGACTGCGATTGTAGAGTGGTCGTTGGTTCTTGAATTTCGGGGCTTGAATTGTGCATCAAATCAGCTGAGACTTCTCCACATCACCCATTTTTTTGTCGTCCTTTTATTGTTCTCACAGCACACTGTCAGATTTTCTATCAACATAATCCTTGACTTGAAATTCAGACTTCAAATATTTTGCAGTTTCAAGTCATCCGTGTTTTTTCCAGCTGACGTCTGTTTCCAGCATGACTGCAATAGCTTCAACGCAAGCGACGATGGACTTGGGTTTTTACAATGCCTCTCCATTAAATGCATCCATGACGCCGGAAACTGGGACCGGGGATGTCCTCACTGACGTTTTGAAACTCATCTTTCTCATCATAGAAACCACTCTACTCTTAACCCACTTTGTCTCCTGGCTCTAAGCGGTGTCCACGACACGGTCCAAGACACCACCAAAGTGTTTCTCCGCTCCATGACGGCCGCTGATTTGGGGGTGGGGATTTTCGGGGCCATCCCAATGACACTTTCAGTGATTTATGGGACTTGGCCATTGGGGCAAGCATTGTGTGGGATGCAGTCATTTCTGGCCACCTCCTGTATCTTAGGATCCCTCCTTTCGTTGCTTTTGCTATCTGCAGACAGGTACATATCTGTTGGGTATGCGCTCCGTTATCATTCCTTAGTGACGGTGAAGCGAGCCAGAATCGCAGCCTGCACTGCATGGACAGTTGTCTTTTGCATTGTGACAGGGTATGGTCTTCTCACTGATTGGCAAGCCATATACGATGATCGTTCACTAGGGTGCGCTTTTTATAAAGAGGGTGTGCGTTCGTATCTCTACCTGCAAGTTATTCTTACGTTCATTTTGTTCAGCTGTATGTTGACACTTGCTGTTGTGTACACCAGACTTTTCCTGATTTCGCGCCAGCACGCACGACGCATTCACGTTGACAACCAGCCTGCTGGACAGGGAAACCGACTCGCGAGGCCTGCTACCAAGACTCTGCACACCATGCTGCTCATTGCTTTGTCTGCACTTTTTTTCAATCTTCTGCCCATCATATTCTACATTTTTCGACTTTATGACAATGCAATGACGATCCTCTTTCTGGTTGTGCTCCCCACACTGACAAACAGTTGGGTAAACGTTGTCATCTATTGCCTCAGGAATGCAGAAATTCGTAGAGCGACAGTCAATCTTCTGGCATCATGCTACAAATTTTGCAAACGGTGCCCACAATTCAATCCAAACTAAGGAACTGGAAAGACAGCTTTCAGCTCAAAAGCAACTGATTAGTCTCAATGTGCTGTGACATCCTGTGATGGTGAGTCACTTTTGTGGGTTGTGTTGCTCCAAGAAGTACCCACAGAAACCCAATTCTTTTCAATATACACTTGTACATGTATTTCAGAATTTCAGACTGCATCAGACTCACAAGAAAAAGGTTTACTTTTTGGAAGTTAGCGCTGGACGATACGACAATATCGCCGTGATACCATATACATGAAAAAAAATGCTGCGATGCCATTACGTACCGGTACATGTACGTAATTCAAAACCTAAGCCAAATCTCAGGATGGCTCCTGGCAATTTTAGAAATGTATAATGCAAAAATAGCACAAGCAGCTAGTACCATGCAACGGTGCACAGACAAAGAAAGGAATAAAATCTTGCTGGTCCCATTTGCACTATGTACTAATTTGATAACAACCGCGTAACACCAGTGATTTTCCAGAAAAGTAAGCACGTCGGCCAACTTCAACACAGCCTTTAGTGTGTTAACACATCTCCTGTCGATCGATGTACATGTACCGGTACATGTACATGTAATAATGTGTTCGTAAACGTAAGCACACAATGTTTACCGCAGCTGCTTTTGCATCTAGTACAGGACAGAAAAATGTATTGTCACACCAAACTGCGGATCTGATTGGCCAGAAGAATTCAAAATAATTTGGTCTTCATCTGCAGCAGGCAAGATGGCTTAACGTGCATTGCACCGCATCAGCAGTACATGTACGTAATGCATTAGGCCAAAGAAAAAACAACAGATTAAACGAACAATTCAAACCTTCGTTGCCATAAATTGACAGTTTAAAGAGGCAAAAATTAAGTTAATAAAATCAAACCATACGTCATCGTAAAATTCACCGTCCGGTAAACACAAGGGTTATGCACTATCCAATGTCAATTGTCGATCGTCTGTTGTTGTGAATATTCAACAAACTGTGTCATTATTTTAATCGGTAAATTTATGATTTCCATGTTCAACAACCTTATCCTTTCCTTTAAACGAGTGTTTTTCGGTAGCATTCCCGACAACAAGGACTAACTGCCATCTTGATTACCTTACCCATTATCAATTTGCATTTAAACCAATTTTTCATATTGATGCAATAAAATTGACCCCAGAGCTGAAAAAAGTCCATATGAGGAGAGGACTACACATGTACCGGTACGTATCATAATTATAAATGCTAAGTTAAGTTGGACCAGATACAAGTAGCAAACACGTGCTGCGGTCAGCATGCGTAAGCTGTCTAGCACGGGCTTTTTCATGAAGAGGAGCCTATTTATTTTAGCCTGCTTAGCGAGACGTGAAGCGTGCATTTAGGACTCTGTTAAATATGGACTCAAACTCCTTACTTTCTCTTTTACATAAATCGAAATAAGTTTATCATTTCTTCAAAGCGTATTTTACTTTTTTTTAGACATATTTATTGATTTTGTTATCTAAGCTTGCTATTTACTAGATTTCTTTTATTTATGGATGTATTCTCAAAAGGAGTATGGAATAAATGTCTACTGGAATTGAATTGAATTGAATTGTAGTATTGGGCATGCCTAACTATGATAATCAGGAGAGGGACCGGTCACCAATAATAGGCTAAAGAGTTTGATTTTCATAGGAGTCCGATTTTCATATGACACCGGCCCCAGGCGAAGGGCGGCACAGCGTGGCCGGGTGACAGGCAAGCTCGTTCAAGGGCATGCAAAGGTACATGTACATGTACGGTACGTCCCAACGGAGGGACGTACCGGTACTTATGAATTCAGCCGCAGGTCATGGGAACGCATGGAGAACCAGCACATGACCAATAAACTTCACTTATCGAAACGAACCAAGCTGTATTTGAAGCTGAGAGAGCTTTCTATGTTGGCCCTTCAAGAAGATGGCCAAGTGGTTATCCTAACCCTACGGTCACCTGTTACTACCTGGGTGCACTCCGCTAGCTACCCAAGTCTTGTGATTCTACACAAACGAGCAAGCTCCGGCGGTCCTACTAAAGTGCGTCAACAAGCGTCAACAAGCGTCAACAAGCGTCAACAAGCGTCAACAGGCCTCAACGGTCGTCAACGAGCATCAACAAATTTTGTACATGCTTTTGAACATTAAAAGTAGCTTTATATGGTAGAAAAAGCAATAAAGAACATCTTCTGCATATCAATTAAAGTTAAAATTATTTAAAAACTTGTTTTTTATAACGCAAAATGTACGACGAATTTGTCGATTAGTGTTGGCCACCATCTTGTTTGGATAGCGCTGTACACTTCACGCATGCGTAGTATGGCTAAGCTACACGTAAACAAGATGGCGGCCAACACTAATCGACAAATTCGTCGTACATTTTGCGTTATAAAAAACAAGTTTTTAAATAATTTCAACTTTAATTGATATGCAGAAAATGTTCTTTGTTACTTTTTCTACCATATAAAGCTACAATTAATGTTCAAAAGCATGTAAAAAATTTGTTGATGCTCGTTGACGACCGTTGAGGCTTGTTGAGGCTTGTTGAGGCTTGTTGACGCTTGTTGACGCACTTTAGTAGGACCCAGCTCTGGCCCAGTCCAGTGAGACTACTCGAGACAACCGTCTACAAATTTAAGGGACGTACCCACATTTTTAAAGTTAATACAAGCGTCAACAAGCGTCAACAAGCGTCAACAAGCCTCAACGGTCGTCAACGAGCATCAACAAATTTTGTACATGCTTTTGAACATTAAAAGTAGCTTTATATGGTAGAAAAAGCAATAAAGAACATCTTCTGCATATCAATTAAAGTTAAAATTATTCAAAAACTTGGTTTATTTAACGCGAAATGTACGACGAATTTGTCGATTAGTGTTGGCCACCATCTTGTTTGGATAGCGCTGTACACTTCACGCATGCGTAGTATGGCTAAGCTACACGTAAACAAGATGGCAGCCAACACTAATCGACAAATTCGTCGTACATTTTGCGTTATAAAAAACAAGTTTTTAAATAATTTCAACTTTAATTGATATGCAGAAAATGTTCTTTGTTACTTTTTCTACCATATAAAGCTACAATTAATGTTCAAAAGCATGTAAAAAATTTGTTGATGCTCGTTGACGACCGTTGAGGCTTGTTGAGGCTTGTTGAGGCTTGTTGACGCTTGTTGACGCACTTTAGTAGGACCCAGCTCTGGCCCAGTCCAGTGAGACTACTCGAGACAACCGTCTACAAATTTAAGGGACGTACCCACATTTTTAAAGTTAATAAATTGGTCTCAAAGAACTAGAAAAGTTTACCATATTGTAAATTTGAAGTGATTTGGAAGTTGATTTATTGAGTGTTTGTAACACTTTTATTTTGAGTTAGAAGAAAGTTTGATTTTGATTTCTGATTGTGATATTAGAATTTAGCAAAGTTGTCCATATTCCTTGATTTTGGAAGTCGCATTCTTACAACTGTCTGTGACTACATGTATTCAGACAGCAGGAGGGTTAGTAGAGAAGAACTTAACAATCTCACCCAAACGACAAGAGTAAGCCAGGAAGTCAAATGCAGATGATGAAACTGGATTTGGCATACATGTATTTTAACCCTAACGTACCAGAATCGATCAAAATCCACACCCCTGTTTTGGAGTATTTCAATGGATTCAGGATACCTCCATGTTGAAAAAGTTGGGGATTTTGATGGATTTAGTACAGTAAGCCAAGCAGTAACTGCAGGATTTTGATGGATTCAGGATACCTCCATATATTGAGCAGTTGGGGGACTTTAATGGATTCAGGATCTCACCGTTTTAACCCTTGGCTATATGTTTGGTGTGTACGAGGTACCGGTATACCAGTGTGTACTACACTGGTGGATTCTGATGGACTCACTGGTGGATTTTGACTTGGATTTTGGCGGAGTCAGCATACTTTCTAGTAGAAGTGCTCAAGGGGTTAGGGTTAAGGAAGGAACATGACCACCATTGCACCGGGTATGACTGCCCTTACTTGGCAACCAGACAGAAGGTGTCATTTACCGTAGGAAGACCAAAAACAACCTTGAGAAGGACGTTTGGTAAGGAAAGAAAGCTTGAAGGACATAGAATGATGCCAAGGGATGGGCACAGGACAGAAACAAATGGAAACCGAGCATGATGGCCGTAAGAGGATACCAAAGCTAATTTTCCTCATATTGCACTGCGCCAAGTCAATAATTGCAGGCCCATGTGTATTTCACGTGACAAACGTGCAGTGAAGAGTAGAACAGTTTCTTCCTCCAAATGAAAGTTGGTATCAAGTGTCTAATAAACTCATAATTTTTTCAAAGCTTCATCATTTTGTTGATGTCATTTTGATTAGAATCTGACTCATTTTACCAATCAAGCATCAACAGGATTGATCATCAAACCTAGCAGTAAATGTAAATATAAGGAGCCACACCTCATGCAGAACTTCACATGTTCACCACTGCGGTTGTAGAGCAGTCGCTGGTCCTCGAATTAAACCAAATATTTGAGGCTTGCATTGTACATCAAACCAGCCGAGACTTCTCCACGTCACCCATTTTTTGTTGTCCTATTGTTCTCTCATCTCTCAGCACACTGCCAGCTTTTCTGTAAAAAAAAGAATCCTAGCTTTGAAATTCAGCCTTTTAAATACCTTCCGAGTCATCAGTGTTTTTCTTGTTGACTTCTGCTTCCAGCATGACTGCAGTAGCTTCAACGCAAGCGACGATGGACTGGGTTTTTTTCAATGCCTCTCCATTCAATGCATCCATGACACCGGAAACTGGGACCGGGGATGTCCTCACTGACGTTTTGAAACTCATCTTTCTCATCATAGAAACTGCTCTACTCCTAACACTGAACCCACTTTGTCTCCTGGCTCTAAGCCATGTCCACAACACGGTCCAAGACACCACCAAAGTGTTTCTCCGCTCCATGACGGCTGCCGATTTGGGGGTGGGCATTTTCGGGGCCATCCCGATGATAATGTCAGTGATTTATGGGACATGGCCGTTGGGGCAAGCATTGTGTGGAATGCAGTCATTTCTGTTCAACTTCTGTACCCTAGGATCCCTCCTTTCACTGTTCTTGCTATCCGTAGACAGGTACATATCCGTGGTGTATGCGCTCCGTTACCACTCCTTGGTGACAGTGAAGCGAGCCCGAATCGCGGCTAGTACTGCATGGGCGGTTGTCTTGTGCATAGTGACAGGACGTGGTCTTCTCACAGACTGGCAAGTCAGATACACTGACCGTACACTGGGATGCATGTTTTATAATGAGGGCATGCGTTCGCACCTCTACCTGCAAGTTATCCTCACGTTCATTTTGCTCAGCTGTATGTTGACACTTGCGGTTGTGTACACCAGACTTTTCCTGATTTCGCGCCAGCACGCACGACGCATTCACGTCGACAACCAGCCTGCTGGACAGGGAAACCGACTCGCGAGGCCTGCTACCAAGACTCTGCACACCATGCTGCTCATTGCTTTGTCTGCACTTTTTTTCAATCTTCTGCCCATCATATACTTCAGTTTTCGACTTTCTGAATATTCCACATTGACCCTCTTTCTGGCTGTGCTACCCATACTGACAAACAGTTGGGTAAATGTCGTCATCTATTACCTCAGGAATGCGGAAATTCGCCAAGCGACAGTCAATCTTCTGGTATCGTGCTACAAATTTTGCAAACGGTGCCCACACTTCAATACAAACTAAGGAACTCCAACAACCGGTTTAAAAACAGAAATTTATCTTATTTCCCACAGAAGTAACTTATGAGTCTTAATTTGCTGTGACATTGTGTGATAGTTAATCAAAATTGTGACTTTGTTTGGCAACCCAATTCTTTTCAATGTATTTCCGAGTTTCACATTTTCAGAACCTTAAGAAAAAGTTTACTTTCTAAAAGTTCATTAATGCAACCAGTCTTTGTGAGCTTTGTTAGGCCAAAAAAAATATATATTTCTGCTTCCAGTTACCCTACCTACCCTACCGGTATTTTGACAGCCCCTACCCAAATTTTTTTTGGGGGGGGGGAAATGAGGGGAAAAAAAATGAAACCATCAATTACTACCTTTTGCCCTTGACCTCACCCAGACACTTCCAAATGATCATACACACAAAAAATGAAAAAAAAAAAATCCCTTCCTACCGGTAACTACCCTATTTTCAAATGCCATACATAATTGGAAACTGAAGTATTTTGGGGTTTTGGGGGCTTATGTTATTGTGCAATCAAATTGTGTACATGCTGTCTCATTTAAACGTAATGGTAATGGCTGGTACATGTAACAGTAGTTGACTGTGTATTACGAAAGATGTACAAATATGTAATTGTTGTATTATACATGTATGTAGAGTAAAATGGTGAAAATAACACTTTGTGTCAAATGATGAAGTTTTAAAAGATGAATTCTTAAACTGCACACAATGAACTCAAATCAACTCATGTTTTTGTATTTAGCTTTATTTCTAGTTTGTTTGAAATTGTGACCTATGTGCAGGTACAACTGTTAACAAGATTTGTTCACAATACCGATAGCTCAATCAATATTGTATCGGTATGCATCTCATCACCAGTAATGTACATGTATGTATTGTATCTGTGTCAAATTAAGTGCAGGGGAGTGAGTGACCACTGATAAAAATAGCTGAAAACAGCTGAAAAAGGTGTAAAAAAAAAGCTGAATTTAGGAAATCTCCTATACTTTTGTACACAGCAAGTGAGGGAAAAAAGCTGAAATCCAAAACAAAAAAAGCTGAAATCAGCTAAAAAGCTGAGATTTCACACCCCTGTAAGTGAATAAATCAATTAATTCGTTTGGGGTCTGAGATATATTTGTGATTTTCACCAACTCATTATTTATGTTGATGTCATAATGTTGTGCTTACAGCGCGCTTTAAACCAAAGGTCTCAAAGTGCCTCACGAGTTCAGCGCATTCTGCTTTTATCACAGGTACATACCAATTTACACTCTTGGGTGGAGAGAGGCAATTGTAGTAAAGTCTTGTAGTGTCTTGCCCAAGAACACAAGCACCATGTACCTCATCAGGGTCGAACCTACGTATCATGTCACATGAGTCGAAAACCATAACCATTAGGCCATAGCACTCCACTACACATACTGGTAGATACACATTTACTATCAACTTTATTATAAGGCCATACTTTGTTATTTTTAGGATTATGGATTTTTTTTCAAAGGAGGCAATGTATCGGTAGGAGGATTACAGGTGTAAATTAAATTCATCTAACATCTGAGTTATCTTAGTATTTATTTCAAGACGTTTGGGTTTTTCTATTTTTCAATAATATACGTACATGTATCTCCAATATCGAGAATATTTGATATCGCTTATTCCTCATGTACAACATAACAGCTAAAGGCAGCGTTTGATATCAAGGAAGCCCAAATGATAAGACAGTTCGGTCACAACATTAATTTAATTTAATTCAGTATAAATTCAATTTAATTTAGCTTCCTTTTAATTTTATTTTAAAACACGTAGTCAGTTTCTTTATGTGGTTCCTTTAAAGTCTTAAGATTTTTTAAAATTTAATTGACTTTAATTAATTTAATTTAATTTCATTTTATTTAATTCATTTTGTTGTTAGCCTTTTAGTAAGGAGAGCCCCTCGACAGAGACTTTGTCTCTTTTGGGCGATCCTTTGGGAGCTGTTATTTTTGTTCTCTGTTGTTGCCATTTAATTTGTTTGTCTTGGTTTTACTCTTTATCCCAAAAAATAAAGCAAATGTATTACAAATGTAAATGACTTTTCCCGTGTGGACAAAAACTCTGGACATTGACGGATCGCAACAAAAAAGCCAAGTTCATAAGATCGTAACTAAAAATCGTCATAATTTCTGTTATCTCTGGGTGTACCGGGGTACACGTAGGCCTACTGCCCAAGAATTAATAAAATGAGACAGTATTCCGGGGGAAAAAAAATGGCCTAATTGACAACATGCTCTCAAGGGTACTAGCTTACATGTCATGAGTGCATTTATATGGTCCTTTGTCCAGGCACAATACAGGAGACAAACCACACAACTGACAAAGCATCCATAATGACAGAAACCTCCCCTTGAACTGGGTGTTGTTTTTTTGTCATACTGAATACAAAAGAGTCTGAATACAATCACAAACATGCATGTACACGTTTTTGAGTCACACACTTGAGTGACGGCACCAGCAAAACATTCATGTGAACCTATGCACTTATCGTACATGTACATGTGTACACATGTACATGTACTTATGTATACACATGTATGTACATGTACAGTACAAATGGAAAAACCAAACAAAAAAAACTTGCACAAATGTGAAACACCCAAAAATGCAGTGAGTATAGGCCTGAAACATACTCTACATACAAACATGTACATGTACAGTGTTCGGTACATGTATGTACACTTGCATACATGTGTACTTATAATACACATCCAGTACCAGCACCATTCATGTTTTTTGGAAGTCGCCGTTCAACTATTAGCACCCCTAGGCAAACATAATTTCACTTTCAAGTAGTCCTTTCAGTCAAAATCAATCAGGTGACAGTGTTCATCAGTTAAGAATTCCCAGCCTATACCGGTACATGTAAAATAAGCAAGATTGACTGGCTGGGACTGTTTAACTTGATGCAGCTTTGCTTTGGCTGTGGGAAATTGATAATGTGGGAAATTGATAAGCCAGCTGTGCCCACAACTTGCCTGCTTTAATTGTCTGTTCATGATCTGTTGACTGAGTTTGACTAGCCACAGTGCTTGCTTTACATATGATCTGACTGCTGGTGACTAGCCTTTGTTAAAAGTATAGCAGGGAAGTGGATGGAAATTTTGACTGTCTGTGACTGTTTAAATAGCAGGTGGGTTGATAAAAATGTAACACTGCTGTACTATCATGAACACTTGAGCAGCAATGTCTGAAATCATACCATACAAATCTCACTTCGGCAACGCGCAACATCGCATATGGTGACAATTTGACATCTATACATTTCACACAGGTTGTTAAAATGAACGCCCAAGCCTGTGAATGAACACAGTGCACTGTCACTATGGTGCAGCACGCACATATCTGCTTGCTATTTTAACCGGCAAAGTGCGGAGCCGAACAGCTGAGCTCATGACCACATGACATTAGTTTTCATAGGAAATTACAATAACTGCCGACAATGTGTGGTATCCAGTAACAGATGAATGATGCACAAAATATCAAAGGAACATGGCTTGAAAGTAAAACAATTTTGCAAATAAAATGAGGCACAATTTTATGTACATGTACTCACCATAATATGAAGCACTACACTGACACATAACACCGCAGCAGCTTATGATAATGTACAACAGAGTTGAGCAGTCACTTACAATAGACTAGGATACGACAATAGCTCACACGAACCAATAACAAACCCACATCGTTCAATCAATACAACCGATGTCAACCATGGGTGAACACACATGTCAATACTGGCCATCACGTCAAAATAAAAATATATAAATGTGAGTTGGCACAACAATGGCCAAATGCTGCTACCGGTAGCTACAGGAACGGATGACTACAAGGTGATGGATGGACAGAAGGATGGTGGATGAAGGAGTGCGGACAAAGAGACTGGACCAATTCACTGACCTGACTGGGGTCATGCTTAATAGCATAATGACCAAACAAAAGGCTGGCCAATTGGTGATTTCCTTCCTCCGTACACACACGCACACAAAGAAAACGAGGACTGTGTGAGAAATTTACATGTACAATGTAGTTGGCTTTAACTAAAACTTCCAGGATGTTTGGGGGATGGATATATTAAGAAATAAGAGACTTACCGTAGTGTGTCACATTTACATATATACATGTATGTACTTGTTGCATACATACATGTACAAAACTAGTTGCTTATTGGTCAAATTCATCGTGGATGGCGTAGAATACAATGAATGTCAAGAAACATCCAGTTTGTGTGTACGCACATTGTACATGTGCACTTTGTACTCAGGTACCGGTATGTAATG
This sequence comes from Patiria pectinifera, assembly GCA_029964075.1. Classification (NCBI taxonomy): domain Eukaryota; kingdom Metazoa; phylum Echinodermata; class Asteroidea; order Valvatida; family Asterinidae; genus Patiria; species Patiria pectinifera. The sequence goes on from CM057142.1 coordinate 2,938,965, forward strand.
TAAATGTCTGTGTCATGTGCCGGTAAATGGATTATCTCTAGCTCATTTTTTTTTTTAACAGTGTATTTTAAAAAATAAAAAATAAAAAAAGGGATCAAAAGCAAAAAAGGGATTTAAAATTAAAAAAGTACAAAGTTTGTATAAAATGCAGTTGGTACACTATGTACATGTACATGTACATGTATGTAATTTATTTGTAGTCCTTGGCCATCTAAGTTATTAGTTGAGACATTACTCTACGTACAGATCATGTCATAAAAAGCAATCCAAATCCCTAAAAGTTGGAATTTTAATTTAAAAAGGTACAAAGTACATGTGTACATGTATGAACAGGCATCTGCGTCCGTACATATTTTTAATGTACATGTTGGCCTTGTACAATATGTGATTTATTTGAGATACCGGTATATGTACATTGTACATTGTATATCATGCTCTTTACACTCTCTGCACACGATGTGTATTCTAGTTTAAAGTCCTTGCTAAGTAGTTTAACATAATTTATTATTATTATTATCTATTCGGCCAAATTACACGGTACAACAAGCAATCCACAAAAGTAAACAAAACTACACAAAAACAATCCAATCCAAGCTGGCCAGGATTGACAAAAGTATAATAAAACACTGTGACTCGAAAGCCTGTCAATCCTAACTTGAATGGTACATGTACCGGGTAACATACAAAATATATTTAAAAATTAGGTACAAAATTCAATGAAAAACAAGACCGCCATTATTCCTACATCAACACGCAAGATATCTTGGGACACTGAAAAAATTCCAAGTAGAGACCTAATATGTTTAACGTGTTCCTGATTACCTTCTAAAACAATTTTTAAAAAAAGTGAATTTTGAACTTTGAAGATATACACTGTACCAAAAAAACTTTCTAAAAGTTCAACAAAGATTTAGGGAAGAACTCATTTGGTGCTCTAGGTGATGGCCAATTGTTGCGTTAAAAAGTACTTCCTGTGAACATTTTAAGTTTTCTAAAGTAAAGTTGGCTTACCTGCTGGAAAAAGTGAAGGATTTCGGCAACCGACATGAATTTTACTCAAGATACCCGAGTCTGCCAAACGTACTAGAAAACTTTACGCTACAGTGTGCAAGAGTATAGCAGTCCACATGTGCGCCACAATACACTATTACCAAGAAACTCAGGTTTGTCAACACAGCGATCGATGAGCAATCCCTGCATGCGTACACAATGACGCTTCAACCTGGAAACAGCTCCAGTGACATTTCCATCCAAGCTGGGCCACTGGTCTACCATGGGGAGTCTTTGTGATGATGTCACTGTCCTTCAAGCCAGAGTCACTGGTGCAAGCACCCCTGAGTGGCCACGTGCCAAGGTTGTTTTTTTCTCAGAACAAAGAACACAGACATTTTCTGGCAACATCTCCACATGAGGATGCTGCGTCACTGTTCAGCATGGACACAAATTTCAATGCTTTACACAGGATGAAAGTGTGTGCGTGTTTTTAGGAGGGGGGGGGGGCAAAGTTTGGCAAACTTCCATTGAATTTGGAACATCACAAAATTTTACGGAAGACTTTTTGTTTTCAAATTTCAAAAAATGACTTGGCCATGTAAATACTGTAAATTATGTAACTATTTTCACTTAAGTTTGGTCGTGTCCGGAATCAAATTGTCGTAAATTTATAAAGGAAATTGTACTAAAATATCGACATCAAAATACATCAATACATGTGAAGGACAAACTTAAAGGACATCACGTACCGGTACATGTACAATGTATACACACTTAGATCTTTTATCATGCTGTAAGCTGAGAATGTACATGTACTACCGGCAGGTCCAAAATCGGTGCATAATTTTAAAAGAGAAATACATACATTTCCTGACAAATACTTTCTTTGATTCAACTTCCCCGATTTAAACATTTGCTTTGTTTCATTCCAGAATGCACTAAATGCCATTTTGTTCCCTTTTAAAATCCAGCCCTCTTCTGGCTGCCCAAAATCAGTTTTGACAGCTGTTATGAGTTAAACACAATTTAAGAATATGACAAAACACACACAAAAATTCACTTTTTTCCCAAATAGACATTTTGGAAATAAACTCTTTAGTTCATAAACAAGTGCAGAACAACAAAAACTTAACAAAGAAAACTAATTTTGTAACTACAGTGTACATGTACATGTACACAGCACAGAGGACTGTCATAAGTACATGTATAGGACATGGGTACGGTAGTACATGCACATAAAAGGGCATCGGACTCTAAAACACATATCATGCCCAAATATGAAGACTGCCTGGGGTGGAAGTTGTCTGCAGCCTGTTTTAAGTAATATGAGCTAGATACAAGGCCAATGAATGCAGAGAATGCTGTTTTCATATCACCATAAATGTAGCTCCATCTCAAAGTCTTAAATCAGATCATATTATTTTCAAAACTAGGACATTTTTGTTTGTTTTTTTGGCATTTTACAAACTACATACCGGTACATGTATATGTACATGTGCATGTAATTCTTTTAAAAATAATTTTTGATTCACGCGCATGTACACGACATTCTTATGCATGTACATGTACAATTTGTAATTTGTACATAAGGTTCATATAAAGTAGCATTGTTTGTATGTAATTTTTTCTCTTTTCTTTTTTTTCTTTTTTTTTGTGTTGTTGTTTTTTCAATTCAGTGAATTATTTGTTATTTCTCCGCATGTTGCATGTACACCAGTTACATGTGCATAGTACATGTACGATAGTGATTTTTTCCCCCTCAAATTTGTGACTCAAGAACTCATCATAATAATTTTTAAGTACCGGTACAAGGGCAGAAGTGCTGAAAAAAATCATCATCCTCACTATGTTCATTGTTTACATACATGTACACACTGGGCATAAGGCACAATTCCTACATTTTTGTAAACTACATTTTACGGTACATTCATGATGCACGATTGAAAGATTTGCACAAATTGAAACAGAAGGTGATCATCTGAAACAATGGTTAAACAATGACAGTTTAAACAATATGAGAGTTAACTAACATGTATGCAAATAAAGATTTTGGAGTACTTTTGGGCTCCACTATAAATCATTGAGACTCAAGAGTGAACTTATCTTCTATTGTGCCACAGCCCATGTGGAAAAACACCCTTTCTGATTGAGCAAAATAACCCATTGCTCTGGACCTCTGTTGGGGGACGGGAAGCTTTGTATAATTTTGTTATGAAATCACAGTCTGTGTGTGGGGGGGGGGGGGAGACAAGTAAACACCCCCCCCCCATCCCCCACCCCCAGTAACATTTTTGCTTGGTATTCCTGCCTTTTAAACTAATGACCTGTATAATGTGGTCATTTCTATAGAATTTAGTCCCAGCTTTCACATGCTACCAATACCATATTTGATGCATACATGTAGAAGATGATAGAAAAATCGCTGGCAAATTTGGAAAAAGCTAGTCTGGTTCCCCAGACCTGACAATTATTCCCGACGCTCACGTCTAAATTGTAGGTCAGGCAACCTCCGTGGCTAAAAATAAACATGACGACATTGACGGCCCTTTTTAAAAACTCGGCTTATCGTTTCCGATTCGACTTATGACTTATAGCTTTTAATGTTCTGATCAATTTTTAAATAAATCAATTACTTCATAATATCATACAGTTATGATAATACAGTTTGAAATTTCTGTAAGAAAACATTTACTTATGTTGACCTGGAATCTTCAAAGTTAGGCACCGAAAAAGCACTGCTAGCAGGCGGAGCGGAATGAAGACCACGCTGAGTTTTTTTAAAATGCCGGTAACGGTCGTCAAATTCAAAATAGTGCATGACGAAGCAAAAGTTAGCCCCCCCCCCCCCCATCAGAGTACAAAATCGTCGTTGAATTTCAAGTTTTCTAAATGAAAGCAATGAATATTAAATAAATCAACTTGTTATTTAAAGCTTTTAATAAGCAATTAGCAGTTAATTAAACCTATATTACGTGTATATTCTGAAATACTCGGGTGCTATCCGATTGTCTACGAATTGAATTCGGCAAACTTCAGACATTTTCAGAAAAAGGAGGAATTCCTCCCATTTTAGTCACGTGACGTAAATTGTAATACAATGTGTTACCGAAGTCTACCTGACCTAAGATTCATCAGGAATAGTCAGAATCTTTTGATCTGGCAACCAGACTAGGAAAAATCGGGACAAAAAACGGGTAATTTCTTCCTTTTTCTCTCTCATAAAGTGTTACATTTCTCTGTTTGTACATCACTGTACATGTACATAGTTTGACACCATCTGAAACCATCATAAATAAAAATTACAGTAGGACTTTTTAGGTCAAGAATTATCTTTGAAAAGTTGCAAAAGACCTTCCATAAAGAATCGAGAGGGTAAAGTATTGACACCAAACATTCAAAACCCAACTTCATGACTGTCATGTTGCTGCCATTTTTTTGCATGGCGGCAACCACACTGATAGTCTGCTACCAAATGTATACGTGTGCGGTAGGTATTGGTCCATTGCCAGACTTAGTCTGGAATGCTTAGTCTGTTGCCACGTTGTGTGAAGCAGGATTGGAAAGTATTTTGCCCATGTGTGACGGCAGGCCTTCTAGCATTGTCTGGTCGCATCGTCGTGTGAACATGGCTTGGCCATTGGCATCGTGCGTTGATCCGAAAAAAATAATAACTTTTTTAAATGAGAGATAAAAATCTGATAAAAAAAAAATCAAATTATTGTTTATTTAATAAGTATTCCAATGATTTTAAACATTTTTAGGTTTGGAAAATTTTGAGTTATAAATAATTATTATTTTCAAATGTTGACACTAAAATGTAGAAATGACAGAATGTTTTCACTGAATTTTGCCATTTATATTGTTAGGACTAGGCCTGTATCTCCAAAACGAAAGCTCATATGAAAATGATTTAAACTTTATCCATTTTGTTGTGTAATTCTTTTTCCAAAAACGAAATTGGAAAAAATGTTGCAACCTTACGCCACTTTTTTTTTCATAATCATCTCAATGTAGGTCATTCATTTCCAAAATTATGATAAGACGTGAATCTGGGACTGAGAAACATGTTCAATTTTGTTAGGAAATAATTAGAAAATGTTCTTGACTCAGCTAGACTTTGTGCACAATCGCAGAAATGGCGTCAGGCTGCCATATTTTTTCCACGAAATTTTCCAGGGTTGTATTAAAAATCCAAAAACATGAAAAAGTGCCGGACTCCCTAGGCCATGCATAAGTTCCCCCTCACCGGCAAGGAAAGGAGAGTTGATAGGGGAGATCACTTCGAGTGCCATTTGAACGCCTTTCCGACGACAGCCACCTGAAGTCAAGACGCAATGGCTTAAGTTAGTCCGAGTAACTAGGACTCTACGAATCGCCTTTTTTTTTTACATTTGGAGATGGTTGGGCGATAGTATCGCCCGACCATGTCCAAAGGTTAAAAAAGGCAATTCATAGAGTCCTCTTACTTGGACGAGGCTTAAGTTTAGTTTGTGCACATTCACTCAATGACGAACAAACTACGTCGTGCGTACTTAACGCTTTAGGCGTTCGAACCAGTATGTACACACGTTGTGTCCCATCCTTGGGGTTTTCAAAAGTGGTAAAAAAATCGCCCTCTTTTGTTGGTGCACGGAGCCCAGAAAATTGGCAATCGTGTGGTGTAGGGCCCGCTTCCTAGTATAACTATAAGGGAACAAAATCCACTTGAAAATTATTGGACCTACCAAACTAGTTGGCGGCATTCTCAATAAACAGGTATGTCATAGATAGAGGGCAGGGTTTTGATATTTTTACGGAAATTTGGGGGTAAAAAAATGACGCTAACAGTAGTAACAGCGGGGCGACAACATGCGACCCAAAAATAAAGATGACGATCACCACGCAATGTACCGTGAGCACGCACGGCGCGCTGAATCGCAAGGCACAAACTGCGCAGGAAAATCGTGATTTCTAGTAAAATTCTACCCCAAGGCCAAGAACATGAAAAATCTGTTCAAAATTGCAAAACGGGCATCATTAGAATTGATAAAAATCTGCTTTTGATTGTAAAGGTGATGTTTGAGCAATAAAAAACATTTTTTACTCTAATTTGATCAAAACAAAACAGGGGCCCTACACTTCACGATCGCCAGAAAATTAACAGCGCCCTCACAAATTTTCTCTGTGTAAATAGCGCATAATAATCGAAGTTTCTCAAACTTCAACAAGTTCAAAATCAAAGTTTGACGTAGACTTCTGAAATGTACTTACTGTTTTGGTGTCGTCTTTGCTCTTAATGGCCCTCTAAATGTACTCAGCAAAAGAAGTCCGTGACTGTCAACTTCAAGTCAAAGATGCATACGTAAATTTTCACTCAAGCAGTTCCACAAAAACTCCACAAAACCACACTACGAAGAGCGACATTCCATCCCATCAGCACATTATCAGCAAAGTCTTGTCCGCATGTTGCGCGCCCTCATGTGTTACACACCAGATCCAGGTCAATCAGTGCATGAACATAGATGGCGCCTCTCTTAAATATTGCCATACCTAAGTTATAATTACGCCCAATTCCAAAAATTATGAAAAATACTCACAACTCTCCAAGGTGTTTAAGACACACATCAAATTAAAGCTTATTTCGTCATCTTTCATTTTCTGTTCAAGTTTTAGGGGTTAACCAATGACTTTTGAGAGAAAATTCCATCCAAAGATGATCACCCCTGAATAGTCCTGAAAGCTTAAAGCCCATCACTCCATTTTGAAAAAGATGATATGCTCCCGCCAGTTGCAAAACATCACTTTTATGGCCCAATTTCATCCGAATTTCACAGAATATGAGCTCACAGTCCTGTTCACGGCTTCCAACTATCTTTTTCTACAAACCCTCAAGTTTATGGCCTACAGAATGCTCTAATAGCAACTCAACTAATTAGAGGCACAGATAAAGTGATTTGGACGGCGTATATTTCGAGCATACTAGCCTGCACCCCAAGCTCCATGGTACAACCATGGAGGCAGAATGGTATAACGGTCCGTGGCATGAAAGAATGATTAACCCTGCTCGGTTTACTCCAACTGCAACGCAACAAGGAGTGTTGAGCAGTATTGATGCAGATGCAGAAGGGCGTGGCTTGGTTTTGAATTTACAATGCAACAGCCTTTTTTGCAATACATTTCACCCGGAGCTAGGTATACTTCGCTAGAGCAATTTGCACACGTCATTATCCCACATCTGACACTCAACTGTACCCACCTCATCGGTCAGTTAGTGTTAATGTTCGGGTCGAGTTTCTTTCTTTAGTTTCCTTGGTTTGTGACTGATATACATGTAGTAGTACCTAAATTAAAGAAAAAGTTATGAAATAATGTTCAAGTTACAACTGAAAGCACACAATATTTTTTTGGGGGGGGGCCAAAAAAAATTTGGTCCCCCAAAAAGTGTGTCCCAAAAATTACGGCGTGGGGTTCGGGGCGCGCTTTAGGCCCCGAAACTTTTTGGATTCTAGATGCTCTGCATCTGTGGTGCGATCTGAGGCTATTTCTGACCACTTTAACTAAATATTTTGGAGGAAAAGATGGTGGTGTACGCAGTGCCTGCCTTTATCGCGACGCCACTTTAAAAAAAAAATTGGTTTCGTTTTGGGGGAGGCCATTGCCCCCGTTGCTCCCCCCCCCCTCCCCCAGATCCGCCCTTGGCCGGGTGTGAGGGAGTTCTGTTTTCACCAAAAAGTGCAACTTGAGGTGCATTGAAGTTCACGTGCCTTAAATCTGGAAAGCTTAATTGTCAAATGACAAGTTCGGTCTGATCTTAAGTAAGACGTTCTTCTAAAAACCCTCAGATATGAAAACATGGAAGGACTTTTTTCTGTTTGACGGTTAATAGGATTGAGCAATATACATATGCATCTGAATATCTCAGAATATTTTCCCATGCATCCTTATTATTTCATAATTCACCATTTTACTAGAATGTCCAAAATAAAGGACTCCTTATAACTGCAGCTGTGGTTATAGGTTAAAGAGCGCGTCACTAAATCAGGCGGATATGTTTGTCAGTTATAGGCGCAAAAAGCAACCTAAAAATAAAAACTGTGGCTTCTTTTTCAGAGGGTTGCATACAGACGCCGAAAATAGAAATAAGATATTATTCGTGTGAAGTCTTAAAAATGCATATTAGAAATGGAGCGAACAATAATTGGACGTAGCAAAATGTGTGCATAAGATAGAAACAGAAAAGGGTTCTGAAACTCGATTGGATAAAGTCGATCTCCGATATGACTTCACTAGTCAGTGCTGGGCTTCCTAGCTTTCTCACCGCAAGGAACAAAATCATATGCTCGGGCCCGGGGTGTCGTCCCCCCCCCCCCCCCCCCCACCTCGTCAGTGTCGTACGTCCCCTGGCACACAACTGGCCTTTTTAAAATATGGCGGACCAATAGGAGGGCGCTATTTAGATTTCATGGGTAACCAGCAGGTTGGGGCGTCAGGTTGGCGTAGCGGTACTTTCCTCGCCTTCCACCGCTGTGACCCGCGTTCGAATCCCGCCTGGGCCAATATGTGGATTGGGTTTTCAGTCCCTGCCTGATACCGTGGGTTTTCCCCCGAATATTCTTCTGGGCTTTTCCTCCCACCTCTTAGACTGTAACTTCTTTTCATCGTCTTCTCTCCACAGGTTTCTTCAGGCTTGCGAGCTTTGAGGAATCCTTGGTTTCATTACCAGAAATGATTAATAATAACCCTTTGTATTTATTCAAATTTACTACAGCCAAGTCCTATTCAAAACTGCATGAGCGAGTTCGTGATCCGATGCGCGCGCGGCGTCGCCGCAAAATCAAAACAATGGGCAAATTCACCTCTCGGTATAGGGATTTTACACACAGTTGAAGAGTTCCAGTCAACTTAAATTCTATATGGAGTTATTTTTCAATTATTAAGAAATCTCATGTGTATGTTAATATGATTTACGTAGATTAAAAAACAGTAGGGTACCCAATATTTTCATGCAGGTATTTAGTAATACAGCCTCATTTACCCCCAAAATACGCACACTGTCAACAAAGTACGTTTTGCTCGTGCACTATATGCCAAAATCATGGGTTTACGCGCATCTACGATTTGCGCAGACCTGCAAATCGACTCCATGCATTGACCCCAATGGTAATTCCAAAATGATTTAAAAACACTCACAACTCTCTCTAAGGAATTTCAAGACACACACCGAATTCAAGCTTATTTCATCATTTTTCATTTTCTGTTAATGATTTGGGTTTTTTTTGTGTATCCTACCGATGACGTTTGGGAGAAAATTCCATCCAAAGATGATCACCCGTAAAAGCAGTCCAGAAGCCCATCTCCATTTTGAAAATTGGCGCCTACGCTCTATTGCAAACTAGAGCCATTTTATGGCCTACTTTCATCCAAATTTCACAGAAATACGAGCTTGCAGTCCTCTGTACGGCTTCCACCCTTCTCTTTTTCAAATTCTCAAGTTCACCGCCCTCAACATGTTTTAATACCTGAAATACAAATATGCCTATTTCCAGATCTGCACCCTTATGTTTGTGAAATTTGCCCACTTCAAATAACGCCCTCTTGTTGTGTCCGCCACCCTTAAAAAGTTGTCTTAATGTTTCTGCCTTCCGTTTCACTGCTCAGAAGGAATGAACAGTGCAAACAATGAGACTTATTTTGTTTGCCGTGCTAAAACGTGCATGCCGTGAAAGAAGCCCTTAAAAGCGTTAGGCCTCGGGCAATGGGGTACAGGAGAATTAGGATGTTAGTTTGAACAGCCGAGCGATGCTAATGAGATGGTCGATAATAATTTGAAGATGAAGGCTTCCAATATCAAACCGGTGCAGTATGAATTTTGGACGCGATATGAAATACGGTCTAATTACGCATGACTCAGTATAGAGATACTAAATTAAGCCAGTGGTAGTTCATGTGATTACAGTTTCTATAAGGTTAAAGAAAATACCAGATTTCACAGGAGTCCAAATTTCATATAACATTACGCGGTCCCATTGCGACGTGAAACTTTTCACTCTGGAACGCCTGCCACAAAAGATTCTTTTTGTGATGGCCGTTGTATTTCAAACTCTTATTGTAAGTTTGTTTGTTGGCGTAATTCTCGACGACACCATGCATGGGCTGATTGGCACATGATAATGTTTAGCATTCTTCTATGTATTCGTGTCATAGTATTACTATAATGCATGGGCCTATAGATCTATTGCATTGCAGTCATCTTTGAAGTGAGTGCTTTAGATCCATAGACATACGCATGATACCTCTTGCAGTCATTGATGTTGAATAAAACAATAACCCAACCAAAACATATTGATACAATTGCGGACACAAAATAGTCGTATGCTGTCGCTAAAAAGACCGTCGAGCCTCTTCACAAAGCGGAGCGAGACTAGTATAATAGTAGGCATGTATGCCATTTAGTGAAAAGTAAACTATTTGGAGAGTTGTACAATGTAGTTCCAAACTATTCTGCTGTTGTGCTGATGATGACAATGCAAAACGCTTTGGAGAAGTGAAGAGGTAAACGATATATCTGCGTGTTGCATTGTTTAGTGCCTTGAGGACTGAAACCTTTCGACTGTTCACGAAACTTGTTTTGTTAGTCGAGTAAAAAGGTGATGGGTCATATCAGTCGAAAATACTATTCGTTGAAACTGCCGTTTTTCCATTTATATGCGCTTGTTGTTTTTTTGTATAGTAAAATTCAAAGGCCTATACTTAATTGCATGTGCCAAAGGTACTGTTCAATTGTGTTTTGTAAATTCTATTGGTAAAATAATTTACTCAACATAACATTCTGTGGCCACAGATGTGGTACATTGTAAACAAGCATTCTATTGTAGACTAGCATGGGATGATAGGAGGTGCAGTGTCCAAGTTTTCTTAAAACATATATACCAATAAAACCACGTTTGAAATAATCACTGTCAATCAAACCAAAAACTTGAAATCTGAAGGAAGACGTGGTGTACTTGGTATAATGAAACAAAATCGATAAAAGCTTTAACGCTCTGAAAATATTGTAAAGAAGACCACAAATATTCGAACTTACAATATGGAGTATACGACAGATCCCGGTGATTCATTCAACCGCATTATATTCAATAGACCTTTAGGCGGAGTTAGAGGGCAATGGTTTGGTATCGCTTGGAATGCATAAGTAAACCTTTTTTTGCATTTGTTGTTACATCATTAGAAATAACAAAGAACAGACTCTGAGTTAGCTGCAGTGTCTAAGGTCACTTTATACGCTATCGTCGAATCATCCATTCATGTTCAGTAGCTAACATAATAGACCTTTATCATGCTGCCACCATTTCAGTCATGTTCCCTGTGTCCAATAACAGCACTGAATGATATTTTTTTTTTATGCAAAAAGGAACAAGATTATTTTTTCCTTCCAGCCTCGTTTTGGTTACGTTGATTTGAATGCGAAAAAAATCAAGATGGCCGCAACACGATGATTGTCTATACCATGAGAAATGGTACGCGCACGGGACACATATGCGGACTAAAGTTGCTTAATGATAACCATTTTGTGTGGTTATTTCACAAAGGCAGATTGCATGTCACAAGCATAGCATAACTGGCAGAAGCGGGAAGAATAGCCAAAGACAGACGAACCGTGGCATGGAATCATGACACAGATGGCAAGGCAGAGTAAACAAGCACCCATACCGACGCCTTAAGTCAAGTCAAGTCATTTCACCGAAAAACCTGCACATTATAATTATACATCTAAACATTTTGATGTGAATTGCACATTGCCCATAGTGTGCCATATCAAAATGGCCACGCAAAATAGTGATTGAACAAGCAATTTTTTCCGAACCACATTACGCACTATCCCGTATGTATACCATGTCTAATGGTCCCCATTAATGTCAGCCTGCACGTCAACATGTGACGTACACTATATGCAGCGCAATATCACTTGATGATCCATATTGTGCTTTAATGAGGGGACGTTTGTTTTGTGAAACCCCATCGGCTCTTAGTTCAACATTCTGAACATCTGTGGTTTTATGGTTTTACAACTGATTAAGAGACACAAACACAATCAAACCTGTTGACTTCTAGACCTTGTGGTCTGTTCATCATTTATCCACCATATACATGTTTAGATGGAATATATGATTATTGGGATTTTAACGAGCCTCCAGGGAAAATGTCGAGAGTCTTTGGGAGAGGCCCTTTCTCTATGGACACAGTGTGAGAATATCATGGACATTATCATTCTGAACATTCGTGAAAAAAAGGAAGGTATCAAGACCATTAAGGTATAGGTCACTTAGGCCTAATGGATTGAATCTCTATCAATTTCTCCACTTTGAGACCTTTGGCTGTAATACACCAAAACAGAGTCGCTTTGTTTGTATTCCATCGAATCGAAACAGATTCTACAGGCGCACATGTCGTAAAACGTGAGGGGTTTGAAAAAGTCATAGTACGTCACGACCACAATAAGGCATAAGGAAAGCAATTATAATCCTTTATGGCATTTTCTTAGTTTTTATGGGATTCTTCAGTTTGCGAAACAGTTCTCTGAAAAAGTAAAGGTTGCTAGACTCATTGCCCGAAATCGAGGAAGAAATATTCAAAATCATCAACTTAGTTTAAAGTGTTGATGTACAAGTAAAGACAATCCACAAGAAATGTTTTTGAAATATTTTACCGACATTTTCCATGGTGCCCCTTCAACTGAGGGCAATTTTTGTTATTTAAATGCATGTAGAATCATTTGCATTTATCCCAAGTAATTCATACCGAATTGTTATTTTTTAAACTAATACTTTGATTAAAGATCGTACTGGCACTAAACACCCTGTGGAATTATTCCGTCTGGCTTGCTGTCATTTTGAAGACATCAAGGAATGTGGCGATTCCAACCAACAGTCGATAAGGCTGATTTTTGGAAATAAAGAGTATTGTGGACGAAATCGTGTTTGTGGTCAAAAGGTTGTGCATGGTTTTTCTCCAAAAGTGTAGTCCACTGAGCTGAAACTTCAACAGGTAAGGTTCTGAACATTCTTCTTTGGATTTTTGAGTGGTGTTATTATTGGGAACGAACAAAATGCATGAAAAGCAACTGCTCTTTAATATTTAGTGACAATGGACACACAAAGTTTCGAGTCATAATAGTACATCTGTCCTCAGATTGTCCGAGTGATTTCAAACAAACGGATCCTACTCACAATAGTGATAGTCATATACGCATTTGAAAATAAGTCATGCAGTTGATGTGATTGTCAATTAAATATTAAACGTTGACATTGTCTGTGTCCTTTAGAATAACAACGGCTTGGTGGTAGTGTTCTTAACTTTAGTTTATCACAAGCGGTCGAGGGTGTGTATTTATGACGAGTGTAACTAAACGGTTTAAAAAAAAAAAAAAAAAATCCGCGAGTTTTGATTGCAAATTGAGTTAACATAAAAATTAATAAACACTCGGTTTTGAGTAAACAGAAATAGTTTCTTTGTGTTTTGATATATTATCTGTACCTCATTAAGCGATTAAAACTCTACCCGGGTTGCTAAATTTTCATACATTTCACAGACTTATTTTAGTACGTTTCTAAATGAAAATATTTGGGGGGTTTTAGTCCCATTCATTGTGGCAATCCTGTGTTAGTATTGTGACTTGGAATAGGTTAGGATTTTGATATAGACAAACCCATGGCCCGTCCTCAAGTTGGAAAATAAATAATGTTGGCCGTTTAAGTCTCGACTTTTTACATAATGTTTTACTCTGAGCTGTGTTTACCAGAACATTCATTAGTCATTGTTCATCCTGGTCCTGCGGAGTGGCGTCCGTTTCTGCCGTGGCTGCTGACTGTACCGGAGGCAGGGGCTCATGCGCACTGAACACGTTCCGCTTACCCACCCCAACAACCCCCAATTTCCCGAGCTTTGACAGAATCTCGTCATCGTGGAGGTCCGTCGGGGCTGACTGGTGCCTCACGAAGGTCCGTCTAGGACGAGTTGAACCTCCGCCGCCGTTTGAGCCGCTTTCCTGGTCCGCAAAGTTCACATAATCTCGACCATGGCACCTAACGGATACCGAATTGCTACTGAGGGTCCTGTTTACATTTGGTACACCGACAAGGGATCGTCGGCCACGTTTCAGATGAACTTGCTGTCTCCTGCCCGTCACATTTTCCCCAGAATTTCCCTGCAGGATACTCGATTCGTACGAGACTTTCCGCGCTGAAGTTCCTGATGGCACATCATCCGAAATCTCTAAATCTTCCCAGGTCGGGCTTGCACTGCGAACGCTGGTGACGGATAGCGCATCTAGGTCCACCTCATGATCGAGTAACGCATCACCAAGTTCCTCCTCGGCAGACCACGAAGGACGGAGGTCCCTGGCCGACTCCGGTCGTTGAGATTCCCGATGTATAACATCCCCATTGGTATAGAGTTTCGTCACTGTCCCGTCGTGAGGACTGGTAAGCAACTGTGTTGTGGTTGCATTACCAATTTGGGTTTGCCCCTTACGCAGACTTAGACTATGTCCGAGAAACACCTCTGATGGGTTGCTTTCTGAAGAGGTCCTCCTTGGTTGGGCAGTCAGCGGTCTCAGCCGGTGTATCGACTCCCGTCGGCCGGACTGATGAGCGACGTTGTCTGATCGAAACTGACACATCTCAAGTCGGCGTTGCAATTGCTTCTGATCTTTCAAGAACTGGAGAATGTGAAGTTCCTTAGATTTTGTGTAGGCCTCGTCCATGGACTGGAGAGCCTCATCTTTGGTCCGAGTTGCAGGAAAAAGCGAAGACATTGTTTCTCAATAATGTTTTATTCAACTACAAAAAGTTCACATCTCTTGTTGACATCACAAATATTCCGATCACGGACGTACCATGATGCAGTATTTCGTTTTTCGCAATCAGTAGCTGCCTCCTCTGCCTGGAGACGTACGTAATGTACCGCACTGTCATGCCGGCCAGGATTTGACACTACCTGTCATCGGCCTACATTGTTCGATCGTACATCGTCGTCTTCATCAAACATCATTGAAAATCCGCATCCGTATACGGCCGCAAATCAGGTGTTGCTTGCTTTTCTGTAGTGGTTGATAATGCAAGGTTTTGCATGCACGATGAAATTGACAATGTGGTTGTTGTTTGACAACGCAGTGGGCCAACATTCAGTCTGTTATACAATCAGCTTACCAGGATCCTAACAACTCTCGCTCGTGTCACAGGTACGGGTATAGCAGCTTACATGCTTGAAATAATTCCATCTTTGAAGCTACCTCCCGCTGGAAAATCAGTCCTGAAAGCAACTGTACACAATAACGGTGCAGGGAGGAAGGGTGATTACAGTAATAGCACAGGTAACCACTGCTACAACTGCTTGCCTCTGCTATAAATAAAGAGATGCCGCTTCTTCAGGTGCTGTGTGCGTGGCCTACACCCTTGAAGATATCGATCCTCTTGACACAGCCAGCTAATAATGTACATCGTCCACTCAAAAGACTCGGGCTGTTATGTCTAATTATCAATACATGTCGCACCGGCTACTGGTATGCAAAGCATTGTTATGGCGATAATCCGGATTACAACGAATAACGGTCGGGGCTATTTCTGTAGTCTTGGAAGTAAGTGGATATAGCGGTACTTTATTAGCTGTGCTGGGAATGGATCTACGTTATAACGGTGCCGTCTTCACAAGATAAATTAAAAAGAATCTCTACCTTCCACAAATAAGCTCGCGTATCCGATGAGTTTCCATATAATTACATGCACAAGCACGATATACGACTAATGTCTCAGTTGTTTAGTTATTTCACCTTAATATGTTCCTTTCCAGAGCAAAATGTTTGAACCAGGTCGGACGGGGTGCATACCTATGTTCCCCAACAGCGATGTTCCCCAATACCGATGCTCCCCGAAATCCTTACCATATATCCCAAACCTATTAACCCTAACCCCTAACCCAAAGGTTGCAGACCAGTAAATCGGTCCGAAATTGCCTACGCCGGCCAAATCATGATTTGCATGCCCTCAAAATCTTCAGTTTTTGAGCATGCTGTGGGCCATGAACTTGAGGGTTTGTAAAGAAATATGGGTGGAAGCCGTGCACAGGACTGTGAGCTTGTAGTTCCGTTCAATTTGGATGAAATTTGGGCCTTAAAGCGCTCTATTTTGCAATGGAGTGTAGGCATCATTTTTCAAAATGGCGATGGGCTTCAGGACTTTTTTCAGGGGTGATCATCTTCGGATGAAAATTTCTCCTAAAAGTCATCAGTTGACCCCCCAAAAATTGAAAAGAAAATGAAAGATGATGAAATAAGCTTTAATTTGATGTGTGTCTAGAACACTTCGGAGAGTTGTGAGTATTTTTTTCCAGAATTTCTGAAGTGGGAGCATTTACCATTGGAATCTATGGAAGTTTATTTACTGGTCTGCAACCCTAAGGATTTCGGGGAACATCGGTATTGGGGAACATCGGGTAGACCCCGGTCGGATGCAGTGCGCAGTATCATGTCCTTCCGAATACCAAAACGCTGATGAAGCCCTTTCTTTATAGTGAAATATATACGGCTACTTGTATCAGTCTGTTACACTGGCGGAGGTTGCGCACAATGTTATGAGCTTCCATGTCGGCTGAGGTGGCTGCAACATTATAGCTCCAGTTTGTGGTGAATGGTTTGGTCAAAATAATTACTTACTGGAACATTAAAGAAATTATGCATAGATCTCATTCGTAACACAAACTTTACTGTTGTCTCACATCCAGCAATTAGAAATACTAGATAGCCATCTCGAAGCACTACCTGTTATTGAAATCGGTCACTGTATCTGTGGAACAGATACTGTCTAGTGATAAGACTGGCAGAAGGAACTCCTGAAAGTGAAACAGAAGCTCCTTTTAAGGCCATTGTGTTTTGACAGTAATGGACACAAAACGACGCCTATATCCACAAAAGAAGGTCAAAAACAAAACTCTACCGGTACGAGAACAAGAGAAACATACCTGGCATGCTGATGGTGCGATGAACTTTACATGTGCTGGCTTTAGGATCAGGACTAGATATACTAACGGGGCGCTAGACTCTTCTTCTTTTTTTGAAAAAAAGGGGTTCTGGCGCCCCAGTTACTGGGTCTACTTGCAAGACTTTATATAAGATGATCACCATATATAGGGAAAATCCAGTGATGTAGTCGAGTCCATCTCATCCGAATCTGCGCCAAGCTGAGTCCACGAAGACTCGAGTCAGAGCCGAGTCCGGTACCATTTTTGTCCGAGTCTAGCTCAAGTCCGGGTCCAACTTGTCAAGCCGGTCCGCGCCAAGTCCGAGTCCAGTCCCAAACGTTATTTTTTCCCTTTTGAGCAGAACACCAGTACAGTAGACTGAGAATTACAGTTAGTATCAAATCGGTCCCTTGCGTCTACAGTGCCAGAGTATCTAAAAGATTTTTTTCCACATTCAAGAGTTAAAAGTGATCAGACAACAGACTTGGGACCGTCTTTAAACAACTTAAACTTTCAAGTTTAAAAACAGGTTTTTGAAATGGACTAGATTGGAGTCCGATCCGACGAATGTCCGAGTCAGCCTCGAGCCGAGCCAAAGCCGAGTCCTTGACTTGAGTCCAGCCGATCAAGACCGAGTCCCGAGTCCAAAAGAATATGCCGAGTCCGGACTCGAGTCCGCCATCACTGGGAAAATCTCTCAAAATTAATTGGTTTCTCACAGCCCCCCCCCACCCCCCCCCAAAAAAGAAAATTAAACAGAAGGTGAATGAGGGAAAACGTGCTTTGATATTACCATAGACATATATTACGGAAGGCACTGTTCGAGAACAACCAAAATGACATCGTCATACATCATGAATATTGGATTTAATCTTGAATATTCATTTATAAGATGGATCCGCCCATACAGTTTCGCCGCGAATTTTAACGTAGGGATGTGTTGACATCGTATTGTGCGGTAGGAAGATCATCATGCTGAAAATAATCCCGAGTCCGCTGTCAAATTGACGGTATCCTGGGAGTGGTTTTACTAGACTAAGGACGATCTGTTAGGCCAAAAAAAAAAAAGTCTCCGGTGTCTGGTATGGAGCTTGCCCAAAAAGTGGTGCGGCGACGCGGCTTTTTTTTTACCTGTTCTTTTTTTTCTTTCCTTTTTTTTGGCTTCAAATGTCGGCTGATGACTGCAAATGGTGCCCGACTAAACTTAGTGCAAATATATGGGAGTCCAGAGATGCCACATAAATCTTATTCTCGATCATAACCCCATCTAAAAACACGTTCAAATTGTGCAGCAGCAGAATTCCAGTCAAACCAGTGAGTTTGGCGGTTTTGAAACATCATCTTGTATTGAAAAAAAAACTTTTTCATTTTGCCGACGCGCATGGCTACGGCGACGCGCGCGCATACCAGAAACCGGAGACTTTTTTTTTTTGGCCTTACTGACTGTGTATCAAATATTATTTGCTTTCAGTGTATTTCCGTTCACTCATGTTCGCAAGATAATTAAATCGGACCATTTTGTAGGCAGCCATTTTTAAAAATGTAGGTTTGCACATGACATACATGTAGTCTAGGGCCAAGGAATTTGTCAACCTACACGGTTGCTGTAATTTTGAAGATGACAAAACTATGACCATTTTTGTTCTGTTCGTAAGGTTAAGTACATTTAAAACGTTTCTCAAATTTTATAGTATTTATTTAGGCCCTATTATTATTATTAATTTTTTTTGGGGGGGGGTGTTTTTAAAATTAATTGAAGTTTCAAACAGGAAGAATTATTGTGTTCTTGTGAAGATATAAAAGTATATGCATAAAATACGAGCCCTTTAAATGAACCAGCCCACTCACTTCAATTCAATTCTGTGACATTTATATTTCGAGCATCTTAAATGAACAAGCTGCAAAATTGATCGGAAAAATAAATGCACCAGGGTTAGCTGTAAAAAAAAAATGAAACGGGAACAATTTTTGTACCAGGTATTGTAAAAAAAAAAAATTAAACTTATAGAATTTTTGTATAAACGACAATGACGATAGCCGCCACCAAAATGACATGTCGCCCACCCAAATGAAGTGTCGTCAACCAAAATGACATGTTGTCAACCAAAATGACATGTCTTCCACCAAAATGTGTTGCCCACCAAAATGACATGTCTTCCACCAAAATGACATGTCTTCCACCAAAATGACATGTAGCCCACCAAAATGACGTGTCGCCCACCAAAATGAAGTGTCGCCCACCAAAATGACGTGTCTTCCACCAAAATCACATGTACGTAGCCCACCAAATTAAATGACGTGTCGCCCACCAAATTGAAGTGTCGCCCACCAAAATGATGTGTCTTCCACCAAAATGACATGTAGCCCACCAAAATGACGTGTCGCCCACCAAAATGAAGTGTCGCCAACCAAAATGACGTGTCATCCACCAAAATGACATGTAGCCCACCAAAATGATGTGTCGCCCACCAAATAAAATGACGTGTCGCCAACCAAAATGACATGATGTAATTCCACCAAAATGACGTATGTATACCTGTCGTCAACCAAGATGACGTGTTCCACAAAATGACATGTACCCCCTAAAAATGCGGTGTCGCCAACCAAAATGACATATATCACCAACCAAAATGATGTTTCACCCACCGAGTTGACGTGTTCCACAAAATTGAAGTGTCGCCAACCAAAATGACATTTCGCCAACCAAAATGACGTACGTGTCGTACGTCCACCAAAATGACGTGTCGTCCTCCAAAATGACATGTCGTCCACCGACAAAATGACATGTCTATATATAGAAATGTCATAGAATCATTTCTTCATGCATGGTGTAAATAAATCCACCAACTAAAATAGTCTCGTCAACATGGGGGAATGGTCTCAAACGCAAAACCCAGTGCCAATATTATAGGTTGGATTTTATTAACTTCTTTATTAGATAATTTTGTAATATTAGGCAATATACAATACAGGCAGACAGGTCAATTCCCTTTAACATTTAATGGGCCTAAATTCATTACTTCTACCTCATCCGGACTCGTTCAGTCACGGAGAAAAGGTGTACATGTACATGTACAATATCTGTACAGCAAATTTTACGTTATAAATATTCACACATGACGACATGTAAATTATCATATTTGAATATGCACAAGTATGACGATGTCATTTTGGTGGTTCTCCATAAGTGCTTACCATATATTTTAGGTTCTTTATGTCTATGATTACACTCGAGTATTGGAGCGCCACCAAGTGGTAGAATTTGACCAGGGTTGAAAATGGCTGCCTCCACGGATTAGAAATGAACTAGTAGTAGTACTCAGTTGGCACCTGGTTCCCCTTCTGCTTTCATCAAAGAGTATTTGTGAGGAGTTCCGGGTTATATAGCATGTAACAACTGATATTAGTACATGTCAATCTAGCCCCTTAATGTGGCCAATTTACTGGACTACCTCCGTAAATAAAGGCATGAGTGACATGTACAAAAACATGTCGAACTTTGTGAAGTTTGTCAAATTTTGATTTTCACATTTAGGCTTAGTTTGTAGTGTATTTTTGCTTTAGAAGCATGCTTTAGAAGCATACTTACCCTCTTTATAGGCTAATCAGAAAGTGCTGCCTTTTTTCAGATGTCTAATTTTCGTGAAATTTCATGTTGAAATTTTAAGATAGTGGATATTTTGCCGGAGGTAATGACGGCACACTAACGTTTACTAAAGGTTTGCCGGCGGCAATTCATATCAACAGAGGGCGCTGTGCTCTTTAAGATAGGGCTGAATTATAAGATGTATTAAATTCCGACCAAAAGTTGTGTAGCACGTTTGGTGTAGTGGTTAAGCAAAGGCTCTAGTGACCGGGATGACTCGCGTTCGATCCCGACCGCACCACATTTTTAAGTTGTTTTTTTTCCCATCCCCAAATAAATAAGAATATTCTTCTTTTATTATTTTAACATGTCTCAAACATTTTTTTGCAGAGTATTACATTTTCTTTTTGAGATTTGTGGCTCTGGAGGATTTTTTTTAAAAGGGAAATAAAGTCCGAAATTATAAAATGGTCTGAATCCCATCTTGTGAATACGAGGTTACAGCGATAATATTGGCATGGGGCCAAACTAAAATTTGTCACCGGAAAATGTTCAAGTACAAAAAAACAGTAACTGCGCATGTTCAGTGCATATCCGGCAAACTAACGTTTACTAAAGGTTTGCCGTCTCCGGCAAAATATCCACTGCCAAATTTTAATACACAAACGTGTGCAAACGAATCTGGAAATTCCACGAAAATTAGACATCTGAAAAAGGCAGCACTTTCTGATTAGCCTATAAAGAGGGTGAGTATGCTTCTAAAGCAAAACAAACCCCTACAAACTAAGCCTAAATGTCAAAATCAAATTTCGCAAAGTTCAACATGTTTTTGTACATGATGGAAGTGTGGCCTTTATTTACGGAGGTAGTCCAGTAAATTGGCCACATTTATGGGGCTAGTACTAGGCTAACCATGCAACGTCAGTGAACATTAAGTCGGATCTGTCTTTCTTTTTCTAGTGAACGATAATACATTGCCGGATTGGCACTGATCATGCGCAGTGACTGTTTTTGGGACTTAGTCTAGAAATTTTACCGTGACAAATCTTAGTCTGGTTCTGCACCAACATTGTCATTGTCACTCCGTATTCACGAGATGGGAATCAGACCATTTTACAATTTCAGACTTAAGGCCCATTTTCCTTTTTTTTTAAATCCTCCAGAGCCAGGAATCAGAAAAAAATAAAATGTTATTCTCTGCAATTAAATGTTGGAGTCAATTTAAAATGATAAAAGAAGCTACTCTTAATTTCTTGGGATGTAAAAAAAAAAATGAAAATGTTGATAGCCGGGCTTCAACTAGGAATCTGTCGCTCATAAGATCATCCACTTAATCGGCCATAGGTGCTGCACAAACGATGGTGTTAAATTAATACATTTTATAATGTAGGCCTACTCGTATACGCGTCAAAGAGGGCGCTGTACAATCGTTTATTGAAAGAAATTCGGTGCCTTCTTACCTTAATTGTAAACACTTTGCAGTTTTAGTGAAAAGCTGTTTTTATACACTTTGCAGAAGTAACAATGGAAAAGGACGTAAATGACGGTGAAGAGGGCCAACAGTCTTGGTATAGGCGACAGCAGAAGCAGTTCCGTGAGGAGGTTGACGATTTCAGCTTGGAGGATTGCAAGGGTTGCAGATTCATTGGTGGAGGCGGCATGATAGGGGCTGGACTTTATGTCGCTTACGTTGGCTACAATCGGGCCAGCAGGTTGGGCCGAAGATGGGGCTTCATCCCGTCCACCTTGGCTGGATCAGGTATGCAGCATATCGAGGCTTAGCTGAAGAACTTACACACAACTGTCTCGCCTACCTGTGGTGAAATTAACATGGGGTCCAACGTAAGCAGAACCGGGTTCCATCCAACACGGGTAGGCAAGGCATACCGTTCATAAACAAAGCAACTCCATTTTGAAATTGGAATAAGCGGCGGGAAAAAGTGGCTTTTTTTGGGAGGGGGGGGGTAAAACATGAAAGCAACAAAAACAGTCGGAGAATACAACTGTGCTGTTAAGGCCACAAAAAAAAATTATTCGGTCTCTGGTCAGACCAAAGTTCCTGAATTGACGCGGCGACGTAGTAATTTTTTTTTTTTTTGCTTTTTTTTTTTCTTCAAGCTTGGATTGTACAGACAAGGTGAGGTACTATTTTGCTTTTTTGGTGTCCTCATGTACATTGGTGTCCTTCATAATTGGCTTGGTGCTCTCGGTCATTTGCCTTGGTGCTCTCGATCATTTGCCGTTGTGCAATTTCCCATTCCTTGGTGCTCTTTGGTAAAAAAAAAATGAGGAGGTGCGCAATAGAGGGCGCTGTTGGAGCTACCGCGGAACATTTTGGAAAAAAAAAATTGACGCGCATGATTAAAATCGATGCGCGTGCTGACCAGAGACCGACTTATTTTATTTTTTTTTTGCCAAATGGTAATGTAGATATCATTATTTTGTCTCTATTGATATTAGCCTTGATGGTTCTTGGGTTAACGAGACTCTCTGGCCGTAATCCCTTCTCATCAAGTGGCAATTCTGTCGGAATCGATGCCTTGGAACCCATCAAGGAAATGATCTCCAAGAGCCAAGCCCGATCTGAACTGTGGAGGAAACTGCAGGATCAGAAGCAGACAGAAAAGCCAGAACACATGCAGGAAAAGCAGGGAGGGGTAGAACAGATTGGACAGCAGGAGAAGTCAGATAGTAGGCAGCAAGACAAAGACTCAAGTGCTCCCAAGGGCAAAGCAGAGCCGAGTTGATACCCATCCACAGCTGTCTTGATGTTATGAAATCAAATGTGTTGCTGACGATGGTGAAACATTGTGCATTTCTTCTATGGAGGACAAAAAGTGGACATCTGCTTTTATCTGCTTTTCTGCTTTCAGAAAAGCAGATTGAATGTTTTTGAAGGATCAATTTTTATGTTATTGGACTCACCCATGTTCATGAAGTTAGCGATGTTTAAAACCAACAGGAGTGTTGCAGATAAAGTGCTTGGTTTTGATTTGGGGGGGGGGGGATTTTTGGGTAGAATGACGATTCAGATGACAAACCCATCACGAAAATAAAAATATAAATAGCCATCACCATGATTCGCAAGGCTTCAACCAAAAAATGCACAAGAAAATTGCACTTTATACCAAACAATACTGTGAAATTAGCCTTATATACCAAATTGCTTTTCTAAAAAGTGATCAGAAAAAGCAAATGTCAGGCCACAAATAATTTGAAAATCATACAGTATACATTTATGATGGATCAGATGGAGTCCCATACCATGGTAGGCTTTGACGTTTCAGACAATTTCCTCATGCAGTGTCAACCCCTTTGTTAACAAGCTTCAAATCCTTCAAGTTAAAAACTGGTACTTTTACCTTAAAAATGTTTGCTGTTGAACCCTTGTGAACAACTTCAGTGTCGTGAAATTTTGTCCGAAAGTAAAAACAGTGGCGTCCGGGATGTGGGCACAAAATCAGCCGAGTGCTCCCTAATGTGGCGCACCAGAACAAATCTCAGAATTTTCATAGTGAAAAGAGCATTTGTGGCGTATTTTAAAAGGGTTCACTGCGCACTTCAAAATAAATTCAGAAAATCGCTCCTGATTAAAAATTTTCTATAATATTTGTAATTGGTAGATTAGCACAAGGTTTTTGAACAGGAATGTTTAGAGCTAGGGGACATCAAGAATATTTTCCACAACTAAACATGGGCAGATTTTGTAGGGGATGTCACATTGAAAAGTGGATAACCTTTGAATTGATAGAAAAATTAGCAATTTAAAATCAAATTCTATATTTCGGGGTGATGCTCAAAAATAGCACAGGGAGAGAAACAAGCATTTGTTTCTTTGTGTCTTGCTCATTCTCTTCGAGTAAGAAGATACATTGAATTGTATTCAGACACGAGTCTGTAAAAAGGACTACATTCGGGCATTTAAAAGTTTTTGTTGAGTTTTCTGATTAAAGGGAAGATACAACATTTGCAAACATCAAAAAATGAAATGATCAAATTATCACAAAATACCTTACTGGATTGTTAAGGAATGACAGTCTAAAGCATCCTGTAAAATCGTGGCTCCTGGTGTGCTGGTATTTTCAAGAAAAAACTGTATTTTTCCAACGCTGGTCGGCCGACCAGCGTTGGAGAAAACTGGCCTTTTTTCAACAACTGCTCTTT
Source organism: Patiria pectinifera (assembly GCA_029964075.1). Lineage (NCBI taxonomy): Eukaryota > Metazoa > Echinodermata > Asteroidea > Valvatida > Asterinidae > Patiria > Patiria pectinifera. Next base: position 2,963,701 of record CM057142.1, read on the forward strand.
ATTTTTTGTATTTAGTTATTCCGCATTTTCTTTGCAGTTGATTACACACCTGCGAAGGGGTACAAGCCAGCTAGACTGATTCTCTGAACTTACAATTCCCCAAAGTTTATAAATTGCTCCCTTTCATCTTAAGTGGAGTCAGGGAACCAGACTACAAGAACATGATTGGTTTTCTTGGTTTTTCCAGCATCTACAACCCCAAAATGTGAAACAAGTCAGTTTAACAATTTTTGCTATAACATACTAATCCTCCAAATCCATTTATTTCTAAAAATTACAGCAAAAGCAAATGTTGTACATTCCCTTTAACTTGGACTAAGAAAGTGGTTAACTCCTAACTGTAGTACCCGAAACCGCCTGAGCACTCAATAGTTTTATTGATTTTTCAGTGAATAAATACAATGTAATACAATGTAGTCACTGGTGTTTTTAACAAGCTTGATGTCTGGGAAATTGGAAGATTGACAAAAGTGTACATGTAAATGGGGGGTCCGCTCATAAGTCCGACGCCTCAAAGGTCCGACGCCTCATTAATTTCGGACTTATGAGGCGTCGGACTTATGAGGCATAATTCCGCCTCATAGGTCCGACGCAGCATAAGTCCGACGCCTCATAGCTCCGACGCCTCATAAGTTCTGAACAGCATTTGTCCATTGTCGGACAGGAGGCGTCGGACTTATGATACGGCCAAAATGGACAAATGAGAAATAAATGAGAAATAAAGGCCTTTTTATGGATAGCACAATCACTTTGTTTCATTGCTAATTGTATGATAAGAATGCAGCAGTGTTTTTATATTACAGTCCCCTAATGTGGCGCACTTCAATTTTTTTCCCCCGTGACTTTCTTCATGCAGTGTTCCCAAACATCTTTGTTGATGAGCGTCAACTTAAAGTGTTTTTAGGTGTTATACCGGAATTCAAAAAGGGTGCCCTTTAAACAGATACAAGAAACCCCCTAAGGCCAAAAAAAAGTCTCCGGTTTCTGGTATGGAGCTTGCCCAAAAAGTGGTGCGGCGACGCGGCTTTTTTTTTTTTTTTTACCTGACTTTTTTGCTTCAAATGCCGTGTGATGACTGCAAATGGTGCCCCACTAAACTTAGTACAAACAGGCCTATATGGGATTGGGAGTCCAGAGAGGCCACATAAAGCTTATTCTCGACCATAACTCCATCTAAAAACACATTAAAATTGTGCAGCAGCAGGATTCCAGTCAAACCAGTGAGTTTGGCGGTTTTGAGACATCATCTTTCATTGAAAAAAAAAACTTTTTTTCATTTTGCCGACGCGCATGGCTACGGCGACGTGCGCGCATACCAGAAACCGGAGACTTTTTTGGGGGGCCTAATAAGTGAATGTTTTGCAAAGTAAAGTTAAAGATGTTCTGTCCATGCTGTTTAATTTAATTTTAAGTTTGACTGGAAAAAAATCTATTTGGGTGTCCGATACCTAAAAAAATGAGTATGGCGGGAATCAGTGTAGCCTGCTTGGGCCGAAAAATTGTGTTCACGCGTGGCACATTATCAAAAGAAAGAAAATCTCTTTCGATTATGGTATGTGGTATACATGCGTCATTGAACGAAAAAAAAAACCTTCAGAAAGGGAGCTGTATATACGAGGTTCAAAGCCCCGCAGAGCTAGTGTTTAGCTGAATAGCTGAAGTTGTGAACAAAAAAGCAAATGCGCAACGTGGCGCAATATCAGGCACGTGACTTGCCTGTATTTGGTCACATGATGATTGCATTGGCGCATGAACCAGGAAACGGAAACAAACAGAAAACATTGACGTGCGCAGTAGTTTTGAGCATGGAGGAAGTCTTGTTCCATGTTTTGAGTGACTCGCAATGAGTGACGTTGAGGAGGCTATAATTTAGCATATTGTTTTAGAAAAATTAAATTCAAAACAGCGTCAACAATGGCGGAAATCTCCGGACTTCGGGTTTTGGTTGTTTGTATTTGTCTTGCTGTGAAAATAAATGGTCAGGTGAAGCCACAACCGGAACAAGTTCATCTTTCTGCCACAGGTAGGACCGACTAATGCACGATACAACCGTCGCTGAAAATGAGTTTTCCGCATTGGCATGGCGGAGCTAGACCCGTGAACACGGCCGGCTATAACGCCACGTTCACGGGTCTATGACGGAGCAAGTTTATATCCTGCAACTCGAAGATCTTGAAACGTTTAGTAGGCGCAGAATATCAGAAGTCCATTTGGGAAAGAAGGTTGCATCCTGACGCCACTTTTTTTTTCTCAATGAAGGTCATCGTTGCAAAAGTGTTGAAAAGGCATGAATCTGGAACAGAGCTTTTTTTTACTTTGAAAAAGACACACAACTCTCCATAGGCTTTGTACACAACATGCAACCAAAGAAGTGGCGTCAGCATTACTGCATTCTTTTCAACATGGGTATTGAGTATTGGGAATGGGAACGGAAGCTTTTAAATTTATTTCATGGTCTGTTGAAATACATTATTAGAGAAGTTTAGCAACACGTTGCGCGAGCAAAAACGTGAGCGTGAACGTGAAAAATCTGGCCTTCGCGTTCGCCCCGGTCAAAAAGAAACTAAAATACAAAGACAGAAAGAACTGACGACGAGAAACAAGGAAATAATTCACCAATTTATTATATTCACAAACTCAAACTATTTACAATATTTACACGATCTGGACTCGTGGATCAAACTTCTCATAATCAATCTCAGTTAGGAGTTTTACTTTCTACTCCGACAACTTAGTCTACAAATTCAATTTCTCAAACTCAACTCGTAAATTTCTAAAATCACAAATCTCTAACTGAGTGTACAACGACACAATCCAAAATCAAATCCAACTGTAGGATATGGCTCTAAAATTCAGCCATAACTCTTGGTTAAATTCAGTCTTAACTCCAAAATTCAATTCAGAATTCAGTCCAATCAGATATAAATAATTTGGATCTCAAATCCACCCGTGACTATACCACAATTCAAAATTCACTTCAATCAAATATCAATACTTCTGTTCGGTTCTTATAAACTGGGTAAATCAAATTAAACCAAATCAACCTTTCAGATTATAACGCTCCAATTCGACAAATCAATCACAATTTTGTTCACACTGAACTCCTTCAAACAGCTTAATCAAATTCGGTTATATTTCTTATGATTATTCCAAGAACACAATTACAGCTTTCTGCAAATTTTACGTTTTACACTTTGAACTGAGGCACTTTCCTTAGTAGAGGGTCTCGTCTCCGTGGCACGTTTCCAGCTGGTAGGACACGGTCAATCGGCACGGGGCACACTATTATGTACAGACTGACATCGTAGTCGTTTTGCAGTCGTTACAATTCATCATGAACCCAACTCGCACTGTGAGGTTTCCGGCCATCTACAATACAAAACAGTTACCGAAACCAATCCAGTATTTTTATTATTATTATTATTAATGGTTTATTATTCTATTCTATCGCCGCCAGCAGCGGAATTGCAGAATAGTTACATAAAAAAAAAAATTACACAGAGATTTAAAGAATAACCATCATGAAAGGGCATAGGAAGGGAGGGAGTGATAGGGACGGGTTGAGGGGAATGGAGCTGGGAAAACATGTATAATATTAAAGTACACAGATAAAAAACAAACAGTAAAAATCGAGAGAAACAGTTTAGTGAAATTGTCAACAGTCATTTTGCTCTAAAATTACAGTACACACATTCTCCATTGGGCAAGTATATAGTTAGACTTCCTGTCAAGGTTGCACTTTATCTCAAGGTATCATTTCAAGCACTTTCTTAACAAGAAACTTATTATTCTTAACAATCACAATTAATTGGTATAAACTACAAATTCTAATTTTCAGAAGTCGAGAAATAATATTAAAAACAACACTTACGGTTATTTCTTCATTACGATGCTTGTGAAGGCTGAGTGTTGCTATGAGCGTGGTCTACAGGACCGGGAAGGTGGCTTTTAGCGATGCCGAGACTATATTTTGGCACTAATTTTGCCAAACTGGCGGATCAGGCAAGATCGGTGGCAGATTTCACCGATTTGTTGACGAAACCTGCTGCATCAGGCGTCTCCAGGCAAGATGGTACCAGCTCTGTCACACTCAGCTCAGATCTCAAAAAAAATGTTGGTTTTTTTTTCTCGATCAGAGAATGCACTGATCAGAAAACGCACGCAACTCTTCTTGACAACAACCAACATTCTTTCACACAATGCTCACATTCACAGAAACAAACGGACATCAATAACCATGGCCACACAGACAAGAATAATTACGTAACTCGACGCACGGCGTATTAGCAGGTTGACCAAATACGCCTTAATTTTTGAGTGGATGGAAAAAGAAATGTGCGTACATGATTGGTGAAAAACTTTTGGCGTGATCTACCTTAAAACACGGGGGTGGCGTAGCGCGCATAATAAATACAATTACGCAACAGAAAAGAATAAATAAAAGACGATTGTGACAGGCATCTCATAGCAGACTCAGGCTATTTCTTTACTTTCAATGAATTGAGATTAAAGTATGATTTGAAGAGTATTTCATTGAATATTTTGGTGTTTTAAAAGCCATTCCCCGGAAATGGAAAGACAAATTTAAGGGACAGAATTTGTGTGATAGTCAGACTACTTGGTCTATAACAAACACTTTTTTTGTCAAAGAAGTTTACAATTTCCTAATGGATAAAATTAGAACTATACCGTGTAAAAGTATTGACAAATGGACCGAGAATTATCAGGTACATGAAGATGATTGGGACCGTATTTTTATGCTATACCGTTTACATGTGCAATTTAAATTTTTGCACAGGTTAAAGGTAAATAACGACTTTCTCCACAAAATTGGTCTGTCTGATAGGCCTACCCCTTTTTTGTACATTTTGTAAAACCGTTCTGGAGAAAAATGATCATTTATATTCTAATTGTCCTTTTGTTTCATGTTTTTGGAAAAAAGGTAGAGGAATGGTTAACGTCAATTTGTAAAGTTAATATTGTTCTTGCAGAATTTTGCTATTATGTTTGGTAATAATATTTATGACCCAGACCTTTTTGTTGGGTAAACAGTACATTGATAAATGTAAGTATGAAGAGAAGCCTCCTCAAATCATCCATTTTATGAATTTAGTAATAGTGATGGAGAGAATTGAATTTTATATTGCAACTAGAAGGGATAGATTAGCTACCCATCAAAGAAAATGGTATCCATTGATGTAAATCAATGTTCCCTTCTTGCTCTTTCACCAATATCTAATTTATTTCTGCCATTTCTGAATTGTATGATCATGATATCAATTTATTTGTTTTGTAACTATTGAGACACTGAAGAATAAATAAAAAAATAAAAAAGAGTGTGTGTGTCATTTCGCAGAGTATAATTCACGACAGACTTAGTAAACCCCTCTGTTATATTCCTTGCAGGCAATGTGACGGAAATGATTGTCACATGGAGTACTTTTGAAGACACTCCGTCAGTGGTCCAGTTTGGGACGACAAAACCTGATCAGAACGCCACAGGATCCAGTACTAAGTTTGTGGACGGCGGGTCTCTGAAACGTGCACAGCTCATCCATCGAGTCAAACTGACGGGTCTGACACCGGGTACAAAGTATGGTAAGAGTAACAGAACTCTGTGGGTTTCATCAAAACTGTGTCTTGTCTCCAGCTTTATCAGTTACTGGAGATTTGTAGGCCCTAATTTGGTGGATTCGGGCTCCATTGTCTGCCCAGGAACATTAAGTCCCATAATATCAGGCCAAGGTTTTTTTTGTATTTGCATGTGGTTTTCTTCTTATTGATTCAGAAGCTAAGTGCTTAAGTTGAGGCCTCATTGTGTATATACAGGCTGAGTAAAAAAAAAGGTCCCTTTGGATACGTTCTTTTCGCCCACAAAAACGGGAAAGGTTACAAATGTTTCTCTTCAGCAAACATTTGGTCTGGGTATTGACCATAGTCTGTGAAAGTTTCACTGATATTTATCCATGCATGAAAAGGATACAGGCCTTTCTTTGTGACTCACCCTGTACTGTCTTTGTGTTCCCCCTCCCCCCCCCCCCACCCACTTCAACCACCAATATTATATAGGTCAAGTTTTGCAAAAGGTTCATCAGCAAAAAAGGAATTCATTGTCGATCATCAGTGATTTCCCCCGCCCCGTTTTCTTCCAAGCCTCAGTCACAGTGTTCTGACCCACAGCCATAGGCGTAGCCAAGGGGGGCCCGGGGGGGGGGGGGCATGGCCCCCCCTGCTGTGTGTGGTAAAAAAACAAAAACGAAAAAAAAACGGGGAAAAAATGGAATGCTATATAATGCACAAATCCAATTTCCAAACTCTGATCTACCATATTTATTTGCCATTTTAATAGTATGCATGAGGCCATGGGCCAAAATCTGTATCAGGTCTAGAAGTTGAGGTTCGTCTTACCTTTTTGTAGTCAACTTGAAATAAGGTAAACTTTACTAATTCGATAGTGCTGAATCTGGCTGTTTACATTGGCCCAAATTGCACATTAAAGTTATGACGACATTTTTTCCTCATTATTTTGCCCATTTTGGGTCAAAATAGTATTTTTGCCATAACTTCTATGTTTTAAGTTCAAATGCTTTCAAATTTGACACAACATATAAATAGGAAGTGGGCATGAATAGTATGTCCATGGGGCTATCTCCATGGTATGTCATTATTTAACGCTGAACACGGTGCTTAAAGCTATAGTCCATCATTTGTAATGTGTGCATTTTGTTCGTTTGAAGCAACACAAGTGTTCAAAATCTAATGAAGGATACTGAACAACTAACCTGATGAAGTTTCAGCTCAGCTTCAGCTGTATATTCCGAGAAAAACGAAAACAAATCACATAGGAAATAATGTGCATGAATGAATAATGTTTTCGTGATGCGGATATATATAGAACGTACACCAATAAAACCAAAATGTCTGGCGGTTACAAAACGAACGAGGTTTTCCTATGTGCTTTTTTCGGAGTCCCTGAACGCAAAACTTTCAACAGGCCAGTCAAACAACCTTTCCCCCATGCAAATCTGAAGATTTCAAAAAAATACATCAAAATCATATATTCTACCTATATCCATTCACGTTATTGAGAAGGAATTGTGTATTGGACTATCAAACCTGCAGCGATTGTAAATAAGGTATGATGTCGGAGACACACTGACTATCTGAAGTACAATGTACAATAAATTCATAAAAGGTTTTTATTTAGTGTTTCAAAACGTTTTTCTCCGAATTGTATTTCCGTAACGGCGTTGTTACTTTTTGAAAACGAAAATCCGTTCTCGCCAGTGTACGAAGTGCGGGCGCACATTTGGGGTGTTACTTCGTGAAACGGTAACCACAATTTGTCATTGAGCGTTTTCACGAGGTATAACGGAGTAGACTTGTGTATTACTTCGTGAAGTCGGTGACAATTTAAATCTTCTGATAGGTCCCAAGCCCGTCAGGACCGGTTTTAAATTACTATGGCTGAAGACAAAGACAAATTTATACTCGTGTTGCACACAGTAAAATCGATCAATACAAAAAAACATAAACAGGCCCGTACGCTGGGGGGGGGGGGGGTTCCCGCTCGGTGACGAGTTCCGCTCAGAAATAAAAACAAAAAAATGCCAAGAAAAAAAAATCAACTTTGATGACCCACCACCATCCCCCTTAAAATCTTACCTAAAAGTTGTAAACACGAGCAAATTTGATTCAGAGTCAGAAGAAAGTGGCCAGGAAATGCCTCAGATTGCACCACAGAGCGTCTAGAATCCAAAATTTCACGGGGCCCTTAAGCGGGCCCCGGACCCCACGCCGTAAGGGCTTCGCGCTTCGCGCTCGCATTCAGGTTGGTAACGGCCGGTCAGACTTGCCCCCCCCCCCCCTGCTTCAAATTCCTGGCTACGCCTGTGGCCACAGCCCAAATACTCCCTACTTCCAGTCCCCTGTCCACAACAACAAAAATCAGAATGAAAATATGCCCAGTTTGACAATTGTAAAAAAAACTTGAAAAGGAACTTTGTTTTTCCCCATGAAGTCTATCGTTGTGGGAGCGACGAAGGCTGGAGTCCGCTATTTTTCTTCAGTGCGCTCCAGGACGGGACTGACTGGACCCCTCGCCTCGCCCTGTACGGTGACATGGGCAACGTGAATGCTCAGTCATTAGGTCGCTTGCAAGTAGCCGCGCAGGGAGGAGAATACGACGCTATCTTACATGTCGGTGAGTTTCATTTTATGAATAGGATCCTTCGTGTTATACCAGGATGGAATTGCTGACAAGTGAAATGTAATATTCCAGAGTCCAGCTGTGACCTCTGTATAATCTCTCATCACTTTTAAATTTATTCTAGACCTTAAATGTGTACTTCTCGTGCTCTTCAGCAAATTCAATATTTCCTCTTGTCAAATTTTAGGGGATTTTGCCTATGACCTTGACAGCGACAATGGTACGGTTGGGGATGAGTTTATGCGCCAAATTGAGTCTGTTGCAGCCTATGTGCCATACATGACGGTAGTTGGAAACCATGAATATGCATAGTAAGTGCAACTAATTTATGTATAGACTCTGTGCACAAGAACCCCCTCAATGGTGACAATTGAAGGATAAATTGAAGGACGCCTCAGCTCTAAACACCATGTGCGCACATTAGGGTGCATTCCTTGAAGAAAACCATAGGGTTTGCGCATATTCATATCAACAGGGTTGTGTGTATATTCTCAGCACATGCTTGAACTGGTGTGCACATGTGGATAGTCGATACTAGCTCCCCGAGGTATTGGAAGTTGACAAACTATTCACCTCGGAAACTAGTTAGTCAACTTCCAACGCCAAGGGGAGCTAATATCGACAATCCACCTGAAATAAACCATGTTATATTTGTTTTACTCTGCCTCATGCATATTCAGTTGCCGAATTCTGCCCGTTGCGGTATGCACCTCACTGCATCAAATCTTCGGAGAAACTTGCCCAGCTCACCAGAACTTATTGCTCAACTCCTCAGAAAAAGTCAGTTCGTTTGCAGTACATAACTCCTAACAATAAATTCTGCATTGTGGACAACTTTTTGAGTAGATAAGGAGGTATCTTTATTGTCCACAGTATTCTCCAGTTCGGCATCATTGAGCTCGGAAAAACACTATTTAAAATGTATGTGTGCCGCCATCTTTTCATGTGTAGCTGGGCGATGTTCGGGCGTGCGTACTTCACCCTTTTAATTGCGACGACAGTTCCACGATTGCGTCTTAAAGCGAATGCGTATTACGCCTGCGCGCAAATATTCACGCACGCTTGGTAAACAGCAAAAAATAGCATCTGGCATGTGCTGGTGAATGGACCAGTGAGAACTCGGCTCTCGATCATGAATATGTATGAGGTATAGTATAGATGTAAATGAGGCCCCCTCATTTATAGATCACAAACTCCCCCCCCCCCCCCATTCTCTTTTTGTACATTAAACAAATTTTACCAACAGGTCTCCTTCACACTTAAAGTTACATCTTTGCTCTACCCTGGTAACCCCTACTTGAAAGTGGACTGACCCCTGAGCCCAGAGGGTGCAGTGGTTTGGGGTGGTGTGGCCTAACATGCCTTAGTGCTATTTTTCCCACCAACTAAGCCGCTGTTTCCTCTGTTCCCTCTCCATTTCAGGTAGGAAAAGTTACTTTTATTTACATCTAATCCTTAGTTTTCACATACAAACAGAAGTGGAAATTGTATAGATTAATATAGATGTTAGTTTGTTTGACTTTGATTTCAGGAAGTATTGTTTTATTGTAGTTAAACTTGGAGAAAGTTAGTGACTTTTATAGATATTTCCACTATGTGAAACAATGGTTGCACTGGTCCAAAATTGGCCTTATTCTGGATCAGAGTAGACTTTTTATTTTTTATTTTTCGTTTTACTGAAGTCAACTGTGATCAAGTAGCTAGAGTTAATGCAAGTTCATACTTCATAGATTTGATTGACATTGTAGTTTGATTTGACTTTTCCAACTTGTATAGTATTTTTTAGGGAGAAAAGTCGCCTTTGTATTTTAGTTTTCTGAGACAGTGCCTTTTCACTGTACAGTGAAGGGTATACTCAGACAGCATGGTCCGAGCCCTGGGTGGGCATTCCTTTAGCCATATGGTAGGGTAATTAACTCCATGCCCTGGGGGCTGGTCAGTAGAAGCTGAGGACTAGGCTAGCCTTTGTTTATGTCTCCCAACATAACAAACCCTTTCATTTCGTTATCAGAGGCAAGTGCCAGGCTATGAGAGGTTCTAGAGTCCAGACTTCTTGTTTCATAGGAAAGACTATTGTTTATATTAGTCTCCTGAGCTAGGCTGAAACTGTCTTATTAGATTGTTATGTTTTTCTTTATTTTGGTTTAAGTGTAGAGAAAGTGGCTGGGGAGAGTGCCACATTTGTCCCCCCCCCCCCCCCCCTCTTTTCATTATAATAGTTTGTTTTGGTTATTTAGCCAAGTTCTGACTTGATAACGGACTGTCCAGTTCTGAGTCAAAAGAGCTAATAAGTATTATCTTGTTTATAGGCCTATTTGATGTAGAGTAATGGCTTTAGCAAATGCCTTGGATTTATCTTGTTAAGTGTTTCTTTATGAATGTAAAGTTTCATTTCTCGCTTTTATTGAGACTGGCCATTTGGTAGTAGTTTGTGTTTCGCATCAACACTGAGTTTTTAGTTTTTGCTTTATGTCGTCGGCTCGATCAGGAATAAGTTTCAATTGTTAGGAATTTACTTCTTTTAGTTCTTCCATGACACCTAAGTTTATCCTTTAGTTTTGCTTTATCAGGATTATATTAACCATGTAGTTAATGTAAACTATTTTGATATGTTTGGTTTAATAAATTAGTGCTATTTTTCCCACCAACTAAGCCGCTGTTTCCTCTGTTCCCTCTCCATTTCAGTCGGTTATAAAGAACAAGAGTCACCATCCTTTACAACGTGTCAGAAGTGGGATAACCGACACCACAATGAATGGAGAGAAGGCAGCGGGAGGAGCTGGGGCGGCCCCAGTGCTCAATCAAGTGGCGTATGTGCCATTTGACTTCAGAGTGGGAGTCTTCGTCGGGCGCCCTCAAAGCCCAAATGACCCCCATGTGGAAGAGTGGGTTAGAGATATGAAGTCCCTCTTCCAGTCATGGCAGACCCCAGCTGACCAGCAGTCTCAACTCCTGTTGAAATATCTGTCGGGAGAAGCTAAGAGAGTTGTGTTGGTCATGGAGCCAGACGAGCGAGAGGACAGCCAGGTGATCTTGGAGCGACTCCTAGAAGTCTACGGTGATAAAACACCAATTTCGGCGCTTCTTCAGAGCTTTCACAGTAGGAAGCAGAGAAGAGAGGAGACTGTGAGGGAGTTCTCCCTCGCTCTCCTAGAGATCGCCAGCCGGATAAAAAAACGTGACCCCGAGGCCCTGGCCAAGCAGGATGAGATGCTGAGAGACCGATTCATCCAAGGTCTTCAGAATCAGGAAGTTCTGAGGTCCCTCAAGTCAGATCTTCGGCGGAAGCCAACCCTCAAATTCAAGGACGTACTGGCTGAAGCGCTTCAACTGATGGCTGACCATGAGGAGAGTGTCAGTGTGCACACTGTGGCGTCACGCTTGGAGAATCCTCAGCCTCCAGCGCTTTTGAAGACCTTACAAGAGGCTGTACAGAGGACCGTCGAGCAGCAAAGAGAAATGGCAGAAATGGTGGCTGCCATGAGGAAAGAGTTGAACCAGTTACGCGTAAGTCCACCCAGTGGAAACTACCAGAGCAGGCCAAGACGACAACCCAGATGGGATGACCAGGGGAACCCAATCTGTTTGAATTGCAACAAACCAGGTCACATGGCTCGGGAGTGTCCAGAGAACAGAAGGCAGTATGTGACCCAACCGTTCCAGAGCCAGAGCCCCCAGAAGCCAGCACCTTTAAACTAGGATGTTCCAGTGTCGAGGGCCAGACACTGGAACACCCTAACATATCTCAACAGAGGTCCGTTGCACCGGATGAGGCCGTTGGAGACTGTTTATATATTGACGTTGATATGGAAGGAGTTATTGTTCCCAGCCTGTTGGACACAGGATCACAGGTCTCCACTATTTCAGATGAGCTATTCAAAGAACACTTCCATAACAACCTCAACTCTAACAGCCTGGCTAACCCATTCATCCGTCTTGTGGCAGCTAACGGCCTAGACATCCCATATCAAGGAGTAGTTGAGCTTAACATCAGCCTGATGGGATGTGACATTGAGAAAGCAGTGTTCTTTGTTCTTAGAGAGTCAACTGCAACAAGTACATGTATCATTGGCATGAATATACTCCGCAGGTGCCAAGATGTCCTTTTCAAGAACCCTCACTCAACCCATTTCCAGTCCAAGCCACAATCACGGCCGATACAGACGTGGCAGCGACTCCTGAAGACAGAGGAAGCAGATACATGTATTCCCATTCCCCGTGCCAAAGACAGTGACGACCCAGTTAGCTTTGTGTATGCTACTAACCCCCGATCCATTGTAATACCAGGTGGTACTGAAGTCGTAATCCCTGGGAGTTTCCGTCAGTCCCCATCCAGAGAAGGTCCAGTCCTTGTTGAACCAACAGCTGCAAAGTTCCTACCAAAGCACTTGATGGTGGCCCGTGCAGTTTGCATGATCCGTGATGGTCGCGTTCCAGTGAGAGTTGCCAACCCTAACCAGTGGGACGTAAAAGTGCACCACGGAATGCGACTAGCCCAATTGAGTGATGTCACTGAAGTCCTCCAAGATCAGCCATCCTCACTGGAGTTAATAGAACTTGGACTTCATGAAGTAGAGGTGCGTCTTGAAGGGGAGCCAGATGCATACCCCAGGATAACCCCTGTCGAGGAACTCTCGATACCAGTGAATGTTGACAGAGAAACGTTATCCACAGCTGAGTTTGAGCAACTCAGCTCTCTTCTTCATCAGCATAGAGAGGTCTTCTCTAAAAGTGATGATGACTTCGGTAAGACAACGACTGTCAAACACACCATCCCCACCACAACGGATAGACCCATCAAGGACCGTTATCGCAGAATTCCCCCACATCTCTATCAAGAAGTGAAGGACCACCTGACAACACTGCTAGGGAAAGGGGTGATACAGGAAAGTACAAGTCCATGGGCGTCCCCAATAGTGCTAGTTCGGAAAAAGTGCGGTGGACTTCGCCTATGCGTGGATTACCGACGGCTCAATTTGGTCACTATCCCCGATGCATACCCCCTTCCCAGAATTGACGAGTCCCTTGATGCCCTGCATGGTGCAAAGTATTTCTCCACTATCGATCTTGTGAGTGGCTATTGGCAGATAGCTATGGACCCAGATGATCAGTCTAAGACGGCGTTCACCACACCGATGGGTCTATTTGAATTCAATAGAATGCCCTTTGGCCTCACTAATGCACCAGCAACATTTCAACGGTTCATGGAGCGATGCTTTGGAGACCAATCCTGCGAAACCCTGATGTTCTATCTTGATGACATTATTGTCTTCTCCCCCGATTTTACATCACATCTACAGAGGCTCGATATGGTGTTGTCACGACTCGCCAAACATGGACTGAAAGCCAAACCATCGAAATGTCATTTACTGAAGAAGTCCATCAGTTTTCTTGGTCATGTGGCATCAGAAAATGGTATCCAAACCGACCCGGAGAAATGTCTCGCGTTGGAGACCTGGCCAACTCCGTCAACCCCAAAGGAAGTGAGACAGTTCCTTGGCTTTGTCGGATACTACAGGCGTTTCGTGAAGGATTTCTCGAAAATTGCACAACCACTATTTGCCCTGACTGGTCAACCTAAGAAGAGCAAGAAACCCCAACAACGTCTCCCCTTCCAATGGACCCCAGAATGCCAACAGGCATTTGACAAGCTCCGGCAATGCCTGATGTCCCCACCAGTACTTGCCTACCCCGACTACACAAAACCGTTCCTGTTGTACACAGATGCAAGCAACCAAGGCCTTGGAGCCGTCCTATCTCAGAGTCAGGATGGGAAGGAAAGGGTCATTGCCTATGCCAGCAGAGGGCTGCGCAAGACCGAACGCAATGACGCCTACTACAGTGCATTCAAGTTGGAGCTCCTTGCCTTGAAGTGGGCTATAACAGATAAGTTCAAGGAGTATCTGATGGGAGGGAAATTTACAGTGTTCACAGACCACAATCCACTAGTACACTTGAATACAGCCCAACTACGAGCAGTAGAACAGCGTTGGATTGCCCAGCTGGCAAACTTTCAGTTCGACATCAAGTACCGTCCTGGGAAGAATAACGATAATGCTGATGCCCTTTCTAGACTTCCACACCCTGAGGTAGATGAAGACCATGAGAATGACGAGTGGGAAGGTCAAGTTACGGTTGCAGTTGTGAAGGCTTGCTTCAATGGTCTCAGCCCTAATAGTGTCTCTACCTCTCCACTGAGTTTGCATGTCATTGAAACTATGCCGGGCTTAAGTTCAGATGAGTTGTCCGCATTGCAACATGGCGACCCCAATATTGGCCCGGTACTGCAGTACATAGTACAAGACAGACGCCCAAGTACAGGGGAACGTGCAAGTCTTAGTCCAGTGTCCAAGCAGATCCTGAGTGAGTGGAAGAAGCTTCAAGTTTCCAACGGCATTCTCTACCGGGTTGTACAAGATCCGAAGCAGCTCGAGGAGAGGAGACAAGTTGTTCTTCCTTACAGTCTACATGAGGATGTCTTGCAGGAGCTGCATGATCGTGCCGGTCACATGGGAGCTGACCGCACTCAGGAGGCAATTCGGCAGAGGTATTTTTGGCCGAAGATGTCTGCTCAAGTCCAGGATTGGTGTGCTGCCTGTCAAAGATGTTCTTTGAGGAAGCAAGGAGAGAAAACCAGGGCCCCTCTTGTCTCCATCAAGACCACTGCCCCTCTAGAGCTAGTGGCCCTGGATTTCTTGACCTTAGAGCGATCGTCAGGTGGCTACGAGCACGTGTTGGTCATCACTGACCATTTTACCAAGATGACTGTAGCCGTACCCACCCGTGACCAGACTGCGACAACCACAGCGAAGGCTCTGTGGGGAAAGTTTATAGTTCATTATGGGATGCCCACCAGAATACACTCGGATCAAGGTGCCAACTTTGAATCAAACACAATCAAGGAGCTGTGCAAGTTATACGGTACTACGAAAAGCCATACAACCCCGTATCATCCAGAGGGCAATGGGTTGTGTGAGAGGTTCAACCGGACCCTGCTTAATCTCATAGGTACTATGGAGGCTGAGAAAAAGCGACAGTGGGCAGACTACCTCCCAGAACTCTGCTTTAGTTATAACAACACCTGTCACTCCTCCACTGGGTACACTCCACACTATCTAATGTTTGGTAGGCATGGGAGACTCCCTGTTGACTCGATGATTGGCCCCTCTGAAACTGAAGGCAGTGTGACCTCGGACGACTGGGTGTCCAAACATCACCATCGCCTACAGTTCTCTCATCGCATCGCCAGAAAGACCCTTGATTCAGCCACTGCTGCCCAGAAGAAGGCTTTTGATAAGAAGGCAAAACATCTGCCCTTACTTCCAGGAGAAAGGGTTCTTGTCCGGCTGAGAGGTCTGAAGGGAGGTCGAAGATACAGGACCGTTGGGAATCAACCCCATATGTAGTCTTGCGGCAACCTAATTCAGACGTCCCCGTCTATGAAGTAGAGCAGGAAGGGACAAAGAAGCAGAAGGTTCTTCATCGGAATGCACTGTCTGTGTGTCATTTCAAACAAGCCCCAGTACCAGCAAGTTCTCCTTCAGCTGACCCACCTCCCAACCCAGACTCATCGGTTCCCTCATGTACCAGCACCCTGAGTCCAGAAGCCCCGGTCTTTCGTGCGAGAGGTTGGCTAGTGACAACACCCGCCCCCAAGCAAACAGGATGCAGAATATTGCCAACACCACCGCAGGCAGTATTGGCAGAAGCGCCAGGAGAGCAACCTCGGAGGAGACTTCCTTCCCCACCGATTCAACCAGTGTCCCCTGTCCCGGAACGTCCCCCCATGGAGACGAGTCTCCACCCATCTCTACCTGAAGTTCCAAGCCCAGCCGTAACACCGAGACCAGACTCTCCTATCCCGAAACCAGTGCCAAGACGTTGCTCCAGCAGGAGTACGCGAGGGAAGCGTCCGCAACGTTTGTTTTTTGAGAACTTTAAGTAGATTATTGGACATTCTGATGTCGTTCAGATATTGGCAGGGACGCCAATCGATTAGCGTTGGAGGATGTAAATGAGGCCCCCTCATTTATAGATCACAAACTCCCCCCCCCCCCCATTCTCTTTTTGTACATTAAACAAATTTTACCAACAGGTCTCCTTCACACTTAAAGTTACATCTTTGCTCTACCCTGGTAACCCCTACTTGAAAGTGGACTGACCCCTGAGCCCAGAGGGTGCAGTGGTTTGGGGTGGTGTGGCCTAACATGCCTTAGTGCTATTTTTCCCACCAACTAAGCCGCTGTTTCCTCTGTTCCCTCTCCATTTCAGGTAGGAAAAGTTACTTTTATTTACATCTAATCCTTAGTTTTCACATACAAACAGAAGTGGAAATTGTATAGATTAATATAGATGTTAGTTTGTTTGACTTTGATTTCAGGAAGTATTGTTTTATTGTAGTTAAACTTGGAGAAAGTTAGTGACTTTTATAGATATTTCCACTATGTGAAACAATGGTTGCACTGGTCCAAAATTGGCCTTATTCTCGATCAGAGTAGAAGTTTTATTTATTATTTTTCTTGTTACTGAAGTCAACTGTGATCAAGTAGCTAGAGTTAATGCAAGTTCATACTTCATAGCTTTGATTGACATTGTAGTTTGATTTGACTTTTCCAACTTGTATAGTATTTTTAGGGAGAAAAGTCGCCTTTGTATTTTAGTTTTCTGAGACAGTGCCTTTTCACTGTACAGTGAAGGGTATACTCAGACAGCATGGTCCGAGCCCTGGGTGGGCATTCCTTTAGCCATATGGTAGGGTAATTAACTCCATGCCCTGGGGGCTGGTCAGTAGAAGCTGAGGACTAGGCTAGCCTTTGTTTATGTCTCCCAACATAACAAACCCCTTTCATTTCGTTATCAGAGGCAAGTGCCAGGCTATGAGAGGTTCTAGAGTCCAGACTTCTTGTTTCATAGGAAAGACTATTGTTTATATTAGTCTCCTGAGCTAGGCTGAAACTGTCTTATTAGATTGTTATGTTTTTCTTTATTTTGGTTTAAGTGTAGAGAAAGTGGCTGGGGAGAGTGCCACATTTGTCCACCCCCCTACTTCTTGTCATTATAATAGTTTGTTTTGGTTATTTAGCCAAGTTCTGACTTGATAACGGACTGTCCAGTTCTGAGTCAAAAGAGCTAATAAGTATTATCTTGTTTATAGGCCTATTTGATGTAGAGTAATGGCTTTAGCAAATGCCTTGGATTTATCTTGTTAAGTGTTTCTTTATGAATGTAAAGTTTCATTTCTCGCTTTTATTGAGACTGGCCATTTGGTAGTAGTTTGTGTTTCGCATCAACACTGAGTTTTTAGTTTTTGCTTTATGTCGTCGGCTCGATCAGGAATAAGTTTCAATTGTTAGGAATTTACTTCTTTTAGTTCTTCCATGACACCTAAGTTTATCCTTTAGTTTTGCTTTATCAGGATTATATTAACCATGTAGTTAATGTAAACTATTTTGATATGTTTGGTTTAATAAATTAGTGCTATTTTTCCCACCAACTAAGCCGCTGTTTCCTCTGTTCCCTCTCCATTTCAGTCGGTTATAAAGAACAAGAGTCACCATCCTTTACATAGAGTCCCCAGTGAGTTGCTAATTAAATACTGCTTTTGATTCACAGTGTCAAGAGGGGCCCAAGACCACTAAAAAAAATGTGTGCATTATTGGAAGAACAAAAAAATAATAAGTTGGTAATTTTTCCTATGCACACCTTTAGTTGGATGCCCGTGACAAATACTTTGGAGAGTACACTCATCGGGCCCTTTTACACAAATGGAACCCCTTTATTAATGTGTAAGGTCACAATACTGGCAACCAAAAGTGGGACATTGGAGATCTGAAGCAAGATGAAAGCTGCATTCTCTTAGTTTTCTATTAAATTGTTGGCAGAAACATGAGTCCCTTTCAGTGGAAAACAAGTTTTCACTGCAAGGCAGATTATACAATTTAATTGTATTTTTGGACAGTTAGTGTAGTTACATGATGTCCACTTTCCACTTGTGCATTCTTCTGCAAGTATCAAACAAGAAAATTCAAAAACTCAAATTTAAATCAAATTGCGGGAAAAAAGCTTGAGGAGAAGTAGGTTTGTTGAATAAGTGGACACCGTAACTAACATTAAGCGGACGCCGTAACTAATGCTAAACTTAATTTAATTTTCTCCAAAACTGCAGGCAGTTTGATATCAATAACATTACTTAACAAGAAAAGTTAATTTATATGTTTCTATTGCCAAGTGCTTTTGCTGGTTTTTTTTTAACTCTTTTAAACATCACAGTGCACCAGTTTAACGTTATTAGTTACGGCATCCACTTAACGTTAGTTACGTTGTCCACCTATTAGCGAATAAATTACCTACTTTTCAAGTTTTTTTCCGCAATTTGATTTTAATAAGAAATGGATACCTTGACAAGACTACAAGAAGCCCACAATTGCCTTGTTTGATACCTGCAGAAGAATGCACAAATGGAAAGAGGACACCATGTAACTAACGTTAAAATACTATATCTGCCTTGCAGCGAAAAGTATTTGGCCTATTATCTTTTCAATATTGTTTTCCACTTAAAAATATATGTTTCTTCCAACAATCTACGGTCCCACTTTTGGTTGCCAATATTTTGACCTTACACTAATGTCAACAATCAGCTGTAGAGTCTTTATTTTACTTGGAGTACACTTAAGTGAAAAAATAGCTGATCCAATTTGGAATGATCTGGTTTACATCACAATTGTGGCTGTTAAATTGTTTAAATTTTCTGAGTGGTATGATCGATTGTTACTATTGAATTGAGAAAGCTAAAATATCATGAAACCCTCTGATGTGTCGCTTCTTTTGTTTGTTTATGCTTTCTGGGGTCCTTACAGTAATTTTTCCCACTACAAGAATCGGTTCACAATGCCATCCTATGACAGCAACCAGAATCTGTGGTATAGGTAAGCCCAGCTCACTATCTTTACCTGCCTTTCCTCTATAGGCCTTTATCATGCTGCCACCATTTGCGTCGTGTTCTCTGTGTCCAATAACAGTACTGAATGATATTTGTTTTGTTAAAAAAGGAACCAGCCTATTTTTCTTTCCAGCCTCGCTTTGGTTATATTGATTTGAATGCGGACAATTCAAATGGGTGCAACATGATAATGGTCTATAAGTGAGTTTTCAGCCTGTTTTGTGTCCATTGCATACTAAGGCTCATAATTCATATATAAGACATGTAGCACTCATATACCAGGATCCTAAGTTTTAGGGGGACATACCATCTTGTCTTTGGGAATTCAAATTAAAGTTCTTGTTTTCCAGCAGTACACCTTCCTCGTTTTTAAGCTTCAAAATATCCCCTTTCTAATTATCCGTTTACAGTATAACACACCACCAAAGTTTGATCTAGAGAAAAGTTAGAGAATAAAATGTACTGGAAAAAAAGGTACAGAAAAATGAAAACTGCGTTTGGGGCAAATAACACTGAACAATTGGTGACTTTTCTGATAGTCAGTGTATCCGATGTAGATGTGCAAAGTTGTGCATAATCCTACATATGGAAGGGGGGGGGGTAAATGGGAAAAGACCGGTTTAATTAACCCCAACCTTCCCAAATCCGGCTCCAAAATACTCTTTGCAAAATGGAGGAGTTTGCAGGATTGAGGATTTACATGGCAAAAAAAAGTGTGTTGCTGTTTTCAGAGGATGCACTGTGTCAAGGTCTTGGGCCGGACCTTGTGTTGTTATGATGCTCAGCCGTGCATAAATTTAAGTCTATTTTACACTTGAAATCCTCCGCTCTGCTCCAGGATGTCACTGGCTCTGCCTCGACATATATTGACAGTGAGTGATTGCCAGAGGATTTTGCAGGATTGAGGCAGTGGTCACCCCTCCAAGGACCACATTCAAGAAATAACGGAGGATTTTGCAGGATTGAGGCTGTATGCTATTTTTACATGGAGGCAGTTGGATGATTTTGCAGGATTGTGGTTACATCCTAGCAAAATGCCTAAGGAGTTAGGGTTAACTAAATATTTATGCATACATTCTCTTTTGTCTTCCAGCTGGAATATTGGACCTGTTCATTTCGTGATATTTTCCACGGAGGTGTATTTCTTCACAGAGGATTCAAAGCAGACAAAAGTCAACCAGTTAAAGTGGCTTGAAGAAGATCTCAAGGTACAGGACACTGCAAACTGTTAGCCATAAGTGATAAAAATTGCTTGCAAAATGTAAAACCGATAACAATAAATCCATGGGATGTTACCTGGAGTCATTCTTGGTTTATTACAAATATTAGAAGTCATTTCTTAAGCAATCAACTGGTTTTCAAATGTTGTTTTAGGGGTTTAATTGATTCACGCCTTTTTACAGGGGTGAGTCAAAAAAAGCGGAACCCAAACCCCAAAAAACATATTTCATATTTAAAAAAATATGTAGCACCAAACATAATACTAAGAATATCACCTTTAAAACGCAATGACCCTAAAAACATGTTTCGTCCCCAAAAAAGCAGTTTATTGGCTTTTTCGCAAACTGCGCGAAAAAGCCTTTCTTCTTCCTCCTCCTCCTCCTCCTCATCTTTCTGTCGCCACAAATCTCATAGACATTGTACACGTCTTTTGTGTCCACGACTTTTGGCATTCATATCATATATCCTTCAAAGTTACCATAGGCATAGTCCCTAAAGCAAACTTGTGTGCCGAAGAGTGACGTCGTGATTACGTCATCATGGATCACGTGACAGCATCACAAATGTGCATATTTTAAAGTCCTATATCTACAAAACTGTAATCCGATTGGGTTGAAACTCGGTATGTAGGTAGACCGGGATGTGTTATAGGTAACAAATTGAAATGACGTCATGATGACGTCATCGTGCGATTTTATAAAATTTCTTGAACTGTTGTACCTTTAAGGCATATCTCACAAACGCAACAAGCTAAATTCAAAATTCTTTTTGTATTTGGTTTGTAAGGTAATAGTTTTATGCACACATTTTTTAAAAATGTGTGACGTCATCATGACGTCATTAAAAATGCGATTTTTAAAAACACATATAAGGGAAAGCCCGATCGTCCTGAAACTTGGTGGATAGCTAGATAGTATGCAAAATCCAAAATTACGTCACCATGACGTCATCGGTTGAATTTTAATGATTTTTTTTAATATTTGTATTTTCATTTCGCTTCCAAAATTTAACACTTCCTTTCATCGGATTGACTTCAAACTTGGTACAAACCAAGGCCACAATGCAAAAATGTGTATTGACAAGTGTTGTCAAGATGACGTCATCGTGGGGCATGTGCGAAATCATAAAGGTGCATTTTTCAAAGTCTGATATTGAGAAAACTGATATTGAGAAAACTATCAGTCCGAATGGGTCAAAATTGCGTATGAACGTAGTCCGATACGTACGTGTTTTACAGGTAAAATTACCAAGTCATGATAAAACATCATCATGTAATTTTATATTATAAATTTGAACAAAAATTTGCTTTTTTTAAACGATTTTTAAGGCATGAAAATTGGCAGATAAATGTTACAATTGTGAGAAATGCGTCATGACGTCACCAATACAAAATATTTCCGAAATGTATCTAACAAACAATGCGAAAAAGCCGTGTGTTCTATTTTCTGACTGTTTGGAACAACAAAGAAAATTACACAGAACACTTGTTTCAACAACTGTCAGCAACTGTAGTACACAATATCTTTATTAACAACCCTGGTTAGCCAAACAATATGATTTATAAAATCCACTTTTTTTAAAAAGACGGGCCTTCAAAAGGACTTTGTTGAATATTTGTAACTTTTAAACTGAGGTTTTATCGCTGATGATGTTTAAAGACAATTGTGACGACGATTTTTGAAATCGCATTTTGGACGAAGGAGGTTTTAGGGACCTTGTGTTTAAATGGTGATATTCTTTGAACGGATTGAGCAATTTCAGTGATTTTTTTCATCTAAAAGTAGCTTAGGAAATTGGCTTTCCAGTCATTATTATGTTTGGTGCTACATATTTTTTTAAATATGAAAATTTTGGGGTTCGGTTTCCGCTTCTTTTTTTTACTCACCCTGTATGACCAAAAACCCTAAAAAGATTATACATTTTATCTTGTTCAGGTCCCTGCAGACATTGGCCTAATTAAATAGGCAAATCTGATTTTCAAAAATGGAATTGCGAGTTGAGATCTGAGTAACTCAGGACGTGAGTCTCAGTCTGAGCCACTGTAAAAACTACTCAAATTTAGATAATTGAGACTGGGTCATTCGTAAGTTTGTGCAGTGATTATCTGTGTCATGTTTTTGGTATAGCAAGCAAATGACATGAAGAATAGGACAGAACGCCCGTGGATCATAACCCTTGGACATCGGCCTATGTATTGCTCGGACATCGCTGGGGACTGTACCAAACGGGGTAGCATCGTAAGTACACTTTGGAATAGAAAGATGGAATTTTTCCGATTTTAATCGGAAATCCAGATTTTTACAAATCTATTTCCAAATTTCCGATTTTTCTGACGATCTTTTCCCCGCAAAATCAGATTTTTAAAATTCAATTTAAAACAAATTTGATGAAAACCACACCGTGACATCTGTACTGCGACAGCAATTTTAATCTGTTCTACCAGTCGTCATTGCACAGATATTATGCTAGATAGTCACGCACACAATTAGTAAGCCCGAATTGGAGTAGTTTACGGCTGAAAATAAGTTTAAGCATTAACTTATATGACAAGATTGAAACTACGTACACCAGAGCATTCAAGGCTGTTGCACGTAGAGTTCAACTACCATGAATGACAATGAAATCCACATGTTGCGCGATTTTTGGAGGTTTTTTAGATTTAGTTGTACAAAATGCAATGCTCTAAAAATC
Source organism: Patiria pectinifera (assembly GCA_029964075.1). Taxonomy (NCBI): domain Eukaryota; kingdom Metazoa; phylum Echinodermata; class Asteroidea; order Valvatida; family Asterinidae; genus Patiria; species Patiria pectinifera. The sequence goes on from CM057142.1 coordinate 2,986,761, forward strand.
ACGATGATGATCTTGAGGCTGGCTAAGAGTGCACAAAAGATTCATTTCACTGGCAGTGATTTGAACAAAAAGACGATGATGTCGATGTTTTTCCCACCTATGTGGATTGTTTGGTCATGCTGGTTGAACGTTGCACTTGTCTTGGACTTCCTCGACTTTCTCCCTGTTCTCAAGTAATAAGTCAACTTCTAAGTGGAAACACATTTTTCACATCGTAAAATTGTGTTTAGATCTAAAATAAAAGAGGAGGCAATGTCTGGGAATTGGGCACGAAGTTTACTGTACATACGTATATGTGTAACTGCAGCGCGGCCCAGATTTCGGACACAGATTTTTGTTCGGCCTATTTTCCAATTTTTCCCCCTAGGGTAATTTCATCTCTGTCTATAGTTTTCCATGAAAAACAATGACAAGAAAAAGTGAAAAGAGTTGGAGTTGAAACTTAGACTTCTGTGTCTCGATTGGATGGTGCATGCAACACATTTGTACCAGAATGAGATGCTATACAAATAAAGTTGGAGTCCGGTCATCACAAGTCAATCACAGTCCAATCACAACGGTTGCAGATTGAGTCAAAAGCTATTCAAATGAGCTTCATAAATACCTGAGACAATTTACCCATTCCTATTGGTAGGGAGCCCGTCAAATGGGTATTTTTAAACGGTTGATAAAACACGGACTGGTTTTAAACACTTTTGCAGGTGTCACATGAAGTTTTGGCTCCGAAATCACCCTTTTACCCCTTTATCGGTTGAACACTCACGTGTCTTCACTTATAGGCATGCGCTGTCCGTAAATTCCTAAATTCACACTGCACCTACACAGCTGCGTTCTGCGCCACTTCGCGCAGTGTGCGCGCACGCACGCTAATCTTCATATCAGGAGATTTTTAGTACTACTCGTGCGAGGCACGTACCATTAACACAGCTAGAGGGGTGTTTCGCAAAACGTTAAGTAAAATTGTTGAACAAAATCGTTGGAAAATTATAATTTTTGACTTGTTTTGACTTTTTGACTGAAAAGTATTGAATGGGAATAAATATATGCCTGGCCGGTATTAAGCAAGCCGAGATTAAACGAGTACGTTTAGGGGCCTGGTCGCCGATAATGACCCGAGCCAAACGTGTCCTGGCCTATATTTATTACCTTATTGTTTATCACCTGTTGCTCGATGCTGAACTTACTTGTGAGTGACTTGTAATGGATTTTTAATTTCACATGTGATGGACTCTGAGAATGAAATGCTGTTATGAATATTGATGTGATTACTTGAGACCCCTCCTAGTCTTAAGGTTGGATTTGTTTTGGTTTTGGTCTCGTCTCATGCTTGGAGTGCTAGATCCTTATCTGGGTCTAAATCTCAACACCTCGCATCTTGAGGATTTAACTAAGAAAAACGGATTTGTAGATTAACCAGTTCACGTCGGATGACGTGCGTACACGCAAAGGTTTTGTGGTATTCGGAACGGATGGTGGCGATAAACGCGCAACGAGCGAGGCCGGAAATATCTGTCAGCGACCCGCTGGCAGCGAGCGAGGCCGGAAATATGAGGGTGTGCTACCCGCAGATGACGGCCTAAACCTGTCTGGCATCGAGGTTCGTGAAAAAACAATCCCGCGCCTGGGTCCGGTTAATGTCAAAATAATCCTGGCGCAAATTGGTTAAGGGCAACAGACTGAAGATTTCATTTTTATAATTCAAAGTTGATTAACGACACAGGTTTTCAAAACAGTTAATATACCCTCAACTGTTTGATTCTTAAAATATAGGTATGTAATGTGTCCATGTACAAACTGGTATCCTAGGTCGATCTTGTATGTCAGTAAACTCCTGTTAATTTGAGAGGTTTTGATTTTTTTTTGTCTTTCCATTTATGTAGGTGCGAGCAGCTTTGGAGGATTTATTCTATAAGTATGGTAAGAAACTCACGTAGAATTAAAATTTGAATAATCTGGTCAGTGTTTGATTTCCAGAGTTTCAATAGAAATAAATAAATAAGTATATAAACAACTTTTTTTAATCTAAGTTTTTGATAATTGTACCCCCAAATAGTGGTCATTGAGTATTTGCTAGTAATAAGCTGAACAGAATTTTTGTTAAACTTCAGCGAAACTTGCGGTGGTTAATTGCAATGGAAAATTGTTGTTTGTTATTACCTCCGCCAAGGAGGTCATCGGCGTTGGTTTGTCTCAAAAAGTTATGGACAGATTTTCATGAAAACTGTTTTAGGGGTTGTCCTTGGTACAAGTACAAATCGATTAGATTTTTAAAGTGATCCGAATCTGCGTCTGGATGCAGGATTTTTTAAAAGGATTTTTCACCCATCATATGGAAAACTTTCACCCTGTGTGACCAGCTTCGTGTGCGTGGCACCCGTTGACCCTGTATGCCTTATCACCCACCTAATCTAACCACACAGGTCAATGGACTAGACCATTGTATACAATGGGGGAGCGAAAAGGTAGACCAACACAGGCATATACATATGTAAACTACAAAAGGATTTGTTTTAGAAACCACATTTGTGCATTGGTGCTCTGTGTAAAGGCGGGAAATTGTTTAGCCTTGGCGGAGGTGTGCACTGTCCGAGTGCTTTCTATTGAATGAGTATTCCTGCTTATTTTCAACAGGTGTTGATATGGAGGTCTGGGCCCACGAGCACAACTATGAGAGACTGTGGCCAGTCTATAAAGAAAAGGTACGGAAGCCTAGAGTTGCCAAAAAGGCATTTCAATTTCAGAGTTATTCGAACAAATTTTGAAGGGTACCTAGCTACTGATATTATTCTGCGGGATACCAGTTTCGGAGTTTGAGTAATTGTACAATTTATGGGTAACATGCAGCAAATGTGGCATGAGAAACTCCAATACTTAGGGGGCATTCAACATTTTCAATGTTTTAAATTTCGAAATTTTTTTTCAAAATTGTTTTGACCCAGCCACCCACCCCAAATTTCGAAATTTAAAAACATTGACAATTTTGAATGGCCCCTTACTGGGCTTTTGTGTCAAACTTTTAGTATGGAATTGAAATGATAAGAGAGGCACATGTATTTAATATTCCTGTCACTTTTGTTAGGTTTACAATGGCAGTAAAGACGCACCATACACAAATCCAAAGGCACCTGTGCACATCATCACTGGTTCGGCGGTAAGTGATTTTTTTTGGGGGGGGGAGGGGTGTGTTTGGTGGGGGCTGTTTTGGCTGATGAATTGCTAGATTTGTTTGTGTTCTCTCCTGGCAAATAATTATACCTTCAATATTTCTTCAACTAAAGTGTGCAACAAATTGTATATCAGACATTTTATTTCTTGCTTTTACAAAACAAGAAAAAAGAGTTTATGCTACAAAATGGTAATGAGGAAATAGAAAAATAATTACTAAATATAAAATAAAATTGAATAGCTGACATCTTGCCTGAGCATTGGCATTTGTTAGGAATCTTTTTAAGTGTAGATTTGGCATTCATCAGGCAACAATAAATTTTTGGGTGTCTCTTATTTTGTCTGTTTAAATGGTAGGGATGTCGAGACCGTCATGGTATCTTCTTTTTGCCCAAGCCATGGGACGCTTTCCGCGCCATTGACTACGGATTCACATTGATGCAGGTGATCAACAAGACTCACCTAGCTTGGCAGCAAATCTCCGATGATAAGGTAGATTCGAGAGGTTTTTTTCCTTTTCAATCCTTAGGGTTTTTCAAAACCCAGTTTCAATTCCCTGTTTTTTTAGTTCAAGAATAAAGTGGAAGGAAGCCTTCTTGTTCACATTACCCGAGATAGTTATGCTCCAATGGGTACAGAGTTCGACTCATGCGTGACTGTATGCGAGTTTGAACCTTGACAGAGAACATGGACTTGGTGTTTGTGTTTTTGGGCAAGACATTTAACTGCGATTGCCACAGGGAGTGTAAATGGGTACCTGTGAATGTAGGTAGAGACCAGATTGCGCCGATCTTGAGCTGCTGCAGAAAAGTAGTTTTATGGCGTGATGAACAGGGGTAATAAATGTGAAGCGCTTTGCGACTTTGGTAAAAAAAAATCCGCTATATAAACGCTTACCACATTAGTGTTTCTAAGGGGAGACCATGTGATCCCAGCCTATTTTTTGCACCTGGTGGGATTCTAACCAGGGTCACCAGATTTTGAAGTACTGCTATGTACATCAAGTAAACCTGACTGCATCTTCACTTGCTTCTTTCTGTCTTTTTTTTTATCATGCAGCACGGGGAAGTGATCGACAAAGTGATGCTTATCAAAGACAAACATGGACCAGAAGCCTGGTTGTAATCTTGGCAGAGGACGATCACGAATGAGCAACTGTAGTTAAGGACACGGGGAAAAATATCTGTTGGGGTTTGTTTTGCTGCTCGCATCAGTTTATTTATTGTGTTATTGGAAGAGGGAAATATGTAACCAAGAATCATGCATACTTAGCATAGTTAGTAATAAAAAGTCCTTATTTATTCCATGTCATTAAGTGTGGTTTCTCACGGTTTTTTTTAATTGTATGAAAAAGGAAATACTGTTCAGTGTGTGAAACAGCTATACTTAAAAGTTCCATTGTTACAAGTTACATTAAAATGTGATATATGAGGTGTTTTGGCAAAATGAGACAGAACTGGGCAGAGGTTGAAATGAGGGTTTGCAGGTAGATGAATTATACACAAGAACGAAATGCTCCTTACAATACTGGTTGTTGCACCTCAATCAGACATTCCGTTGACAAGTTATTGCTGTTTAAAGTAAGAAGCTAAAGTAAAGAAAGTAAAATACTGAGAAAAGGGCCTTTAAAGTTTCGAGTTTTGTAGTTGTGGATGCGAAAGATGCCAACTGTTTTTTCCTTAAAAACACTTTTATTCCACGATTATTCTACTATTTAAAATATGTGTAATAGACACACCAAAGATTACAAAATAATATCAATAAATCTGAAAATCGAAAAACAAATCAACCCATGCGGGGTTTTTTTTTGCATTTTTCCAACTACGGCCTGTGCCCAGAACACCTCACATTTGCCAAAGTCGGTAAGTGTAATGACAAAGTTAATTTTTAATATACTTGAATGTGCAAATGTATAGTTTTTTGCAATAGTTAATATTTTTTTGCAATAGTTAGGATGCTGCTTATTGAGGATTACGGTGTTATGAGGCTTTTTAAATCACAAAAATATGTTGTAATTAATTATACAAGATCCTACGAAAAGGATTGTTTTAAATAATATATATATATATATTGGTTACTATTAAATTTTACTTTCTAATCTTAAAATTCCTGCAGTTCAGAGTTTCGTGCACATCTGAATATGCTTGAAATAAGTTATATTGCATCACAAATTGCTGTAAATTGAAATGCCTGAATGCTATGCACCGTTAACATGAAAGTTTAGGCAGTTAAAAGTGTGGTTAGATATGAAACTCGGTTCCTCTCGACTGTGTGGTTAACAAGTTTCACAACTTGAACTACGGGGGATCATTTGTAATTGCAAGTACCCAGAAAAGGACCTGACGATTTCATGACAAAAACCTTGATAGGACTGGTATCAAAATCAAACATCTGTGAAATTGTTCCACCTGAAATGGTATAATTAGGAAGAAAACTAACATTGAAGGGTGCCTACAGGCACAGGTTTTTTTTACAAGTGTTGGCAACGGAATGCAGTTACGAGAACCAAAATACTACTGTGCACGCATATTCCGTTTTCTCAAAATGGTTAGTGTTCAATGAGCTGTAACTTCAACAGGTTTTATTTGTTAGTTTTAAAGTTGTTATTAACAAAAAGATATATTCAGGAAGTCAGATATTTTGCTTTTTCCCCAAAAATAAAGAAATGGCATGTATCAAATAGACGAGACTATGAATTTTATCTGAACAACTATCTGAACAACTAGAACTACCAAAAACGTGTATGAGTATTATACATATTTCATAAAATAAAGTCATAAATATTTGTTACACACATTTTCAAATTATGAATGTGTGAAGTACATGTACGATAGTTCTTTGGTTAAATTTTGGGGGAAAAAGTGAGTTGAGGTTTTATGATTACAAAGATGCAATACAATACTCTGTGTATATAACATGATTACATAAGTTAATGTTGCATATGTACTTCAACCCTCCTACAGTTTGAACAGTCACAGACAGTCAAAATTTCCATCCACTTCCCCTGCCATGCCTGTTACACAGGCTAGTCACCAACAGTCCGATCATATTTCAAGCAAGAACTCTGACTTGTCAAATTCAGTCACCAGACAAAATCAGGCAATCCTAGACAATCACCTTTAGTCAGACAATCACCTTTGTAGTCAATCCTGCTTTACGTAGGCTGGGAGCTCTTAACTGCTGAAATTAAACCGTCACTTGATTGATTTTGACTGAAATGACAACTTGGCACAGAATGTATGTTTAGGAGGGGTTAGCATATTACAGACACAGTAAAATATTCTGTTCATTAAAGTACTATGCTTTACACAATTGAGGCTGATAAAGATAATGTATTTCATGCATAGTTTAAGAAACATGACTGGATCGATTTAAATTTACCCATATTTATATGCACATGTAAAAGTCATCTATTTCTAATAACAATAACTATGTTTATACATTTTGACAAAATCACGAGCAATTGTGCAAATTATTTGGTCTGTCCCAGATTAATAACAAAATTTTGAATATAAAAATTAATGTAAGGAAGACTGAATCGTCCTAAGACGACACTAAATCGCTCCAACCAGGCCAATTAAGGTCAGCCTAGTTCTCGCCGGGATATCGATGCTCGGTTAAAGGCCAATGCCGACGGTATCCAGAAGTTATCTGCTTCTGAAAATGCCTTGCGCGATACTCTGGCATCAGTGGTTCATTCTCAAGACTTGACTCCCGGCCGGACGTGCAAACTTGCGAAGCACGCCGGCAGTGCCCGCCGCTCTAAGCCACGATGGTCTTGGCGAAAGGCTGGCGCTGCGCCATCGCCAAGCTGAAGTAAACAGAACGCAAATGCACCACGTGAGCGCAAAATCAGGCACGTGACTTGCCTGTGTGTGGTCACATGATTGGTAGCGCCAGTATCACAACTCCAGCAGTACCACTTATGATAATTTATGCTTACGTCACCACAAGTCAGGTACGTCACGTCACGGAGCTCCGGAGAGCGGGAGGTTTCGCTTCGAATGATCGGCCAACTTAATGTAACTTGTGTTTGAGCAGAGCCAGCTGGGCATGTGACATGTCATCCTTCCCATCCCAAACTAACTTGTGCAAACAGTTACAATAGCATTCGGTTGTACCACGGAGGTAGAATTACTTGTACTTGGGTTAATTGATCTGTAATTAAATTACAGATCAAGGTTAGCGTGCCTATTATTTATTTTGTGTACAAAACGAAACGGATTGTGCTCGGCGGATACTGTTTTACACAGTGTCGGCATTTTTGTCGATACAACGTGCGCTTAAAAATAATACGAATGGAGGGAAGCCTTCGTTTGTGAAATAACCAATGTTAGATTAACCGGCTTGGGCAGATGATTCGGGTCCCATGCATATTCTTCCATGATTTATTATTACATTTAGCATTCAAAAAGTAGGTAGGAATACTTTATCGTGAACGCTTGCATATATTTAGTTTGTTTATTTTTACTCTTTTCCTTTTGACAACCATACAACTTACCATATTTACAGCAACCTTGTTAATATTTTAATAAAAGCTATTGAATAAAGAATTTATTTTGAATTAATGGATTTGAATCTGATTATCAAAATCTTATTTCTGTCGTTGAAAAAAAAATGTCCCCTTACGAAAAATCTCCGCGGTTTTCAATTACTTCCGTGTGCATCCGTGGACTGCGTAACGCCATAGGCTAGTAACCACATAAATCCTTGGAGATGCTAATGATTTATCCTTTACCCTAGTGTTTGTGATGGTCACCGATATTTTTCACAGGGAACAATAGATTAGCTGTGAAGCTGACACTTAATTTCCCTGCATACAGAAAAAGTTTGTGTCGAATGATTTTTGTGCCAAAGAGGGTTGGTGGTTTTACCAAGAAAATTACCATACTTTTTTTAATCGAGGAAAACGTATGGGCCCACCATGCAAGCTTAAACGGTGCATTAGGAGAAGCGCATAATGGTCGCAAACAACATGGCGAATCTCCCAAATTTTGATGTTTGCATTATTAGGCCCAATTTTGGGTATGATGTATACATCTCAAGCAACACCATGAGCTGACGACTGGAGTGGATCAAGTTTTATCGTTCTTCCTAATTTGTTGAGTACATGTATATTATTTTGTCTTACAAAATTTCAAATTGTGTTTTGTGCTTTAACGGAAGAAAATATTAGGCCTGTTTTGTTGTTGATTTTGCCGGCCGGTGCCTCCTTTTTCTTACTTGTCAACATCACCGAACAAATTTCAGTTTGATTTAATTAATTCGAAATTTCCTACAATGATGATAAAGATAACCGGGCATCGTTCTCGTTTAACTTGCTCTGTGTTTTAACCATTGATCTCCATTACATTGATCTCCATTAGTATGACTTACTAATGGAGATCAATGGTTATAACCCATGCAGCTATAAAACAAGTACATGTAATAGTACAGTACCGCACCGATTGGAGGAGGAAGGGGTATCGAAGGTCGCGTGTACGGCAATTATGGCCGAATCGTAATATTGTACATGTTACACCCGGTACAATTACGTACGGAAGGAACCCTTGGCATGTATAATGTGACCGTACTGGTGGGCCTCAGGCCGGCCATGCGCGCACACGACGATCACGCGCGGACCGACGATGTACATATTTCATAAGTTTGAAGACGCTGTACTGTTCAAGGCATAAATTATGATAAGTGGTACTGCTGGAGTTGTGATACTGGCGCTGCCCACATGATTGAATGATGAAACAGAAACAAACAGGAGAAAACATTAAATTGACGCGCGCCGCGCCAATACGGTGACGTTTTGATGAGGCTAGTTGTTTTCGATAAGTTTCTTTATTTGAATTCAAAACATAGTCAACAATGACGGAAATCACCGGGTTTCAGGTTTTGGTTGTTTGTGTTTTTCTAATTGTTGCGAAGATAAATGGTCAGGTGAAGCCACAACCGGAACAAGTTCATCTTTCTGCCACAGGTAGGAATCAGGTTTAATACTTCCAAGTTCTAGGATTCTAGAACATGACAAAAGTAGTGTCGGGTCAACTCGACCGTTTGCCAACTCGACCGTTGAACCAAATGGTATCAGGTCAACTCGGACCCAAACCAAGTCGGACCCATGCCAACTCGGACCCACGCCAACTCGGACCCACGCCAACTCGGACCCACTACCAACTCGGACCCACTACCAACTCGGACCCAAGACCAACTCGGACCCACTACCAACTCGGACCCAAAACCAACTCGGACCCACTACCAACTCGGACCCAAGAACGACCAACTCGGACCCAACAATGACTTTATCATTAGTTTCAGAGATTATATTTATAGGTCATCTTAATGTTTCAGTGCTAATATAGTAAAGATATTCTGTAATTATATTGGTCAGAATGGGGCTTTTAGTTCTGTTGTTTGATCATACTTCGTTGGTTTTGCTCTCTTATTACTGATTCACATGAAGAAATGGATATATCTATGTGCAATGTTTTCCTTTTTCATCTGCTTTTTGTGTGTGTGCCAAATATATAAACCAAATTAAATCACACCCAATGAAGGATTTTAATATGTCACAGAACTTAATCACCAAGTTAAGGAAATTAGGAATGCAGTTCGAAAATGTCAAACACAATGCATGCAGTAACATTGATCTGTCAATCATTCTCCCCCATTCACATGATCATAGCGCTGATCACCAATAGTCGGGGGTCTTAGGGATATTTTGGTTCACATTCTTCCAAAAGCACCAAATTTGGCACAGATGTCAGTCATACCATACTACTTAGATTTTTGACGGGCGCCAAGACGGGCGCCCCGCGGGGCCGCCATATTGGCAAAATCCAATATGGCCGCCAATCGGGTCAGAGGTCAATTGAACTAAATGAGCTAGAATCATAAATAATACCACTTTTCAGGTATTTTCGGGGTCGAGCAATCTGAATCTGATGTTATTTTAACGATTTGAGGCAAGACAGATGCCCCAAGGGACCGCCATATTGGCAAAATCCAAAATGGCCGCCACATATATCACAGTTAAGAAAAAAACGAGCTAAAATCTTAAATAATACCATCTTTTATGGGTTTTCGGGGTCACAGAATCTAAATATGATGTCATTTTAATGATTCGAGGCAAGGCAGATACTCTAGGAGCCGCCATTTTTGAAAAAAAATGGCCGCCACCCAGGTTGGAGATACTCGCAGTTAAAACAATACAACGGTTTTTTGGGGGGGGGGATCCAAATGTCTGATTCTGATGTTATTTTAATTATTTGATGTCAAGTTTACCACTCGAGATCATTCCGGTCATACCTGGTGTTTCTGGTGCGTCATTCCATAAAAAAACCTTTTCTCATTAGCTGCACATGTCGGACAGTTTGACATTTCTACGCATACCACAGAAACAATCTTAGATTGGAGCGAAATAATTGTCCCTAGTTATTTTAAGGATGTATAGGCGCGTGTGGTGTGTGCCCGCCATGCTGAGGATGGGTGGAGCTATCAACCAACGGTCGTTTCATTGTCTTCACCACCCAAGATGTTGATCACAGATAACCAAGGCTCAGGGCAACCTCTCGCTTGGTGAGTTCCAGTGATATGCCCAAACCGTAAATATCCATTTCTCGCATGAGAACCCTGCAGTGAGGCGGGCTCATCAAGCTTGACTTCTTCGACACATCATAACAAGTTTGCAGATGGTGACATCCTCACCTGGTTGGGATACAATTAACTCAGTGCTAGCAAACGAGTCGGCAAAGCCCCATGCCAAAATCGGGATGTACGCCCTATACCTAGACAAGGCTGCATCCACATCTTATGGGTGCACCGGAGTAACTTGATATGCGACCCACTGAGCCAGTGAAGGATTGAGAGTCGAGTCACTGCGATCACTTTCGAGATCATTTCAAGCTTGTTTGGGAGATCCTTGGCCTATTGGAGATCTGAGTGGGCTTCAGAAGTGGTGAAAAGTACAGTAACATACTAGTCCAAAGCATCTACTCCGATCTCGGTCTGACAAAGTCCTTGGCACCACCCTTCTTCCAAAGCCTAACATGGTGCGACACAACTTGCTTCCCCATTTCATGCAGAGCACAAGGGGTGTGGTGCAACTGTATATGTATCAAAGGGGCCAGACATCGCTTCTTCACTACTGGAAGCAGCTTGTCGGAAGCATCCCAGCTACCTGCCGTGCTGTTTGAACATGTAAAGCAACCGCTACTACGTACAGGCCACCTCGGTCCAGCAGGAAATTCCTGACTTCATCGTGTGGGGCTGGCACAAAGATGGTACCAGTACATGGCAATCACTATGGACCAACTCTCAATGATGCTTCAGTGACATGTGCCATTCTCGTGCACTGCGGCTGCCTCATGCAAAGGAAGGTTGAAATGCAATCACACTACATGTAGGTTTCTATATGCAAGGTCCTCTACAAATGAACAGCTCCATTTAAACGCACACAGCGGCATATAGCATTTTGTCACTGCCGACATCATCTCTAAATATTTAAATGAAAATAGCTCAAACAATAATCTTTATTGATAAGTCCAATCCTTAATGACCTTTAGGGCAAAATGTGACATACGATCTTTAATAAAACAATAGATTAAGATTCTCCGACCCTGAAAATCCATGTAAAATGGTATTATTAATAATTGTAGCTCGTTTAGTTTTTAACTGTGACTGACCTCTAACTTGGCTGGCGGCCATTTTGGATTTTTCTAATATGGCCCCTGGGGCATCCGTCTGGCATCAAATCATTAAAATAACCTCAGATTCAGATTCGTTGACACCGAAAAGCCCTCCAAAGTTGTCTTACTTATGATTCTAGCTAGTTAAGTTTTTTAACTGCGGTATGTGGCGGCCATTTTGGATTTTGCCAATCTGTCTTGCCTCAAATCGTTAAAATAACATCAGATTCAGATTGCTCGACCCCGAAAATACCTAAAAAAGTGGTATTATTTATGATTCTAGCTCGTTTAGTTCGATTGACCTCTGACCCGGTTGGCGGCCATATTGGATTTTGCCAATATGGCGGCCCCGTGGGGCGCCCGTCTTGGCGCCCGTCAAAAATCGAAATAGTATGGTATGACTGACATCTGTGCCAAATTTGGTGCTTTTGGAAGAAACTGAACCAAACGGCCCTTATAACGCCCTAACATCCCTGACTACAACGCCAAGAGATTAATCTTCGCGGTTGAACCAACGCGCGGTCCCCGGTTCACACAAACAGCGGCAAGTTCATTCGGCCGTATCGGCACCCTTTGATCAGTTCATTGAAGCGGGTAAAAAGGTTACCGCTGCAAAGATCGAAGTGTATGAAAGATAATTACTAATTAGAAAGACTAATCTGACTCAGGAACATTCAACCATGATGGACACCTGCTTGGGCGCGTCAACAACCTGAATTATGGCATTTTGCAAGTACAAAGTAGGCACAGGGGATGCTCATAGAGTTAGCACAAGTTTGTTTTTTTCTGTTGTATTAAGTCGTCAATATTTTTCAGCAGATCACATTCACTTTTACACAATAGTGTTGGCAGTGACACCATGACACGAGTCCCACCCAGTAGCGTAGCTAGGATTTTCTAAGTGGGGCCAGAGGGGGCATCAGAATATCATGGGGAAGGGGGGGGGGCATTAGGCCTATCACAAACGTCCTGTTGCAGTTTTTTTCCAGTTGGGCCCAATAATGCCTCGCTATATCCATTGACAAGAAATTGTAAACAGAAAGCTTTTGGCCAACTGAAAAATACAACCTTAGGAAAAGGGGCATTAGCAGTGTTTTTTATGAGTGGGGCACTGAAAAATTTGTGGGCGGCGGGCACGTTACGCCACATGTCCCACCCGGATTCCCTTGGAACGTACCCCATACCCAGGTCAAATACAACAAATACATGAATCACCGAACACATAAATCTTGACCTAACAAAACTATGCAGCCTCAAGTTCAAAAATGCTGCAAAATGTGGCGGAGTAGGCCTATACACAGAGATCGGCAACACAGGCCATGTCATTTACTTTGAGCTATACCGACTGTGTCGCATAAAGCAGGAAAAGGTTAACTTTAATGCATATGATTTGAAACAAGTATAAACTTGACGTATTGGGTCTATTCTTTTAGAAAAAGTGGTACGATACAGGAAAACAGCGGATAAATGGGTATATTGAAAGCAGGCTAAATAAGCCGATACCATCGATAATCATTGGGTTGGGTGGTGGTTGAAGCTGAAATTACATTCGGATTTTTTTTTCAAGGCACTCAAAGTTGAAGTGGGTATGACTCAAACTATTCCTCAAAAAAATGCATGATAGAGCGTAGGGCCTATAATTATATACAGGCCTAACAACTAGTAAACTGGAAATCACAACTTCGTGTTGCCGACGTCATACTGATAATGATGTTGATGACAAATGGCCACTCAATTCGAAACTTTATTTGTTAGTGTCTACAGCCAGAAGGCGTGGAAATTTCACTCTAAATGCTACTTTAATGGAGCCTAACATTGGCATTCCGCAAGAAAAAAATGATGTCAAATCAGTTGGAAATGGGTATTGAGTGAGATGCTATAACATGTATAGTAACAGTTTTACAAAGGCCGTCTCCGAAAATGAATAACTGGTTAAACTTTAATTTTAATTACTTTTGGTTAAAGCGCAATATGTTTCAATGGAAACAAATAATAAGAGCATATCAATGCACTTTACAATGAGAAACTGCTGCAATACAGATATTTTACCTAACAACTACAATGAAAATTTATGCTTAACACAGATAAGTGGACAGACTTTATGAAACTGTCGAATGATTGAAAACGCTGTCGAATGATTGTTAACGATGGGTCCGAGTTGGTCATGCATGGGTCCGAGTTGGTAGTGGGTCCGAGTTGGTTTTGGGTCCGAGTTGGTAGTGGGTCCGAGTTGGTAGTGGGTCCGAGTTGGTAGTGGGTCCGAGTTGGCGTGGGTCCGAGTTGGTAGTGGGTCCGAGTTGGCATGGGTCCGAGTTGGCATGGGTCCGACTTGGTTTGGGTCCGAGTTGGATCGAAACCAACCAAATTGACCATTGTGCGTTCAACCATACGGGTTCATCTGGAAAAGTCAACTCGTCCATTGTCAAACTCGTCCGATATCCAACTCGACCGTTGTGCGTTCAACTGGAAAAGTTAGCTGGAGTTACCCAGCCCTGAGTTTTATCATTGGGTTGTCATCTAGGGCTGGAGCTCATTTTTCTCGAAAACGATAGTATAGGCAACTAGTCGTTTTTGCCGGCTGGCGATTGGCTGTTGGCGCATGACGTCGCGCGGAAGCGTAACACCCGATGACTGTTTCATGCACTCATATTAAGTTTACCACTCGCATCAGAGCTGCGGTACTGGAACCGCAACCGATAGTGCATGAAACAGTCATCGGGTGTTACGCTTCCGCGCGACGTCATGCGCCAACAGCCAATCGCCAGCCGGCAAAAACGACTAGTTGACAGCCTGGTACCGGTAACCGACCGCCATTCAATCGTACACAATTTTTGTTTGTGCACAAACCATTGGCGATCCTGGCCATGCTCGCAAGGTTGTCAGGTTAGCGGTTATTCCTCCTGTTTTCACTGCAATTGTAGGCTGAATCTTCATCGTGGATCGTTTTTTACTTCAAGGACCTGTGTAATGGTTATTCCAGGCAAGTTTGGGGTGAGTTGCAGTTGCAATTAGTGTGTAACGGGGACAAAATTCAACATTTTCCAATTTTTTTTTGCCTATACATGTACTATCGTTTTCGAGAAAAATGAGCTCCAGCCCTAGATGACAACCCAATGATAAAACTCAGGGCTGGGTAACTCCAGCTATGGAAAAGTCAACTCGTCCGTTGTGTCCACCTAGTATTTAGTAGTAGTCCGCACGAGCGTGAGTGAAAACAATATGGCGGTGCTGAATCATCACACGCAGGCTTCGCCGCCATCTGTATCTGTATGGTTACGTTGCAGAAACCTATTCAGGCATTATCGCAACGGAGCATAGGTAGCCTATTCAAGGCACTGGGACTGGAGTATGTCTATTATTTAAATTAGATGAATGAAGTACATGAGAAATATGAGACCCATTATGTAGCACCGTCCTAGTTATGTAGCACCTTATTATAAGGGTTTACAAGGTGCTCCGGCCACTGCCAGGACACCGGGGCGAACCCCTTCTCTTAGCGACAAGTGTTACTGGGTTCTTTAACATGCATTACACAACACACAGGACCTACGGCTTTACGTACCATCCGAAGGACGAAGCAAGAATGGTTAAGTGCCTAGCTTACATGTAACTGCACAAGTGTCCACCGACAGGCTCAAACCCACGTCACTGTTGCTTCTGAAACACCAGAACATGAGTCCGGTGCTCTTAACCGCTAGGCCATGACACTCCACTAGGCCATGACACGTCAATGTACAATCAGAACACAGAGCTGGCTGTGCTGATTTATTGAGCGTAACAAAAATCGTCCCAAATAGCTGCGACGAACGCGTGCTATATGAAAGAGTAGGGAAAAAATGTTGCAACCTGGCGCCACTTCTGCGATTGTGTACAAAGTCTATGGAGAGTCAAGAAAATTTTCGAAGTGTTTCCTAACAAAATTTGAAATGTTTCTCAGTCCCAGATTCATGTCTTATGAATTTTGCAATGAAAAAAATGAACAACCTCCCAGTTGATCCTGCAGCGTACCCATCCCTCAACGCCTTCAAATCTGCGCTGAGGGACCTCCGCATGAAATAACCTCACCACCAGATTTTTACTTGCACCTGTGTATTCAGCACTGCAGTACCTGAGTACAAGTTTCTGTTGTCCTCAGGACAATGCATGCGCCCAACGCAGTGCGTTTGTCTTCAACCATATGAAGGCAGCACTTGTAAGGCAGAAGAAGAAGATTGAGATAATATGATGAAAAGAGTGTCGTCAGGATGCAACATTCTTTCCGACATGTTGTGGCATGTGCCTTCCTTCTTCCTTCCTTCCTTACAAAATACAAGTGCTGGCACTCCCTACCATATTCATATTCATATGGGGTAGGGAGTCCATTAAATTTCATTTTTTAAAGAAAGAAATTTCATGTTTTGTATCACTGAAAAGACAATAACACAACAAAATCAATGGCATTTGAATCAGCTTCATAGGTGTTTGCACTTTGGAGTTTTAAATGGCCAAATTTGGAGTTTCAATTCTGTAAGATTTACATTATTTACTTTTAGCATGTTTTATAGATCTTATTTTCTAAACCTATCAAAATGTTCTAGTATCATGGGAATCCTCATTAAATAAACAATAACTTGATTTTTGAATCAGGTTTTTACCACTCATAACAAAAAAGTTACGATTTTTTCCCCGGACCTTTGCACTGTCCAGGCGTGTGCCGAGCAAACACCGCGATGCGACCAGACAATGCCAGACGGCCCGCTGTTAGGCACGGGCAAAGTGTAGTTCCGATCAGGCGCGGTTCTACGGGGGCTAGGGGCTGTAGCCCCCCCAAATTTTCTTCTAGCCCCCCCAAAATAAATTCCTTAAAAAAAAAATTTGCATTAGCAAAAAGAAGGATTGTGATGTACAGTATGCGAACGGTCTCCCCCTAAAGAAATTGTCGTGACAAGGGTGCATTAGTTAATATAGTGTGAATGATTTTATGATTGTATTGGTGCTCCCCATTGAAAATATGGCATGAGCCTCCCCCCACCTATTGATTTTCTCGGAGGCCTAAGTGCCAGCTGGATCCACCGTGCTAGCCCCCCCAAAATATTGGTTCTAGAACCGCGCCTGGTTCCGATCCCGCTCCACACACACAGCAACACAGAATATGCATGAACGTGTTATTACTGTTAACCGTGTGCCAGACTACATGTACATGTAAGTCTGGCAATGGACCAATGCCATCCGCGTACAATAACATACAGTAGTAGACTAGTCTGGTTGCAGTGTTACACAATAAGTCTCGCACTTGTGTACCTTTTGTACTTTTTTCTCCAATAATCGAACCGGCAAAAAGCAATTTGAATATTCAGTTGATAATCGTATATTTTTAATATTTGGCATATTCAGGACAGCCCTATCATACTGAAGCTGTTGGTGTCAATGCTCATGGGTAGGTCAAAAAAGGGCCTGAATAATTTAGTATCGCATGCCTAGAGTGTTTGTGTGTGTCATTTTGGACGGTATAATTCACGACAGACTTAGTAAACCTCTCTGTTATATTCCCTGCAGGCCGTGTGACAGAAATGATTGTCACATGGAGTACTTTTGAAGACGCTCCATCAATGGTCCAGTTTGGGACGACAAAACCTGATCAGAACGCCACAGGATCCAGCACTAAGTTTGTGGACGGCGGGTCTTTGAAACGTGCACAGCTCATCCATCGAGTCAAACTGACGGGTCTGACACCGGGAACAAAGTATGGTAAGAGTAACAAAATCTCATCAAAACATTGTCTTGACTCCAACTTCATCAGCTACTGGAGATTTGTAGGCCCTAATTTGGTGGATTCTGGCTCCATGGTTTGTATGTCCTATAATATCAGGCCAAAGTTTAGAGTATTTGCATGTGGTTTTCTTCTTATTGATTCAGAAGCTAAGATCTTAAGCTGAGGTCTCGTGGTATGCATGCTGTCTTTGTATCCCCCCCCCCCCCACTTAAACCACCAACACTATCGAGGTCAAGTTTTGCAAAAGGTGCATCACCAAAAAAGGAAATCATTGTCGATCATCAGTGATTTCCCCCGCCCCGCTTTCTTCCAAGCCTCAGTCACAGTGTTCTGAGCCACAGCCCAAATACTCCCTACTTCCAGTCCCCTGTCCCAAAAAAAAAATCAGAACGGAAATTTTCCCAGTTTGGCAACTGTAAAACAAAATTGAAAAGGAACTTCATTGTATTTTGTTTCCGCATGAAGTCTATCGTTGTGGGAGTGACGAAGGCTGGAGTCCGCTATTTTTCTTCAGTGCGCTCCAGGACGGGACTGACTGGACCCCTCGCCTCGCCCTGTACGGTGACATGGGCAACGTGAATGCTCAGTCATTGGGTCGCTTGCAAGTAGCCGCGCAGGGAGGAGAATACGATGCTATCGTACACGTCGGTGAGTTTCATTTTATGGACACACCCATGAATAGGATCCTTCCTGTTATAACAGGATTCAAATGCTGACAAGTGAAATGTAATATTGTAGAATCCGGCTGTAATCTCTCATCACTTTTCAATTTATTCTAGACCTTAAACATGTACTTCTCGTGCAACCTCGTCCCCAGGGTGTCGAGCAGTACACGCCCACCACTACCTGCTCTCTCACCCTGGTATTGGATCATTTGCATGTGCAAGATTTTTGCAGACGTATGCAAATGAGGAACAGTCTGGTGCCTGGATATGCGTTACACATTAGCGTTTGTTTTTGTATGCGGTGTCTGGGGTAAAAACAGAGTCAATAGCGTAAGCGCTGACACGGCGTGAGTTACGAAAACACGATTTTTCGAAATCAAACTGTTACGATCTTATCAAGACAACATGCAGTATCATATTTCATATTAATATGAGCAAATTGGAAAGGAAATTAGTATTTTCGAGAAGGCGTGGACGAATGATCGCGAAAACACGTACTGCACGTTGTGAATATATAGCACCAAGTACACGATAAAAATCCATTACTAGCCAATTGCGGTATCCAATCAGGATACAGGAAGAAAGTTTCCTATCCAGGGTTTACTATTGGAAACGCGGTTGGAAATAAAGTAAGCACTGGGGACGAGGTTGCTTCTCGTGCTCTTCAACAAATAGTCAGATTGGTGCACAATATGATGGAATTGTTCATTTGGTGATAAAAGCATGAAATTTGGCACACAGTCAGAGTATGTCATGGGAAAGATATTTGGCTATAGGGCCATCGCAGATTTGTCCTTTGAAAAAAAAATTGAATAACATGCAATGGCCGCCATTTTAAAACTTTTGAAAATTTCTTGTTATTCTATGAATTTTTTTTCAAAGGACAAATCTGCGATGGCCCTATAGCCAAATATCTTTCCCATGACATACTCTGACTGTGTGCCAAATGCCATGCCTTTATCATCAAACTGAACAATCTTATCACCAATCTGCTGTACACTAAAATTCAATATTTCCTCTTGTCAAATTTTAGGGGATTTTGCCTATGACCTTGACAGCGACAACGGTATGGTTGGAGATGAGTTTATGCGCCAAATTGAGTCTGTTGCAGCCTATGTGCCATACATGACGGTAGTTGGAAACCATGAATATGCATAGTAAGTGCAACTAATTTATGTATAGACTCTGTGCACAAGTACCCCCTCAATGGTGCCGACTAACAGAGTTGTAACCAAGTCATTTTTTTCCAAGTCAAGTTAAGTCCCAAGTCAAATTTTAGCAAGTCAAGTCAAGTCTCAAGTTATTTTTTTTTCCAAGTCAAGTCAAGTCTCGAGTCAATTTTTTTCAAGTCAAATCAAGTCTTGAGTCATTTTTGTTTAAATATTAGATGCACATACTATGTGCGGGAACCAGTTTATGTGTTCGACGACGGAGCTGGAGTAGAGATAGGAATGGGGTTTATCAAAGCGTGCATCATTATGTAAGGAGATAAAAAAAACAATATCATACTTTTCAAACATCCTCTCTCAAGCACCTTATTTTTATCTACAGAGTGTAAAAACGCATTTTGATATAATGTTTTCAAACTTGTTCCATCATGTTGAATGTTTGAAGGAAGTCTGACAAAATGTCCTTCTAAACGTTTTTGTTTAATGCATGATGTGAATTCTTTTTGCTTTATGGAGATTGGGGGTAGCAGCCGTTTTCCAGTCATTTAAACCCTAGTTGCATTTACAGTAAGGCCAAAAAAAAAAATTAGTTGGTCTCGGGTCAGCGCGCGCGTCGATTTTAATCATGCGCGTCAACCTTTTTTTTCTTCAAATTGTCCGCGGTAGCTACAGCAGCGCCCTCTATTGCCGGACCTCCTCAACTTTTTGTACCAAGGAATGGGGAAATTGCACCAAGGCAAATGATGGAGGGCACCAAGCAAATTATGGAGGACCCCAATGTATATGAGGACACAACAAAAGCAAAATAGTACCCACCTTGTCTGTACAATCAAAGCTTGAAACAAAAGGGCCAAAAACAAAACAAAAACACGTCGCCGCATCAATTCCGGAACTTTGGTCTGACCAGAGACGGAATAGTTTTGTTTTTTTTGGCCTAAACAACTCAATGTGTACGTGTAGCCTATGGTCTCTATGGAATGACCGCTCTATAACAACGGATGGAACTCAGACTATACACAGCGCAAACTGCACCTCGCATGCACGAGGTTAAGTATGATACGTTGTCCATAGTTATAAACACGCACAGTGCTAGTCATCTACATGACGTGTGGCAGGCTCAGGATGCGCAGCTATCGCATGCTGGTTACTAATTTGCTATGTATATCTGCATTCTTTTCAACGGACTATGCTAGTGCGCACGAACGCCCAGAGGTTTGTGCTTTTTGGTACATTTAAGAAACATGTTAATGTCAGCAAGTCAAATTTTTTCAAGTGAAGTCAAGTCTCAAGTCATTTTTCCCCAAGTCAAGTCAAGTCTCAAGTCAAAAAAATAGCGACTCGAGTCCGGCTCGAGTCCGAGTCAACGATTCAAGTCAACAACACTGCCGACTAAGGAGAAATTGATGGACGTCTCAGTTCTATTAACACCATGTGCGCATCATCAGGTGCATTCCTTGAAGAAAAGGCGGTTTGCACACATTCATATCAACAGGGTTGTGTGTACAGGGTGAGTAAAACAAAAAAAACCGAAACCCAAATGTCAGGACCATTGTTTTAGTGAAGTTCTACATGTAACACTTTCAAAATCTAGGATATGAAAGCCCAAGTCATAAGCTTTCTTTTAGTACATGAATCATTCAAATCACTCATGTACTTTTCAAGTTACGGAGTTTTAAACACAACCGCCGTTTTAAAGTTCTGTCCACGGATCACAAAAAAGGTGTGCGTTCGTTTCAGCAAAACGAAAACAATTCACACACATCCTTATGTGATTTTTTTTCGTTTTGCTGAAAAAAACACTGAACTTTTTGTAAACTGTGGACAGAACCTTTAAAACGGCGGTTGTGTTTAAAACTCCATAACTTGAAAAGTACATTAGTGATTTGAATGATTCTTGTACTAAAGGAAAGCTTATGAATTGGGCTTTCATATTCTAGATTTTGAAATTGCTACATTTAGAACTTCACTAAAACAATGGTCCCGACATTTGGGTTTCGTTTTTTTGTTTTTACTCACCCTGTATTCTCAGCACAAGCTTGTACATGCACTTTGACGTTAGCAAGTGGCTGTAGTTAGAGGGTGAGCCATCCGCTGTGACTGGTAGAGTTCACAGTGAGTTGCTAAAGACAGCTTTTGATCCAACATTTGTTTACATTATTGTAAGAACAAAATTTAGTTGGTAATTGTTCCTATGTACACCTATCGTTGGATGCTTGGACAAAGTCTTGGGAGTGTTTACACTCAGGCCCTTTTACACAAATGGAACCAATTAGTGTCAACAATAAGCTGTAGAGTCTTAATTGTATGTGGAGTACACTTAATGGTGTGCAAGATACATGTAGTTGATGTGATTTGGAATGATTTGATTTACATTACAGTTGTGACTGTTAAATTGTTTGAATTTTTCTGTGTAGTATGATCGATTGTTACTATCATAGTTAGGCCTGTTCTAGATGCTGTGCTACTGCCGCGCCAAACTTAATTGAAATGAGTGCGGCAATAGCTTGTCTACAGCACGGCAGATGCTCTAAACGCCGAGCGTACTAGTTGATCCTCATTGGATCTGGAGTAAAAAGCAGTTCAAGCAGTTCAATGAACTTTCAGCGCAATCAAAATGTTAGCGCCAATTTCACTGATCTGATGCGGACGCGAGAGAGGGTATTGTGAGCATGGGCATTCCTAAAATGTTTGCCCCAACTTCCAATTGAATTGAGTTCGGCACGGCAATGGTACGGCATTAATAACAGTGCCATGCCACTGCCATTTGGAACAACAATAGCGCGGCAGTCCTGTTTCCCTAAAGGGCGTTGCCATGCTGAACTCCATTTGCCGAGCCAAATTGTTCTAAACGCCATGCTAGCCAAATTTTAAAAAGTCATGTTTATTGAGTTCGGCACGGCAGTAGCACGGCTTGTAGAACGGGCCTTAGAAAGCTAAAATATAATGATGGCCACTGATGTATCGTTTCTTTTGTTTGTTTGTGCTTTTTCGGGTTCTTACAGTAATTTTTCCCACTACAAGAATCGGTTCACAATGCCATCCTATGACAGCAACCAGAATCTGTGGTATAGGTAAGCCTTGCTATATTTAGCTGTCTTTCCCCTACAGGGTGTATCAAACTAAAGGTAATCCAAAAGTAAAGGGTTAATATGTAAAAGTTATGAGCTTGAACACTGCCAAAGTGGCTCCATCTTAAAGGGGAGTTCATTAGCTTTTTATTGATATCTTATTGCATCTCTTCAGTATGGATGACACAGCACTATTGATTTCAAAACAAAGGCCAATAAACACCTGTTTCCAAGTTTGCTGAATAAGTGGTGAGTATTCAAATGAATGCGCTGTAGCTGTGGACAGTGCGCTAAAAGCGGGTATGTCAGAGATGTTGGTACATCATGTTGTCCTTAAATAATTAATCGTTCCAAAGATTTTGTTTTTCATCACAAACTAGCAATCCAATTTCAAAAATCTTTTAAACAGCTTGCAATGTGCATAGCCAAAGCCATGACAAGTTGGGCAACGCCTAAGCTATGTTTGAGTACATTTTTGCAATGGGTAGTTATTATTCTAATGAGTATACATAACATCTTTCAAATGAAACATGATATTCCATTTATACTCAAACACTTTCAAGATGTCTTTTCCCCCTCCCCCTCCCCCATTCAACTAATAATCCACTGCGGCTGCGAAACTTTTTTGGACTGTTAAATTCACAGCTGACAGCTAAACTCACCACTTATTCATCAAACTTGGAAACAGGTGTTTATTGGCCTCTGATTTGAAATCAATGGTGCTCGGTCATCCTTGGCTGAAGAGATGAAAATAAGATATCAATGAAAAGCTAACGAACTACCCTTTAAGATGGAGCCACTTTAACAGTGTTCAAGTTCATAACTTTTACATATTAACCCATTACTTGTGGATTAGGCCTACCTATATTTTGATACACCCTGTGTAAGGGAGTTTTCAGTCTGTTTTGTGTCTATCTGGTTCATTAGTGTGATGTCAGTTCAGATTAAACCACGCCCACTGGCCATTAAGTAGCATTTGAACCATTGGAACCGGATGTTAACGCAACTTGAGAGTTTATCCAATGGGCGCTAGTTTTCAGTGGTGCGCGCGCGTGTCTAACGTTTTTACTAACGAATCGGATGATCTTTGGAAAAAAGGACTTCTTGAGTTACTATAAACTTACGGTCCCTTTGTGAAGAACAGATGCGGATTTATATATATGACCAGTGGTTTCTAAGATTTGTAGCACAGATGTAACAGGGTCCCCAATTTTTAGGGGGTACCACAGTGGACATACCGGTACCATCTTATCTTTGGGAATTCAAATTAAAATTTCCAGCAGTACACTTGCACATTTTGAAGCGTCAAAATATCCCCTTCCTAATCATCTTTTTACGGTATAAAACACCTCTAAAGTTTGATCTAGAGAAGTTAGAGAATATTCTGGTTGAAAGGGTAGAAACAATTTGAAAACTGCGCTTTTGGCAAATTACACTCAGCAATTGGTGGCTTTTCTGATATATTGTGGCGGGAACCCCCCGGGCCAACCAAAGTCTGTTAGGATAAGTCTGACTCCTAATGGGGTGAAGACAATCTTCCCAAACCAAGGCTCTTCCCTAGACGAGAGAGATCACTCAGAGCGACCTTCAAGGCTAAGGGTGCAGGTCCGTTTTGGTGGAAATCTACCGCCCGATTATGAATGAGTGTTGATTATTTATCTCTGCTAATTAATTGCACAATAAACCTGTAAACATAAACACCGGAAGCAGAATTGTCGGTAATCTCAAACAACAATGATCGTAATTTATTCAACAATAATCAAGTACAACAATTAGGATGTGCTTCGGTAGGTTGTTTTATTAACAGGGTCCTTAGTTACAGGAGATAGCCCGCTGCTTGCCTATGCAACAACGCTCACAGCATTAAGCACTAGACAACAATGGCAGCAATGAGCAACTATGCACAGCGCTAGTAATAAATCACTGAGTCAGCAATACACAGCGTCACAAGCACACAACAGCCGCTTAGCAATGTATACAGTCCGTTAGCAGGGTACCCGCTACGCCGTGCGTGTAAGCCAGAATTCAGCTACACATACCAGCGCAACCCCGGTACAGCTACACAGACTTTGTACACAAATCGCCTAAGCAATTTCACATAGGCAGAGTACAAGTAATTTACCTACTTCTCTGCCCGCTGTCGCAGCTACGCTCTAGCCCGCTACCTCCAAAACACCCGGAACTCAACAGTGAAAACAGATGAGCCCCGATCCTAGACACACAACCAGTATCTCACCTAACAACGATTGTCACTTAAGGAAAACCGCTAAACCTGATCTGAACACAGAACTGATCTCAAAATCGAACTAACCGAGCGCGCTTCCCAGGCACGCATTTATATACATGTGCCAGACGCTACGTCATGTCTACAAACCATGTGCGTGTACTAACTCTATGGTGCGCTAAACTTATGGGAGTTATTGGCCAATCATGTACGCGCAGCAGCCCCCGGAGCTCGTAAGCTCCGCCCGGTCACTGCACACAAGTGATTAAGCGTTAGTGCTATGGTATGACGTCACAACTAAACACTTTCCGCCACAAGGGCCCGAGCATGGCAGAGGATGTCCCCATACTCTAGAGCCATAATACAAAAATAAAAGGAAAGTGTGACTACATCTTAACTTCTTCAAAAATAATTCTATACAAAACTTAAAGCTGAACTTCGTCCATAAAATTCAAAAGAGAACATAAGACTTAACTTTTTCTTTGAATTACAATAGAAAACATAAAGTTTAACTTCATCTTTGAAATTCAAAAGAAAACATAAGAGAGGAAGCTGATATTAAAGTTCATTAAATATTCACAAAATATAACATGTACTTTCCCTACATGTACGTTACATGTGTACATGTGCTTCACATGTGCAAAATTTAACAT
Source organism: Patiria pectinifera (assembly GCA_029964075.1). NCBI lineage: Eukaryota > Metazoa > Echinodermata > Asteroidea > Valvatida > Asterinidae > Patiria > Patiria pectinifera. The sequence continues at coordinate 3,012,132 of CM057142.1, forward strand.
GTCCCTTACCTACATGTAACTTACATGTACAAGTGTTTCACATGTGCAAGAACACCAAAATTTCGCTCATTAAATATGCACAAGATTCTAAGTGCACAGTACAACGGGTCAAAAATCCATGTACATGTACAACTTTACCAAAATTTGCTAATTAAATATTCACAAGATTTCACAGGGAATTATCGTACAGCATCTGAATCACATTTTTGCTCATTAGATATTCACAAAAAATTTAAGGAAAATTACACTCGTCTAGACCAAATTTTAGTTCATTAAATATTCACAAGAAATTAAGGGGAACATTTGCACTAATTTTAAGGGCAGAAATTTAAGGATAATTTTAGACTGATGAAATGTACACTAATTTTGATGGCAAGATTTTCGCTAATCGAATTTTACATGATTTAACTGGGATAAATTTTACAGAGTTTGAACAACGAATTTTTCAATTAACTATATACATTTGTTTTTCTTTACCGACAATAAACTTTTATAAAAACATTTATGAAACTTTCAACAAAACTTTTAAGAAAACATTTAAGAAAGAAATAGAACTGTTTAAAACCTAAGAAACTGTAGAAAATTGATTAAACACACAAAACATTAACTGGAACGCGTCGTTCACTTGTCGACGGGACGCCCGTTCTCATCAACGGACACTTGCTTGTAGCTCATCCGGTAGTTCTCTTCGGAGACGATGATGTTGTCATCCGGCCACGTCTGAGATGATGACTGGAACCGCACAGTTGCCGTCCTCATCGTCAACAGGGGGATGTCTCTCTGGAATGGGACACTTCGGGGCGTGGCTGGGATGCTCTCGCCAACTCTTCTAGTAGGGGATGCAGGAATGCGGGGGATGAACCAGGGGAGGCTGGAGCCTCATCCCTCAGACGACCTCAACAACAAATCTGGACTCTAACGATACCGCAGGGGCAATTTGTGGGCCCGTCTTGGGTACCGTCTTGGCGCTGACTCATCCTGCCGTTCTGACTGCTCGGCTGGACTACTCGGACTCAAATCTTCTGTGATGGAATCCTCTATGACAGGAACCTCATCTTCAGCCACTTCGGCCAACTCCTCTGACGACTCTCTGTCATCATGAACCTCGGGGATTGCATCCATGGGGAGGCTTTCTGTCACCTCATCCCTGGACTGACAATCCCACGGTTCTATTGCCTCACCGACATACGGTTTTAGTCGGTCTACATGGACCACCTTTAGTTTACCACCACGCCTAAGCTGGATTCGAACCGTCACATCTGACAACTTCTTGACTACAAGCCATGGTCCTTCCCACCTAAGTTGTAATTTGGGGGACATGTGCTTTTTCTTTGCAGGGTTGTGTAGCCACACAAATTGGCCCTCCTTCAACCCATGTTGAGACGCTCTCCTGTCAAAATTCCTTTTTTGCCTCCGGGCACTTTTCCCGAGACAATTCCTCGCCCTATTGTGGGCCTCCTGCATATTACTTCGCAATGTTTCAGCGAAGTCTGCAGTGGCTTCCACCTCCACCTCAGGACACCCTGTCACCAGATCCACTGGGACACTCACCTCTCGCCCCAACATCATCATGTTGGGCGATTCCCCAATCGAGTCTTGCGGCGTGCACCTATAAGCGAAGGTCGCAAAGGGGAGGAACTCATCCCAGTCCCTTTGCCTACGCCTAGGGTCAATGAGCATGGCCACGATGTTGACCAAGGTTTTGTTAAACCTCTCAACCATGCCGTCCGATTTCGGATTATAGGCGGTTGTCCGAGTTTTTGATATGCCGAGAATTTGGCACATTTCCCTGAACACTCCTGACTCAAAGTTTGTGCCCTGATCAGAATGAAGTTCTTGGGGCACCCCGAATCGACAGACAAACTCTGTCACCAAAGTGTGCGCAACTGTAACCGCAGTAGCGTCAGGAAGCGGAAATGCTTCCATCCACTTAGTGCAGTAGTCGCCAACCACCAACACCCAACGATTACCATTGTCCGTGACGGGCAATGGCCCGAGCAAGTCTATTGCTACTCGCTCCATCGGAACACCAACTCGATACTGCTGTCCGACTTTCTCCTGGCACAGACATTGCAACCTCGGAGAAATGACCGCACGTCCGCAGACATGCCTGGCCAGAAGTACCTGGCTTTGACTTTGGCCAGAGTTTTGCTGACCCCCAAATGACCACTAAGTTGCCCACCATGCAACTCTGACAGAATTTCCTTCCTAAACTTCAGTGGCAAAACCAACAACCACCGGACGGATTTTCCGTCGTCGGAGTCCCACCTCCTATGTAGAACTCCATCTCGGACCTCTAACTGGTCCCACTGTGACCAATAGGTCTTACAGGCTGCCGACAAGTGCGAGACCGTCTTCCACTCAGGACGACTATCACCGTCCTCCTTCAACTTCATGAGCCAACTCATGGTGTCATCCTGTGACTGTGCTTCCTTTAAAGCACTGCGAGCCAGGGTTGGTTGGGCAGCTACGCCCCTAACCAAAAACTCACTCCCCTGAGGCTGAACCTCGGGTACCACACCAGTTGCCTCATCCACCTTAACCACCTCCTCACGGCCGCACTGTTTGCATTGCCGTCTCGACAACCCATCAGCATTTCCATGCTTCTTGCCACTCCTGTGCTCAATGACCAAGTCATACTGAGACAGGACCTCAATCCTCCTCGCGAGCTGACCCTCTGGGTTCTTAAAAGTAAGTTCCCACCACAATGCGGCATGGTCAGTTCTGACCGTCACCGTATTGTTTGAAATACTTCCACAGCCAACAACTCTTGAGTGACACAGTAATTCGCATACGCAAGCACTTTGAACCTGTGACAACACTTGATACCTTCACCACTGGCATCGGTGTCCAGGATAAAGTCACCCTCGGGCATTGGGTATGACAAAACTGGGAGCCTGCCCTTCAGCTCGTCAAATGCCTCTTGACAACTCTCAGTCCACACAAACTCTCTTGATTTTTCATCCATGAAGTGGACTCGCCACTTCTGCAAACCCCTTTATGAACTTCCCAATTTGTCACTGCCTCAATCTTCTTAGGATCCGTGGCTACCTTCTGAGGACACAATGTGCCCTAGGTAAGCTACCGACCTCTGAAACAAATGACACTTGGCCCAGCGTTTCTTAACCTGTCCAACACAACTGACCAAACACGATGATGTCATCCAAATAAATCAGTAGGATTTCCCACTGCAAGCCGGCCATGACCTTTTCCATGAGCCGCTCAAATGTCGCCGGGGCATTACACAACCCAAAAGGCATGCATTTCCACCGGTACAACCCGCTTCTCACAACAAATGTTGACTTTTGGCTGGCGTCCTCATCCAGAGCGACTTGCCAGTACCCCGACGCCAAGTCAAGTGTACAAAACCACCCAACTCATCGAATGTTTCATTAATGCGCGGCACAGGATAGGCATCCTTGATGGTCACCGAATTCAACTTTCTGTAATCAATACAGAAGCGTTTCGTACCGTCCTTTTTGTCAACCAAAACAACATTTGCCGCCCATGGACTGTCGGAAGGTTCAATCACCCCCCTCTTTTCCAAATCACCGACTTGCCTCTGGATTTCCTCCTGATGGCAATACGGATGACGCCTCATCCGTTCTTTCATCGGCTTAGCATCACCAGTATTTATGTGATGCTGCACCACGTCCGTGCGACCAATGTCATGGTCACCCTTGGACAACACGTCCTGAAAGTCTACAAGACATTTCCGGACATCCCCATGGTACTTAGCCTCCACATTGGCTGTACCCCTCGCAAACAAATCTTGTAAGTGCTGGGGTAACTCTTCACCAGCATTTGTCACCCTATCCAACTCACCATGAATTGAATCAACTTCTACCTGGGAGATAAGTCCCGCTGTTGTCCCCTCACGGGCAACTCTTTTCTCCCTTCCGGGATTGAAGACCCGCAACGCAACAACATCGGCTTCAGTCTCAACCAGAGATCTGGCCAACACCAAGCCCTTCTTGGCTAAGTCACCGCCACCTTCCATCGGTTCCACCATGGCAGGCCCGACCAAGTCGGCACCCTTCCGAGCAATTATACCCGGGACCACGGCCTCATGACCTGACGGAATCACCGTAGTTTTAGAAACTACAACACGACCAACAAAATGCTCGCCAGCACCATTCGTGCATTTGATTCGCTCACCTTTGAGCCTCCACTCTTTCGACTGGAAATCTAAATTTCCACCTGTGGGTACCAGGAAATCCATGCCCAGAATACCACAGTATTTCATGTCAACAAACACTGCCCTGACTTGGTGCGTGGTTCGACCCACTTGTACCTCTACCCAAGCTATACCCAACACGGCTAGCTGACTACCGTCAACTTGCTTCACCTGAACATCATCCGTCTGCAAGACGGGTCTCTTTTCTTTAGGAATTTGGTAGTACACCGTACTATTTATCAAAGTATCGGTGGACCCCGTGTCGATCAAAAATCGACACTTTGTCGTCCTGACCATCCCATCAACAAACAACCCATAACGAGCTCCACTACTGGGATTAGGCAGAGTGTTGCCCATCCCCAGGCTTGGACTTTTTCTCTCCACCACCACCCTCGCTGTCACTGTGTTGTCTCTTGAACCCTTTTGACCACTCAGCCTTCCCGCGGGTTCTACGGGGGGCTGACTGACGTTTCCCTGCTTTGGAGTTTTCTTGCACTCCCGGGCGAAGTGCCCTTTGTCACCACATCTGAAACACCACAAGGCCCCAGGTTCAGGCATACCGGGCTTGTGAGTCTGGGGAGACAACACGCCCCTACCCTGACCTTGACCTTTAATCTGACCTGACAAAGACTTCACCAATTCAGCCACAGAGTCCAAAGTTTTGGCCTGCTTATTGAGATTTTCTTCGAGAGTGTCCAGCCTCTGTTCCGTTACTGAACCCAAAGCTCTTGCCAATTTAGCGGGCTTCCGGTCCAGCAATCTGTGCTGTTCCACCTTCTCGAAATTCTCAGTCTCCAGGGCAGCCTGGACTGCTTCATCCAAAGTTTTTGGACGAGCCCTATTGATGCCCTCCCTAACTGAATGACTGTCAACAGCATCTATGAAGTGGTTCTTAGCCAACCTCTCACGAGCATCTTCCTGTAGCTCAGGGTATGCTCTCGCTGTCAATTCGTGAATTGCTTGCCCTAATTCAAGCAAAGTCTCCTTCGGCTTTTGGCGCCGATGTCTCAGTTCGACGAGATAATTTTCACTCTGTCGAGCTGACCCAAACCTGCGCTCCAGCAACTTTACAAGCGCACTATACGTGTACTTGTGGCCAGAGTCACCGAATAACCGTAGAGCGTCTCCCTGCAAGCTTGCGGCTAACCACCTTGCAGCTTGCTCCTCGCTCCACATATTCACCTCACGACACGACTCAAAATGGCGGAAGTACTCCTTCCAGAGCACCTTTCCGCTGTACCGATCAGTTATGTTTGGCCTGCCCCACATCACCATGGACCCGTGCCTCTCTTTTCAGTGGCCACGGACCTACCGACGAGACGTCAACTTTAGCTGAACTGTTGTTCTTTCGCCGACTGGTCGCTCTTCACCTGTTTAGGGGTTACCATCCCCATGTCACAAACGCTCCACGCCACCTTCAGGGATGAACGACATCAGATCATCCTTTGGATCATATGTCACCCTGGCAACAGAGTCGGACTGCGCCGAGGAATATCGAGGTGTACTTTCCATGAAAGTCACCTCCTAGGGGGCTAACTCAGGCACCATATTTGCGCCTGAACCTCTTAGACATACCGATGGAGCACACGCCGGCTTCCACCTGGCGTGTCCACGTTTCCTTAAACACCCGGCTGCAACTCCATGGCAGCCTTCTTGCAATGAGGTCATTTTCCCATTGCAGAAATCAATCTTACCTCGGCCTCAGCACTTGAGGTGCCCACTGGGACCCTTCGAGCCTTCAGCCATCATTCAAACAACCACCGAAATCACCTCAGAAACCAACAACATTCAATTATTCAGCAGAGAAATCAACTTAATCATTCACAATCATCCCACTTCTGACACCATTTGTATGGAACCCCGGCCAACCAAAGTCTGTTAGGATAAGTCTGACTCTAATGGGGTGAAGACAATCTTCCCAAACCAAGGCTCTTCCTAGACGAGAGAGATCACTCAGAGCGACCTTCAAGGCTAAGGGTGCAGGTCCGTTTTGGTGGAAATCTACCGCCCGATTATGAATGAGTGTTGATTATTTATCTGCTAATTAATTGCACAATAAACCTGTAAACATAAACACTAATCTCAAACAACAATGATCTTAATTTATTCAACAATAATCAAGTACAACAATTAGGATGTGCTTCGGTAGGTTGTTTTATTAACAGGGTCCTTAGTTACAGGAGATAGCCCGCTGCTTGCCTATGCAACAACGCTCACAGCATTAAGCACTAGACAACAATGGCAGCAATGAGCAACTATGCACAGCGCTAGTAATAAATCACTGAGTCAGCAATACACAGCGTCACAAGCACACAACAGCGCTTAGCAATGTATGCAGTCCGTTAGCAGGGTACCCGCTACGCCGTGCGTGTAAGCCAGAATTCAGCTACACATACCAGCGCAACCCCGGTACAGCTACACAGACTTTGTACACAAATCGCCTAAGCAATTTCACATAGGCAGAGTACAAGTAATTTACCTACTTCTCTGCCCGCTGTCGCAGCTACGCTCTAGCCCGCTACCTCCAAAACACCCGGAACTCAACAGTGAAAACAGATGAGCCCCGATCCTAGACACACAACCAGTATCTCACCTAACAACGATTGTCACTTAAGGAAAACCGCTAAACCTGATCTGAACACAGAACTGATCTCAAAACGAGTCCAACCGAGCGCGCTTCCCAGGCACGCATTTATATACATGTGCCAGACGCTACGTCATGTCTACAAACCATGTGCGGGTACTAACTCTATGGTGCGCTAAACTTATGGGAGTTATTGGCCAATCATGTACGCGCAGCAGCCCCCGGAGCTCGTAAGCTCCGCCCGGTCACTGCACACAAGTGATTAAGCGTTAGTGCTATGGTATGACGTCACAACTAAACACTTTCCGCCACAATATATATGCATATATCCTACATATGGAATTGGAGGGGGGTAAATGGGAAAGACCGATTGCTATGCGTGAGGTGTTTTTTTTTTAAACACCCTAAGATTATGATTAACTAATTATTTATGCATACATCCTCTTTTGTCTTCCAGCTGGAATATTGGACCTGTTCATTTCGTGATATTTTCAACGGAGGTGTATTTCTACACAAAGGATTCAAAGCAGACAAAAGTCAACCAGTTGAAGTGGCTTGAACAGGATCTCAAGGTACATGGATACTGCAAGCTGTGGACCATAAGTGAAAAAAAAAATGCTTGCAATGTGTAAAACTGATAACAATAGATACATGGGATATTACCTGGAGTCATACTTGGTTTATTACAAATCTTAGAAGTCATTTTTTTTTGTGGCAAATAACTGGTTTCCAATTGTTGTTTTAAGAGTTTAATTGATTTATGCATTTTAACCGTGCTATGCACACATACAGTTGTCCTTTCAGTCAAAATCAATCAAGTGACTGTTTTCAACAGTTAAGAGCTCCCAGCCAACATAAAGCAGGATTTACTGGCTGTGACTGCTTATGTAACTTGATACAGCTTTACTTTGGCTGTGGGTAATTGATAAGCCAGCTGTGCCCACGACTTGCCTGCTTTGTCTGTTCATGGTCTGTTGACTGAGTTTGACTAATCACAGTGCTTCCTTGACATTATGATCCGACTGTTGGTGACAAGTATAGCAGGGGAAGTGGATGGAAATTTTGCCTGTCTGTGACTGTTTAAATAGTAGGAGGGTTAATGAGCATTTCAAAAAATCCTAAAAAGATGATACATTTTTATCTTGTTCAGGCCCCTGCAGACATGCTTAGGCAAATCTAATTTTGAAAAATGGAATTGCGAGTTGAGATTTGAGTAACTCAGGATGTGAGTCTCAGTCTGAGCCACTGTAAATTTTACTCAAATTTAGATAATTGAGACTGGATCATTCGTAAGTTTGTGCAGTGATTATCTGTGTGATGTGTTTGATATAGGAAGCAAATGATCCAAAGAACAGAGCACAACGCCCGTGGATCATAACCCTTGGACATCGGCCTATGTATTGCACAGACACAGACGGCGATGACTGTACCAAACAGGGTAGCATTGTAAGTACACTTTGGAATCTATACGGAGATGAAAATTTTCCGATTTTTATTGGCAATCCAGCTTTTTCAAATTTATTTCAAATTTCCGATTTTTCTGACGATTTTTTTCCCCGCAAAAGCAGCTTTTTAAAATTAAATTTAAAACAAATTTGATGAAAACTGCACCGCCACATCGGTACTGCGAGCGCAATTTTAATCTTTTCCACCAGTCGTCAGTGCACAGATATTATGGTAGACGCACCCAATTAATCCCGGATTGGAGTAGTTTACTTTAGCCTTCAACTGTCTGGATTCTTAAAATATAGGTATGCAGTTCGGCCATGAACAAACTGATATCCTAGCTTTCGTATGTCAGTAAACTCCTGTTAAAGGGAAAATACAACATTTGCAAACATCAAAAAATAAAACTACCAAATCATGGCACCTGGTATACTGTCATTTTCATTGTTTGCAATCGAACCAGCCTACAGGAAAATGATTGTTTTAAAACCTCAAAAAAGTCAGTGTAAATTTCTGAAAATTACAGCAAAAGCAAATGATGTATATTCCCTTTAAACTGAGAGGTATATTATTTTTGTCTTTCACTAGGTGCGAGCAGCTTTGGAGGATTTATTCTATAAGTACGGTAAGTAGCTCACATAGAATTAAACTTTGAATATCCCGGTCAGAGTTTGATTTTTTTTAATGTAAGTTTTTGATAATTGTACCCCCTATTGCTAGTAATAAGCTGAACAGAATTTGTGTTGAACTTCAGCAAAACTTGCGGCGCTTAATTGCAATGGAAAAAGTGTTGTTAGTTATTACCTCCGCCAAGGAGGTCATGTTTTCATCGGCGTTGGTTTGTTGGTTTGTCTGTTAACAAGATAACTCAAAAAGTTATGGACGGATTTTCATGAAAATTTGTTGGGGTTGTCCTTGGTAAAAGTACAAATGGATTATATTTTGGAAGTGATTTGGATTTGCGTCTTGATGCAGGATTTTTTTCAAGGATTTTTCACCCATCGTATGAAAAATTTCCACCCTGTGTGACCAGCTTCGTGTGCGTGGCACCCGGTGACCCTGTATGCCTTATCAACCACCTAATCTAACCACACAGGTCAATGGACTAGACCATTGTATACAATGGGGGAGTGAAAAGATAGACCAACACAGGCATATACATGTAAACTACAAAAGGATTTGTTTTAGAAACCACATTTGTGCATTGGTGCTGTGTGTAATGGCGGGAAATTGTTTAGCCTTGGCGGAGGTGTGCGCATTCTCCGCGTGCTTTCTAGTTGAATGAGTGTTCCTGTTTATTTTGTAACAGGTGTTGATATGGAGATCTGGGCCCACGAGCACAACTATGAGAGACTGTGGCCAGTCTATCGAGAAAAGGTACGGAAGCTTAGAGTTGCCAAAAAAATGCATTTCAATTTCAGAGTTATTCAAACAAATTTTGAAGGGGTACCTTGCTACTGATATTATTCTTTCGGTACCTTGCTACTGATACTATTCTTTCGGAGTTTGAGTAATTGAACAATTTATGGCCAACATGGCCAACAGCTTTTGTGTCAACTTTTTGTATAGAATTGAAATGACAAGAGAAGCACGCGTATTTAGTGTTTCTGTTTCTTTTGTTAGGTTTACAATGGCAGTAAAGATGCACCATACACAAATCCAAAAGCGCCTGTGCACATCATCACTGGTTCGGCGGTAAGTGATCTTTTGGGGGAGGGGAGGGTGTGTTTGGTGGGGGGCTGTTTTGGCTGATGAATTGCTAGATTTGTTTACGTTCCCTCCTGGCAAATAATTCTGCCTTCCATATTTCTTCAACTAAAGTGTGCAACAAATTGTATATCAGACATTTTATTTCTTGCTTTTACAAAACAAGAAAAAAGAGTTTATGCTACAAAATGGTAATGATGAAATTGAGAAGTAATTACTAAATATAAAATAAAATTGAATAAATCGTCGTGTGCCCGGCAGAAGGGCATAAGTGTGCATATGCCCTTATGCAATGTAGCGTAATGGCCAACATGTTCCCAGCAAAAGGTCATATGCAGAAAACTGCCTCCATTTTAATGAAATTTTAACATTTTCGTCAGAAATTAATACAAGTTGTTCCTTAACTTATGATTCATAGAGGGAACAATGGAACCTTTCAATGCAATTTTCTTGAAAATGATTTTTGCGTCAGAACGCTCATATGCCCTTCTGCCGGGCACCCGACGAAATGACGTCTTGCCAGAGCATTGGCATGTTATACTAGGAATCTTTTTAAGTGTAGATTAGGCATTTATCAGGCAACAATAAATTTTTGAGTGTCTTGTATTTTTTTCTGTTTAAATAACAGGGATGCAAAGAGCGTCATAGTTTCTTTTTTTTGCCCAAGCCATGGGACGCTTTCCGTGCCGAAGACTACGGATTCACATTGATGCAGGTGATCAACAAGACTCACCTAGCTTGGCAGCAAATCTCCGATGATAAGGTAGACTCCAGAGAGGTTTTTTCCTTTTCAATCCTTGGGGTTTTTCAAAACCCAGTTTCAATTCCGTGGTTCTTTAGCTTAAGAATAATGTGGAAGCCTTCTTGTTCACATTAAATGGACATACTCTATTCTTTGGCTTCTTGTTTTTGCTTTTGCTTTGTTTCGTGGGAGTTGTGTTTTGGAAGCAGAATATGGATCCATAATTACTTACGTGCACATAGGATCATTTGCATTTATCCTAAAAGTAATCCACCAATTATTATCAAAAAGCTTACTTGGATTAAAGATTGTACTCATCATCATTATCATCATCATCATCATTATCATGTCTCCCGCCCGAAAGGTGTGGAGGTCACACGTGCAATGTGGTTGCGTCACAGAGATCTATGTTCTGGGTGGCAAGAGTCGCTGTTGTATAATCAACTAGTCCTATCTGGTTGAAACTTGGTGGGATTCTAACCAGGGGCACCTGATTTTGAAGTACTGCTTTGTACATCATGTAAACCTGACTGCATCTTCACTTGCTTCTTACTGTATTTGTTTTTGTTTTTTTTATCATGCAGCACGGGGAAGTGATCGACAAAGTGATGCTTATCAAAGACAAACATGGCCCAGAAGCCTGGCTGTAATCTTGGCAGAGGACGATCACGAATGAGCAGCTATAATTAAGGAAGGGGAAAATATTTTTCTATTGGAAGGCCTCGCAAAAATTTTTAAAATGTAGTTGCCCTTCGGGCAGGGGTGCTTGAAATCTGGTTGCCCGAATTTCATTTTCAGTTGCCCAATAAAGAACTTTTAATAATTGCCCCAAACTGAAGGCCAAATCCTAATAATGTACATGGCTGCTTCACCTGAAGTGGCTCAGGGTTCTCAAAATTGGCTGGCCAACGTCCCGGGACAACCAACATGTTTTGTACTTGGCTGCTACGCTATCGCCATTTTGCAAGGGTGCGTGGCTGGCAGTGGCCGACCGTGGCTGCTTGCGTGTGTACGGTACCCCTGCTCTGTGCGCCGCGCTGTGCCAAGTTCCGACTCATTTTGCCAAAACACCTTACATATGCCAAAGTCTCTATGAAATAGCTTAAAGGAATCCCTTTGTATTTACTTTTTAGTGACAAAGTTAATTTAATATATACTTGAATGTACGAATATTTCTTGCCATAGCTGCACAACTTTGCTACACCAAAGATTGTGCTTACTGAAGATTTTATGAGGCTATTTAAATCACAAAAACATGTCTTTGTTAAATTTTTTTAAAAATCACAATTTGTTCTTGTTACAAAGCACACAGAAATTGCTGATGTGTTAAATAAATGTTTTATTTTTGTGCAATTTATTATACAAGCTTTTGTTTTTGAAAAGATACAAAAGGATTGTTTGAAATATATATGTATATATCGGTCTCTTTTAAACTTCACTTTCTAATATTACACATTCCTGCAATTCAGAGTTTCGTGCACGTCTGAACATGCTCAAAAATTTGTTATTTTTATCAAAAATTGCTGTAAATTGAAATGCCTGAATGCTATGCACCGTTAACATTAAAGTAGGCAGTTAAAAGTGTGGTTAGATATGAAACTCGGTTCCTCTCGACTGTGTGGTTAACAAGTTTCACAACTTGAACTACGGGGGATCATTTGTAATTGCAAGTACCCAGAAAAGGACCTTACGATTTCATGACAAAAACCTTGCTCAATTGAAGATAGGACTGGTATCAAACACCTGTGAAACTGTTCCAATTGAAATGGTATCATTAGGAAGAAAACTAACATTGAAGGTGGTTTCAAAATAAGGCGCCGATAGGCACGCTTTTTTATGAGTGTAAGCAACAAAATCCAGTTACGAAAACCAAAATACATGATGTACTGTGCACGCATATTCTGTTTTCTCAAAACAGTTAGTGCTCATTGAGCTGAATGTACAACAGGTTTTAAAGATTGTTAGCGAATTTGTTTTGCCAAACAAAAAATATTGCATAAAAAGCAAACGATCCTTTGTTCTTTTAACAATCACTAATAACTAATGTACCAGAACCATTTTGTTAAACTTAGTTGTTTAAGTTGTAACAAAAAGATATTCTACGGTAGTCAGATATTTCGCTTTTCCCCAATGATAAAGTAACAACAGGGTATAAATGTTACAACAACATTGGATATAACCAATAGACGAGACTATGAATTTTATCTGAATAACTAGATCTACCAAAAAGTAGAAGGAATAGGTATCTTATATATTCATAACAGAAAGACATCTTGTAAGACACATTTTCAAATTATGAATGTGTGAAGTACCGGTATATGTACTTCTTTGGTTAAATTTTGGAAAAAAGGTGACGTGAGGTTATCAATTATAACAAAGATGCAATAAAATACGTACTCTGTTTATAAAACATTAAACAATACATAAATTATTGTCACATATATTTCAACCCCCTATTGTTTAAACAGTCACAAACAGTCAAAAATTCCATCTACTTCCCCTGCCATGCCTTTTACACAGGCTAGTCACCAACAGTCAGATCATACTTCTAGCAAGCCCTCTGACTTGTCAAATTCAGTCAGCAGACAAAAGCAGGCAATTCTTGACTGTCACGTACAGTGCTTTATGTAGGCTGGGAGCTCTTGATTGATTTTGACTGCAAGGACAACTTGGCACAGAATGTATGTTTCCGTAGAGGGGTGAGCAAATTACAGACAGTCAAATACTCTGTCCATTAAAGTACTGTGCTTTACACAATTGAGGCTGATCATGTATTTCATGCAAGAAACCTGACTGGATTGAGTTATTCTCAGTGAATTTCTTAAATTTTAAAAAAAATAGTTCACCATTTAACCCACTCAATTTAAACAAATAATAATAATAATTTCATGCACATGTAAACGACATCTATTTTGACAGAAGCACGAAAATTGTGCAAACGATTTGGTCTGTCCCACATTAAAATTACTAAAATTTGAATATAAAAAATAATATAAGGAAGACAACTTTCCATGTCCCGATAATAATGAATACTGACTCGTTCGAAGACGACACTAAATCGTTCCAACCAGGCCAAGGTAAGCCTGGTTCTCGCCGGGACATCTGATGCCGACTGTATCCAAAAATTATCGGCTTCTGTATGGTTCATTCCCATGACTGACTTGTCATCTGGACGTTCAAAGTAGGCCGGCCCCAGCAACTCCGCTGGTGGTCAACCCAGTTTGAAGTCTCATTTCAGTGGAAGAGCTATTATAGTTTGATCTGACCAGTGTTCAGATGCCCATGCTAATACAGCAAAAGCTGATATTGACGGTCTTCCAAGTGAAGATGTTTACAAATTACAATGACAGTGAGGCTAAAAGCCCCGAGATATTTAGCAACCTAGCAGAACGAGCTGTAAAAGTTGTAACTTAATTTAATCACGAAAGAGACGTTTAGGCCTATATGCGAAAGTTGCAGAAGAATACGTTACACCGTCAAATGCGGTAGCTGTGTCTGCACCCAGAATACATAGTGAACTTTGGGGATGCATCTCCGCCTCGGCTACTAAAGGACGTTATAGTTCATAGTACAGAAAATCAAGAAACAAGTTATCAATAGTTTGCTTCCTTATATTACCGAGTTGTGAACAAGAGGTATCTCTAATAATGAATTAACTCTAAGAACCTTTGAAGCACGGAAACCATTTTGCGGTTTGTTTTCCTCCAGCCTTGAAAGATTACGTTGGCAGAACAGAAAAAGCTATGACATTCTGCCACCGAACTATTTATTTCTACTACAAAACCACATGAAGATGTGACAGCTGGTATGGCAAGATAAAAAAATATACTCCGAGAGCAGGGATAGAAACAGCTTCCGAAGTGCATCAACTTCAACTGTTGGCTCAGGGTGTATCACTATACAAAGATATACTTCAACTTCATATACTGCAGACTAGGCTATACCAGCACCTTTGCAAGGTTCTACAGCAAACAAACAAACAGAAGAATCGACCTTTGCAGCTTCAGTTCTTAGTGCAAACTAGACGAAAGAGTCGTTTCAAAATGTCCTTGTCACGCACGAGTACTGGGACAGTTATTTTGTAATCTGCCTGCTTGTATTGCGCCAAATATATCAATGAATAATATAAATTAAGTTACATTATCAGAAATAATGGTTCATTTATGTGAATGAACAGTAATCTGAAAATGAAAGAATCGTTTGGATTCAAGACATTATGTTTCTAGTTTTGAACTCACCTTTTTTTGGTTGAGCTTTGAACATGCATACCCTCTGAAGACGTGTACGACGTGATAATGTAATAGAATTCAAGTGAATATGAAATATAAAATACAATTTGCATTCTATGAATAATAATGAAATACAAGTCGAATTCCCACCCAACATAAGTGCGCTAGTTAACTCAGAATGTTATGTCATTTACACCCGCCCTGCAATAAAGGGGTTCGTTCTTTTAATCTGGATTTTGAAAAGATGCCAACTCCTTCCAAGCGGAGCTCCGTGATATACCCATCCTATATACCTCATTTGAATTACTATAGATTCTTTGAATGTATTGTGTGATCCACATGCCTGGCACCTGAAAGGAATGCATACCCTCTTCGATTTGTACTTCATTATTATTTATACAGTTCAAAATATATTTAATATTTCATGCGTGGTTCAAAGTCCCGAGAGCTGGTGATAAGCTGGAGTTGTAAACAAATACAAATGCGGACCACGTGAGCGAACAATGAGCACGTGATTTGCCAGTGTGGTCTAAATTTAAACAAACAGGAATTTACGCCCCCAGTTTTGTTTTAGTGCCACCGCTAGGGAGTTGTTTTCGAGAAGTGTCTCAATTTGCATTCAAAACAGAGTCAGCAATGATGGAAATCTCCGGGTTTCAGGTTTTGGTTGTTTGTGTTTGTCTTGTTGCGAGGATAAATGGTCAGGTGAAGCCACAACCGGAACAAGTTCATCTTTCTGCCACAGGTAGGACCGTCGTACCGTCATGTCGACCGTCGCAGCTGAGTGAAACATTTCCCAAAACGTTTTAGATTATCCTGCAAGAAGATCAGTTTTTAAACGTTTCGTAAGCGCAGAATATCAGAAGAAAATGAGTATTTAGTATTGGGAATGGGAGCTTTTTATAATTTCTGTTGTGCCGGGGTGTTTTTAAAGTTGCCATCAATCCCTCGCGCGCGGACGGGAGATTTACCCACTTAGCTATGGAACGCCAAACATATCAATTTATGATGTTACTGAATAAACGTTGTTTGATGATGTTGTCAATTGTGATGTCGTCCATTTAGTGATGTCGTCAATCCATTACGTGATGGGGTGCATACCTATGTTCCCGGATACCTATGTTCCCCAATACCGATGTTCCCCGAAATCCTTACCCTATAACCCTAACCCTAACCCTATAGCCCCAACCCTAACCCTAATCTAATCCTAAGGATTTCGGTGAACATCGGTACTTGGGAACATAGGTATTAGGGAACATCGGGTAGACCCCATATGATGTTGTAAATCCATTACACGATGCTGTCAATCTATCATCATGTTATATCGTCAATCCATTATGTGATGTTATCAATCTCGTCAATCCATTATGTGATGAAAGTCAATCTGTTAATTTAACACAAACGGGGTTATAGTACGGCAGATAGGTGATGGGATTGTTCATTTGATGATAAAAGCATGGAATTTGGCACACAAGTCAGAGTATATCATGATAAAGATATTTGGATATAGGGCCATCCAAGATTTGAACTTTGAAAAAATATAGGTAGAATAACAAGCAATGGCAGCCATCTAAAAAAAAAATTTAAATTGCTTGTTATTCTACCTCAGGACAAATCTGCCATGGCCCATAGCCAAATATCTTTCTTCAGACAATTTTTTTTGTTTTAAATGTTGCCCAAAATTTTGGCCGCAGAAAACAATTGGAGTTTTTTTCGGGGGGGGGGACTATTTTGACGTTGGTGGCGCCACTTACACCCCTATTATATATCGAAAATAGGCCACATACATATTTACCAAGGTCAAATCGTAGGACTAAAAATAAAAGTCCCCCCCCCCAAAAAAAAATGACAGCATTTGGGGGGTGCTCAAGCCCCCGAGACCCCCCCGGCCGGGTGCGCCACTACATCAAATTGAACAAACCCGCCAAATATTTCCCTTATCTGCCCTACTATTTATTACTTAACGTCCATCGTGTTTTTAGGCTTAGGGTATCCTGCTTAGGTTTAAAACAATGGTTGAATGTTACCAGACTTCCTGTAGCGGGCTAGCGTGGTGTCAATTTTAAGAAAATGAGGATTGTATGTCCAGAAATCTGATCAGAATAAGTGTGTCCGTCGGCAGCTGTTTTCCTTTTTTTTCCTTTTTTTCCTTGAAAAAGCAGTAAAATACAGTCGTTTATCAACCCCGATCAAAATCAGTTTAAATCATGAGGAAAAGTGATGCATCATATCTCTTGATCAGATTTCTTGACATACAAACCTCATCTCCTCGCACAAGCCCGTTACAGGTATTCTGGCAATATTAATATATTGTTTTAAACCGAAGCAGGATACCATAAGGCTGAATAAATGGACGCCTAAAGAGAGATCATTTTCAGACTATTCACAGGTGGAAAACGATGAATCGGTCCTCAATGGGCGTGTTCAGGGTCCTCGGTCAAGGGAAGGACAACGAAACATTTAACCCAATGTCTGCCTGAATAGTTAGCTAAGGGAAAATTAACAATCTGTAGTGTTGTCTATTCTTGTTTTATTTTAACAAAATTTGTTCTTTTTTATTACATTTTGGGTGCGAGTTCAAAATCTGACCATTGAGTCATAACGCCTATATCAAAACCGGCGTCATGAACGCGCCCCAGATCTAGACTTTTAAATGTATAGAGTAGATAATTTGCAGCTGTCCAGAAAGTAATTGACGAAATTTAGTGTTGAAAACTTACTTGGTTTAAGGATAGTAATTGCACTAAACTCCCTGTGAAATTATTCTTTCTGGCATGCTGTCATTTTGGAGGAAATTAGAAATGGAGTTGAAAGGGATCATTTTGGGCGGAAATTATCAATTACACTCATTTTGCGTGACGGTCCGTCGGCAAATTTCATGATGGCCCCCTCCCTCCTCCCCCCCCCCCTTGAAAATGGTATCGCGACGCCGGTGTTCATGCTCACAACATCGTCAGCATGATTACGGTATATTTTTTACATAAAAAACTGACGACTATCATTCTCTCCTTCCATTTTGGAATGAATGTTGAAACCAACATATTTAAGTCATGACTTCGTCAGTCATTGCAAAAATGTTGAAAAGACATAAATCTGGGACTGAGAAACATTCCAATTTTGTTTGGAAATACTTCCGAAAATGTACTTGACTCTCCAAAGACTTACACAACCGCTGTGTACATTCTTTCCCAAATAAGTCTGAACCCAGCCAGGCCGTGTTCTTGAAATTTAAACTGGGCTGAATTTGAACCGAGAAAAATTCAGGATAAATTGAAGGGCCAAAAAACCTAGAAATTAGGGATTCAATTACAGTAATTTAAAATTATAATTATGTATATTTAAATGAATTAATGTCCAAACATTTTTCTAATCATAGTATGTTGATAAACTAACTTTGATAAAACATGGAGGAAGGAGTTTAGTAAACAATGATAAGGAAACAACCTTGCTGCAATTTACAAATGGTGTCATACATAATGATACAATCCCTTTTCCAAAATAAATTTTTTTTAAAAACTGGATATAAAATTCCAGGGTTCTCGACTTTTGAGTACAGTAAAAACTTTATAAGAGTAACACTGAGTTTATGATGGAATTAAATGTCTTTATTTTCTTAAAAACCTTTTGCTAAAAACAAATCGTTTTCGCAAGAACACAAAAACAGCCAAATTTTAAGGGATGACACTGAAAAAAATGACGCCAAAAATGTTTTCAAAAAGCAACCCATGATAAAATTGGGGGCGGTGAAGATACCCAAAATACAGGGTGAGTCAAAAAACACAAAACCCAAATGTCGGGACCATTGTTTTAGTGAAGTTCTGCATGTAGCACTTGCAAAATCGAGAGTATAAAAAAACCCAATTCATAAACGTTCTTTTAGTACAAGAATTATTCAAATCACTCATGTACTTTTCAAGTTACGGAGTTTTAAACACAACCACCGTTTTCAAGTTCTGTCCACGGATCACACAGAAGGTGTGCGTTCTTTCAGCAAAACGAAAACAATTCACACACGTCCCCATGTGATTTGTTTTCGTTTTGCTGAAAGAACACTTACCTTTTTCGTGATCCGTGGACAGAACTTTCAAACGGTGGTTGTGTTTAAAAGCAGTAACTTGAAAAGTACACAAGTGATTTGAATGATTCTTGTACTAAAAGAAAGTTTATGAATTGGGCTTTTACACTTTAGAATTGAAAGTGCTACATTTAGAACTTCACTAAAACAATGACCCCAACACATGTTGTTGTTTTTTTACTCACCCTGTAGAGAAAAGTTGTTGGGTTTTTTTCACACAAAAATAAAACATGAAAACTAAAACTTTGACAAGATATTGATTTAGTCGAAGAGCATGGGAGGTACATGTGTAAGCTCTAGAATAAATTTAAACTGATGAGAGATAACGGAGATTACAGATTCCAAAATATGCGAACGGTCCTGAATAAGTCAGTATTACATGCCTAGAGTGTGTGTGTGTCATTTTGGAGACTGTAATTCACGACAGACCCTATACACCCCTCTGTGTATTCCCTGCAGGCAATGTGACGGAAATGATTGTCACATGGAGTACTTTTGAAGACACTCCATCAATGGTCCAGTTTGGGATGACAAAACCTGATCAGAACGCCACAGGATCCAGTACTAAGTTTGTCGACGGTGGGGTTTTGAAACGTGCACAGCTCATCCATCGAGTCAAACTGATGGGCCTGACACCGGGAACAAAGTATGGTAAGAATAACAAAACTCTCCATTAATTAAGTCGCAAAGTAAAGTGTTATAGGAGAACATTTGGTGGGCACATAATTTTCAAACCTATAGCAGGGATTTGAACAGCGCATTGCAGAATTAATAATGAGGAATTTCAAAATCGTGTCTTGTCTCCAACTTCATCAGCTACAGGAGATTTTCCCTAATATCTATGTTCCCCAACCCTAACTACCATCTAACCCTAGCCCAACAGTGTGGCCGCGATATCTGCGCTGCGCATCAATACTGAGGCAACACAAGTGGGGCTAATCTAACCCTAACCCTTATGGGTTTTGGGGAACATATAGCTATTGGGGAACATCGGGTACACCCCATTTTTAGGCCCTGATTTAGTGGATTCTGGCTACATGATCTGCCAAGGAACTTTACTTCCTTTACTCCACTTTTGCGTGAAATTTCTTCTTATTGATTCAGAAGCTAAGAGATTAAGCTGAAGCCTCGTGGTAAATATAATGTCTTTGTGTCCCCCCCCCCCCGCATCAGCAAAAAGTACATCAGCAAAAAGTAAATCAATGTCGATCATGATAAGTGATTTCCCCTGCCCCATTTTTTTCTGACAAGCCTCAGTCACAGTGTTCTGAGCCAATGCAGCCCATTATCCCAACTTCCAGTCCCCTGTCCACACAAATATAATCACAATGAAATTTGCCCGGTTTGACAATTGTCAAAAACTTGAAAAGGAACTTTGTTGGGTTTTTTTTTCATGAAGTCTATCGTTGTGGGAGCGACGAAGGCTGGAGTCCACTATTTTTCTTCAGTGCCCTTCAGAACAGGACTGACTGGACCCCTCGCCTCGCCTTGTACGGTGACATGGGCAACGTGAATGCTCAGTCATTGGGTCGCTTGCAAGTAGCCGCGCAGGGAGGAGAATACGATGCCATCTTACACGTCGGTGAGTTCATTTTTTATGGACACACCCATGAATAGGATCCTTCCTGTTATAACAGGATGGAAATGATGACAAGTGAAATGTAATATTAGATGAAATCATTACTGAAATGGCAAATGGTTCAATCCGTTCAAAGAATATCACCATTTTAACGCAATGACCCTGAAACCTGTTCGTCCAAAAACAAACATGTTACTGTGTGTTCTGACTGTTTGAAACAACAAAGCAAATAAAAGTAATGACATAGAATGCTTGTTTCAACAACTGTCAACAACTGTCAAACACAATATCTTTACTAACAATCCTGCTTAGGTAAACATGATTTACACAATCAACTTTTTTTAAAAGACGGGAAGTCAAAGGGACTTTGTTGAATATTTTAAACTTTTAAACTGAGGTTTCATCTCTGGTGATGTTTGAAGACAATTGTGACGACGATTCTTGAAATCGCATTTTGGGCAAAGGCGGTTTTAGGACCATTGTGCTTAAATGATGATATTCTTGGAATAGATTGAGCAATTTCAGTATTTTTTCATCTAAAAGTAGCTTATGAAATTGGCTTTCCAGTCATTATTTGTTTTTGGTGCTACACATTTTTTTCAAATATGAAACATATTTTTTGGGATTTGAGTTCCACTTTTTTTGACTCACCCAGAGATTAAAGAGGCACTCCCCGTGCTGTTTGACTAGTTCAATTTTTTCTCTTGTAAAAGTTTCAGTTTTCATGTTGTTTTATTTAGGGAATGAAAAAAACTACTTTTTTTCTATTTTGGGTATTTTCACCCGCCTGAAAAACTTTTTATTATGGGTTGCTTTTGAGCCTGACCTGATTCACCTTGTGAGTATAGACTGGTACTCAGTCCCTATATTATCAATCCTGACAAAATGGCGGGAACTAGCCCACCCTATCTTTGTACATTAATTACTCCATAGTCAATACTAAAATTGGGTCGATATTTTTTTATCTTTCAGTGGCGCACAGCGTTTTTTGCTCAGGTTATGATAAGGGCAGGAACCGGTCTACCCACAAAAACTTTGCTCAGGCTGGCAAATAATTCAGTTTTTAACTGTTAAATGTTTCATCCATGTCTCATGCAGAAGTGCATAACTTTTGTATCGCTAGACGAAAAAATAGAAATTCGTGGTGAAACTTGAACATGACATCTTTGAGATACTCTTTGCTTTTCAGGGGACTTTGCCTATAACTTTGACAACGACAACGGTATGGTTGGGGATGAGTTTATGCGGCAAATTGAGTCTGTTGCAGCTTACGTGCCATACATGACGGCAGTTGGAAACCATGAATATGCATAGTAAGTGCAACTGATGGACCTTCTATACCCCTGATAATTAGTTTATGTACAGACACTGAACCCCTGAGCTTTGGACAAGTTAACTATATTGACACCATGTGTGCACAGTTGGGTGCACTTCTTAAAGAAAATGCTAGGGGTTTGCGCATATTCAAATAAAATTGTCGTGTGCTTCCTTCGACACATGCATGAACAAGCCCATTTTTTTAATAACTACTCCTTTTAACAGGTTTTGTAAATTGTGGGAAATTGATTGATTGATTGGAATATTCATTAAGAAGTTTAATTGACTATTTAGTATATAAAATTTTAAAGCATAAATCCACTAATGTTTTCTTTTCTTCATCTGACAGTAATTTTTCCCACTACAAGAATCGGTTTACGATGCCATCCTATGACAGCAACCAGAATCTGTGGTATAGGTAAGCCTCGCTATATTTAACTGCCTTTCCTGCCTGAGTTTTCAGTCTGTCTTGCGTCCATTGCGTTACGGTCTATATACATATAATATATAGGCCAATAGCCGTATACACTTACGCCTTAAATTTGCAATCGCCACAAAACAGCCTATACGCGGTTACTGATGACTTTATCACAGACTTGAATGACAGTCATTTTCCTAGTCTCAGATTTTTCCTAGTTCCGGATTGCTTCAAATGAAAACCTACCTCTTTTGGATTGATTTCCGATACTATTTTTCCTGACGAGGTGCGTTTTGAAAAGGATAATGTAAGCTTTTTGATGTACAAACACCTTTTCGATTCAATTTCTAGGAAAGGAATTTTGGCCAGATTTCCGACTCGCACTTTGACATGTTTGGACGGCTTGTCAAAAATCTGCTTGCTTTGGGATAGTTCTGGCTGCAAAATTGATTTTCTCACGTGATTATTATTTTTTTATGCCAGAAGCAGTTTTTGACCCGACGTGCGATCCGTAACTGGTTAAACCGATCCGGAAAAGTCGCATCGGCACGTTTGACATCGCATATTCAAAAGTATGTTTCCACTGCTAACAGCAAGTGTCTTTATGCTAAAGTAACAACTACGAGAAACAACTGAATGACTAACTTTGATGGCAGAAAATCAAACTAGCCTTTAGTTTGTTTTATCAACAGTACAGCTTCCTCACGTTATTTGTACATCTTCCTTACCATCCTTTCTTCAGTGTGAAACAACACCAAAGTTTGATCTCCAGCAAAAACGAGAAAATGTTATCGTAAATCCAACCGATCAACAAATATGAAAAATTGGTTGGGGGTTTACAATATTTGGTAGCACTTTCTGAAAGCTAGTATTATGTTGATGTGCCAAGTTTTGGTACAACCCTCCTCACTGAAGGACTTTTCAGGGGGAAAGCTGATAGTATAAGATTATAATTAATTATTTGTACATATCCTTTCTTCTGTCTTCCAGCTGGAATATTGGACCTGTTCATTTCGTGATATTTTCGACGGAGGTGTATTTCTTCAAAGAGGATTCAAAGCAGACAAAAGTCAACCAGTTGAAGTGGCTTGAAGAAGATCTCAAGGTACATGGATACTGCAAACTGTCACACGGGTCTGGGCCATTGATTGGGTTGGGGTGGTTATACATGTAGCTACAAGTGACACTTGAGTTGCAAGAAAAAAATGCCTGACTAAAAGGCAACTAGTGAAAAAAAATTGCTTGCAAAATGTAAACCCGATAAAAGTAGACATACTAGAAAGCAGAAGGTCGTGGGTTCGAGTCCCACCCGAGTGATTTTTTTTCCCTCGGGAGGTAACACACTGAGTATACAGTGTTTAAATGTCGGTGATGAAGGGCAAAACCTAATTTGATTTACATTACCTCGATGCAAAATTCCACCTTATGAACAGTACATGTTTATCTTGTTCAGGTCCCTGCAGGCATTGGCCTATGCTTAGGCAAATCTGATTTTGAAAAATGGAATTGCGATTGAGATCTGAGTAACTCAGGACGTGAGTCTCTGTCTGAGCCACTGTAAATACTACTCAAATAGACAAATGGGTCTTTCGTATGTTGGTGCAGTGATTGTCTGTGTGATGGTTTTGGTATAGGAAGCCAATGATCCGAAGAACAGAACAGAGCACCCGTGGATCATAACCCTTGGACATCGGCCTATGTATTGCTCGGACCTTGATGGGGATGACTGTACCAGGCGGGGTAGCCTTGTAAGTACACTTGGGATATATGGCTTTCCATAGGAACTTTGACTTCTGTGTCTTGATGGGATGGCGAATATCTGGTTCCGATCGCGCACCCCTACTCGATCCTGAACTTACTTGTGATTGACTTGTAATGGACTGTTGAGTACTGATGTGATTACATGAGATCCGTCTTAGTCTTAAGACCAGGCTTGAGGTCGCATTTGTTTGGTTTTGGTCTTGTTTCCAGCTTGGAATACTAGACCCTAATCTGGGTCTAAATCTCAATGCCTCGGGTCATGATGATTCAACCTAGAAATGCAAAAACAGACTCGAGTTTTCATCCTAATTCAAAGTTGAAGAGAAACACTTGTTTTGACAACAGTTAATATTCCCTTAACTGTCTGGATTCTTAAAATATAGCTTATTAAGCTGTATTTTGGCAGTGTACAGACTGGTATTCTTGACTCCTGTGTCTCAGTAAAATTGAGCGGCATTTTCTTTTTGTCTTACCATTTATGTAGGTGCGAGCAGCTTTGGAGGATTTATTCTATAAGAACGGTAAGCAACTCAATGTAGAAGTGTTTGATTTCAGTGTTTGATTTCCAGAGTTTCAAATGAAATAAATCAGTCAATATAAATCCAATTTTTTAAATGCAACATTTTGCTAGTACTCATCCCCCAATAGTTTTCATTGCAATTAATTATTGGCTAAAATTGAACAGAAATTTTAAAACTTGAGCAAAACTTGAGGTGGTTAATTGTGTCGGAAAATTTGTTGTTAATTAGTGAATGAGTGTTCCTGTTTATTTTGTAACAGGTGTTGATATGGAGATCTGGGCCCACGAGCACAACTATGAGAGACTGTGGCCAGTCTATCAAGAAAAGGTAACAGAATGTTTATTGAGTTGCCAAAAAGGCATTTCAATTTCAGAGTTATTCCACAACTTTTGAAAGGGGTATCTAGCTACCACTATTATGCTGCAGGATATCGGATTTGGAGATTGAGTAATTGAAGAATTCGGCACCGTTTTCAGGAAGAGACATGTCACAGTTTCATGTCACAGTTTCTGGTTAACTTATTACATGAAGTGGGTTGGGTATGTATGAACGCATAGAGCTCACTCAATGACGGCCATCTCTGGGTTTGAATGATTTTAATTTTTATTACTTGTGTGTATTTTGTTGTGATTTACCTTTTTAATGTATCTTTCACACGATGTAATTCTCTGTAATTTAAATATATAACGATTTTTAATGTGTGTAAATTAAACTGCAATTCGGCCTTATATGGCCGTGAAAGTTTAATGAAATAAACCATTAATAATAATAGTAATAATAATAATGTAGATTTTGAAGAAGAAACATTTTCGAGATAATCGCAAGAGAAGTTCCTTCTATTTTTTAACTGCAAAAACTACTTCTTTGCAACACCTTTATGCAGTAAGAAAACATTCACATGATTCTTTAAAAGGCGAACTTTTATTTAAACCCAGTAATTAGAATCAGCACAATAGTTAATTAGCCAAAAGTATTTAGTAAAGATGTGTGGCCCTTCATGAAAGTGAAAATCCACGTTTCCTACATTTAAGCCCTGTCTGTTCAATGTGTTTTTCCACAGGGAAGGAGCGCGCATGTTACGCGCGCGCAGCAGAGAATGTAATAAAGATGTGTGGCTCTTCGAGAAAAACAAAAATCTCACTTGACCTACTTTTACGCCTTTCCGTCCAATACGTGTTGTATGCGTTCAAGGGGCAGTTATGTTCGTGTCTCGATCTTCGTGAAAACGTAAAATGCAATTGTCGAGATGCCTCCCTCTGGCATCATTAATGTTATTAAGAAATGAATGATGTTTTGCTTACAGACGCATGTAAAAATGGTAAAGTACGATGTTTTAAAGCGAAATAGTGAAAAAAATCGAAATCGAAAAAATAGTCACTTTTGACATGTGTGTCTCTTCGTGAAAACATTGACGACTTTATGGGCAACATACAGCAAATATTGTGTGATAAACTCCAATAGTTACTGGGATTTTGTGTCAATCTTTTAAGTATATAATCAAAATGATTGGAGAGGCACGTGTATTTAATATTCCTGTTACTTTTGTTAGGTTTACAATGGCAGTAAAGATGCACCATACACAAATCCAAAGGCGCCTGTGCACGTCATCACTGGTTCAGCGGTAAGTGATTTTTTTTATTGGGGGAGGGGTCTGTTGGGGAGGGGGCAGGGTTTGAGGGAACTGTTCTGGTTGATGCAAGTAATGAGAAATACCTTTCCCAGTTTTACACGCAAAATGTGCACCAAACTTTATACCTGATATATTATTTCTTGCTTTTTTTCCAAACAATATTTAAGACTTTAATGTGCTACAAATATTTAACAATGAAATAGGTATATATTTTATATAACCTTGAGTAAATGGCATCTTGCCTGAGCATTGGGTTATTTTTTAGGAATCCTTTTAAGTGTAGATTAGGCATTAATCATGAAACCATTAATTTTTGATGTTTTCTTTTTTCTCTCTTAAATTACAGGGATGCCAAGAGCGTCATGGCATCTTCTCTTTGCCCAGGCCATACGATGCTTTCCGCGCCAATGACTACGGATTCACATTGATGCAGGTGATCAACAAGACTCACCTAGCTTGGCAGCAAATCTCCGATGATAAGGTAAACTCAGCAATATTTTCCCCTTTCAGTTCTTAGGGTTTTTCAAAAACTACTTTCACCTCCCCAGCCGTTTGTTGAAGCCTTCTTCTTCAAATTAAATGGACACTATCTTATCTTTAGCTTCTTGTTTTTGCTGTTTTGTAGGATTTAATGTCTTGGAAGCAGAACATGGATCCGTATTACAGGCACATAGGATCATTTGTATTTATCCCAAAAATAACCTACATGTACCAAAGTATTATCAAAAAGCTTACTTAATTGGATGTAGCAGCGTAGCCAGGGTTCTCATTAGTTTGGGCGGTTCCAGAATTTCTGGCGCCGGTTCCGGTTGGGAAGGGGGTGGACACCATCTTCAAAATCGACATCACGATTAATGTCAGAAAATAGGCGGTGCTAGACAATTCCCACGGGACATTAACAAGAACCACGACTTTTCGTGAACTTGGTATGTACATTGAAAGGGACGTGTTGCAGACTAAAATTGGGTGACGTCATGATTGGTTCATCATGGGTCCCGATACGTCATCTTCAAGGGGCATATTTTAAAGTCCTATATCTGTTGAATCAAAGAACAGCTCAATTAGTCATGGAACTTTGTTCAAAACAAAAAAAGCATAAACTCATCAAACAAACAATGCGGACCATTTCTATGTTCTGTTCCTCGAACAGACATAGATCTAGTTATTATTTGTACTTTTAGAGGAGACCACACATTACACCAACTCCATTTTTGTGCTCCTGGTGGGATTCTAACCAGGGTCACAAGATTTTTAAAAGGTAGTTGTAAGTAAACCTGACTGCATCATCACTTGCTTCTTTCTGTCTTTTTTTTATCATGCAGCACGGTGAAGTGATCGACAAAGTGATGCTTATCAAAGACAAACATGGCCCAGAAGCGTGGTTGTAATCTTGGCAGAGGACGATCACGAATGAGCTGCTGTAATTAAGGAAACGGGACAAATTTTACTATTGGGGTTTATTTTGCTGCTGACTTAAGCTTAATAATTGTTATAATACTGTTTGTTGCACCTCAATTAGACATTCCGTTGACAAGTTATGGCTGTTTAAAGTTTGCATTTATCAACATGTCAAGAAATTAAATGTTGACATATTAAAGAATATTTTACAATTTTTTTCTAGTTACAATGCACTCAGGAATTGCCAATGTGTTAAATAAATGTTTATTCTATGCAAATAATTATACAAGATATTGTTTTTGAAAAGATCACACCAAAGAATTATTTGAAATATATATGTTTATATATTGGTTACTTTTAAACTTCGCTTTTCAATCTACAAACATTTCTACAGTTCAGAGTTTTTTGCACATCTGACTAAGCTAAAAAAATATTTATATTGCATGAAAAAAAAATTAAATCTAAATGCTTGAATTCTATGCACCACAGATATGAAACTTGGTTCCTCTCGACTGTGTGGTAAACAGGTTTCACAACTTGAACTACGGGTATCATTTGTAATTGCAAGCACCCAGAAAAGTACCTTACAAGTTCATGACAGAAACCTTGCTCAATTGAAGGTAGGACTGGTATCAAACACCTGTGACATTATTCCACTTGAAATGGTATCGTTAGGAAGAAAACTAACATTGAAGGTGGTTTCAAAATAAGGTGCCGACAGGCACGCTTTTGTATGAGTGTAAGCAACAGTTACGAAAACCAAAATACATAATGTACTGTGCATGCATATTCTGTTTTCTCAAAACAGTTAGTGCTCATTAAGCTGAATGTTCAACAGGTTTTAAAGATTTTCAGCGAATTTGTTGTTTCAAACAAAACAGTTGTAAAAAAAATCAGATGATCCTTTGTTCTTATTCTTTTATCAAGTATTAATAACAAATGTACCAGAACCATTTTGTTAAAGTCTGTTAGTTTTAAAGTGGTTTTTAACAAAAAGATATTCTCAGTTTGTCAGATATTTCGCTTTTCCCCACTGATAAAGTAATGTCATATAACAAATAGACGAGACTATGAATGTTATCTGAACAACTAGATCTTCTAAAAACCTGTATGGGAAATAATTATCATACATATTTCACAAAACCAA
Organism: Patiria pectinifera; assembly: GCA_029964075.1. Taxonomy (NCBI): domain Eukaryota; kingdom Metazoa; phylum Echinodermata; class Asteroidea; order Valvatida; family Asterinidae; genus Patiria; species Patiria pectinifera. The sequence continues at coordinate 3,040,863 of CM057142.1, forward strand.
GTTAAATTTGGTCTTGTATGACTACAACTTTTGGTTGAATTTAACAAACAAACAAGTTGGTTATAGAAAGACCCAATTTTGGGTAGTTCCAGTTTTCACCCTTTCTTGGGTAAGCTTAACCCAGGCAATTTTTCAGTGAATCCTTCAAAAAACTCTTTACCAAAATGGAGGAATTTGGAGAATTGAGGTTACATGGCAAAAGTCCCACGATTTGACCTTGGTGATATATACGTGGCATGTTTTCGAGTAGTATAATAGGGGTGTAAGGGGCGCCACCAACGTCAAAATAGTCCGCCCTTAAAAAAAAATTAAAAAAAATTCTGAGGCCAAACTTTTTGGGCAACATTTTTTGAACAAAAAATTAACTTCGAAAAAGAAATTGTGAGACCCCCCAGCCATATCCTTGGTGCGCCACTCACTACATACAAAGATATACTTCGACTTCATATACTGCAGACTGGGCTAGAGCACCTTTGCAAGGCTCTACGACAAACAAACAAACCAACAATCACCTCAACACCCCAACAAACAAACAAACAGAAGAATCGACCCATGCAGCTTCTGTTCTTAGTGCAAATTAAACAAAAGAGTCGTTTCAAATGTCCTTGTCACGCACGAGTATTGGGACAATTCTTTGTAATCTGACTGCTTGTATTTCGCCAAATATCATAATCAATGAGTAATGTAAGTTAATTCACATTATCAGAAATAATGGTTCATTTATGTGAATGAAAAGTAATCTGAAAATGAACGAATCGTTTGAATTCATGACATTGTCAAATTATTTCCATTTTTTTTATGTCTCGTTTTTATGCCAGAGTTTTTGTGTACGTTTCGTGTCTGTTTCCTTTATCGTTCACTCGACCCCGAATTCACGCAGTTTATCACACTTCGATCTAGATACTTACGCAACGGTTTTTAAACGCGATGTCTTCACGGAATTCGCACCTAATATGTTTCTGGTTTTGAACTCACTGTTTTGGGGTTGAGCAGTTTGAACATGCATACCCTCTGAAGACTTGTACGAAGTGATATGTAATGAAATTCAAAAATTATGTGAATATGAAATATTAATCTAATTTGAATTCTATAATAATAAAGTACAAGTCGAAGAGGGTTCCCACCAACATCATATGCGCTAGTTAACTCAGAATTCTGTCATTTACACCCGCCCTATAAAAAGGGGTTAAAAGATGATAACTCCTTCCACCCTGTGTGGGTTTATATGACCCATCCTACCTCATTTGAACTACTATTCTTTGAATGCATTGTGTGATCCACACGCCTGGCACTGGAAAGGAACGCATGCTCTCTTCGACTTGTACTTCATTATTATTCATACAATTCGAAATATAATATTTTATATTCACTTTTTTTATATATATTTTCCTTGCTATTGGGCAAAACCCGTCCGCGCGTGGTATATATAATCAAAATGAACAAAAGCCCTTTCGGCTATGTGCACACCAGTCATTTTATTAAGACAACAATGATGGAATGAACGATAAAACTCCAGAAAAGGAGCAGTATACGTGGTTCAAAGTCCCGAGCTGGTGATAAGCTGAAGTTGTAAACAAATACAAAATGCAGACTAGACTACGTGAGCGCACAATAAAGCACGTGATTTGCCTCTGTGTGGTCGACTTAACAGGAAAAAAACAGGAGTTTACGCCCCCAGTTTATTTTTAGTGCCACTGCTGTAGGGAGTTGTTTTCGAAAAGTGTCTTTATTTTGAATTCAAAACACTGAGAGTTAGCAATGATGGAAATCTCCGGGTTTCAAATTTTGGTTGTTTGTGTTTGTCTTGTTGCGAGGATTAATGGTCAGGTGAAGCCACAACCGGAACAAGTTCATCTTTCTGCCACAGGTAGGACCGTCGTACCGTCATGTCGACCGCCGCTGAGTGAAGCATTTCCCCGTTTTTAGATTATCCTAGAAGAAGATCCCTTTTTTTAAAACGTTTGGACGCAGAATATCATAAGAAAATTGGTATTTAGTATTGGGAACGGGAGCTTCTAACTTTTATGTTGTGGCCTTTTGAAATACATGTATTCTTCAGTCCGTCGCTGACGCGAGAAGTGTATTATGTAACGTCAACGGGGTCCTGTCAACTCGGACCCAAACTCGGACTGTCGGACCCATGCCAACTCGGACCCAACCATAACCAACTCGCCATCGGACCGAACAATGACTGAATCGTTACTGTTAATATATATATATACTATATAGTTTCAGGAATATTTATTTAGGTCTGAAAAAGATTTTCAGGCTTCTGCATTCTTCCCTCTAAATGCCTTGAGTTTTGGCATCAGTTTTATTGTTTACTTTAAGCATATACAGGTCGGGGCTCAAAGTTTAAAGGTGCGCATCGTCCTGAAATCGCCGAAAGTTTGAAGTAGGTCTTATGGTTTACTTATCCTATTTAAAAGGGATCTGGTTGAATAATCAAGGGGAAAATGTAGTATCCAGACCAACGCGCGCCACTTCTTTGGTTGTGTATACAAAAGTCTGTGGAGAGTCGTTTTTTTCAAAGCATTTTCTGACAAAATTGGAAATGTTTCTCAGTCCCAGATTCACGTCTTTTCAACATTTTTTTGCAATGACTGCTATAGTGACATTCACTGAGATATGATGAAAAATAGTGGCGTCAGGATGCAATCTTTCCAAAACAAACCTATTGTCGCACTGTTCCTGAGAAAAGACACCCAGAAAAACGGTTGTTTGACTTCTGATGCGGCGGACATTTTGTGGAATGTGCCATACGCATACGGTTGCAGACCTGTAAATCGAATCCCATAGGCCTCAGTGATAATTACGCGTACTTCCCCAAAACATATTTTAAAATACTCACAACTTAGCGCTGCAAGGTGTTTGAGACACCCGTCAAACTAAAGCTATTTCATCATCTTTCATACTCTGTTCAATTTTCAGATGGTAATCCGATGACTCGGGAGAAAATTCCATCCAAAGATGGTCCATTGCCATTTTAAAAACTATGCCTGCGTTCCATTGCAACTTGAGCAATTTTTTGGGCCTAATTTCATCCGAATTTAAATACGAGCTCGCACTCCTGTGCAACGGCTTCCACCCATCTTTTTGCAAACCTTGCAGTTCATGGTCCACGTAATGCTAGCAAAGAAATAGAGGGCATCACAGAATTGTGATCTGGCCCTCGTTGTATAGGCAGTTCTGGACCTTATAGTCTGCACCATTGATGCACCATTATAATACGCGGACCAATGCATGGTCTGCACCTAGACCCGTACACATACCACCATGTTTACTACGGGTACGTACACGTATTTCAAGCCGTAAATATAAGTCCAATTTGGATGGGGGTGCTGGAATAATTTATGAGTCAAATAACAGATAAAGTTTTTATGGTGTATAAAAGCCCACCCTGATTGGCGGATCCTCGTTGAACAATTCGCTAACGCTAATTTCGTATTGTTCGCTAAGCTTCGCAAACACTTCGCAAATGTTAGCGAAACCGACACATAATAATTGCGAAGCCTTCATGAATTTGGCCCATAAAAAGGGGGCTAGTGGATGACAAATAATAAATGGGACTAAAGACCTAAAGCAATGACTGGAGGATGATTGCATGAAGAGTGTTATTTCACGAATTTTAGGAAATATTGGGATTTTCTACCCAGTTAGCATTTTCCAGACGGAAGATGATGGTTAATCATCCCAACAATCCCCATTAACCAACATTGCCTAATGACCCCATAAAAACACGTCTTAGCTTTAAGAACAAAATAATGGAGAGTTAAAAGTACAGGTTTTTTTGAAAAATTCGTTAAGTTCTTTAACATGGTTAAAAAAACACTTTTCAAATTCACAGCAGTATAAGGTTTTCAAGTGTAATTCTTGATGCAAGGCATGCTTTTATCAATTGAAATTGAATGGACCGGTTATGTAATTTCGGGCGGGGGTTGATATTGGCGGGGAAAACATATTAAATTTGGAATACTATTCTTATGTATTTATCATTCGTTTCATTGGATTAGTTTTCTTCAGCGTGGTGAAATAGTGAGCGTGGTGAAATAGTGAACGCACCCCCCCCCCCAACAAACAAAAAACCTAAACAACCATTCCTTAATCATATCAGTACAATTTCCCCTGCATGGTTACAATACGAGTGCACTGTGGTCGCATCATTATACTAAAGTGATTATTCACATTCTAAAGTTGGTTTCCTCCAACTGCATGGGTAAAATTACTTATATTTATGCAGTACTTAGATGCGAGGGAATCATTAAGTTTTCTTCTGTCATCACGCGTTCGTGCTTTGTGGCCATTTTGAGACGGTTGTGTTAAAACAAAATTCAGGGGCTGTGAAAAGATAATAAATTCCTTAAAATGTGTTGCCCCTCCCCCGGTGAAAAATACCACAGAAATGTCTTTTCGTATATCAGCGTTTTCTGACAAGATCAATTATAGGCCTACTTGTATTCAGCATCCCCACCCCCCTTCAAGCAAACCCTTGCCACGACAATAGCAATAAAATTTCGCAATAAAAATATTCTTCAGTTTTGAAACCTTGCACGAACGGGCTTCTGTAGGAATGTATGAGTCGGAATTATTGAAACTTTATATGCCTACTTGAGGCTATACCTCGGCAAATTCTCACGCCACTTTTTATGATAGATAAAGTTTTTTTATGGTGTATAAAAGCCCACTGAGTGCATGGTGAATCCCTGGATTTTGAAAGGGGGGTTGACGGAGGGTTTGAAGCATAGTGACCGTTTTAGCCGATTTTCGGCTAACTTTGACAGATTTTTTGTTAAAAAACGAGTTTGACAGAAAATTTGACAGAATTGATTTTTTGGCAGATTTCCGGCAGAATTCTGCAAAAATGGTTATTTGACAGATAAACATAGGAAATTTGAAAAAAAGGTAGATTTGTTTAAAAAAGCTTCAATCTTTTCCAAAATAGGACAGGTTGCCTTGTCTATGTGCTGAGGTTCACTGGGAATCGGATTTCGTCGTGACGCAACCAGTCGTGTCACCTTTATGTGACTATAGATTGTTTATAATGTAATTTGAACCTTAATTAAGGCAATATTACAACATCTGCATGTGATTTTCAGTATTTAAAGTGTATTTCGAGTAATTCATGAGAATTTAGCAGATTTTTGATGAATCTGACAGATTTTGTAAGTGCATTTAGCAGAATTTGGCCATGACCTTACGGTCACCCTGGTTTGAAGTCAACACAGAGACAATAATTACTAAGAGGGACCAAAGGCCGCAAAGCAATGAATACAGATTGTTGTATGACGAGTGTTTTTTGTTTCCACGATTTTTAGGTTACATTGGGATTATCTCTCCGATTGGAATTTTCCAGCCTTACATCTGCACAAAATGACTGTGGCCAGACGTAAGATACCACCCCAACATCCCCATAATTCACCACTGCCTTATGCCCCAATAAAATTATGTCTTTGAAAATAAATGAAGAGTGAAAAGTACAGCTATATTTGGCCAAAATTAAACAAATTCGTCCAGTTTCTTCAACACGCTTAAAAAAAAAAAACGTGTTCTTTTTCATATCAATATACGTTTTCAATAGTAATTCTTGATGCAGGGCATCATTTTAATTCCAAATGAAATTGAATTGAGTGGTTATAAATGTACTTGGGGGGGGGATTAACGGGAAAAAACATATAAAAGTCGGACAATTATTCTTATGTAATTATTATTCGTTTAAAAGTTTCTTTCAGCGTCACTTAGTGGAATATTGAGCGTATAATAGACACCAAACAACCATTAAAATAAAAATGAATAAACCAGAACAACCATTCCTAACAATATGTATCAGTATTTCCCCAGCATTGTTACGATACACCGTGGATGCACCATTAAGTCAAGTGATTATTCATATTCCACTGTTAATATAAGTTGGTTTCCTTCAACTTGGTTAATGTTGATTAATAATCACGCCCATTTTGGGTCGGTGGTTAAAAAAAAAAGGACACTGTGGACACACAATGATTCAAAGGGGATGTGGACAGATAATAAATCCTTAAAATCCGTAAGTCCCCCCCCCCCCCCCACCTAGGCAGAAATGTCTCAACGTTTTCTGAAGATCAGATCCTCAAATCTCGTCTTTAAGACAAGAGCACAATGGGCAAAAACACAACAGGAACTTTAGGAATAATTAAACCAAATGGACAAATTAAGGCCAAACCGAACACTCGATGCGAAGTTTGTACTCGACAGTATACTTAGCTATAAATATGCGTTATTTCGCAATAAGTATTGCGTTATTTCGCAATAAGTATTGCGTTATTTCGCAACACTTTTGCGTTATTTTGCAACAATTTTGCGTTATTTCGCGATCGCAATAACACGATTTTTCAACTTTTTCTTACTCCATGTTTCGAGTGCAGAGTTCGTGGGTCGTGTTCCCGCCATTCGATCGCGAGAACTGTCAAGAACAGATGCCACCCGCAAAAAAATCGGCACCTCACTGATTTGTTTTACAGTATTGCAAATCACATGCATCATCTTTTTACTCTGTACACCCGCTGTATATAGAAGACTTGAAACTTTGCATGGCGGATGAGATAAATTGTAATGTTTGCCGGTAACACATGTGTGGATTTCGATGGCTTCTCTAGTGCGTCCATGGTCTTACTCTTGGGTGCCAGTGGGTGACCGGAGCGATGATGCAGGCTTGGTCCAAGTGGATGCGATGATCGAGCTCGTGTGAGTGTTTCAGGATGGCTGACTTGTCGATTTCTCCTTTCCTGCCGTGTGCTTGATGTTCCTTGATTCTGGTCTTGAGCTCTTGTTGGAGATACTTGGTTGGTGGTCCTCCGAAATATTCCATCTAGGGAATTTAAACTGGAGGAGATGGGCTTGGTCGCAGGTGTTGTAGGCTCGGCGTAGTAGGGTGTTGCTGACCGCAGACTTGAAGCATGGGTAGTGGTGGAAGGATGTCCTGTGTAAGTAGCGGTCGGTGTGCGTATAGGCTCGCGGTGAACGGTGCTTGGCTGTGTCGCAGGTGGGAGAACCCTGGGATGCGACAATCGGGCGGAGAGGAATGTCGGTAGGAAGTTTATGCCCTTGGAGAGGATCTTGGTTTCTTATTCGGTGAGGAGGCGCTGGCTGAGATTGACGACGGTGTGCTTGATGAAGGATGCGTTGATGCGGAGGTGAGGTTTGGTCATCAGGGATTGGGTGTGATTGGTATCTCTTTTACTGTGATCCCTTTCTCTTAGACCAAGACCTCGTGGTGTGCTGGGCTTGTGACCCGTGGACGTTTCTGGTGTTGAAGACCGGGTTGTCGGTGGGGCCGGGGGCGCTGGTAGGAGGGTGTTCGGTGCAGTCGCAAGGGTTGAAATGCACGGAAAATCTATTTTGGAAATAACCCTTGTCGACTGGAGTTTGTTGAATTTCCTGATCTGCCGGTTGCGGGAAGTGGTGAGTGGTGGAGGATCGGTTGAGGTCTTGAATCTTGGTGAAGTCTTGTGGGCTGGTCTTGGCTTTTAGAGCAGTGGTGAGGTGGGAAACTTGTTGGTCTAGGTGCGCCAGTTGGGCCCGTGTGTTAACTATCCGTCCGCGGGGTAGCGATGTGCTGGCCCGGTGTACGATGTCTTGAGAACGGTCGTTGTGGATGGGTCCCGGATGCGGAGGCCTAGTGGAATGATAGTGAAATCCCTGCATCTCTTAAGGAAAGTCAGGTTATTGATGAGTTTGTTACGTTGGATAGGGGCTCGTTCCAGTGATCTGAGTTGATGGGTGCTTAGCTCTCCGTAGAGCGACGATATATAAGACTTGAAGCTTTGCATGGCGGATAATTCATGACAGACTATAAACCCCTCTGTTATATTCCCTGCAGGCAATGTGACGGAAATGATTGTCACCTGGAGTACTTTTGAAGACACTCCGTCAATGGTCCAGTTTGGGATGACAAAACCTGATCAGAACGCCACAGGATCCAGCACTAAGTTTGTGGACGGAGGGTCTTTGAAACGTGCACAGCTCATCCATCGAGTCAAACTGACGGGTCTGACACCGGGAACGAAGTATGGTAAGAGTAACAAAACTCTCCATTGATTCAAGGGCGGATCCAGAACACAATTTTTTTGGGGGGCCCAAAAAATTTTTGGTCCCCCCAAAAAGTGGGTCAAAAAAATTACGGCGTGGGGTTCGGGGCCCGCTTAAGGGCCCCGAAAATTGTTTGGATTCTAGATGCTCTGTGGTGCGATCTGAGGTAATTTCTGACCACTTTAACCAATGCTTTTTTGAGGAAAAGATGGTGGTGTACTCATTGCCTGCCTTTATTGCGATGTCACATAAAAAATGGGGGGGGGTGGCCCCCTTTGCCCCCCCCCCCTGGATCCACCCTTGCATTGATTAAGTCGCAAAGTAAAGTGTTACTCATAGGAGAACATTTCGTAAAGTGTGTGAAGGTACAGGCACACCTATAGCAGAGATTTGAACAGCATTGCAGATATAATGAGGAATTTCAAATCTTGTCTTGTCTCCAACTTCAGCTAGGACTACTGGAGATTTTTAGGCACTACTTTAGTGGATTCTGGCTCCATGATCTGCCCAGGAACTTTATACTTCCTGCAATATTTGGCCAAAGTTGCAAGATGGGCAGAAACTGTCACTCCTTGCATTTATATGCCATGACGCTACTTTGAACTCTCATTGCTTTAGGACTATTTTTGATCAAACTGAATCAAACCAGCCATACAACAACCTTGGGGTAAGGTGAACTCAAAAATGGAAAACAACATTCAACCATGTTTTCACTTTTTTGAACACCTGTGTTTCTGTTGGTCGTCACTCAACTTAAAAAAAGGACATAAAAAATGTGCCTGGTTAATTAAGGCATGGCTTCATGGTTCAAGACGGGAGCCGCCCAATAGTCCAAAGGTCCGATAGTCCGAAGGTTCTTTAGTCCGAAGGTTCTTTAGTCCGAAGGTTCGATGGTCCGAATGCACAAAATGTCCATAAGAGGGAGTTCGTTAGTCCGAAAATGAAATAAGGTTCGATAATCCGAACATTTGATGCAATAGTCCAAAGCTCATTAATCCGAAAGTTCATTAGTCCGAAGGTTCGATAGTCCGAATATTTAGAATGAGGTTAATCAGTCCGAAGGTTCAATAGTCCGAAACGAAAATAAGGTTCAATAGTCCGAAGGTTCATTATTCCGAATTGACAAGAAGGTTTGATAGTCCAAAAAGACAATAAGGTCCGATAGTCCGAATCAACAGTAAGGTCCGATAGTCCAAAGTGTCATGCTGACGAACCGTATTGCCCATTCGGACTATCGAACCTTATTGTCAATGCCAATGCCCTATTCCAGTCCCCTTTCCAAAAATATAATCATGGAAATTTGCCCAGTTTGACAAAGAAAAACCTGATTTGTATTTTGTTTCCCCATGAAGTCTATCGTTGTGGGAGTGACCAAGGCTGGAGTCCGCTATTTTTCTTCAGTGCGCTTCAGAACAGGACTGACTGGACCCCTCGCCTCGCCCTGTACGGTGACATGGGCAACGTGAATGCTCAGTCATTGGGTCGCTTGCAAGTAGCCGCGCAGGGGGGAGAATACGATGCTATCTTACATGTCGGTGAGTTTCATTTTATGGACACACCCATGAAAAGGATCCTTCCTGTTTTAAGAGGATGGAAATGATGACAAGGGGAATTTAATATTTTGGAATATCCCACTCAACCTGTGTAATTTCTCATCAGTTCAAACATTGTGAGTAAAAAAAAAAGCGGACCCAAACCCCCCACAAATATATTTCATATTAAAATAAATATGTAGCTCCTAAAACAATAACTGGAAAGCTTTTTTCAGAATTTTAGATGATAGAAATTACTGAACTGGCTCAATCCGTTCAAAGAATATTACCATTACAACGCAATGACCCTAAAATCTGTTTCGTCCAAAAAAAGCATGTATTTTTGTGTTCTGACTGTGTGAAAAAAAACAAAGAAAATGACACAGAATACTTGAATAACAGTGTAACTGTAGTACACAATATCTTTGCTAACAGTCCTGCTTAGGTAAACAATATAATTTATACAATCGACTTGTATTTAAAGACGGGCCTTCAAAGGGATATGTTTAACGTAATCTGAGGTTTTATCGCTAGTGATGTTATTTGAAGACAGTTGTGACAAGATTCTTGAAATCCTATTTTTGGATAAAAGAGGTTTTATGGTCATTGTGTTTAAATCGTGATATTGTTTGAACGGATTACACAAATGACACGAATTACACTCCTTATTTTGAAAACGACTTTCGTTGGAAAATTACACTGCAAAAACTGCAGTGTTAAATTTACACCATTGGTATCTATGATCTGGTGTTAAATTTTACTGGTGTTGTCCTATATAGATACCGATTGGTGTTAAATTAACCCTACAGTTTTTGCAGTGAATTAATGTTGTGACAGACGGGACATGACAGATGGGACATTTTTTATTTGCTGAACATAATGTAGGCACAAGCATTTATTATTTTTAAGAAGGGCATGTAGTATATTAAAAACCGGAAGAGCTTACAAGAAATGTATGTTCAACCTTTTTTTTTTAACCTGGAGGTGATTGAAAAAATGTGACAGACGGGACAAAAACATAACAAAGGGGTAAATTGTAACAGACGGGACAGAGTTTGAGATGAAATATCGGATCAGCTATACATCAAAGGATATTTTTATTTTACTTTCTAGGTGAGGTCACCTTGAAAGAAGATAGGAATTCAAGTTTGAACCAAAAATATCTTTTCATGTAAAAAGCACACAACTTTTTTATGGTTTTTTTTTGTGACAGACGGGACATTGGAACGTGTTGTTTTTTCAAAATGGTGCAAGACTGTTATGTTTCATCTTTTGGTTTAAAATACTACAGGGTGGATAGGGACGGCATCAAACTTCATAGGCAACCAAAAATAAAATCTTTGGAGCTTAAGAACTGTAACAGAGGGGACTTCAAATTTCCATCACAAAATAGAGGAAAATGCTACTTCTGTTTCTCAAAACTTCAAGCCTTGATAGAATAAATCCAAATGCAGTAGAAAAAAAAGCACAAACTGTTTCTGAAAGCTTGGTTTGTCTACTTTCCAAGAGAGAATGATTTACATGTAGAAAATGTACTTTGAAATTCATGAGTTTGCAAGTCTTATCCGGAATTAACCTTTTGTATTGCTAGAAACAAAGAAATTTAAAAAAAAACTCGAGGTGACATTTGAAAATAGCATGGACAGTTATTATTGACTTACTCCTTTCTTTTGAGGGGACTATGCCTATGACTTTGACAGTGACAACGGTATGGTTGGAGATGAGTTTATGCGCCAAATTGAGTCTGTTGCAGCCTACGTGCCATACATGACGGCAGTTGGAAACCATGAAAATGCCTAGTAAGTGCAATTTAACTAACCCTTGAATTTTTGAACAGGTTTTGTAAATTGTGGCAAATTGATTGGAATATTTATTAAGTAGTTGAAATGACGTTTTTACCGGTAGGCCTGTTACAACTGATAATGTAGTAACCAACTTATAACGTATCACTAACCGATAATGTCACACAAATTGACCGATACTGTATCACTTACCGATAATGTAACAACAAATTATCACTTACTGATAATGTAACAAAAAATGGCGGCTACTGTAGTAAATGTTACCATACCATCAGTCAATTGTTGTTACGTTATCAGTTAGGACCGATAATGCAACAAAAATTGACTGATAGTGTAGTACATTTTACAACACTATCGGTCAATTTTGTGTTACATTATCGATTGGTGATACAGTATCGGTCAAGTTATTTGACATTATCGGTTGGTGATACATTATCCGTTGGTTACTACATTATCAGTTGTAACATATGCCTATCTAACATTTAAAAACATAATCCACCAATTTTTCTTTTCTCAATCTGACAGTAATTTTTCCCACTACAAGAATCGGTTCACGATGCCATCCTATGACAGCAACCAGAATCTGTGGTATAGGTAAGCCTCGCTATATTTAGCTGCCTTTCCTGCCTGAGTTTTCAGTCTTAGAATACTGCAACAATAATATTGTCAGTTACTTTTTGGATAGCTGCAAATGATAGGCCAGTTGTATGCACTTGTACTTAACAAAGCAAACTAACAGTCCTTTTCCTCGTCCCAAAATCCGGATCGCTTCAAATGAAAACCTACCTCTTTTGGATCGGTCTCCAATAATATTTTTCCTGACAAGGTGCATATTGAATATTGTAATGTAATGCTTCTTGATGTACAAATATCTTTTTAATACAATCTCAAGAAAAGAAATGTTTGCATGTTTGGCCAGATTTCCGACTCACACTTGGACATTTATGGACAGCTTGTAAAATATCACAGGAGCCGCAAATCCATTATAATTTTTCTCCTCGTTAGGTCACGTAGATCGTGTAGTTCGTTCTCTTTATAGTCATATTAACCATTGATTCTATTATGTATCAATTCCTTTCTGCTGTCTTCCAGCTGGAATATTGGACCTGTTCATTTCGTGATATTTTCGACGGAGGTGTATTTCTTCACAGACGATTCAAAGCAGACAAAAGTCAACCAGTTAAAGTGGCTTGAAGAAGATCTCAAGGTACATGGATACTGCAAACTGTTAGCCATAAGTAAAAAAAAAATAATAATAATCATTGTAAAATGTAAAACTGATAACAATAAATGCATGAGATGTTACCTGGAGTCATACTTGGTTTATTATAAATCTTAGAAGTCATTTTTTGGCAATCAGCTGGTTTCCAAATGTTTCAATTGTTTATGAAATTTTATGAAATTTTATGAGCATTTCTAAAAATCCTAACAATCCTGATTTTGAAAAAAATGAAATTGCGAATTGAGATTTCAGCAACTTGGCACTCGAACCACTACTGATGTCAGTTACTGAGGTTATCTGTGTGATGTTTTTGGTATAGGAAGCAAATGATCCAAAGAATAGAACAGAGCACCCGTGGATCATAACCCTTGGACATCGGCCCATGTATTGCTCAGACACAGACGGTGATGACTGTACCAAACTCAGTAGCCTTGTGAGTATACTTTGGAATCATATGACTTTGCATGACCAAAAAATGACGAGGAAAACATGATTGGATGGTGCATGCAACGCATTTGTACCAAAATGAGGTGCTACATCACCAAAAGTTGGGGGGCGGGATGATTCAATAGACCACCCCCCCCCCTTCCCCGGTCAAAAAGTGTGCGAGGGGGGGGGGGATATCTACCCCTATCCCCCAGGATTTATGCCCCTGTCGGTTCCTGACCCGGTTCCGATGCACAACCCCACTCGATCCTTAACTTACTTGCGATGGACTTGTAATGGACTATTGATTTGAAATGGATTAAACTCAACAATAACTCTGAGAAATTCTGTTATGAGCATGATGTGAGTACTTGAGATCCCCCTTTAGTCTTAAGACCAGTCTTAGGTTGGATTGGTCTTGTTTCCAGCTTGGAATACTTGACCCTAGTCTGGGTCATAATCTAATCACCTCGGGCCTTGATGTTTCAACCCCCCAAAAAGGAGCTTTTTCAAAAACAGTTAATATGCCTTCAACTGTCTGGATTCTTAAGATACATGTTCGTATTTTGGCTGTGTACAAACTGGTAGTCTTGACTCTTGTTTCTCGGTAAAATTGAGCAGTGTTTTCTTTTTGTCTTTCCATTTATGTAGGTGCGAGCAGCTTTGGAGGATTTATTCTATAAAAGCGGTAAGTAATTCACGTAGAGTTAAAAATTTGAATTTCTGGTCAGTGTTTGATTTCCAGAGTTTCAAAAGAAATAAATTAGTCAATATTAATCATTTCTTTAAATGCAAGATTTTGCTAGTATTCACCCCAAATAGTTTTCATTGCAATTAATTATTGGCTAAAACTGAACAGAATTTTTGAAGCTTGAGCAAAACTTGTGGTGGTTAATTGTAATGGAAAAATTGTTGTTAATTATTGAATGAGTGTTCCTGTTTATTTTGTAACAGGTGTTGATATGGAGATCTGGGCCCACGAGCACAACTATGAGAGACTGTGGCCTGTCTATCAAGAAAAGGTACCGTAACAGAAGCTTTTGGCAAAAAAGGCATTTTAAATTCATTGAGTTATTCCAAAAGGTTTGAAGGGATACAGCTACTACTATTATGCTGCAGGATTATGAGAGGCACATGTATTTAATATTCCTGTCACTTTTGTTAGGTTTACAATGGCAGTAAAGATGCACCATACACAAATCCAAAGGCACCTGTGCACATCACCACTGGTTCGGCGGTAAGTGATTTTTTTTATTGGGGGAGGGGTCTGTTGGGGAGGGGGTTACGTTTTGGGGAAATTGCTTTGGTTGATGAAATGGTAGATTTGTGTTCTCTCCTGGCAAGTAATGACACATCTACTTTTCCATTCCTTCACCCAAAATGTGCAAAAAATTTTATACCTGACATTTTATTTCTTGCTCTTTCAGGACTTTGTGCTACAATTTGATTTGATTTGATTTGATTTGATCTATTGCAATTTCCACACAATACATGATACAGTTTGAATATAAGTTCAGATTTAACCCCAAAAAACATCAAAATTATCGAAAATTGTATAAAAAAAATTAAAAATAAAACCTAGAAAATCCCCATGCAGTGGAAGCGGGGATAACGCAAAATACAAAATTCTAACAATATAAATATCAATAAATATGAAATAAAATTGAATAGATGACATCGTGCCTGAGCATTATCATTTATTAGGAATCCTTTTAAGTGTAGATTAGGCATTTATCAAGCATGTTTGGTGTTTTTATATTTGTTACATGGTAGGGATGCCAAGAGCGTCATGATATCTTTTCCTTGCCCAAGCCATGGGACGCTTTCCGTGCCGAAGACTACGGATTCACATTGATGCAGGTGATCAACAAGACTCACCTAGCTTGGCAGCAAATCTCCGATGATAAGGTAGACTCCAGAGAGGTTTTCCCATCAATTACCCTGCAGTTTCATCTCAAGTGTTTTATATACTGAGAAAAAAACAATGAACCACAGAAAGCAGAAAAATAACCACAGCAAACCCCTATATTCTGGTGACTTTTTATGCTGAAGCAGATGTGAAACTGAAGTTTCTGCCTTGAATGACATCACAGTTTTACTCATGAACATGGACATTTCTGTTAGCAAAACCAAAAAGGCACCAAAAAAACACCTTAAAATGACAATATGGAGATTGCAAATAAAGTTAAATGGAACACAATGGAACATTTCCAGGATGGCATTTAGAATAATTCCATCACATGGGCCCTTTAAAGCGAAGTCCCCAAAAGCAAGGCCTACTATTTGATGAATCCACAGCTTGAACTTAAGCCAGTTGAGGGTTCCAAAACCAGTTGTCATAAAATGCTTGCAAGGTCAAAAGCTGTCAGACGTATTTTTCAAATTGGAGAGAAAAGATCCTGTCCAAATTTTCATCAAAAAATATCCATCGATCTGGGGACACTAAAATGTTTGGAATCCTCTCTTAGCTTGGGACGAGAGGCCTGTGGTTTACCATAGGGCTGTCAAATATCAGACCTAATAGGGCTATTCAGATCTTTTGTCCAGAAAAAAAACAAAGGAAGTTTGGTTTTTGTTGCATTTTACTGATACTTTATGAATTGCAATCTCTTTATAATTATCCCTTGAGCTCAGAGCTAGAGTCAGAGACTCAACTTGCCGATCTGTAACAAATGTGTTGTCGCTTGGGATGGGGGAGGGGTAACACAATAGTTGGAAAATATGATGGGGGGTAGGTGAAGGGCGTAGTCATTCTTTTTTGTCCTCCATCACCTACCTCTTCCTCTTTTTTCTCTCCCTAAGAAAATTGGAAACCGGGATTGTTAATTATTCAAGTAATTTCACACTATGAGCAGTAGTCAGCAGAGGAATTGAATTTGCTCTCGCTTAGCTGTCACTGTATTCTTGTAAACTCTCATCTCATGGGTGGCCTGATCTGTGCTTGAGCAGTGAGCACAATCCTCCCGGGTTGCCGATTATCAGGAAAATGTCGCGACAGAATTTCATGATGGCACAAGGACAGAGTCTTTAATAGCTACGTCAGCTTCAGTGGTAGCACAGCGGATGACGAGTAACAGACATAAGCATTTGGTGTGCAGGCACGAGCTGAATGCCACTCACAAAGTGACATGGGAGTTTGAACCCCGACAGAAAACATGGACTTGGTGCTTATGTTCTTGGGCAAGACACTTTACTACAATTGCCGCTCTCTACCCAGGAGTATAAATGGGTACCTGTGAGGTTAGAGACCAGAATGCACTGATCTCAAGCTGCTGCAGAAAAGTAGTCTCTGCCAGATGAACAGGGGTAATAATTGTGAGGCTCTTTGCTGCACCTCGTGGGTTTCTAACCAGGGTCATCAGATTTTGAAAACGTACTTCTATGTAAACCTGACTGCATCTTCACTTGCTTCTTTCTGTCTGTTTTTTTATCATGCAGCACGGGGAAGTGATCGACAAAGTGATGCTTATCAAAGACAAACATGGCCCTGAAGCCTGGCTGTAATCTTGGCAGAGGACGATCACGAATGAGCAGCTGTAATTAAGGAAACGGGGAAGAAATTACTATTGGGGTTTGTTTCGCTGCGAACGTCAGCTTTTTTATTGTTATAATACTGTTTTTTCACCTCCATCGGACATTCCATTGACAAGTTATGGCTGATTAAAGTTCACATTTATCGACATATCAAAGATTACAAATATCAATAACATCGATAATATCTTAACATCGAAAATAAATCGCCCCAATTAGGTTTTTCACATTATTTTCTCAACCGGCCTGTGCCGAGTTTCGTCTCATTTTGCCAGAACACCTCACATATGCCAAAGACTCCATGAAATAGCTCCAAGGAGCACCTTTGTAATGAAATTTTATTGACAAACTTAATATTCAATATATTTTTGAATATGCAAGAATAATTTTTTTGCAATAGCTATGAATATGATACCTAAGATGCTGCCTACTGAAGATGATGTTATGAGGCTTTTAAAATCACAAAAGTTTGTTAACGTATTAAAATTTATAAAAATATTTCACAATTATTTTCTTGATACAATGCACACAGAAATTGGCAATGTGTTAAATAAAAGTTTTATTCTATGCAAATAATTGAACAAGATTTTGTTTTTGAAAAGATCACACCAAAGAATTATTTGAAATATATATGTTTATATATATTGGTTACTTTTAAACTTACTTTCTAGTCTACAAACATTTCTACAGCTCAAAAAAATAGCTTTTTGCATATCTGAATAAGCTTAAAACATGATTTATATTGCATAAAAAAACATTGAAATTTAAATGCTTAAATTCTATGCACCATAGACATTAAGATGAAAGTAACCAGTTAAAAGTGTGGTTAGATATGAAACTCGGACTGTGTGGTTAACAAGTTTCACAACTTGAACTACGGGGGGTCATTTGTAATTGCAAGTACCCAGAAAAGTATCTTACGATTTCATGACGGAAACCTTGCTCAATTGAAGATAGGATTGGTATCAAACACCTGTGAAATTGTTCCATCTGAAATGGTATTTTGTGTGAGTTAGGCTAGCAACTGAATCAATTGAAAAGAACAAAAAAAATTGTGCACACATATTCTCTGTTTTCTAAAAATGTCTAGTGTTCCATGAGCTGAAACTTCGACAGGTTAGTTCTTTGGACCCTTAAGATTTTGACCAATATTGTGGCTTCAAATGAAAAGAATTTCACAAAAAGCAAATGATCCTTTGTACCTTTAACAATTATAAATAACTAATGTACTGGAATCGTATTGTTAAACTTAGTTTAAAAGTTGTTTTTAACAAAAAAGGATACTAGTATTTTTAAGGTAGTCAGATATTTCGCCCAATGATAAAGTAAAAAATGGATATAAATGATGAAGTAACAACAATGCGATATTCACAACAAATAGGAGGGACTATGAATACTATCTTAAAAACTAGATCTACCAAAAACATGTATGGGCAATAACTATCCTACATATTTCATAAAAAAAAGTCATAAATACTTGTGTTAGACACATTTTCAAAGTATGAAGGTGTGAAGTACTTCAGTTCTTTGGTTTAATTTTGAAATTAATCATTATTATGATTACAAAAATGCAACAAAATAGTCTGTGTATGAAATATTGAACAATACACTAGTTAATATTTAATACATACATACAGCGTGTGTCAATAAAAACGCAGGATTCAAAGCGAATTTTTTTCTGAGAAAATTATGCTACTGGTGTGCCTAATTTGATAAGGATTTGATTGTCCATAATTTCGTCTTTGACAAGATTTTTTGTTTGGTGGAATTTGGACTTTTGGTTCAAAAGTTATGACAAGTTTTGCGAAGCCCTTCTGAAGCGGGTTGGTCTGATTCAATGACCTTAACACAACGACCAGTTATGTACAATGCAGGTATGCATTGAAGACAATTAAACCAGAACAAAACTTTCTTTGAAACAACTGATGATAAGTATCACTTAACTTTAATAACTGGACTATCATTGTTTCAAAGCATCATGAATGTCGTCTCTGACATATCAAATAACATTGATTGTGGACTAAAGGATTATGTAAACCTAATCCTGCCACAGATGTCCTTCTTTGTGATCCACAAATACTTTCACCTGTACTGAATTCAAACCTTTCATTAGGTATGTGTGATTTCACAAATCAGACCAGCTTGGAATTTATAACCCTTCTTCAATGTACTCTATCTCTGGACAGGATTGTCCAAATGAGATGGGATAAAAAGCATAGTGAAGAGAAGGAAAGGTACTTTGAAAAGAGGGTTAACATTATGATGAATAGGGGTGGTTTATATTCTTAATATTTTTGTTTCTAATCCTGCGTTTTTATTGACACACGCTGTATACTTTATTAAGTGAGCATACCGGCGAAGTACAATACTCTGTTCATTAAAGTACTATGCTTTAACCAATTGAGGCTGATAAAGATAACGTTTTTCATGCATAGTTAGCAAGAAACGTTACTGGATTGAGTTATTCCCAGTGAAGTTTCTTAGATTTTTTTTTTTCAATTTAGTTCACCATTTAACCCATTCATTTATTGTAACATTTTTACAAAAAAAATAAATTTTAAGCACATGTAAAAGACATCTATTTCTAATAACTGAATATGTAAATACATTTTGATGATTTGATCTGTCCCAGATAAAAATAACCAATATTTAAATATCATCTGTTAACTCATTGCCATTTAAATAATAAAGATTTGTTGCTAAGATTATGGCCTAATACAAAATTTATAAAAATAAAAAGTTTTCAGACAACGGAATGCAAAATGGATGCATTTGTTTCAGTATTATCTGTTTACATCAAATATGTCAACATATGACACATTGAATAAAGAAAATGGTTATTGCGAATCCATCACGGAGCTTCAGAATTTCCTATTACTATTTCATACAGGGTGTGCAGACTAATCCACGACCTCAATTAGACACTCAGACACAGGTGGTATGTACGCACTCTTGTTGGACCGCGTTCTGGGAATTTTCTTATTGCTAAGCCACTTAGGACTGAGTTATGGGGACTTTCTGCTGTCCCCACAGCGTCTTGGTCCCCATAGTACCATGGGACAAAACGTATACATCCCCACAGTTGCGGGACAAGTATGCGTGGATTCGCAAATACACACACGCCTGGCTATTTAGAACCTTACTATATGCGCACAAGCATGTTTTCACCTCAGAAATGACTATTAAGTTTCTTCCGCTGTTTAGTTTATTTTGATTATGAGTGGTTTGGCTTAAACATAAGTATAGCAGTATGCTGCCAGTTGCTATGGAAACAGAAAAGCCATCCCCCTGATGTCAGTAAGGGGTCCTGGTGATTTCAAGAGGCCATGCACCCCTATTTGTTAGCCAAAACTGAAACCTTGGCATACTGTATAGGTGCAATTCCATGGTAACTCACGTTGGAGGGGTCTTGGAGGGGACTCCGTCAAGTCTGTGCTTAGTTTATAAAGTGAAATTATTGAGGATGGATTTTTCTCACTGAAGATCCCTTGAAATTAATTGAATAAACTACAACAAAAGGCCAACATAAAAAAAGTTCTTTTGGCTTGGCAATAAGTTTTATGGGTAACTCACGTTACACAAAAAGGATATGGAAAATTTTTAAATGCCTTCCATTTGAAAGTTTTCCTCATACTGTACGCCAATGAAAAATCTGTTCAGTGTCCTTGCAACATTAGGGTATATAAGTCATATTCTGCCATTACAATTATAAATAATCAATCATAAAGCTTCCAGAGGGACATATTTCAGTAAGTCAGTTATGGTAACTCACGTTGCAGTTTGTCCGCCATTCTTTGGTACAAGTTGCCACGTACAATATCTGAGATCTCATTTTGTTCCCTCATACGATCAGAGCTTCATGACACATGGCATCAAATGACACGACATCAAAATCACTGTGTATTCATTGTTTCATTGTTGCCTCAAATTTAGTGGCAACACAGCAAGCAATGAGTAACATGCGCTTATGTTGCCCCAGCAGCGTGGCTACTCATTGGGATTTTTTCCCAAGATCTTGGGAATTTAGGCAAGGGCCTCGAAACGTATTGAGAACAGACAAAATATTAATTGAAGCACTTTGTGAGCCCCATTCACACACAAATAGGGTCTGAGCTGCTATTTCTATGCAAAATGACGATATCTTGGGAAATCTTGGGAATTTTTCTGTGGTCATCTTGGGATTTTCAAATTTGATGAGTGGCCACCCTGCGCCCCAGTTAGGATGAAATTTCATGTGAAATCAATTCTGCTGGTTGAAGTTTCTCGGACCGCCCGATTTATGAAGTCACATGGTTGAGAGGAGCGACAGGCTTGATGTACACCAAGCAGCCGTCCTTGGGTTTGCAGGTTACCATCTTAACGAAGTGCAAAGACTGACCGGGTACCAGCTCAAAGTGGAAATACTTCATCAGTTTGGCCATGATGACGCGAGCCTCAATCTGTCACGGGTGGAGGGGAGGAGAATTATTGACAATGTTTGAAAATGAAATATGCCATATACTTCACCGTCTTTATTGGTGGGCACGTGTGGTCTAGCGGTGGAGCACAGGATTCATGATCGTGAGGTTGTGGGTTCGAGCCCCGCCGTGGCCATGCGTGTTGTGCCCTTGAGTAGGGTGCTTTACCGCAATTACTCCTCTCAACCCAGGTGTTAAATGGGTACCGGCATTATTCAATGCTAGAAAGGTAATTACAGACTCGCTGTGGAGGTGGTGTGGCGATCCCCCCCACAGCAGCATATGAGTCTGGCCCAATCGCTAACGAAAGAGAGATGGGCACTCCGTTCCTGTTAACACAGGTTTGTCCCCTTCACTTTACTTTAAGTTCACCGTCTTTACGCCAATGCGAAAACGAAGCGAGTTTGACATTTTGAAACATTAGCTATGAAATTCAAAGTTGAAATGTGTTCAACTGTTGCGAATTTGCAGAGCGAAAACTTGCCATGGCATCTCAACTTCATGGTCTTGTTCAATTTCGCGTTCAGTATGTGTTACTTTTGGTTACAATATTTATTGGCCTGAGTTGCAAACAAGTCGATCACAGATTAAATCATAAATCCAATAAGTCAATCACAAGTAAGTTTACAACAATATCCTAAGGCAAGTTATTGCGGTAGCACCATGTGGCAAAATCTCTTTTGTGAGTATGTGTGGTTCTGAAAAGAACCGGAGGGTACTCAAGGTTTCGGACGGTATGCTCTGCCCATCGTCAGGAGACTGAGGGATTGAGCACCCTCAGTTTGCATCCTTCTTACGCTTGACTGCTTGCATCCCACGGCCTGCATGAGTTCCCCGGGGTTTGCATCCCTCTCACGCTTCATTTTTTCAGTCACAGCCACTTCACCGTTGGAATCCATCAGTCTCCTGACGACAGGCAGAGCATACTGTCCGAAACGTTGAGTACCCTCTATTCTAATTTAATGGAATTTTGCGTTGGGGTGATGTAAATCAAATTAGGTTAGCCCTTCACTGACGTATGAACACTGTATACTCAGTTTGTACCTCCCGAGTGAAAGTTGGAAAAAATCACTCGGGTGGGACTCGAACCCACGACCTCCTGCTTTCTAGTGCAGATGTCTTACCACTCGACCACCGAGCTAACGGGATCGGTTGGCTGGTATGAATCTGATGTACATAGCAGCGGGTACCGCATTAACTATTCTAATTTAATGGAATTTTGCGTCGGGATGATGTAAATCAAATTAGGTTTGCCCTTCACCGACGTCCCACCCAAGTGATTTTTTCCAACCTTCACTCGGGAGGTAACACAGTGAGTATCCTCTGGTTCTTTTCAGAACCACACATACTCACAAAAGAGATTTTGCCACATGGTGCTACCGCAACAACTTACCTTATTATTACCCTTCACCATGCAAACCTTCAAATCTTATCGGGGGAGGGAGGGGGTTCAATGCAAAATGAATGACTTGTGAGGACTGGAATGTATTAAAGTAGATCATTTGTAGCTATCCAAAAAGTAACTGACAAAATCATTGTTGAAAAGCTTACTTAAGAATGACACTCAGACCAGCACCACTGCTCCCTCCCCCCCCCCCTTTTTACGTCTAGAATATATCGGACGGACCCTGAGCTAACCTATTTCACTTCACTCTTCTAAATTCAAAGATGGCCCTTCTCAGTCACTGAAGGGTCATTATGTCAAGCACTCACCATTGCAAACTGTTGCCCGATGCATTTTCTTGGACCCAGAGAAAAGGGGATGTGCACATATTTGAAACTAATGAAGAAAAATGGGTAAATGTCCATTGAAACGTACATAAATTTTTTGAAGTTCGGAGTCCTAAATTCACGATCCAAGCAGACTTTTCTTTTGACAAAGAATTCTCAACCTTTATACTTTATATACTTGCGGTCATTGTAGATGGTAATTTAAGCAGATTGCAACAACGTATTATGGCTAACAGAACTTTTGTACATAACGTAACAACTCTTGTGAGAAAACAATTCCTATAAATGTCAATGAATAAAGTGATGAGTCTTCGCATAAATCACTGAAGGTCAAAGGCGAGGGCCATTATCAGCAACCAGGCCCCTAACCAGTTTTACTGCTTCATCACACAATTATTCCCCATTCATATCTAGCTAATCTGATCAAAAATCATAAAACGTCAAAAAGTTGGCAAACTGCCCAACGATTTTGTTTTACTATTTAACTCAATGTTCAGGCCACTTCCACTATGAACATGTTCATCCCTTAAATTCATTAAAAGTCCACTTCTCTGTGAAAAGAATCTTTAAGAGATGTTTCACGGACATTTACATGGGGCTGATATGGGACTAATCCTGTAAGGGTGTTTTCACGTTTTTTTAATGACCCTGGCCACTGAGGATTATCATTGGTTATACATAACGGTACACTGTGTCTATCTCCATGGGTAAACAAAGGACTTTCTTAAAGGGAATGTACATCATTGGCTTTTGCTGTAATATTTAGAAATGAACTTTTTGAAGGGTAAGTATAATAGATCAAATATTGTTTTAACTGACATGTTTGAAGTTTTGTGTTCGAAAATGCTTGAAAAACCAAGAAAAACAAAATTGTTTAAGTAGTCTGGTTCCCTACTCCACTAAAGATAAAATGGATCAATTTATAGATGTCGGAAAATTGTAAGGTAAGGGAACCAGTCTAGCTGGCCTGCACCCGTTCATGAACATGTTACCAATAGCAAACAAATTAGGACTGAAAAAAATTGCAAATTTGGAGCAGTAGTTGAAAAATAGTTAGGTTTTTTGACCACCGTTGGAAATGAATACAAAAATACCATTTTCTTGATAATAACTTGACACCAGGTGCCATAATTTTACAGGATGCTTTAGACTGTCATTTACCAACATCCTAGTAAGGTATTTCGTAAAAACTTGGTAGTTTTATTTTTCGCTGTTTGCAAATGTTGTTTATTCCCTTTAAGGGTGCTTTCACGGACTCCTAATCTGGCTTAATAATTATGTTGAAAAATCCGTGAAAATTTAGTTAACTGTAATTTCAAGGGAAAATGGCTCTTTTAACGAATTTTTAAGGTATGAACATGTTCATACTATGGTGGAGATTGTGCATGCGGTGTGCTCATCATCTCATTACACAGAGATCATATCCGTGGTTAAAAGCTCTCAGCTGTGGCCAGCGTGCAAGGTGCGCACTGTGCACGTCTCACAACCGGTGTTTAAACGGCAGATTAAAACCAACCACATGACAGGTTAATGACCAATTAGAATAGTCCCAGGTATTTATGAATTCATGTTTAATTAATGATCAATTTGTATGATGAAGATGCCTTCCACAAGGATCATAGTGCCCTAATTGCCTTTCCCAATACACCGATGAATAAAAACAAATCCTTTTAAAGCCAATATTCTCAGCCTAAAGCCCGGTTCATACTTCAAGCGAATGCGAATGCGAAGCGAATGCGAATGCGAATTTGACGTCATGAAACATTCGCTGCGAAATTCGCCCGAGTTGAAATGTGTTCAACTTTTGCGAATTCGCAGCGTGAATACTTGCCATGACGTCACAGATTCGCGTTCGCTTTCGCATGAAGTATGAACCAGGCTTTAGTTGTTACCTTTCGTCATTCAGAAATCGACTTGGTATGAATTCCTCTGGCTTTTCAAAATACTCCTCCTGCCTGGCCATGTTGATCATACTCACCTAGAGTAAGAATGTCATCAGAAAGCTAATGCTTCCACACAAGATATCATTAGATATTGCCACGCGGCCAGCACCGTGCATTTCTAATGTATTGGAATGGACACATTTCTCAGTTCATGTTAAGCTTGTATTTTGATCACATGTTTATATTACAACACTGTTATACAAATTGGGGACTGTATCACTCGTAAGGCAAACGTGTAATGTTCAAGCCAGAGTACCAAGCGGAGCTATCAGCCATTCCCACGTTAATCCCGACCAGCCCTGAATTATGTAATTACACAGTCTTTGAGCTTACTATCTACAGCAATGGGTGCCTCTCCCCTTCTATTCCTTGGGGAAATACACTCAACCAAAAAAGAAAGTCCCCCTTAATACATTTTTGTCTAACTCAAAAACTACTGGGCACATCTTGCTCAAATTACAACTGATCAGTACAGAAATTCCTTAGCAATCCAGCCATACTCTTTGTTTGGCCCACAAAAGAGTGATAATGTGTACAAAATTATGCAATTTATGACAAATGGTACCAAAAAAAGTTGCACTTTTGTATACGTGCAAGACGAGTGTGAACGACAACTTGCACGTATACAAAAGTGCAACTGTTTTCGGTATCATTTGTCGTAAATTGCATAAATTTGTGCACATTATTACTGTTTTGGGCCGAATAAAGAGTATGGCTGGATTGCTAAGGAATTTCTGTACTGATTAGTCGTTGAGCGAGAGTTGCTCAGTAGTTTTTGAGTTAGACAAAAATGTATTGGAAGGGGGGGGGACTTTCTATTTTGGTTGAGTGCAATAGCCATTTGTCACTCTTCTGTTGACTTTTTTAACAAAAATGTTTGGTAAGGTTTGTACATAAAAATCGGGAGCCAAGGACAATGTTTGGTATAGCCGAATGTTCGGTATAGCGGTGTTCGGTGTAGCGACGTTCCACTGTACATGAATCACAACAGTACATGAAATAAGCAGCACCAGACTAATGCAGTGTAGATGCTACATGACATACATGAACAGGCACATCTCATATAGCTGCTCACTGACCAGCGTTAGTCACAAGGGACAATCAATGAGATAAGTAACCAGTCTAAGTGAAGTGATAGTCAGTGAGTGGACCAGTCACTAGAGACTACAGACTGGCCAGTCACTAGAGACTAGAGACTAGCCCTCTCTGAGACCAGGGAAAAAGAAAAACCTACCCCAACAGGGGTGCCTGCGGGTACTTTGATACCATTATAGACGACATCTTTGGTCAGCTGTCTGGGCACGCTGGACACTGGAGGATGGACACGCAAACCTTCCTTCAAAACCTGGAGTGAAACAAGTACAAGATAAAATTTGTGGCCTTGCTCTTTGTGTTTTTATCCGTCATCTGTTCCGAGTACTGCAAAACCTTTGCGTGTACACACGTCATCCAATGTGAACTGGTAAATGCTGCAGCAGATAATATTGTCCAGGGTTGTGGTGGTAAGTTAGAATATTGTGGCTACCAAAAATATATTTGAGTAACTTTCAGTTGATAATCCTGTTATATATTCAAATTATCTTACCGCCTGAGTGTATTTCAGATTGGACAAGTCCTCGAAGCTAACGTATCCGTTGTCACCAATCACAGCGTCTGCTTCTGTCTTCATTCTGAGTGTATTACAATACACAAATATAGCTCTTGAAGGCAGCTGGAATATTTTTCTTCACACACCCACACAAATGTTGATTATTTTTTGACATTTTGAAGCTCACATGAACACTTACTATCAACAGAAAAGCCACCAGCATAGAGAATACTTTTTTCCCCAGGAAACTTTCTAATTCCTCCAAAATCAAAAGTTGGGCAGGAAATTAATTGCACATTTTTATATACCTCAAATTTTTAAGGTTAATATAATGTCTTACGCAAGTAATGATGTGTAGTGGTCCTCGCAAAACCTCTTGCTAGGGTCTGGGAGGGTTGGGGATTGTCATCTATTCGCGACCGCTCACATTTTTTTTTTTACTATTCTATTTGATAAATAAATATGCCATTCCAATCTTGTATGGATGATTGGATATTTGGATTTTCGCAGTTTCAGCAAAGCCCTACATTAGGAAAAGGAGGGGTAAAAATACAGTATTTTCCAATGGGGGGAAATTTCACAACAATTTACTCTTTTTGGGGGTAATATTTCACCCTGGTTCTAAGTAGTGCCTCATAGTATTTTGAAGCCCCACAACTCACTTGTATACAACTTCTGGATGTTGCGCAAGCTCCAACAAAGTAGACGCCATGAGACATGCTGTGGTCTCTTGTCCTGGAAATAAATCACAAAAAATCCTCAGCAAATTATTTCAAGCCCAATTACAAGAGTGGGGCGTCATACACTTTCATGCCAAAATAATGTTGTACTTTAAAAATTGGCCTTCAATTGGTGCTCAAAATTCTTTGTGTTGCCTTATTGCTATGGAGTGCTTTGGTCCAGTGTTTGCAGCAACTGACTTGGTACCGACTTGGTACGTGGGTTCGTACCCTGATGGGAAACATAATAATAACAATCATGGTCATTTACAAAGCGCCGGTATCCGCCGCAAGTGGCGCTCATGGCGCTTCACTGCATAACCAATGTTGTCCAGTGGTTACGGTGTTCGACTCGTGTGTCGTGGTACATGGGTTAGAATCCTGACGGGGAACATGGTGCTTGCGCTCCTGAGCAAGGCACTTTACCATTATTGCTTCGTCCTTCGGATGGGACGTAAAGCCATAGGTCCCGTGTGTTGTGTAATGCACATTAAAAGAACCTAGTAACACTTATCGCTAAGAGAAGAGGTTCGCCCCGGTGTTTCTGGCAGTGGCTGCTTAATGTGCCGCAGCACCTTGTAAACCATTATAAAGGTGCCACATAATGGGTCTCATATTTGTAATAAACTTCATTAAAACTAGATATAATTACCAGCGCCTTGAGTACCTAATTGTTGGTAGAAACGTGCACTATATAAGACTCCAGTATTATTATTATTAATTTAACAATGAAGACATATGCAGAAAAGAATCTGAAAGTCACATTCAGAAATAAGATAAACTGAAGAAAAAAAATATAAAAAAGCGATATTAAAATTAACCAAATGCTTCCAAACTGACTTTGAAAGTTTCCCAGTTTCAGGTACAGTAATCCTAACTTTGGTACTGCAATCTGAATAATTCTCTCTCCCCATCGATGTTTCGCCACATTTTCCCTTTTTTCAATCATTATTATTATTATTATAGCTAAACAGGTACTTGTGTACGGAGTCCACTCATTCCTAATCCATACCGGCCCCCAGGAATGTGACAAAATGATCCACCATCTTCTCCAGCTCCACCTCCGTGATGACGCCGTTCTTGTCGCTCAGCGTCGACGTCTGCAGTATGTGAGCCAGTATGTTGTTGTCCAGCGTCTGGCCAGAGTTCAAGGACTCCACGGTGGTCATGATGCAATCTCGCGCCATCTTGCGAATGCGGTAAACGGCCTGTCTCCCCTTCTCACGAAATTCCCTAGCCAACTTGGATGGGTTGCACTGAAATTTGAAAAAAAAATGCCGCATCTATCTACGAATCACAAAAAAAAAATTTTTTTCAAATACTGCCCTCAATTTACCCTTTTTAGTTAGTTCGCATTTTGTTTGCAATGGATTACTCACCTATGAATGGGTACAAGGCAGCTAGACTGGTTCCCTGACCTTACAATTCCTCAGCATCTATTTATTGCTCTGTTTTATCTAAAAAGGGGTCAGGGAACCAGACTTCAGGAACATGATTGTTTTTCCTGGTTATCCCAGCATCTACGAACACAAACCTTCAAACAAGTCAGTGAAATATTTACTATAAAATACTAACGCCAAAAATCCATCAATTTCTGAAAATAACAGCAAAAGCAAATGTTGTATATTCCCTTTTACTAATTCAACTTGATTTTTAACTAATTGAACTTGATTTTATTACTTTGATTTTATTAATTTTGTACTTCTTAAAGATATGACACTCGGGCCAAGGATATGATCAGGCGCAGATCCAGAGGGGGGCTTCGGGGATCAACTTCCTAAAAAATAGTTGAAACCCCCCCCCCCTGCTGTGTGACCCCCAAAAATTATACTGGTATAATGTCTACCTGTTCAAAATACGGTACACCATTCTGTAATCTAGTGTTAATAACTGTCGGATTTGAACAGCACCCCCTATTGAAATATGGTACCAGGCCCCCCCTTGCTGATGAAAACATGAAAAAAAAAACTGCGAAAATTCCTGGATCTGCCCCTGATGATTTATAGAACAGGTGTTGCATTTACCCATAGCAGAGGCCTGAGGAAGTTTTCAAATGCTGACTCTGCTGCACACCTGATATCTGCAATGAGCTGAGGTTTCTCTTCATCCAGTCTGTTCACATGAAGACCAAATGCAACCTGCACAAAAATAGAAAGTAATTGCTGTCTTCTGTGCTTTCTTCATTTGTATCAATATCCCTTGACATGCTACTTGAATATAAGGGGAAAACAATTTCAACCATCTGCAGCTGATTTCATGAGACGAATGCGTAGGACTTCCCCGACAAATTTTATAATTTTAAGCACAATCATTTTTTATTTTAAGCACAATAAGCTTACGCTCAATTTCACGAAACTTGGCGTAGCTGCCCCACCATTTTAAAGAGGTTGTGGAATGCTCGAAGACATTTCCGTCATTTTTCGGGCATATGTAGCCTAAGGTGTGATGAAATAAAAACGACTATTGTTTCTGTCATGAAATGAATACAAAAGGTACTTTTGAGAGCTGTTTTTCAGGTCCTGTTTCGACCCAAACGTGCAATTTGTGTAAAAGTCGTCGTTGGGGGCAGCAAACAAAACATACTAAATCGTGACATAATAAACAGGACTCCCTATGCAGCATAGTATAAACGAGTCCTGTTTATTACGTCACGATTTTTCTGATTTTACGAAGAACCCGACGACTGTTGATTTCAATTATGCGCTCACCGACCAACAAATTACTCAATGAATTTCAGTTTTATAAACATATAAACGCACATTACAAAAGAATAGGAGTTTGTCATTATGATATATATGGGTCTACTCTACAATAAAAAAATATAAAAAACAAACGACTTTCAGCATTCCACAACCTCTTTAAATTATCTAAACATGTTGGACGAGGCAGCAAGACTTTCAACAGATATTTGTGTATGAGTTTGTAAAATAATCTATTTTCAGTCGCTACGCCACAATGACGCCACCTATTAACAATTATTCAAGTTAGACTCAATATGAGGTTCATGTTAGGCTAAATATGAAGTTGATGTGAGGCTAAATATGAGGTTCATGTGAGGCTAAATATGACTATGAGGTTCATGTTAGCCTAAATATGAGGTTTATGTTAGGCTCAAAATGGGGCTAAATATTAGGCTAAATATGAGGCTCAATATGAGGCTCAATATGAGGCTCAATATTAGGCTAAATAAGAGGTTGATGTGAGGCTAAATATGAGGTTCATGTGAGGCCCAATATGAGGTTCATGTTAAACGCTTAATATGAGGTTCATGTGAGGCTCAATATGAGGTTCATGTGAGGCTAAATATGAGGTTCATGTGAGGCTCAATACGAGAGTCATGCTAGGCTCAATATGAGGTTCAAGTAAGGTTCGTGTTGGGTGCCAATAAGAGGTTCATTTAGAAATTCAGCCAGAAT
This sequence comes from Patiria pectinifera, assembly GCA_029964075.1. Lineage (NCBI taxonomy): Eukaryota > Metazoa > Echinodermata > Asteroidea > Valvatida > Asterinidae > Patiria > Patiria pectinifera. Next base: position 3,071,291 of record CM057142.1, read on the forward strand.
TTCTGAAACTACGAGGTTAAATACGAGGTTCATGTGAGGCTCAATGAGATTCATGTGAGGCTCAGTACTAGGTTCATGTGAGGCTAAATATGAGGTTCAAGTTAGGCTCAATACAAGGATGATGTGAGGCTAAATGTGAGATTCATTTGAGGCTAAATATGAGGTTCAAGTTAGGCTCAATATCAGGTTCATGTTAGGCTAAATATGAGGTTGATGTGAGGCTAAATATGAGGTTCATGTGAGGCTAAATATGAGGTTCATGTGAGGCTCAATATGAGGTTCATGTTAAAGGCTCAATATTAGGTTCATTTGAGACTCAATGAGGCTCATGTGAGGCTTAATGAGGTTCATGTGAGGTTCAATACGAGGGTCATGCTAGGCTCAATATGAGGTTCATGCAAGGTTCGTGTGGGGTACCAATAAAAGGTTCATTTGGAAATTCAGCCAGAATTTCTGAAACTACAAGGTTAAATACGAGGTTCATGTGAGACTCAATGAGGCTCATGTGAGGTTCAATGAGGTTCATGTGAGGTTCAATACGAGGGTCATGCTAGGCTCAATATGAGGTTCATGCAAGGTTCGTGTGGGGTGCCAATAAAAGGTTCATTTGGAAATTCAGCCAGAATTTCTGAAACTACGAAGTTAAATACGAGGTTCATGTAAGGCTCAATGAGATTCATGTGAGGTTCAGTATGAGGTTCATGTGAGGCTAAATATCAGGTTCAAGTTAGGTTCAATATGAGGTTGATGTGAGGCTAAATATGAGGTTGATGTGAGGCTAAATATGAGGTTCATGTGAGGCTAAATATGAGGTTCATGCGAGGCTAAATATCAGGTTCATGTGAGGCTCAATACGAGAGTCATGCTAGGCTCAATATGAGGTTCAAGTAAGGTTCGTGTTGGGTGCCAATAAGAGGTTCATTTAGAAATTCAGCCAGAATTTCTGAAACTACGAGGTTAAATACGAGGTTCATGTGAGGCTCAATGAGATTCATGTGAGGCTCAGTACTAGGTTCATGTGAGGCTAAATATGAGGTTCAAGTTAGGCTCAATACAAGGATGATGTGAGGCTAAATGTGAGATTCATTTGAGGCTAAATATGAGGTTCAAGTTAGGCTCAATATCAGGTTCATGTTAGGCTAAATATGAGGTTGATGTGAGGCTAAATATGAGGTTCATGTGAGGCTAAATATGAGGTTCATGTGAGGCTCAATATGAGGTTCATGTTAAAGGCTCAATATTAGGTTCATTTGAGACTCAATGAGGCTCATGTGAGGCTTAATGAGGTTCATGTGAGGTTCAATACGAGGGTCATGCTAGGCTCAATATGATGTTCATGCAAGGTTCGTGTGGGGTACCAATAAAAGGTTCATTTGGAAATTCAGCCAGAATTTCTGAAACTACAAGGTTAAATACGAGGTTCATGTGAGACTCAATGAGGCTCATGTGAGGTTCAATGAGGTTCATGTGAGGTTCAATACGAGGGTCATGCTAGGCTCAATATGAGGTTCATGCAAGGTTCGTGTGGGGTGCCAATAAAAGGTTCATTTGGAAATTCAGCCAGAATTTCTGAAACGAAGTTAAATACGAGGTTCATGTAAGGCTCAATGAGATTCATGTGAGGTTCAGTATGAGGTTCATGTGAGGCTAAATATCAGGTTCAAGTTAGGTTCAATATGAGGTTGATGTGAGGCTAAATATGAGGTTGATGTGAGGCTAAATATGAGGTTCATGTGAGGCTAAATATGAGGTTCATGCGAGGCTAAATATCAGGTTCAAGTTAGGCTCAATATGAGGTTCATGTGAGGCTAAATATCAGGTTCATGTGAGGCTAAATATGAGGTTCATGTGAGGCTCAATATGAGGTTCATGTTAAAGGCTAAATATTAGGTTCATGTGAGGCTCAATGAGGCTCATGTGAGGCTCAATGAGGTTCATGTGAGGTTCAATACGAGGGTCATGCTAGGCTCATGAGGTTCATGCAAGGTTCGTGTGGGGTATCAATAAAAGGTTCATTTGGAAATTCAGCCGGAATTTCTGAAACTTTCTTTACACACTTTCTTTAATCTCTTCTTCAACTTCCAGGCCAAACGCAAAAAAAGGCATGAATATTAACTACAGTTGCCTTTATTGATCTCCTTTTGCAGTAATTTTTTTCATCTTTCTCCCCTTTACTTCCTCCTCAAACAGTTTTGAGTACTCACCAATTCTTCTTCTTTTTTGAAAATTTTTGGAGGATTTGAAATGGTAAAAATTTCTTTAAATATCTTTAAAAAAAGACTGACAACACTAAAAAAGTTGTTGCATGTACCAGTAGGCTGGCCTACCTTGGTGATGCAATCTAGGGAGACCCTGTTGAACATGTCCAGCATGTTGACTTCAGTCTTCCCATCGGCTTTCTTAGACAAGCTCTCTAGGAGCAGGTCACAGCTGGTATTGAACTGGACAATACACGTTTTCAAAAAGCTGGCCAGAAAAATAACATTCAAACTCAGTGTAAAACACGGACCTTAAGCTTTTAGTACAATGTACAGCACTGAAAAAAGGAACAAAATTCAAAAGTGCAAACCAGGCAGTGTTATAAAACATTTCCCATGAGTATGAGTATGAGTACCATTAGTTTACCACGAGTACGAGTATGATTATGAGTACCGGTACAGGTATTTTTTCTTGTTTATAGTACAAGAACATTTGGATGACTATAGTGTGAGAATGAAACAATGTATTCAAGTACGAGAACAAGTATGAGTACAAGTACGAGTGGGAGAATGAGCAATCATGCTGCCATTTATTGTTTCTTTTTCCTCTTTCCAAATCTTGACCTGACTCTCGGACAGAGCAAGATTTTTAGTGCGGGCTTGTTCTTGGCCAGCTGGGAACAATTCAATCGCAAGACTTACTTGCGATGGAAGACTGGACTAAACAGAGCACCCATGGGTTTCCATGTCTCATGGTCGATTTCCGTCACAAGGCTTTTGCCGAAGAAGCGTTGTCCAAACAGCTGTGTCAGAGACCGATAGCCTGTTTGCCACTTGGGGAAGTTCTCCAAAACCAAGATATCCTGGAAAGAAAGCCATTCACCTTCTGACTGCATGTACCCGTTTCCATATGACAAAAAGTTAAAAACATCAACTAGCTCGCTGTTCAAAGCTGACAAGACAGGACATCAGACCTTTATCATGCTGCCACCATTTCAGTCATGTTCCCTGTATCCAATTACAGCAGTGAATGATAAGGGGGTTTTGGTCCAAAAAGGAACCAGACTATTTTCCCATTCAGCTTCGCTTTGGTTAAGTTGATTTCAATGGGAAAAATTCAAGATGGCCACAACATGATCATGGTCTATAACTAATATTAGGAGGCCCTATTTATGCCAAGTAATTGCAAAAAAAGACACACTATTTTGTTGACAGAACAACAGTTTTGTGAATAACCAAATTAAGAGGGGGGGGGGGGAGAGAGAGTACATCCCCCCTTCCTCCCCTGTGACGCCCCTGTCTAGCTCATACACAGGGTCTATTTTCAACTATGTTGTGTAAAGCAGTGGGGATAACATTTGAAAGTCTTGTGAATGACGACAGTGATGTACATGCACATGGGTACAATGTCTTAACCTAACCCCCTAGGCCCTTGTTGCTTACAACCATCCTCAATCCTCCAAAATCCTCCAAAATTTTGCAACTCCGCCTAAATTTTTCAAAATTGTCAGACAGTCCTGCCTCAAAATGCATTCATCCTCAATCCTCCAAAATCCTCCTCATCCCAAAACTTTGCACTCGTGTTTAAATGAAGGATAACCAACGCCAAATCCTTCAAAATCATCAGACAGTCCTGCCTCAAAATGCATTCATCCTCAATCCTCCAAAATCCTCTTGTGTTTCAATCACCATTCATCCTCAATCCTCCAAAATCCTCATGTGCTTCAATCACCATTCATCCTCAATCCTCCAGAATCCTCATTTGATTCAATCACTATTCATCCTTAATCCTCTTGAATCCTCCAAAACCGCCAGGAGGATTTTGGAGGAGTGAGGTGGGTTAGGGTTAAAGATGCATACCACGTATGTGCTCTTAAAAAAAATTGATTGCATTTTTAATTCGTGTGTTTTGTTTCAACAAAAATACTTAATTCTGATTTCGCGCATCTGCAACCCTCTGAAAAAGGACTTTCATTTAATGCACAAATAACCTGCTCTGCAAGAGCCGAATTAATATTTTCTGGCAGCAATTAATTCCAATTTTGTGCAAATAAAATTCAACAACTAAATATCTGGGGGGGTTTTCGTTTGAAGTCTCATTAAAAAATGAATAACTTTTTTTATTGCAGTTGAAAAAAACAAATCAATTTTTCGAGGTGAACCTAGAAAATAGCACAGGGATTACGTCTTTAATACTTCACATGAACAGTACTCAAACTGTAAAACGTCACGATCTCATACAATGGTTGAACAATCTTTAGCCTTACCCTTGCAGCTTCTGGGGTATACACCTGAACGTTGACATTGTGCAAGATATGGAATACAAAGACATTGCCATACTTTTTGGACCTGCATTTGTGAAAAGGGAAGGCAGTAAAACTTGTTTTGGATTCACTTAAAGATGTTTGCAATAAAGTTTGTCGTAAAACAATCTACATGTGCACACCCTAAGCAATGGAACATCTTCTTTGTTGTGTTGTGGGCTACAACCTAAATGTAGCCCACCAGCTACAGACAGGCATGCAACAGCGAATTTTGAAGAAAAAAAAAACGAGAAAACTCCAAACGACACAAGACTTTGTACAGTGTTTTTCAATTTGTAATACATGTAGCATACGTGAAAAGTAAAAAATTAGGAAATCAGCGGATCTGAGGAAAAGTGGCATGCCTGTATAGATGAGAACATTCAGGATTTCTGAGGGAATAGTATAGGCCCGTACTAGACGCTGTGCTACTGCCGTGCTGAACTCAATAAATTTTGACTTTGTCAATTTCGCACGGCACTAGCACGGCATTTAGACCCATTTGGCTCGGCAAAATGAGTTCTGCCAATCTCTATCCTTTGGCAATTGGGTTGTCGCGCTATCGTCCATCCAAAATGGCAGTGGCATGGCACTGTTCTAAATGCTGTGCCATTGCCAAGCGAAACTCAATTCAATTTGAATTTGGGGCAACCATTTTAGGAATGCGCATGCTCACAATACCCACTCTTGTATCCGCATCATGGGGGGGTGAAATTGGCCAAATATTTTGATCGCGCTGAAAGTTCACTGAACTGCTTGAACCTGACCAGTTACTCAAGACGCATTAAGGTGGGACTATAAAGTTTGGTGTTTAGAGCAACTGCTGTGCTGTAGACGAACTGTTGCTGTACTCATTTTAATTAAGTTTGGCGCCACAGTGGTTCGGCGTCTAGAACGGGCCTTAGCCAAAATCTCCCAACTTAACTGGTCTGTGCTCATGGTGCTCAAAACGTCTTTTCTGAACTTGAAGCAATTTATGCATACTAAGAGAGTTGTTGCATATCCACTTCAAGTCTAAGCTACATGTTTCAGTACTTTTATTGTTTACTTTGGTTTAACAAATACAATTTTCAATTGATAAAAGAAAAATAAAACCCTACCTACCAACCATTGATGATTCCTTTTTGGCCATAGTACCAGAAATGCAATAACATTGTTTAATTGGCCTAACCAAGGATTTATTGTCATAAATCTGAGGACAAATGTTCTAGGTTGCTAGGTTTGCAAGGAATCAAGAACTAAAAATCCGCAATTTCAAATCCAAGGACTTCACTTACCACTCAAACATGAGGTCATCTATCAACTTCTTGTCAGCAATCGCTTGTGCCATTTCTGCCAAGTTGCCCCAATAAAAGCTAGCAAAGAAAAGGAGACAGCTAATAATAACCCAGGAAAAAAATTACCCCTTTTTTTGGCAGTTGTAACCATTTTAACCCCAGCCAATCTTTCTGACAGGTTGAAAATTAAAAGAAAAGTCACAAAGTCTGAAGACAGGTTTTAAAAGAGGGTTTTGCTCATCTAACCCATCTAATGTCTAACCCTCCTACATGTAGATGCAAACATTCTGTGCCAAGTAGTTCTTTCAGTCAATCAAGTGACTGTTTTCACCAGTTCAGAATTCCCAGCCTACATGTATATAAAGCAGGATTGACTGTTAGGAACTGTTCAAGTAACTTGATACAGCTATGCTTAGACTCCAGGTGAGTGATAAAACAGCTGTAAAACAATCTTATCGATCTTATAGAGACAACATGCACTATCATATTTCATATTAATAAGAATTACAAATTGGAAAGGAAATTAGTATTTTTGAGAAGGCGTGGACGAATGATCGCGAAAACATGTACTGCTCGTTGTGAATAATAACACCAAGTACACTATAAAAATCCATTATTACCCAATTGCAGTATCCAATCAGGATACAGGAAGAAAGTTTCCTATCCAGGGCTTACTATTGGAAACCAGGTTGGAAATAAAGTAAGCATTGGGGACGATGGATTCTGGATGCAATGTGATGAAATATACTGGTAGTATACTGAAACTTATAAAACCCGAAAGAATGTTTTTTTGCGTTAAGGTTAAAACAAATGGTTCCACTGAAGCGGATGAATTTCTGTTCATAAAAATATTCACATACAATGTAGTTCTGACTCACCAAACGATGTAGCATTCAATATATTTGCAGTGTTATTTGTTTGTTACAGGGAATGGCAAATATAAAAGACTGAAAGACCAAATGTATCTTTATGTATATGATCGGTAGATAGCAAGTTTGGGGCTATAGGCAATGATTTATCAGTCTACAGAGTTTCTATGAAGAAAAACTTGCAGAGGGTAAGAGGGTTATTTTTTCTGTTAAAACGAAACTACACTGGAATTGGCGTAAAGCATGACTGGTTTCAATTAACCTTGCTATTTTGTTGAGTTCAGAATGCCTGCAACGTCAATGAAACTTTCAAATGACAAGAAAAACCTTCAGGGGAAAGGTTTGAACATTTGCCCCACTGAAAGATTGAATGAAAAAATCCTGGCAAGCATATTTAACTTTACCACCATCGTCATGGCCGAGGTTATTGCTTTCGGGTCAAAGCTTCCATCATGGCGGAAATATCATAGACATGTCATGATTTTAGATATCTTCCTGCACTGCCTGAAGATTTAGAAAATACCTCCTCTTGATATTTTACAGTGTTTGTACTAGACTCTCGAAGCACCCTACTTAGCTGCTGGAACACATTTTTGCCCAGGAGTAGGGGGTGCTGAAGCAATTTCCAGCACCCCAATCCAAATAGTTGGGGGTGCTGCAGCACCCGCAGCACCCACAGCACCCCCCGTTCCCGCGGGCTTGATTAGCCCCAAATATGGGGCTCTTATACCCAATGAACCGGTACATGTACCAGACTGCCCCTGTAACTAAGCCTTATTGCCATCTATTGAAAAACGTGTAAAAATTTGCATTTACAACATATTCCTTCTGTCTAATTTTAGTTGTCAGACCATGAATCTGGAGTGCTGAATGGCAACACAAAGCAACTGATGAATGGTGTGCAAGACGTTTTCATTGGCTGGCATACTGCCCCACCTACAAATGGACAGTCTATTAAATATTATCTAAGCCCAATTTATGGAGCCTGGGCCCTGAATACATAATGGTCAGCCCATAAATCGAGTCAGATTACTAGAATGCAAATTTTATTCTGGCGCCCACAGCCATCTGTGGGGGAAAATGCCAGATGTTTTGGGTTTTGGGGTTTTTTTTTTCTTGGCAATTAAATATTGCGTTGGTTAAGTGGGCGAACAGTAGGATTGAAATTAAAAAAATATAAAACAGGACAAATGTAGGAATTTGGAGGACAACATCAGGATAAAAGTAGGACTTTTGCGAGCTTTCGAAGTTTTTGTTGATATTCAACAATGTCCACAGCATCATAAGCCTCATCTAGTCACATCACTTGTGGTCCCAGTAGTACAGTTGCAGTACTACTGCGCCAAATCTTGTAATATCCAGCTCACTAGGGCTAAGCTCATGACATGGGGAGATGACGATTGGGGGAGGAGGGGTTGGCACACACCCTCCCATGAAAAAAATTCCCCCCCCCACTCATCCCCCTCCCAACTTCTAGAATATTGGGGGCAATATTGGGGGCGGGGGGGGGGGGTTGACTGGGGGGGCACAATATTTCTAGTAAGGTGTTTCCTGGTAATATACGCCATCTTGCCGACAGGGCAATTTTACACACGTTGCTGTGTACTCATCGTCAATGGAAATCTTTGCCACTTCCAAGTCATCATGTGGTCATTCCAAAATGCACCCGCGTCTCGCAATGCGTGATCAAGATGGTGCATATCCTACTAGGCAAGTCTACCGTGAAACTGCTTTGGAAGTACACCCTCTCCCCCGGAAATTTGTCAGTCCTATAATAAAGGTTATAACCTAGTATGCCCAAGTAGACCAAATGTTGCAACCTGACACCACTTTTTTCTTTGAAGGTCTAGTCATTGCAAAAATTAAGACATGAATCTGTGCCTTCAAGCCCAGACTACTAAACACCGTCAGTGCTATGTCGCCACCGGCCAGCCTGAGGACCCTCTAAACCAGTCTGCATGATTTTCTTTACTCGCACCCAAGTTTTGATGTACAGCACCATATTTGTTTGCACCGCACCGACTGTGAGGTCACAGTCACCCTTCCAGTTTAGCTCAGAGAGCTGCTATAGGACATGTAGGAAGTAAATTACTGAACTGAAGACTGAAGACTGTCCGTCCGAGAAACATTTCAAACTTTGTCATTAGGAAATAGGCCTACTTGGAAAATTTTCTTGACTCTCCATAGACTTTGTACATAACCCTGATAACCAGTGGTATCAGACTGCAACATATTTTCGACCTTAGTTACCACAACAGATTTTTAACAGAAATTGCCCCCCCCCCCCCGCCCCCTAACAAAGTTACTTTATTTGGCCTACCTCGTTCGCTTTGGTCCTGGAATGTGGCTGTATTTGACATGCAAATAGTGCAAAAACAACGTGTATGAGAGAAACAGACTGCCGAGCAATAGCAGGACAAAACCTGCCACCGAAACTAACAAAACAGTCAGGCAAACCATGCTTAAGTTGTACTAAAATTGAGATCATAAGGAAACTGACGATAACTCTCTCAGCTCACATGGCTCACGTCACGGGATCGGCACCGCTCATGCTGCTTATGCAACCCATGTACGCACGTACGTGCCGCCAGTATAGTGAGCGCCCTCTACAGTCAACTACTAGTCCAGAATGGGGCCGTGCCTCCAAAAATAATGTTGCTGATGATTGCGCGCCCTGATCTGTTCATGAAAGTTCAGTAATATTTTTAGTTTTAATTCACCAGTCGGTTTATTGAATATTCCACACAAAAAAGCGTAATGTTTTGGTAACTATTTTTTTTCCAATGAACACTCTATGTTTGAATTATAAGACGGCTCAAAGATACAAATAGTTAGCGTGATCAAAGAATTAAATAAACATTGATGATCATGGTAATCTTCGAGGCTAAAGTTTAGGCCCTTCTTTATGTTGGACCATCATGGGGACGAAACCCATTTTTGTCCGTGTATGTTGTTTTCATACGGTCATCATCCGCATTTTCTGTCTCTCTAACCACATCCCCCCCCCCCCACCCCCGTCTTTTTTCTTGCCCGAAGTATATATTTTGCTGAACTTCCTGTATACTAGGTCCAAACCTGGAGTCTCAAATGTGGTTGGGACTGTAGTCGAGTCGAGACTGTCCGAAAAAAAAATTGGGCCCATCCCTATATAGCATGGCCCGCTAAGAATGTTTTATTGAAATTGTTTTTTTCCCGAAGGGCGGCAAAGTCCCTTCCTTTCCTGCACTACTACCAAGGAGACATGCTAGTTCAAATTGGATTTCAGTCCTCGATCATGCCCGATTCCGTCCCTCGGTTTTCTCTTGAATAGGCTTCCAGGAATTTTCGGCTCCCCGCCTCTAAAGCTGAACAATAATATTCTTCATTGTCTAGGATTAAAAACCCTCGAATTGAAATGATAATTTTGAAAAGAAGGCCGTCCATATTCACCAACGGTCGTGACACATATCAAAAGAAAGGTTAATCAGAAGTTGGTCCCAGAAAGTATGAAGAAATAGGCTCAAAACGTAAAACATCAATTCCCACGGTGACTGCTCTATGTTCCGACACCCCTATGTTCCGACAACGGTTAGGGTTAGGGTTAGGGTTAGGGTTAGGGTTAGGAATATGTGCAGTCGGAACATAGGGGTGTCAGAACATAGAGGTGTAACCATTCCCACAAACGGTCGTGAAATTCATGGACTTCATGCACGAACCGTCGAGGGCGATTTTGTGACCATCGTCAAAAGCTCCGGCTAGTAAGCATCAGCTTGTTCATGAAACTATATTTTGTTGATTTACGAAGTGGCGTGGCACCATAGGTACACTATTATCAAGTTAATTTTCTTTAATGATATTTTGTCAGTTTCATTGAATATTTGCAAAATTATGGTGTCCATTCCACCATGTTCAACGCCCTAATTTTGACCGTTTTGGGGAGTGGTATTCATGGGCGTCGCTGGGATTTTTTTCTGGAAGGGGTCAAAGCTCTTTAAAAAAATCCTTGTACTTTCTCTAGCACATTCATAATTTATCATTTTTCGAGGGTTGGCGCATTATGGCGGGAGGACATTTGCCCATCCCACCCCCATTGACACCCCTGCAGACGCCCATGTTGTTAAATGTGCGTTAAATTAACAGCAATGACTTCGTGTGGGGCAAGTGCCCCCCCCCCCCTGACCCATCCTGGCGACGCCCATGGTGGCATTCTTGTCAACCAGTGTCTTGATGGTAAATACATGTAAGAGGATCATGCAACCAGTGAAACCATTGCGCCTATATAGTATGCTGTCGCCGACACTATCTTGAGAAAATAGAAATTACCGTCATTTCAATTCATCGTGATGGCTACCTGAAACCTGTGCATCGAAACAAAAATGAAGATGCGTTTTCACAGTCTTCTAAAACAAAAATGTATCTGTTCAGGTGAAATTTCGACAGGTTAGTTTTAATAAACTGCTTCAGATTTATTGTTCCTTGAATCAACAAAAACACATTTGTTTGCAAATGGTGTCCACTATGTATATTAAAACGGACCTTTGCTGTCATCCGATCGGTTTATCATTATAGCGGGTATTGTAGTCTTATCAGGTTGGAATCGGCACCGGTCTGTCATTAGGTAGCGTGGCGATAGTGCAGTGCCGATTCCATTCTCCCTGCTTACTTAATAGTGCAGACTAGAAGTCACTTACACTGCATGTATTTGAATAACCTACGACACACAGCAAGAGAGAAACACAGACACGTCTGTATGGTTTCAGCTCTAAACCAGTTCTCCCCGTTATTTAACTCAACACATGCTTTATATCTCACTTATACGAAAGCCCTGTAGTGCCATCAAGTATATATTTTGTCCAAGTTCGTTTTTATGAGATACATTTTACCCAAAGTTCGTTTTTACGAGATACATTTTCTCGAAGTTCGTTTTTATGAGATACATTTTGTCGAAGTTCGTTTTTATGAGATATATTTTCTCGAAGTTCGTTTTTATGAGATATATTTTCTCGAAGTTCGTTTTTATGAGATATATTTTCTCGAAGTTCGTTTTTATGAGATACATTTTCTCGAAGTTCGTTTTTATGGGATACATTTTGTCGAAGTTCGTTTTTATGAGATACATTTTGTCGAAGTTCGTTTTTATGAGATACACTTTGTAGAAGTTCGTTTTTATGAGATACATTTTCTCGAAGTTCGTTTTTATGAGATACATTTTCTCGAAGTTCGTTTTTATGAGATACATTTTGTCGAAGTTCATTTTTATGAGATACGTTTTGTCGAAGTTCGTTTTATGAGATATATTTTCTCGAAGTTTGTTTTTATGAGATATATTTTCTCGAAGTTCGTTTTTATGAGATACATTTTGTCGAAGTTCGTTTTTATGAGATATCTTTTACGGAGTTACGGAGTTTTATGAAGTTACGGAGCCCCTAAAGGGACATCCAAAATTATTTTCTTATTTCGTGCGCACGACATAATATCTCGTTGCGCACGAGATAATTATCACGTGCGCACGACATATATCTCGTGCGCACGAGATAATTATCACGTGCGTACGACATATATCTCGTGCTCACCAGATAATTATAAGTATTAACGGAGCTTGCTGCACGTGCAGTGGACGAGTTTGTGTGTAACGAAAGCAGCGTGTCCGGTATGGAGCCCCTAAAAGAACATCCAAAATTATTTTTTTATCTCGTGCGCACGACATAATATCTGGTGCGCACGACATAGTATCTCTTGCGCACGACATATATCTCGTGCGCACGACATAATTATCTCGTGCGCACGACAAATATCTCGTGCGCACGAGATATAATGTCGTGCGCACGAGATGTAATGTCGTGCGCACGTGATAATTATCTCGTGCGCACGAGATATTATGTCGTGCGCACGGCACGAGATAAAAAAATAATTTTGGATGTCCCTTTAGGGGCTCCGTAACTTCATAAAACTCCGTAACTCCGTAAAATATATCTCATAAAAACGAATTCGAGAAAATGTATCTCATAAAAACGAACTTCGACAAAATGTATCTCATAAAAACGAACTTCGAGAAAATGTGTCTCATAAAAACGAACTTCGAAAAAAATGTCTCATAAAAACGAACTTCGAGAAAATGTATCTCATAAAAACGAACTTCGAGAAAATGTATCTCGTAAAAACGAACTTTGGGTAAAATGTATCTCATAAAAACGAACTTCGACAAAATGTATCTCATAAAAACGAACTTGGACAAAATATATACTTGATGGCACTACAGGGCTTTCGTACACTTACAATCAAGCGCCGCAAGCGGCGCTATAGGATCTTTGCTTACAATCAAACATGCTTACAATAAGTTGTCCTAAAATCCGCCTTCTTATTTGTGATTGGATTGTTCTGCCCTTCCCTTATCCCTGATTGGCTGCAAGTTTTGTGGAGCGTGGTCACCATAGACATAAAGAACTTGGCGAGTCACGAGAGGGCGCACTCATTTTCCACCTGTGGGAAATGGGCGTGACTCGCACAAAAATACATGCGCAGTAGGAACTCTCTACGGCGCTTAATGCCAAGACTATTTATAAATAATGACATCATAAACAGGGACGACTGCAGGTCGTCACACTATATACCAAATAAATGAGGAATGATGTCTGGGATCTGATGATCTCAAGGTGAACTTTAATTTCACAATAGTTGTGTCGCTATTGCCGTGGTGTGTGTTTGGTATCACACATATATAGACCACTTGCACGGGGCGCCCTCACTGAGGACACTTTGTGTTATTGGAAACAAAGGCCTGCCCTCAGATGTGACGTCAGATGCAAGGGGTTTATAATCCGTCGTACAGGTGTAGGAGCGCCGCAGCATCACATTGCTACGGAAGCGTATATGACCATCCGATACTGCGTTACTGAGATTAAATATCTTGGAAACATGGAATTCCGTGAAAGGCTATCGTGGAAACGTTGAACACTGTGATAGTCTATCACAGAAATGTGGGATTCCGTGATAGGCTATCGTGGAAACGTGGAATACTTTGATACCTTATCACAGAAATCATGGAATTCCGTGATAGGCTATCGTGAAAGCATGTAATTCCGTGATGAGATATCGTGGAAACGAGGAATTTTGTGATAGGCTAACAATATCATGGCATTTCGCTTTGCCACGATAAAACATCACGGAATTCCATGTTGCTGAGATACCCTATCGCGGTATCCCACGTTTTCATGACAGGCTATTACAATATTCCGCGTTTCCACAATAGCATTTCACGGAATTCCACTTATTCATGATAGCCTATCACCGAATGCCACGTTTCCAAGATAACCAAACACGGATTTCCACGTTTCCATGATGGAATGCAGCGTTTTCATGATGGGCTATCACTGCATTCTGAGTTGTAAAGATATTTTATGACGGAACTCTATGTTTCCAAGATCAGCAGTAACTCGGATGGTCATACGCTTCCGTACATTGCTCACTCACTGCGCGCGTCTTTTCCGGTATGCAGGCTACGGAAGCTTATGGCGGTCAAAGGTTACAGTCCATCATTGAAATAATTGTTTCTGCACTGTAGTCACAATAACTTTACGACGTATTATTGCCACTGTATTACACGTTAGTTGCCTTAAAGATGTGTGCCTGGTAAAAGAGTGTTTTTAATAGCGGTGTATAAATACCTTATGATATGGCGCGGCCCCTCGTGGCGCACTTTGATTTTTCGTCCCTTGCTTGAGCAAAAGTTTTATCTCATCATAACAAGATCTTAATATTCACATTCATAAACTTTTATTTTATCTACCTGTTACAAAGCAAAGAGAGAAATTGTACTTTGGCGCGATGCCCTGATTTTATTTGAAAGTGCGCTTTGAACTCTTTTAAAATGCGCCCTCAAGAATACAAAATAATGTTTTGACATGTAGCATGTAGTTGGATAGGTGATTTGAGATAACGATGGTTTATCAGAGATTGTTAAATTTAAAGAAATTACTATATGTTAACTTGAGAATTTCTGAGATTTGTTCAAGTGGGTCACGATAGGGAACACTCGGCCGATTTTGTGCCCAATTTCCCAACGCTTCTGTTTAAAATGTTCGCGGACTAATTTTCACAACAATGAAATTGCTCACCGGGGTTCAACAGCAAGCATTATTAAGGTATTAAAAACTGACCAGTATAATTTACCTGGACGAATTTGAAGCTTGTCAGCAAAGAGGTTTAGCAACACGTCCTGCATGAGGAAAGTTGGTGGAAACGAAGAAGTACACCATGTTAGTATTCATTGACTTTCCATTCACGGATTTGTTCAGATGTAAAGATACGTGCATTGATAATGCTCTTCGACAAATTTGATATTTTTACCTGACGAATTTTCCGTTTGTAGGTTATTTCAAAGATAAATAAAACATGTATACTTCAAAGTTTTTGGCGTCTGCGCGAAATATCTGCCATGTGGAACATATGGTTCCCGGGGCTCGGGCCACACCTTTTGCGAACCTTAAATTATGTATATCAATTTCGTTGGACCGTGATGTTTTGGTCTGCGTTGTTTGTTTGTTTATTGATTTATTTTGTGATTGTCATGTACATATTTTCCGTGCTTCACTCTAAAACAACTTAGTCAAAATATTGACTGGTTTTACTAGTTATTGAAAATCGACTAGGAATTTAGTTAAACATGCAAAGTTTCATACTATGATTAGAAAAAGTAGTCCGATTTGACTCAAATTTTAGTTATTTGCATATTATTTGCATAATACTGTTTAATACTGACTGGCAAAATCTAGTCAGATTGACTGATTTTCAGTTGCTCTCAGCTGACCCTGAATGGTTAGTCAACTGGTTTCTAGTCAAATCTGACTAATGTGTGTGTGTGTGTGTGTGTGTATATATTTTTTTTTAATTTTTTTTTTATTTTAGAGTGCTCTGATTCTTTCATAGCCGATTTCCCCCTATTAGATAGGATGATATTCCATTTATTTGCCATTTTGTTCTAATTACGTAAGTAATTTAGTCGTTCAATTAGTTTCATATTTGTATGATCACCATCTTTTTTCTCCTGATTTTTTTTAAATTTAATTTCACTTCTTTTCACTTTTG